>JAKSZT010054030.1:26141427-26363393 GCA_026826555.1 Tolypeutes matacus
AAATAAATAAATAAATAAATAAATAAATAAATAAATAAATAAATAAAATCTTAAAAAAAGATTACATTCTATATTCCTTTTTTTCCCCATTCTATCCCAGTAATGCCTTTTTGAGCCTTTTCTCCTCCATTTTTAAATCCCTTCCACTGTCATGTATTGAATTTAATTGTCATTATCTCAGTTTCTTTTTTTCTTTTTATAATTATGGAAGCGTATATACAATATAACTTCCCCGTCCCATTCCCTTCCAAGAATACCATTCGGTGGGATTAATCACATACGCAGTGTTGCAATATACTTACTGCCACTATTATCCTTTTCTAGAACTTTTTCTTCACTCCAAACAGAAATTCTACACTCTTTTTGTATTAATTTCTATTGCACCTTTCTCCCACTTGTTGTAACCTCTACTTTCTGTTTCTGAGTTTGTATATTTATCTGATGTTTTCTTTGTGACTACCATTGGGTTTAAATTTAAATCCTAAATCTATAATAATCTCTTTTGCTTTGATACTAAATTAACTTCAATTGCATACCCAAACTATGTTCTTATATTCCTCTGCCCTCCCATCTTTAAGTAGTTCTTATCACAAATGACATGTTTATATCTTGAGTGCTGAATCATTGCTTTTTCATTATATTTTATGCATTTGCCTTTTAGACCCCATAGGAAGTAGAAAGTGAAGTTACAAATGAAAAATATAATACTGCTGGTGTTTATATTCACCCTTGCGATTACCTTTATTTCTTCATGTAGCTTCAGTCAATTGTCTAGTGTCCTTTCCTTTCAACTTGCAAAACTCCCTTTAACATTTTTTGTAGGTCTGATCCAGTGGTTACTAATTCTCTCAGCTTTGGTCTATGTAGGAATGTCTTCCTCCCTAATTTTTGAAAGACCGTTTTGCTGGGTAGAGAATTCTTGGTTGGCAAGTTTTTGCTGTTGGCACCCTGTCTCCTTTCCTTCATAGTTTCTGATGTGAAATCCACACTTAGTCTTATTGAGGCTCCCTTGTATGTGACATCTTGTTTCATATGGCTTTCAGAATTCTCTCTTTATCTTTGGCATTTGACAGTTTGATTATAACATGGCATCATGTGTTTCTATTGGGTTAATTCTTTTTTGGAATTCATTGAGCATTTTGTGTATATATATATATATATATATATATTTTCATGTCTTTCATTATAGTTCGTAAATTTCCAGGCAATATTTCGGGGAATATTCTCTTTGCCCCTTTCTATTTTTTTTTTTGTTAGGAGTCCCACAATTCATATATTGATGTTTTTGATGGTATCCTACAGGTTTCTCAGGCTGTGTTCACTTTTCTTTTTCTTTCTGCTCCTCAGCCTGAATAATTTCACTTGTCTTACGATCACATTCACCGATTCTTCTGCTAGTTCCAATCTGCTGCTTCCTCTAGGGATGTTTTAAATTGTATAACTGTGCTCTTCAGCTTTGTTAGGTTCATTTTAATAATTTCCATCTCTAAATTAATATTCTCTTTGTGTTCATCTTTTCTTTTCCTGATATCTTTTAGTTCTTCAACCATGTTTTCCTTTAGCTTTTTGAGCATATTTAGGACCATTTTTCAAACATCTTTGGAATGTCTCAGGTCTGATTCTTCTCATTGATGGTTTCTACTGCTTTAATCCTCTCCATAGCATAGGCCATTGCTTCTAGTTTCTTTGTATGCTTTGTAATTATTTGTTGAGACTTGGGACATTTTGATATGTTAATGTTTTTGCTGGAATTTAGACTCGCAGTTGTTTGTTTTCTTGAGCCTATGTGTCCTCTAGTGTCAAGACAGAACTTTCCAGGAATGTCAGGAACTACCAAAAAAAAACTTTCCTAGTTTTTGCCCATTGATCTGCAGGAGTACTTTCCTGCAGAGCTTACCCATATGATGTTTTTAGAGTATAGCTCTAGGTTAAAAGGTAGGAACCTCTCTTATCCTTTCTGTGCATGCATCTTGTTTGCGGCATGCACACGTGGCCTTAGGAAATCCCCTATTTACATGGATAATTATGACCCCTCTTTCCTCATAAGCAATTTCCTCACAGTTCTGGGCACTTTGCTGTATGTCCTACAGCCAACATTCCCTTGCCCCATGCAGCAGCACATCTTGACTGGTCTCCTACAGTGTTCTGTAGGAGAACTCGGTAACCTGCCTTCTACATGCCGACCATGTTCTGGGACAGTGAGTTCTTCAGGCCAACAGGAGACAGAGGCTACCTCTGTGCACATCCAGTGAAGGAGTGGTTGAGGGGCCATCCAGGGCACTATGAGATCCTACTGCCTTTTAGAGGACTTTTTCTTGATTTGGTGCTCGCCCTGTTAACTGTGATCCTTTGTTTACTGGAGCTTTGAGAAAGATATTTCTGTCATTTCTTGCTGATTGTTCAAATCTTCTGTTGGTGACAGAGTTCTTAAGGTTCTCACTCTTCCATCAGGCATATAGTTTGTCTCTTCAGCCTTGAGCTGCTCCATGGGCCTATTCTCTTGGGGGCTTCATGCTTAAGCTTTGTTTGGTAGAGATCCTCAAGTCCTCTCTCACATGGCTGGGTCAAAATGGCAGCTTCCTTTCTCTGTGTCTCTCTTAGTGTGTCTCTGTTTATATAAGAGATGTTTATGTAAGAGGGCAGAGACCTTACCTAAGTCATGCCTTACTGACATAGTCCAATGAAAAGGGTCCCACCGGGGGAGCGGATGTGGCTCAAGCGGTTGGGTCCCTGCCTTCTACATGGGAGGTCTAGAGTTTGGTTCCTGGTGCCTCCTGAAAAAAAAAAAAAACAAAAACAAACAAGCAGAAGTGGCTCAAGTGATTGAGCTTCCGCCTACCACATGGGAGGTCCAGGTTTGGTTCCCGGTACCTCCTAAAGAAGACGAGCAAGGTAGCAAGCTGATGTAACAAGATGACGCAACAAGAGACACGTGGAGGAAAATGTAATGAGAGACACAATAAACCAGGGAGCAGCGGTGACTCAAACGATTAGGCGCCTCCCTCCCAGGTTTGGTTCCCGGTACCTCCTAAAAAAAGAACAGCACACAACAACAAAAAACAGACACAGCAAAATGCAAATGAGGGGGTGGGGAGAAATAAATAAAATCTTTAAAAGAACAAGCAAACAAGCAAAACAAACGAAAAAAACCAACTCAAAGAAGCTGATGTGACCCCCAGTACCTCGGGGCGGGGGGAGTCCCACACCCACAGGAAAAGATTAGTTCAAGAACATAATCTTTTTAGGATTCGTAAAATAACTTCAAACTGTCACAGTCCCTCTGTAGCTACTTCCAAGTTTATTTCTTCCACTCTTTTTTTTTTTTTTTTTTTTTTTTAAGATTTTATTTATTTATTCATTTATCCCCCCCTTGCTGCTTGTGCTCGCTGGGTCAGCTAACCACGCCGTGCGGGCGGGCTTGCCTTCACCAGGAGGCCCCGGGAACCGAACCCGGGGCCTCCCATATGGTAAACGGGAGCCCTACTGATTGAGCCACAGCCGCTTCCCTCTTCCACTCTTAATTTACTTTTCGCTCCCTTTTTTCCCCCTGAAGATTTATTTATTTATTTACTTTTTATCCATTTTAACCCCACCCCCCCAACCCCCCGTTTTTGCTGTTTTTGTGTCTATTCATTGGGCAGTTCTCTGTGTCTGTTTCCTGCCCTCTCTTGCCAACCCTCTCCTCCTGTTCTCATTTGGACTCGATACTGGGAACCTCCGATGTGGGAAAAAGGCGTTCTGCCACCTGCGCCACCTCAGTTCCTGGTTTTTCGGCGTGTCTGGTCTTGGCTCTCCCCTGTATCTCTCTCCTGTTACATCAGCATCTTCCTGTGTGATTCAGCGGGGCCAGACGGCTCACCCACTCGCGGGGCCTTATGCTGCACCTTCGCACCTTCTACACTTCTACCTTACCTGGTTCATAGAGAACCAGGAGGTCCCGGGGATTGAACCAAGTTCCCTCCATATGGGAAAGGACGCCCCCATTTGAGCCACATCCGTCCCACTTTTCTTTCCTTTATTAATCATCTAAAATTTGTTGACATGTCACCTTTTCTTGTTTTGTCTTTGTGAAATTATGTCTATTTTTCCTTTAATGTATTGGTGTATGGGTTTGGAACAGAGTCAAGCTGGGTGTAACTGAAAGTGATGTTTTTATTTTTTTAAAAACCCTTCCCCTCCTGGCATTGTAGTTACAATTTTTGTTTGTTTTTTTTTTTGTTTTTTTTTTACCAGGAGGTCCCGGGGATCGAACCCAGGTCCCTCCATATGGGAGACGGACGCCCAACCGTTTGAGCCACATCCATCCCCCTGTAGTTATAATTTTTGGGCTGAAAAGCTCTAGTGACAATTCATATACCTAGACTTTCAGAAGTGAGCATAATGTAATAAAAAATATAATTATTTAAAAATTATATATATATCTCCATTTCCACTTAAACTCTCAGGTCTTCTTGAATCTGTATGTTCTGGATCTGCAAGAACACCAACCCAACTTTCTCTTAGTACACAGATCATTTTTATCTTTGAAGATTCCTAGCCAGTTACCATGCGCTTTAATTCCCATTTCCTAACTGAACTTTTTTTTCTTTATTAGAGAAATTGTGAATTCATAAAACAATCATGCATAAAACACAGGATTCCCGTTTACCACCCCATGACCAACAACTTGCATTGGTGAGGAACATTTGTTAAAATTAATGATGGCACATTTTTATAATTATACTGTTAGTTAAAGTCTGTGGTTTAACTTAGCATTCACTGTGTAGTATAGTTCCATGGATTAAAAAAAATTTTATTGTTACCATATATACAATCTGACATTTCTCCTTTTAATCATATTAAGATACATATATATTTCAGTGCCTTGCGTTCACAATGTGCTACCATCACACCATCCATTACTAAATCATTTCCATCATTCCACATAGGAACCCTGTACATTTTAAACTTCAATTTCCCATTCCCTATCCTCCATCCTCTGGTAAGTTATCTCACAGTGAACTTTTAATGTAAAGTTGACTGAATCTTTGACTTTCCTAATTAACATCTGACTCAAGGTCTTTCTGGGAATTCAAATTCCGTTTTCACTGAAGAAAAATATTCAAATACATGATCTCTCCTTTTCAGCCTGGTTTTTCCTAAACCTAAAGTAAGAAGCTGCTTATCAGAAGAACTGAGTAATCAGTGGTTTTGCTGGTTGGTTCTGGCTTAGGTCTCTCAAAATGTTATGGTCAAAATGTTGACCAAGTTGTAGTCATCTAAAGGGTTTATCTGTGTCTAGATGATCTGCTACTAAATTGGCTCACTTGCATTGTTGGCAAGTTGGTGCTAGTTGTTAATGGGAGACCTCAGTTCTTTCCCAGGTGAGTCTCCTCAGGCTTCTTGAGTGTCCTTATAACATGACAGCTGGCTTCCCCTAGAGTGGGTGATCCAAGTGATAGCAAGACAGAAGTGGCAGTGTCTTTTATGACCTAGTCCTGGATGTCACACATTGTCATTTCTGCCACATTCTATTCATTAGAGGAGAGTCATTAAGTCTGGTCCACATTACAGAGAATTGGGGTTCACCTTTGGGAGAGAGGAGTACCATAAAATTTGTGGTCATACTTCAAATCCATCATACCAGGAAAGATGAAATTATTTCTATATGGTCATACAGGGAGCTGGTGATATAGCTGGGCTACAGTTGAGATGTTTTGATAATATTACTAGGTGCAAACTATAACTAATAGTTGTTTAACTCTTATTCGTCATTGTATACAAATATTGGAACCAAATGTGCGTGTGTTGTGTGTATTTGTGCTGTTTGATTTTGATTCACCAGACCCTTTTGATTATAATGTGGTAGGCATTGTACTGCTCAATGAACATGTCTAAGGAAACTGGATTTGTGTGTAATATTTACTGACTCTTACTATTTTTATTTTTATTTTTTACTGGAGCTGATGTATGTGTGTGTTGTTCCTAAATACTACCTTATTGAATTTAAGAATGTCGTTCCAAGTAGCTTTAAGGTATAGCAGTTTTATTAGTTGACAACAAAACCCCTGTTCAATAACCAGCTAGTTTTACTGATAAGGTATTTTATTATTGCTAATTTCCTAATATTTACTAAACATTTATTTGAGTACTCAGTACTTGGAGAAGCAAAGAAATATGCCGCAATTCTTGTTCTGAAATAGTTCCTTAGGTAGAAGGACAGATAAATGTATACATAAAACTGAGGATAGTAGCTGTAAATCTCATATGGTGACCTTATACTAACTAAAATATCAGTTATTTTATTGATACATTAATGTATTATTAATTTATACAAATAATTGATGTAATGCTATTTTTTTAAGTTGTTGTGGTGCTACCCCAGCAGGAAGGAGGAACTAACTGAAGTCTAGGAAAAAAAACAAGTATTTAATATTGCTTATTGGCTTTTTAAATAATTGTTGCCTCTCTAGGAAGCATTTGTTTAAATTTTTTTTTTTTTTTCTCTTATAGGCAATGTCTATGCTGCTTCAAGGAATATAAGCATTTGGAGATTTTTAACCAAGTAGTATGTGCACTTATTAATTTAGTGATTGCCCAAGTTCAAGTACTCCGGGACCAGCTTTGTAAACATTGTACTACTATTAACTTAGATTCCACGTGGCAAGACGAGAGTAATCAAGCTGAAGAACCACTGAATATAGAAAGAGAGTGTAATGAAGGAAGTGCAGAAAGACAAAAATCAATAGAAAAAAAATCAAACCCTACAAGAATTTGTAATCTGACTGAGGAGGAATCTTCAAAGAGTTCTGACCCTTTTAGTTTATGGAGTACAGATGAAAAGGAAAAACTCTTACTATGTGTGGCAAAAATTTTTCAGATTCAGTTTCCCTTATATACTGCTTACAAACATAACACTCATCCTACAATAGAGGTATGTAAAAATAGATATTTGCACTTTAGGTAATACTACATGATAGCTTGGGCAAACTATTTCTCACATAGTAAATATGAGGTCAGAGTTATTGTCGATGGAAAATTTTATGAAAATCACTACTGCTAACAAAATCCAGTTTTCTTTAGAACGTTTCTATGACAATTTGTGTTGAACATTTGGTCAGTGCAGTCCTGTTAAGGCAAACTTGGGAAACTACTCATAATTGAACTGTTTTTGGTGATTTAAACATTTTGGTGGTATATATCTATGCCGTACTTATTGTGAGTTTTAGAGAATAATTCTTGAGGAGGAAGCACTTATACTGAATTTTATTCTTAGAAATATAGATAACAGAATTTGGAAATCCCTTTGTAAAGAAAAGAAATTATAATTAGTAGTTCGAAATAATATGATTTTCTTTTCTAAGTCAAGATGCTTGACTCTTTCCATTAGTGATATTTTTATAAGACTTTCCAGAAGTTTAGTAACCCACTTTAGACTTATTTGGATAATGGGATTTCTTTCTAGACATAGTGGGAATTGAGACAGTTATGTGGTAGTATGTTATATTAATGGCTTAAAACAACAGTGATTTATTATTTCCATGGTTTTGTTAATTGGTTGGGCATATTCCTTGGCTAGTTTTGCCTGGGCTGGCTTATGCAGCTGCATTTATTTGGAGGGACAGATGAATTGAAAGGTCCAAGATGGTGCTGCCAGTTGGTGCTGGCCCCTTGCCTGAGCCTCCTTGGTTTTTCTCCACTAGGTTAGGCTGGCTTCCTTACATGATAGTCTTCAGTGCTCCAGGAGGGTGAAAGTGGAAGATATAAGGCCTCTTAAAGTCCGACCTCTGAAATCATGCAGTATCACTCCCACCACGTTTGTTGATTGAGGCGCTTCATAAGGGCAGCCCAGATTCAAAGGGAAGAGGAAGTAGTCTCCATCTCTAGAGAGGAGGAGAGGCAAAGTTTAATTGCAAAATATATGCATACTGGAATGGGAACAGTTGTGACCAGTAAAGAATCTACCACATGATTATTTTTAAAAGTCTGCCTGTTTTCTCCAGCTTGTTTTATGACCTTCATACTTGACTTCTCTAGTCCTCTGTTTCTTCTTCTAGAAAATAAGTTTCCTTTAATGAGAATATTTTCACACTGAATTGAGAATATGAAAAATATAGCCCAGAAGGTGGATATTTTTCCTGTTAGAAATTCCCATAGGAATACTTTAAATCAGATTGTGCTCCATCTTCTAACATTCTTAGCCTGTTATCTTTCCTTATAGAAACCTTTAAAGAATCTCGTACATCACATAAGATACTTATTAAACATTCTAAAAAATGTCATCTCAGAGTCCTTTTTCAGCAAAAAGAAAAAGGGTTTATTTGTGTGAATTTACAAAATTTATTCTTAAGAACACCATATGAATAATGTTTTAATGTCTTAAATTGGGAATTGAAAGATGCTGAAAATAGTTTGGTTAGGGACCTAGATAATGTGGAATTCATACATAGTTGCTTAGAAAAATTTTTTCTATTTTAAAATCTTTATAAAAAAATTATTGTGGTTGTGTGTGTGTGTATAATTTGCCATTTTAACCATTTTTAAGTGTCCAATTCAGAAGCATTAATTACTTTAACAATGCCATGCAATCACCACCACCATCAAGGTTCATCCATTTTGTAGCATGTATCAGAGCTTCATTCCTTTTTTCAGCTAAATGATATTCCACTGTATGTGTATACCATACTTTATCCTTTCATTTGTTGATGGACACTTGGGTTGTTCCACCTCTTAACTATTATAAGAAATGCTGCTGCTGTGAACATTGGTATACAAGTTACCTGTTTGAGTTCTTGTTTTCAGTCCTTTTAGTTATATACCTAACCTGTTGGGCTTGCCGGGTCATATGGTAATTCTCTTTAACTTTCTGAGGAACTGACAGTTTTCCACAGGGGTTGCACCCAGCTAATGCATCAGAATTCTGGCTTCTCCATTTTCTCAGGCATTATAGGTGTGAAGTGTTTCTTATTGTGGTTTTGATTTGCATTTACCTAATGGCCTATGATGTCCAGCATCTTTTTGTGTGCTCTAGTTTAAAATCTCTTAACAACAACAACAACCTCTTAACAATATAACTGTAAGAGCCCCAAATCTATTATATTGTTCCTGAAATCTGTTTGCTCATCAGTTGTGTTTTTTTAAATACTGATTTTCAAAAATGGCCGTCTCTGGATATTGTTAATCACATTCCCTTATACTTTCCTTTTGCAATAATGTGCTTCATTATTACTGACTCTTTTTTTAAATTGATATATATTCATATACCATACAACATCCAAAGAGTACATTCAATGACTTTTGATATAATTATGGAGTTGTGCATTCATCACAATCAATATTATAGCATTTTCATTACCTAAAAAGACCCCCTCCGTCCCTTAACCTCATTACCTTTCAGTCCATCTAGCTATACCTTCCCGTATATATCCATTAATCTAATTCCATCTCTAAATTTATTTATATTCTCATTTTATATAACTTGAGTAAAACAATAAGCAGTACTTTGTGTCTGGTTTCTGTCACTTATTGTAATTCTCTTTTTACAGTTGATAAAAAATATTAATATATTACTATTCACTACAGTCCATAGTTTGCTTTAGTTGGATTTTAAGCTCATATACCACTCTATTAACATTTTTGTAATATTAAGGTACACTTGTTCTGCTTCATTGAATAATATTTTTATATTTGTACGATTAATCACACTCATCTGCAACAGGGTTCACTGTGCCATACTGTCCCATGTTTCATCCTTTAGCTTTTCTTATAGTGAAATACACAACCCTAAACTTTTCCTTTCAGCCACAACTCTACCCCCATATTGGCACTGCGAATTACATTCATTCTAATATACTATCATCATCATCTATCCAAGTCCAAGCATTTACAATCAACCTTATTAACAGTTCTGCACAAATTAAGATACTGTTCTCCATTTTCTGGTCTCCTTCTATCTTCTGGTGACCAGTCTTCTACCTATTAACCTATGACTTTGCTCATTATATTTAATTTCTGTTAGTGAGATCATAAAATATTTGTCCTTTTGTGTCTGGCTTGTTTTCCTTTTGGAACAGTGTGCCTCATTATAACTGACTATTCTTGAGGAGCAATCTATGTGACTGATTGAAAGCAACGGTTTCATGAGGTCTTTGAGGTAAAATTCTAGTAAAAAAACACTCTTAGATAGTAAAGGAGAAATCTCCTTATACAGAATTTTATATTATACATGTATGTGGCTTCCTTAATTTTCTGTTCACGATAGTTGTTTCTCAAGTTTCTAATATCTTAACAGTGATTTGTTATAAATACACTAAGATTTCTACTTTCTGTCCTAGTGGCCATCTAATTAAATGTGTTAAGAGTCAGCTCTTTCAGAGGATCTCAGATCTAAGCCTTGGCTACATACATATACATTCTATATTATATATATATTGTATATAAAAATGTGTGTATATGTACACATAAACAGACATTTTAAAGCAAATTAATTTGTACTATGCAATGCTATAGGGCTTACTAGAGAGATTATGCCACCTTTCTATGAGTATATAGTCTATCTTCCCTTTGTACTTTGCCATCTTTTCCAGATATTTTAACTGAGAAAAATCCTAAGAGTTTTAGCTTTGAAAAACCGAAATATTTGTATAAAGAATATTTGACTGTTCACAGTGTCTAGACATGGAAAAATAAAATCAAGAGAGTGGGCCCTTGTAAAAAACCCATTAATTTTTATTTTTAGTTTTTTTTCTTTTTTTATTAGAGGCACAACTTTGTAGAAGCTCTTAAAGAAAAGAGATATTAGTATTTCAGTCATTGACTTTAAAACCTCGCCAACATCCTTTTTTATAGAAGAGGCAAATGACTTAAAGGATTTGTTCATATTTACATAACACATTGCTGATGGCTGTCTTAGTCTTCTACACTGCTTCTCGGTCATTTAGAATAGTAACTTCATCCACTGCCAATACTGAGTAATATGACAATATGGGGCTCCTCCTTTCCTCGTGCCTTCCTTTCTTCCCTCAAAGTTGATAATATTAAAGATCAAGTAACTGGAAATAGGTTAATATTAATCCAAATTAAACATTTTTTTTGGTGGGTTGAATTCTTTATCCTGAAATATGGATATTGTGCTAGTGTTTTTGAGTTATTTCTAAATAGAATGAGAATGAATATAAAAATTGTAGAAAGAAGAGAATCTGCAGCTCTTCTGCTCAAGGTATGTATGATATGATCAGTTGATTAAATTTGTATTTTATTTTCCAAATCACTAGACCTAGACTGGTTTCCTTTTGCCACCTTTCCACTGACTTTTTTTTTTTTTTTTTTAACTTTATTTTGTACATTTAATAATTGAAAACATAAGCAATAAAAAACTTAAAAATAAACACAGATGAATAAATATATACATTTCTCAATTAAATGTAATGGATACATGTAAATTTTTTTGTTTTGTTTTTTGTTTGTTATTTTGTTTTTTTGTGTGTGTGAGTCAAACAATATATTACACAATATATTTGGTTCATAGTAATGCATTCACACAGTATTTGTCCTTTTGTGTCTGGCTTGCTTCACTCAACATAATGTCCTCCAGATTCATCCATGTTGCCATATGCTTTATGACTTCATTTCTTCTTACTGCTGCATAATATTCCATCGTGTGAATAGACCACAATTTGTTTATCCATTCATCTGTTGATGGACACCTGGGTTGTTTCCAACTTTTAGCAATGATGAATAATGTGGCTATGAACATCGGTGTGCAGATGCCTGTTGGTGTCACTGCTCTTAGTTCTTCTGGGTATATACCCAGTAGTGGTATTGCAGGGTCACGTGGCAAGTCTATATTCAACTTCTTTAGGAACTGCCAAACAGTCCTCCACAGTGGTTGTACCATCCTGCATTCCCACCAACAGTGAAGAAGTGTTCCTATCTCTCCACATCCTCTCCAACACTTGTAGTTCTCTGTCTTTTTAATAGTGGCCATTCTGATAGGTGTGAAATGATATCTCATTGTAGTTTTGATTTGCATTTCCCTAATCATGAGTGATGTTGAGTATTTCTTCATGTGTTTTTTTGCCATTTGTATTTCTTCTTCGGAGAAATGTCTATTCAAGTTTTTGGCCCATTTTTTAATTGGGTCATTTGTCTTTTTATTGTTGAGCTGTAACATCTCTTTATATATCCTGGATATTAAACCCTTATCAGATATGTGATTTCCAATTATTTTTTCCCATTGAGTCGGCTGCCTTTTCCCCCTTCTGACAAAGTCCTGTGAGGTGCAAAAGTGTTTAATTTTGAGGAGGTCCCATTTATCTATTTTTTCTTTTGTTGCACGTGCTTTGGGTGTGAAGTCCAAGACACCACCACCTACTACAAGGTCTTGAAGATGTTTCCCTACATTTTCTTCCAGTAGTTTTATGGTCCTGGCTTTTATATTTAGATCTTTGATCCATTTTGAGTTGATTCTTGTATAGGAGGTGAGATAGGGGTCCTCTTTCATTCTTTTGGTTATAGATATCCAGTTCTCCCAACACCATTTGTTCAAGAGACTGTTTTTTCCCATCAGCGTGGGCTTGGTAGGTTTGTCAAAAACCAGTTAACTGTATAGGTGAGGGTTTATTTCTGGATTCTAAATTCTATTCCACTGATCAATATGTCTATCTTTATGCCAGTACCATGCTGTTTTGACCACTGTAGCTTTGTAATATGTTTCAAGGTCAGGCAGTGAAATTCCTCCCACATGCTCTTCTTTTTTAGAATACTTTTGGCTATTCGGGTGCACTTACCCTTCCAGGTGAATTTGGTAATTGCCTTCTCTAATTCTGTAAAGTAAGCTGTTGGGATTTTGATTGGTATTGCATTGAATCTATAAATCATTTTGGGCAAGATTGACATCTTCACGATATTTATTCTTCCAATCCATGAACACGGAATGTCTTTCCATTTGTTTAGGTCTTTTTAAATTTCTTTTAGCATTGTTTTATACTTTTCTGCATATAGGTCCTGTACTTCCTTGGTTAAATTAACTCCAAGGTATTTGAGTCTTTTTGTTGCTCTTGAAAGTGGAATTTTCTTCCTGATTTCCTCCTCAGATTGTTCTGTACTAGTGTACAAAAACATTACTGATTTTTGCGTGTTGATCTTGTATCCTGCCACTTTGCTGAACTCATTTATTAGTTCAGGTAGCTTTGTTGTGGATACTTCAGGATTTTCTAAATATAGGATCATGTCATCCGCAAACAGTGAGAGTTTTATTTCTTCTTTTCCTATTTGGACGCCTTTAATTTTTTTGTCTTGTCTAATTGCCCTAGCTAGAACTTCTAGTACAATGTTGAATAACAGTGGTGACAGTGGGCATCCTTGTCTTGTTCCTGATCTTAGGGGGAAAGCTTTCAACCTTTCCCCATTGAGTATGATGTTGGCTGTGGGTTTTTCATATATGCCTTTTATCATATTGAGGAATTTTCCTTTTATTCCTATCTTTTGAAGTATTTTTATCAAAAAAGGATGTTGGATTTTGTCGAATGCCTTTTCTGCATCTATTGAGATGATCGTGTGGTTTTTCCTTCAACTTGTTAATGTGGTGTATTACATTGATTGATTTTCTTATGTTGAACCAGCCTTGCATACCAGTAATAAATCCCACTTGGTCGTGATATATAAGTCTTTTGATATGCTGTTGGATTCGATTTGCAAGTAATTTGTTGAGAATTTTTGCATCTATGTTCATGAGAGAGATTGGTCTGTAATTTTCTTTTCATGTGGAATCTTTATCTGGCTTTGGTATTAGGGTGATGTTGGCTTCATAAAATGTGTTGGGTAATTTTCCCTCCTCTTCAGTTTTTTGGAAGAGTTTAAATAGGATTGGTGTTAATTCTTTTAGAAATGCTTGGTAGAACTCACCTGTGAAGCCATCTGGTCCTGGACTTTTCTTTGCTAGGAGATTTTTGATGACTGATTCAATCTCCTTAATTGTGATTGGTTTGTTAAGTTCTTGTATTTCTTGTTGTGTCAGTGTAGGTTGGTTATGAGTTTCTAGAAATTTATCTATTTCATCCAGGTTGTCTAGTTTGTTGGCATAGAGTTTCTCATAATATCCTCTTATGATTCTTTTTATTTCTGTGAGGTCATTTGTAATTTCCCCCCTTTCATTTCTGATTGTATTTATTTGCATCTTCTCTCTTTTTTTCTTTGTTAGTCTAGCAAGGGGTTTGTCAAGTTTATTGATCTTCTCAAAGAACCAGCTTTTGGTTTTGTTGATTTTCTCTATTGCTTTTTTGTTCTCATTTTCATTTATTTCCGCTCTAATCTTTATTATTTCTTTCCTTCTTTTTGCTTTGGGATTGGTTTGCTGTTCTTCCTCTCGTTTCTCAAGTTGTTCAGTTAAATCTGTGAGTTTAGCTCTTTCTTGTTTCTTAATATAAGCATTTAGGGCTATAAATTTCCCTCTCAAGACTGCCTTCGCTGAATCCCATAAGTTTTAATATGTTGTGTTCTCATTTTCATTTGTCTCAATATATTTACGGATTTCACTTGCAATTTCTTCTTTGACCCACTGAATATTTAGCAGTGTGTTGTTCAGTCTCCACATATTTGCAAATTTCCTTTTTTCCTGTCTGTTATTGATTTCTAGTTTCATTCTATTATGATCTGAGAAGGTGCTTTGTATAATTTCAATCTTTTTATATTTATTGAGAGCTGTATTGTGACCTAACATGTGGTCTATCCTGGAGAAAGATCCATGAGCACTTGAGAAGAATGTATAATCCGCTGAGTTTGGATGTAGTGTTCTGTATATGTCTGTTAGGTCTAACTTGTTTTATCATATTGTTCAAGTTCTCTGTTTCCTTGTTGATCTTCTGTCTAGTTGTTCTATCTAATGATGTGAGAGGGGTGTTGAAGTCCCCGACGATTATTGTAGAAATGTTTATTTCTCCCTTCAGTTTTGCCAGAGTTTGTCTCATATATTTTGGGGCACCCTGGTTAGGTGCGTAGGTATTTATGTCTGTTATATCTTCCTCGAGGATCGTCCCTTTTATTAATATATAATGGCCTTCCGCATCTCTTATCACTTTTTTGCATTTGAAGTCTGTTTTGTCTGATATTAGTATAGCTACCCCTGCTCTTTTCTGTTTACTATTCGCATGGAGTATCTTTTTCCAACCTTTTACTTTCAGCCGGCTTGTATCCTTGTGTCTGAGATGAGTTTCTTGTAAGCAGCATATGGATGGCTCATGTTTTTTTTATCCATTTGTCAGCCTGTATCTTTTGATTGCAGAATTTAATCCATTCACATTCAATGATATTACTGAAAATGCACTATTTATTTCCTCCATTTTATTCTTTAGTTTTCATATGTCATCTTATTTTTGTCTTTCTTTTTACTCTTTTGGTTATCCTTTCTGCTTTTCTTTCTTCTATACTCTCCTCCAAGCCTCTCTCTCCTGTCTTTTTCTTTCAGGTTCTAAAGCTTCCTTTAATATTTCCTGCAAAGGTGGATTCTTTTTTGCAAACACTCTTAGTTTCTGTTTGTTTGTGAATACTTTATATTCACTTTCATATTTGAAGGACAGTTTTGCTGAGTAAAGAATTCTCGGCTGGCAGTTTTTCTCTTTCAGTTTCCTAATTGTATCATACCACTGTCTTCTTGCCTCCATGGTTTCTGAAGAGAAATCTGCACAAAGTCTTACTGGACGTCCTTTGTACGTGATCGTTTCCTTCTCTCTTGCTGCTCTGAGCATTTTCTCTTTATCTTTTACATTTGACATTCTGAATAATATGTGTCTTGGTGTCGGTCTATTTGGATTTATTCTTATTGGGGTACGGTGTGCTTCTTGGACATGAAAGTTCATTTCTTTCGTGAGAGTTGGGAAATTTTCAGCTATTATTTCCTCAAATACTCTTTCTGCCCCTTTTCCTTTCTCTTCTCCTTCTGGAATTCCAATGACACGTATGTTCTTGCGTTTTGTGTTGTCATTCAACTCTCTGAGCCCCTGCTCAATTTTTTCCATTCTTTTCTCTCTCTGTTCTTTTCTCTCTTCAATTTTAGCTGCTCTGTCTTCAGTATCACTTATTCTTTCTTCTATCATTTCGAGTCTGCTGTTGTATGCTTCAAATGTATTTTTTACTTCACCTATTGTGTCTTTCATTCCATGAACTCCGTTACTTTTCTGTTCATGATTTCAAATTCTTCTTTTCATTCGCGCAATGACTTCTTGATGTCATTGATCTCTTTAACTATATTCTCTTTCATCTCATTAATTTGATTTTGGAAATGTGTGCTCATCTCACTGATTAGTTCTCTCAAATTCTGCATCTCTTCTGGTATTCCTTTTGCTGTATTCCTTTTCTTGGGCCATGTCTTCTATTTTCTTAGTATGGCCGGTAATTTTTTGCTGGTGCTTAGGCATCTGGTTAGTTTGTATTTTACTTAGATGCTCTATCTCTTTCTCTTTTATGGGGTTTTAGTGGCAGGAGGCTGTGAGTAACCACCGCTCTTTGATTTTTGGCTCAACCTTGATTGTTAGGATTGTTCTGCTGGTTGCTGAAAACTGGGCACTGGACCCAGTAATTGGTTGTAGAGTTGTTTCCTAGGGCCTTGGGCAGGGAGGCTATAGAGGCCAGGAAAAGCCTCTCTTACTTATTAAATTTCTTATGTGCACTTCCTTGGTCTGCCAGGAGATGGCGCTTGTTGGCTGCTCTCAATTCAATGCCTGGTGGGTGCGTATTTGTTGTGACACAGACCAGATCAATGTGATAGAGCTTCCTGTCTGGGGGCTAGGAGCCCTGTGATTGAAACTTTCTGAGACAGTTCTCCAGACTTCTCTCGTAGGACCCCCCTCTTCCCAACTAGGAAATATTTCCACTCCCTTCTGAATCCTCAACAATCAGTCCCTGTTAGTAGAGGATGCGATTGGGAGGTTTGTATATCTTTAGCCCCTTGCAGGCTCCAAGGCAAACAATGGCGCAGCCCCACCCAACCTGGAAGTGCTCTCGGGATAGGGCTGATCAAACCTGGGAGTCCAAAGCAGGGTCAGCCCCAGGCTCTCTCTCCCCTCTCCCGTGGAGTCCTCAACAATTAGTCCAGGCTAGAAGAGAGGGAGATTGGGAGGGTCGGATTTCTCCAGTCCTTTCTAGGCTCCCAGGGCGAACCGCCATGTGGAAGGTTCCGTGGGGCTCTGCAACCCAAATTTCAGGTCCGAACCTGAGTCAGCCTAAGGCTGTGTCCCTCTCTCTCCCCTTTCCGGGAGTGGCAGATCCCTGAAGCCCCCTTTGTGGTCGCAGGCCCAGGGGCCCGAGAATTCTGAAGAGTGTGGGGGAGGGTGCCGGCAGCAGCAGAAGCTGCTACTTGGAACTCACAGTTCTGTAGTCGGGATTTCCCTCTTCTGTCCCTCACTCCTCTGGGTGATGTGCCGCCTTCACCTGCTGACCTAAACCCTAGAAGATCTTTTTCGGGGCTGTTTCAGCTTGTCCTCTAGCTATTTTCCTGGAGAAGAGATTCCCGTGTCTTAATAGTCTGCCATCTTCCCGGAAGTCCCCCTCCACTGACTCTATTAAGATATAATTCACATATCATAGAATTCACATCTTAAAGTGTACGATGTAGTGGTTTTTAGTATATTATGAATGTTGTGTAGCCATCACTACTATCTAATTCCAAAACCAATGATTTTAAGCCAAAATTTTATCTCTTATCCATTGGCCTTCAATTCTTCATAGTTTGGTTATGGAACATTTCCTTAATTAGAGAATTAGTTTAATATATAGTTCTCAATTATTTCTTGTTTTATCTTTTCAATAATAGGCAACTTCTTCTGTATACTTCCAGAAATAGTGTGGTATCCTCTGATTATTTAGTAAATGTGAGGTTTTGAAGAAAAACTTTCAAAATTCCTTACAGGTTTCTTTAAAGGCCTTTTCAGGAATGATCTAAATTTAGAACTTTTGAAAGGAAAATAATGTTTTTTTTTTAACAATTTATTGAAATATATAATTTATACATGTACGTACATAGACTGTAAGTGTTCAGTAAACATTGTGAACTTACAAAACAAACATGCATAACATCATAGAAGACTCCCACACATCACCCCACCACAAATACTTTGCATTGTTGCTCTCTCTTCTCATCCTCCTCCTATGTTCACTGGGATTCGATCCTCGGAGTCTCCGATGTGGGGGAGAGGCGTCCTACCTCCTGCGCCACAGGTTTTTCGGTGCATGGTTCACCTGGCCCATGAATCTGTATTTAACAATACCACAGGGCTTCTTTTTTTTTTTTCCAAGGGAGTAAAGAGTTTATTAAGAAACAAGAATAGGGAAGCGGCTGTGGCTCAATCAGTAGGGCTCCCGTTTACCATATGGGAGGCCCCGGGTTTGGTTCCCGGGGCCTCCTGGTGAAGACAAGCCCGCCCGCACGGCGTGGTTAGCTGACCCAGTGAGCACAAGCAGCAAGGGGGGGGATAAATGAATAAATAAATAAAATCTTAAAAAAAAAAAAAAAAAAAGAAACAAGAATAGAGATAAGTACACAATCTGAGACATGGATTGCGGGCCCTGCTACAGGGTGAGAATGTGTACTTGGGGCCCTGAGTTGGGCCTTTTAAGACCTTTCTTTTTCCCTTCCCTAATATTGGTGAGGGGCCCTACCTTTTAGCTTTCAGGGGGCCAGTGGTGCCTGGTTTGGCTTGCCAAATATGTTAGCATAACTCTCTGGGTTCTGGGCTTCTACGTTCTTGGCTATGTTGCTTAAAAGAATTTAAGAAGATGCCATAGGATAGGCAAGGGAATAAAGAGTTTATTAAGAAACAAGAAAAGATGCGAGTATACAATCCAAGAAATGGATTGCGGGCTGTGCCACAGGATGAGATGCCCCACAGGGGTTCCTTAATCAAGACTTTGAAGACAAAGGATCTATTCAGAATAACTTAAATCTCCAAGTGTGGCTTTGGTAATAGAAGCTTAGGAATAGATTTAGGAGCTTTGGTATATTTTGCCAAGTGTTTTGGCTTTTTCTAAGGACACTTTTTGGGTTCTTTGAAATGTTCTGGAGAGTTATGTGTGATTGCTCTCAATCAGTGGTTTTCAAATTTTATTTCAGCAGTGGAACTTAAATACATAAAACAGGTTACAGCAAGTAATGGTTGCTTTGGCAGCTACTTTTGGATGGAAGTGTAAAGCGTTCTGATTATGGAATCAGCATTTTTAGAGTAACAAGTAAAAAAATAATATATAAAGTATAGACTTTAAAAACGCTTGAACTTCCTTCTTTTTACACCATCCTGTCACGAAGACCATTGTTATCAAATTAGTTCAGATATTTTCAGATATTTATAAATAAGAAAATCAGATTATGTTCGTAAGTTTTGTTTTAAATATATCTTTTCCTGCCTGTGCATATGAATCCACCTTATTTCTTTAAGATATAACTTATTACACACCATAAAAATTACTTGCTTAAAGTGTATAATTTAATTATTTTCTGTAAATTTACATAGTTGCTCAACTATCGCCACATTCTAATTTAGAACATTTCATCATTCCTAAAAGATTTCTCTTGCCCATTTCACCTTATTAGTTTTAATGACTCCTAAAGAGTTTGATTAGCTATGTCACTATTTAACAAAACTTCCATAAATGGATACTTAATTTGTTTCCAGTTTGGGGATGTTATAATTACAGTGAGTACCATTGTACATAAAATTTCCAGCATTTCTCTGATCAATTCCATAGGGTAAATATCCAGAAGATGAATTGCTAGGTCAAAAGGAACATGTATTTTAAATGATAGATACTGCCAAATTGCCCTTGGAAAAAGGTCAAACCAGTTTATGCTCTCAGCAACAGTGAATAAGTCTGCTTTCAGATAGTTTAAATATTTTGTATGAAAAACACATCATTTTTAAAAATTTTGAGTATACTTCTAGGAATTCCAGAGCACAGTTTCAAAACCACTTAACTAATTTATACTGTATTTTTATAAAAGTTATCCCAAATTTTTAAGAAAAGATTAAATAATTTTTAAGAAAGCAAAATAATGTGTAGCACATATTAGATTGTCACTTAGTACTTGTGACCTAATTGTATTTACTTTTTTTTTTTTTTTAAATTAGGATATATCAACCCAAGAAAGCAACATATTAGGGGCATTTTGTGATATGAATGTAAGTGTTTATCTTTCTTCACTTTTAAGTTTTATGGAGTATTTCATGTTTGGTCTTGTTATTCATTTATGGCCTTTAATTTATTTTTATGCCTGATCAGTGTCTTTCTAGTATTGGTAATAAAATGAAAATTATTCCTGGTAAATTTAAAATAATGATATATTCTCCCTATTTTCACAGGATGTAGAAGTACCATTGCATTTGCTTCGTTATGTATGTTTGTTTTGTGGGAAAAATGGCCTTTCTCTTATGAAGGATTGCTTTGAATATGGAACTCCTGAAACTTTGCCATTTCTGATAGCACATGCATTTATTACAGTTGTATCTAATGTAAGTATTTAGCATTGATTTTAATCTTTGGAACAAAGTCTGATATTTTAATACCATGAATTTACTTCCAAAAATAGGCAAGTTTTGACTGAGTGATTTGCATGTACAATATAAATCTTTTTCTGGATTATATTTTGGAAAAATTGAGTGTGAAAATATTATGAACATCATTTACTGTGGGGCACAGTAAGTATGGAAGAAGAGATCATTTTAACCACTTATATTTTAAAATTCAGTCTTTAATGTATTTTGCTCATCATTTAAAAAATTGGTTTTAGCAAAAATTAACTTTACCAAAGCCTGAATTTCTGCGAAGCTGAACTCCCTTAGGTAATAACTAGTATGGGTTATTTAATTAAGGTATGCATATAAAATTAAAATATTGGGTGAAAAAGGACTTAGCCCAATACTTTGTTACATTGTTTCCATGATACTTGCTTTGCAGGGAAGTAATACCCTGGAAAGAGCACTAGTGTTAGTCAAAGTAGTTGAATATCTGGACCTCAGTTTTTCAATTTTTGAAATAAATGATTTGCATCAAGGTCATTTTTAGGTCCAAAATTCCATGGTTTCTGATAGGTTAAAAATAGTACATAAAGTGTCAGTATACCATATAGGTTAAGAATGTAGATTTTGGATTTACACTTGCCTTTGAGTCCTGAATCTGAGCTTAAGTATGTTAGTTTCCTAAGCTGTTCAGGCAAATAGCATGAAATGAATTGGCTTAAACAATGGGACTTTTTCAGTTTTGAGGCTCAAAGAAAGTCCAAATCAAAAGCATCATCAAGGTGATGCTTTCTTACGTAAGACAGCATTCTGGGACTGGCTGCCAGTGATCCTTGGCTCTTCTATCACATGGCAGAGTGCATGGTCTCTCCCTTCTCTTCCAGGTTTTGTTGATTTCAGCTACTTGCTTCTGTGACTCTCATGTCTAAATTTATTCTGCTTATTAAAGGACTCCAGTGATAGAATCAAGACCTATCCTGATTGGGCTGGGCCATACATAACTTAACTAAAGTAACCTCATCAAAAGGTCCCACTTGAAATGGGTTCATACCCACAGGAATGGATTAGATTTCAGAACATGTTTTACTGGGGCACATACAGCTTCAAACCACCACACACAGTTTCTTGGTCTGTAAAATAGAAATGATGGTATCAGAAGATTATTGAGAGGTTTAAAATGAGAAGCTAGATGTTTAATATAGTACTTCATATATAGTAGACAATTAGTAGCTGGTAGCTGTTATTTATTTTAGATGTTATTAAGTACTTACTTGATTCTGTTTTTCTGATTAATTTATTTGTTTGATAGGAACTTCTATTAAGTTTAGCTTCCTTTGGGAGAAAAAATAAAATCTAAAGTTTTGTTTTGACATATGTATTTTTGGAGAACGCAAAATCACAAAAGCTCATCAAAGGGTTTACTTTAATTAGGAATATTAAGTAAATTGGATTAAAATGTATTTCTTGAATTTATTTTGTTAATTCTTGGTTAAAAGTCTTATTATGGAATGTTTATGAAAGACTAATTATTATGGTATCTTTAAAAGTTATCCATTACCAAAGATAAAAGTTTAGGCTTTTATCATTTCTCATCTTTCTCTTCAGCCTTTTTATGAATATTAATTGCTGAACTGTTGTCAATCTGCATACTTTCTTTTTGTTGTAATTCAAAAGTAGACTCAGAGGCCATTAAACCAAAATTAGATTTTAAATTAGTCATACTGTTTTAATTAATAATATAGTTGAATACTGGACTATAATCTGTGTTTTTTTTCTTCTGAGAATGTAACATGTAAAAAAAAAATTTTTTTTTTTTTTTTTTTTTTTTTGAGGTACCGAGGTCAAGGATTGAACCTGGGACCTCATATGTGGGAAGCTGGTGCTAAACCACTGACCCACATTGGCTCCCCTGAGTTGGTGTTTTCATTTGTTTTTTCCTTTCTTTTTAGGAGGCACTGGGAACTGTACCCGGGACCTCTCATGTGGGAAGCAGGCGCTCAACCGCTCAAGCCACATCCGTTCCCCAACATGTTTTTTTTTTTTTTTTTTTTTAAAGATTTGCTTTTTATTTATTTATTCCCCCTCCTCCTCTCATTGTTTGTGCTCACTGTCTGCCCTCTGTGTCTGTTAGTTGTGTGCTCGTCTTCGTTTTAGGAGGCACTGGGAGCCACACCTAGGACCTCCCATGCGGGAAGGAGGTGCCCAATGGCTTGAACCACCTCTCCTCCCCCCAACATGTACTTTTTAACCAAAGGTTTTATAACTTGATTTAACTCACTTGGTATTTTTTTCCTCACAACAAACCATTTTTCAATTTGTCCTTCTGCATATTAGTTTCTCTAATGCTGTTAATACTTTGGTGCAAATTAAGAGCTTACTTTAGAGTTCATTTTTTAATCAGGGTTAGTACCAACCTATACTTTACTTTCTAAACAAACTTTAGAGTTTTTCTTAAAGGACTAGTGCACTTTAAGCCATTTGGACTTTTAGCATTATCTCTGACTTTTTAGGGGAGTTTTTATCACCCTGCCTGAGGTTTATATAAACACTTAGTGGTTTCTTTTAAAAAATTAAAAATAAACCTCCCTTTTCATTTGAGAAATGTAAGGGCCTTTAAATGTCAGCATTTTCTAGCCACATAAAAATTGATCTAGAACACATTTTCTTCTTATGGAAACTACAGCCCTGTCATTTTTATATATCCATTTCTTTTCTCGAAAAGTAGGCAGTTTGTTTAGCCATACAGTTTCAGTATCAGCAAGGCTGGAGTCCCTATTTGGGAATCTCTGAATTTAAACACGTTTTCACATAGGAATGAAAATTCCTATATTCTAATGATGAAAAAATTGACTTTAAGACAACCCTTTCTTTGGGGGGGGTGGAAAGCCTATGAATTAAAAACTACTTTTAGGTTAAGAGAGTTAAGGACTAGCCTTAAGTAGGACCTGATTGACTACAGTAAATTACACATTAAGAAGGATGACCTTAGAGAAGGGAAAGCTGTTTTCAACCAGAAATAAAAACATTAGCTATAAAGAAAAATATTAATAAAATTATACATTGTTTGATGAACTATGGTACTTAAAAGACGAGAGTGAAAAACCACAGAATGGGAGGTTACATTTACAATACATATGTCAGACAAAAGACTTGCATCTAAACTATATAAGGAATCTCCACAAATCAGAAAGAAAAGTCAGACAATCTAAAGACTTGAACAGGCACGTCACAAAAAATATTCAAATGGCTAATATGCCTGTGAAAAGGTACTCAATCTCATAAGTCATTTTAAAATATAAAATAAAACCACAATGAAGTTTTGTTGTTTTTCTTTTCACATTTTTTGATGTATTATTCAACTGGAATTATTTGTGTATGGTATGAGAGATCAGGATTCATTTTCTTTCCATTTAGATACCCACTGGTTCTAACATGACAAAGACAATCCTTTTCTCCTTTCTCTGATTTACTGCTTTTGTCGTAACTCCAAGTGTCCTTATGTGCTTGGGTCTGGGCTTTCTAGCATATTCCATCATTCTGTTTGCTTAATCTTGTGCCGTTTCCACACTGTCTCAATTTCTGGAGCTCGATAAAATTTCACGCAAAAACCTTTTTAGGTTGCGTTGAATCATAGATAAATTTGGGGAAAACTGTGATCTTTACAATATTGAATCTTCTAATTTATAAATACGGTAAATGTCTTTTTACACTTTAAATTCTCTCATATCATTGTATCGTTTTCTGTGTTTCTATGTAGAGGTCTCGTACATCTTTGTTAGATCATTCCTAAGTAGTTGATATTTTTGATGCAGTTATAAATGGTATCTTTTCAAAAAAATTATTTACTGTTTTTTTCCTAGTATATAGAAAATAAATGCACAGTGTATGTTTTGTGTATATGTATATATGTGTATGTTTATTCATTTGTATTAACTTTTGAGGCAACAATCTTGCCACACTCATTTAATTCCACGAAAGTTTATCTGAAAATTACTTTGGGTTTTCTGTTTATATTATCATATAATCTCAGAGTAATGTTAGTTTTAATTCTTCATATCCAGTCCTGTGCCTTTTATTTAGTTTCTTGGCCTATTACACTGTGTGGGACCTTTAATTCAAGTTGAATACAAATAATAATAAAAGACATCTTGTCTTGTTCCTAGTCTCAGCAGGAAAGGGTTCAATATTTCACCATTAGTATGACATTTGCTATAGGATTTTTGTAGATATTTTTTTTTAGAATGAAGTGCTACATTCTCTATTCTGTTTACTATTCGTGTGGAGTATCATTTTTCAACCTTTCACTTCCAACCGGTTTGTATCCCTGGGTCTAAGGTGAATTTCTTATAAGCAGCATATGGATGGCTCATGTTTTTTTATCTATTTTGTCAGCCTGTATCTTTTTTTTTTTTTTTAAGATTTTATTTATTTATTCATCTATCCCCCCCTTGCTGCTTGCGCTCGCTGGGTCAGCCAGCCACGCCTGTATCTTTTGATTGGGGGGTTTAATCCATTCACATTCAATGATATTACTGTAAATGCACTATTTACTTCCTCCATTTTATTCTTTGGTTTTCATATGTCATCTTGTTTTTGTCTCTCTTTTTACTCTTTTGGTTATCCTTTCTGCTATTCTTTCTTCTATACTCTCCTCCAAGCCTCTCTCTCCTGTCTTTTTCTTTCAGGTTCTAAGGCTTCCTTTAGTATTTCCTGCAAAGGTGAATTCTTTTTTGCAAACTCTCTTAGTTTCTGTTTGTTTGTGAACATTTTATACTCGCCTTCATATTTGAAGGACAGTTTTTCTAGATAAAGAATTCGCGTCTGGTATTTTTTCTCTTTCAGTTTCCTGATTGTATCATACCTGTCTTCTCACCTCCATGGTTTCTGAAGAGAAATCTGCTCTAAGTTTTACTGGACGTCCCTTGTATGTGATGGATTGCTTCTCTCGCGCTGCTCTAAGAATTTTCTCTTTATCTTTGACATATGACATTCTGAGTAGTATATGTCTTGGAGTAGGTCTATTTGGTTTTATTCTGATTGGGATACGGTGTGCTTCTTGGACATGTAAATCCTTTTTTTTTTTTTTTTTTTTCATGAAAGTTGGGAAATTTTCAGCTGTTATTTCCTCAGATACTCTTTCTGCCCCTTTTCTCTTCTCCTTCTGGAACTCCCATGACACATATGTTGTTGCATTTTGTGTTGTCATTCAACTCTCTGAGTCCCTGCTCAATTTTTTCCATTCTTTTCTCCAATTTTAGCTGCTCTGTCTTTGGTATCACTTATTCTTTCTTCTATCATTTCAAGCCTGTTGTTGTATGTCTCAGATGTGTTTTTTATCTCACCTGTTGTGTCTTTCATTCCCATGAGCTCTGTTACTTTTCTGTTCAGGGTTTCAAATTCTTCTTTGCATTGATTCAATGTCTTCTTGATGTCATTTATCTCTTTGACTATATTGTCTTTCAACTCATTAATTTGATTTTGGAAATTTGTGCACATCTTGCTGATTAGCTCTCTAAAGTTCTGCATCTCCTCTGGGCCTTTGATGTATTCCTTTTCTTGTGCCATGTCTTCTGTTTTCTTAGTATAGCTTGTAATTTTTTGCTGATTTCTAGGCATCTGATTAGGATGTAGTTTACTCAGATGCTCAATTTCTTTATCCCTTAAGGGATTTAGTGGCAGGAGGCTGTGGGTTACCACAGCTCTTTGATTTTTTGTCTCTACTTGGATTATTAGGATTGTTCTGCTGATTCCTCAGAACTGGGCAGTGGACCCAGTAATTGGTTGTAGAGTCGCTTCCTAGCTCCTTGAGCAGGGAGGCTATAGAAGCTGGAAAAAGCCTCTCCTACTTTTTAAATTTTTTCTTGTATGCACTTCTTTGGTCTGCCAGGAGATGGTGCTCTTTGCCAGCACTCGGTTCAATGCCTGGTTTGAGTATTTGTTGCAACACAGACCAGATCAGTGTGATAGAGCTTCCTGTCTGGAGGCTAGGAGCCTTGTAATTGAAACTTTCTCTGAGGCATTCTGCAGCCTTCTCTGGCAGCCCCCTCTCTTTTCTTGGCTAGGAAATATTTCCACAGTCAGTCACTGTTTGTAGAGGAGGAGATTGTGAGGGTTGTATATCTTTAGCCCCTTGCAGGCTCCAAGGCAAACAGTGGCGCAGCCCTACCAGGCCTGGAAGGGCTCTTGGGACACAGCAGATCAAATTTGTGAGTCAAAAGCTGACTCAGCCTTAGGCTGTTTCCCTCTCTCTCTCCTTTCCAGTGGTGTGCTCAGCAATTAGTCTCAGCTAGAAGAGTGGGAGATTGCAAAGGTTGGATTTTTCCAGTCCTTCCTAGGCTCCCAGGGCAAACCACTGTGTGGTCTCACCTGGCCTGGAAGGGCTTTTGGGACACAGCAGACCAATTTTGTGGGTCAGAAGCTGAGTCTGCCTTAGGCTGTGTCCCTCTCTCTCCCCTTTCCAGTGGTGTTAGATCCCTGGAGTTCCCTTTGTCTGTAGTCCTACATTCCCCATTCTGACTTTGGTTTTAATTTATATCTTGCTTGTCAAGGTTTAGTATCATATTACATTTGATTTGGCTAGAATTTTCATGAGAATAAAACTACTATAATATAAGCATTTTAGATTTAGAAATACATGAGAGAATCACGCAGAAAAAAAGTATGGAAATGGATTTATTATGACATTTAAAATTATAACATAGATGTGAAGGCTATTTATAGTAAGAGCTTATTTCAGTGTATAGTTGTTATAGTGTAATGGTTCATGACTGGAAAATATATTTGCCTTACATGGACATTGAAATTACTAGAAGCCATAGGTAATTTGATATTATTTAAAAGAAGGACGAGATGGTTTATTAAAAACTGATTTAGTTTTGTAGTATTTGGATTGCTACCATACAAAGACGTATAGAGAAACATGTATTAAGTAGGTATTATTTGGATAGATATTATTTGGATAGTTCAGATAGTAGTATTCTTCAGATTGCCTTTTTTTGGTACTTTTTTATATTGAAGTTTATCATTCATACATGAATATCCATAAACAATAAGTGTATAGTAAAAGTTGTAAACTTACAGAACAAACATGCATATCATCATAGAGGGTTCCCATACATTTCCCCACCAGCAACACCTTGCCTTGTTGTGAAACAATTGTTACAAACTATGAAAGAGCATCCTCAGAACATTAGCACTAACATTTGGTGTATTTTCCCCCAACCCACCTGGTTTTGTGTGTGTGTGTGTGTGTGTGTGTGTGTGTGTTTTAAGATTTATTTATTTACTTTATCCATTTTAAACCTCCCCTTCCCCATTTGCTGTTTTGTGTCCATTCGCTGGGTAATTCTCTGTGTCTGTTTCCTGCCCTCTCTCCTCCTCTTCCTCCTCCAGTCTTCTCCAGGATTCGATCCTGGAGATCTCCAATGTAGGAGAGAGGTGTTCTGCCACCTGCGCCACCTCGGTTCCTGGTTTTCGGAGCTTTCGGAGCATCTTGTCTTGTCTCTCCCCTGTTACATCATCATCTTGCTGCATGGCTCCTGGGGCCTGGCGGCTCACCAGCACACAGAGCCTGGCAGCCCATGCGCCTTCTATATATATATATTTTTTATTTTACCGGGAGGTCCCAGAGATCGAACCCAGGTCCCTCCATATGGCAGACGGACACCCAACCATTTGAGCCACATCTGCTCCCGCCCCCAACCCGGTTTTTGACACCCTATTTTAGTATTATATACTTGTTACAGTTCATGAGAGAATTTTTTCATATTTGTTCAGTTGTAAAATTATGTAGAAATGATATAAAAGTGTATTAGGTTAAATTAGTTACCAGATATGTGTAATTCTATTTCTAATAAGTTTAACCTTTCCAAAATAGATTAAAAAAATATATGTAGTTTCAGAGGCAGCGAAATGCTAAATCCTTGTTTATTATTAAAGTGAAGAAGTAGGCATTTCATGTATTCATTATACATTAATGTGTCTTTATTTTTCCTTATAGATTAGAATATGGCTACATATCCCTGCTGTCATGCAGCACATCATACCTTTTAGGACCTATGTTATCAGGTAAGTACCCCCACCTCCATGGTTTCCTTGTCTGTTTGCTCGTTGTTTTTTGCTTGTTGTCTGCTCTTTTCTTTTTTTTTTTTTTTTTTTTTTGCTTGATGTCTGCTCGTTGTTTGTCTTCTTTAGGAGGCACCGGGACCTCCCATTGTTATCAGGTAAGTTTTAAACATCTTTCTTCCCAGATTATCAATGTGTAATGCATGTTGAAACAATTTATAACATAATGTAGAATTATATTCTATCAAAGTCCCTTGTAGTCCCATTTTCTAGAGAAAATTTCAATTAACAATTTGTTGTAAAATATAGTATTTTTTTAATGCATATATATGGGTTTATATTTAATGTTTATTTTTAAGCAATTTATGTTAGACTTTTTTTTCATATCACTGTATAAAAAGAATGAGAGCTTAATGGTTGCATGGCATTCTACTATATTTATTGATTCAACAAATATATATTTATTATCCATTATTTTCTAGGCACTGGCAATATAAGAAAGATAAGAAAATGGATTTTAAAAATTTCTGCATTCTTGTGTAATCTAGTAGGGGAAGACACTAAATAAATAAGTTAACGAGTAGCACATCAGAAAGTGATGTGTTATAAAGAAAAAGAGCAGCAAAGGGTGGATTGAGGTGGGTGGATGACAATTTTGACTAGGAGGATAGGGAAGATCTCACTGAGCAGGAGGTGACGTTTGAGTTTTCTAAGTCTCCACCTAAGAAGGAAATGGGGTGAGGAAAAGGATTGTACTGATTAGACTTCTTAGATTGTGAACTGAGTTCTAAAAATTATATTTCTTGATAACATAAGAGGTTTTTGTACTTTTTTCTCATTCATTTGTTGTTCACAAATATTTGAGTGCCTGCTATTTTCCAGGAACTGTTCTAGTTATTGGGAAAAAATGTCAGGAAAAGATGAATTTTGTGCAAAGTTAGTGGTATGATAGAGCTCATGAGACCTTTTTCAAATGTGATGTTTGACGGACATCAGTCAGCTCATCAAGTGATGATCAGAAGGACTTAGGATGGTCCTAGGTAGAAGGAGCATATGGGCAAAGATTTTGAAGTTGGAAACAGTATTACTTGTTAAAGCAGACTGGTGTAGATGGGGGGGGGAGCATAGTGTGTAAAGAGATATAATTAAGATATGAGGTTGGAGTGATAAGTGGGGTTGGATTATTTGGGACTTATGGCTTGGGATATTATTTTATTAGTGGGAATCTTTTGAAGGGTTTTAAGCAGATGAGTCATGATGCTTTTTATAAGATCACTTTCGATTTTAAGTGGGTTATAAATTATAGGGGGCTGGCGTAGAAGCTGGGAGATTTGAATTGGTCTTGGAAAGAAATTACAGTAATTTGTACTAGGTTTGTTTATGGTAATTTCAATAATTGGATTGATACAAGCGAAAATAAAATTGACAAAACTGGTGATTATGTGACATGAGGAAAAGGGAGCATCTTGGTTGACACTTCCTCATTCCAATTTCTCTTATGTGTGCCATTAACTGAGATGTAGAAGACTGGGAGAACTTAAAGGGTGTAGTTTGAGATACCTGTGGGACATTTAAGTCATGCTGGCAAGTTGGGAGGATGAGCCTGTAGTTCAGAATATCAATAATTCAGGACTTGTCAGCAGGAAGAAATAATTTAAAAAGCATGGGAATAAATGAGGTCACCTGGATAGAGAATGTAGAAAGGGGATAGAAAAGAGTCTAGGATGGAGCCCTGTATCAATTTGCTTTGCTGTGTAAGAAACCAACCCCTTAAAACTTTGTGGCTTAAAATAATAGACAATACTCAAAGGCTTTTCAGGCTTCTATTTGTGTCATGTTTGTTAATGTGCTATTGACCAAAGCAAGTTATGTAGCAAATCCCAGATTCACGGGAATAGAGAAATAGACTTCCCCTCTTGATGAGTGAAATAGCAAAGTCACATTGTAAAGGCTTCTGCGTATGGTGAAGGGAGGAATTTGTGGCCATTTTGCAGTCCATTATAACCTGAGGAGCTATAATATTGAAAGGTTGGGTAGATGAGGAGGAGCCAGTGAAAGAAATTAGGCAGGGCCTGAAAGGTAAGAGGAAAACCAGAGGTTTGTGGTTTTTGGAAGCTGAAAAGGGGTCATGTTTAAAATGTATTCATTTTAGAGAAGTTTGGCTGTGAGTAGGAGATGTGCTGTTTATATGAAGTCAGCTGAAATTTTATTGAAACAGGATAAAGTTAGGCATCAACATTCTTGAAATTGTATGCATGATAGTTACTAGAGAATAATAAAGCATTGTGGGAGGTGCATAATCCTATGTTAAATAACTTGGTTGCTTGCAATTTCTGATTCAAGTTGGACTTTCAGCAAAAGGACACACTGTCACATGTTACAGTCCTTTTAGCATCACTTAGAAATAGTTTAAATTGGGAATGTTAAGTCTAAGGATTCCAGGTTCTACTATACTCAACATTTTGGAGGTATGGAGCAAAGAAATATTGTTGAGTTACTAAAGTGGTCTTTAGAAATGTTTTGTGAGTTATTGTTTCTTTTTTATTTCTGAATCACTCAGGTATTTATGCAAGCTCTCTGATCAGGAGTTACGCCAGAGTGCGGCTCGCAACATGGCTGATTTGATGTGGAGCACAGTGAAAGAACCATTGGATACCACGTTATGTTTTGATAAAGAAAGCCTTGATCTTGCATTTAAGTACTTTATGTCACCTACTTTGACTATGAGGTTGGCTGGACTGAGTCAGATAACAGTAAGCTGTATTTGCTTTATTTTTGGTCATTTTTATTTACCTTCCAGATTATTATTATACCTACTATTTATGGAACACTTACTATTGCTGGGCCTTTGTGTTAAGCAGTTTACATACTATATGGTTCTCACAAATAATTTGTTACTTTTAAATGTGAGAAAACTGAGCCTAGGTTTGTAAGGATTTATACTTTAGGTCTGTTTGATGTCATGGTCCAGTTCCTTCACTAACCTTTTTATTTTTATTTTCAGCTATTTTGTTTATTTTTTTACATTTACAAAGCAGTATTTTCAGAGACAAATGGAGGGTATCATAATAAGCATTTAACTGATTTTCCACAAGCAGAGACCACAGATTATTAGACTGTAGACCAGATTTGACAGAAATTGCTTGTTAGTATTGTACAGTATTAAGAATTGCTTTAAATAGGGAGAATTCACACAAATAAAATCCTTACTTGAAAAAAAATGGAAGGCCTCATATCCCTGGGTCTGTATTCTAGCATAATGATAATTTAATAGAGCCAAAGTAGTTAGCTCTGTTCAAAACAGATAAGATTTCTCTGATTTGTTACAGTCCCTGTTAGTTTTACTCCTTTATGTTTCCTGCTTGGCTTTGTAGTATAGTTATTTGAGTTTGCTACACATGAGCAAAACCAATCCAAATTAGGGTGTCCTAATTGTATTATGCCTTTTAACCAGAGATGGCATGTGTAAAATGGTACTGGTGAAATAATTCCCCAAATTTTAGACTTGCCTATTATTTTCTGCTTTTGCACATGCTCATCAGAATATTTTTTTAAGAGAAATTGGAATGTATATTTTGGTGGGGTTTTTTTTGTTTTTGTTTTTTGTTGTTGTTGTTGTTGTTAATTTTTACACTTACTTGTTCTGGGTTAAATAATGTTTGACTTTACCAGGCTCTGAACTTTTAATTTTTTTTTTTTTTTTTAATATTCTTGGTATTTATGAAGTAGCTAGATTTTTACCCATATACTATACTTTGTAAATAAAGATAATATTTGTTTACAATTACCCAGGTACATTAAATCTTAATTGTGTTTATCTAGGCAACTTTTCCTGAAACTTTGTCTTTAATGCTGCCTTGCATTGATTTTTGTGTTTTTTCCCCTTATTCAGCTTTGTATTCTCTAATGTGCTTATAAAGTATAGTAAAGCATATATGTTATTTGCGGAGTAAATTTATTTAGTTCTTAAATATGACAAAGGAAATAGTCATACTAATTGGGGATTTTGTGTTTCTGTGCATGTGTGTCTGTATATATATTTGATTATCTTTTTTGTTATTGTTTTAATTTGTTCTGGTTATTGATAATGATCTACATATATCAGTCAGTTTACCGTGTTTCTTTATACTTTAACCTGTACAAGAATAATTTTGGAAAAAAATTTTTTTAAATCATAGAATCAACTTCATACCTTCAATGATGTGTGCAATAATGAGTCCTTGGTTTCAGACACAGAAACGTAAGTAGAAGCATTAATTTATACATAAGTATAACATTTAAATTTGCCGCTGTTTATGTGGTAAATATAATTGTGACTTTATTAAATTTGAAATACTGACTAGAAATACTTTGCCTAATGGCTTCATTTGTACATCTGTTAATATTTCAGAACAATATACTGAAACATTTCTTTCTTTCTTTTTTTTTTTAAAGCAGTTTACACCAGGTAGTGTTGATATTTTTCACTCTTTCTCAGTGTTCCTCTTAAAATGTGTTGTCCAGAATTGGTCAAAGCCTTATAAATTCTGGATTATATTAAGACGGTATATTCATACTGTCACGATATCACATAGACCATATCTAATATATGTCAAGCTACAGCATTGAATTTCTGTTTGATCCCTCGGCACCCTCCTGCAGAACTGCTTAAACGAATCTGTAATTGCCAGTACAGTACTCCCCTGCTCACACATGCAAAAAAGTCCTGGAGTCGTCAGTGCAGTAACCCCACACATAATATGTTTAAGTCTTTGGGTTGCTGATACAGGAGATAGAGAATAAGAAGGAATTCCTCTGAAAAAATACAAGGAATATACATCCTAAAGACAAGGTTGAGAGAACAGGGAGTAGAGGAAAAGTGGGTTAGGGACAGAGTAGGTTGGGAGAGAGGATGTGTATAGTATAAGAAAATCGGAGCAAAGAGAGAAAAGATATGTGATAAGTATATTTGGGGCTATGAATTGGGTCTTTTAATACAGTTTTATTAAGGTACAATTTACATATAAAATTACCTGTTTTAAATATACAATCAATGATTTTTAGAAAATTTAGTTGTGCAGCTGTCATTACGATCCAATTTTAAATTTCCATCATTTCAAAGAGATTCCTTTTGCCCATTTGTAATCAATCCCCAGTCTTAGTCACAGCCTCACTAATCTACTTTCTGTCTCTAGATTAGCCTATCCTGGACATTTCATTTAAATGGAATATTGCCATTTTTGTTCTTTTTCATCTGTCGTCTACCTTTACTTAATTTATGGCTTTTGAGGTTCATTCATGTTATAACATGTATCAGTACTTCATTCCTTTTCATTACAGAATAGTATTACATCTATCTTCTGAAATTTGTAGTTGAGACTCTAGCAAATTCTTTATTTTAGTTATTGCACTTTTCAATTCCAGAATTTTCGTTTACTACTTTTTTTATATCTATTTTTAATGAATATTCTGAGTCAATTTTGTCATTGCTTCTTTTAATCTTTTTTCTTTAGTTTTTTGCTTCCTTTAATCTTTAGACATAGTTTCCTTTAGTTTTCTCTGAACATATATATAATGCTTTGATGTCTTTGACAAGTCTAGTATCCAGGCCCCCTGGACTGGTTTCCACTGACTGCTTTTTTTTCTGAGTATGAATCACATTTTCCTGTTTCCATACATGTCTCATAATTTTTTGTGGAAAACTGGACATTTGATATAGAGTAACAACTCTGGATGGATTATGAGTATGCACAGTCTCTTAAGACCCCCAAAAATATGGGGGAACTGACCAAGGCCTGTTATGACTGTATTGTTTTCCTAGATTGTTCCATTGGAATTTTGCTGATCTGCTAGTCTGCTGATCTGTTGCTCGCTCCATTCAGTATTGTGACCTCACTTGCAGCGATGTTGACTGTACCTAATTGTTTCCTACCGAAGTCACTATTATTTTTGGCAGTGGCCCTAGGTGTAGGGTTTTCCATACTCTGCTTCAAATCAAATTAGCCCTTTCTAGCAACAGACCACCTTGGTAAAAGTACCTCCAAGTAGCTGGCAAGCGGGATGGCAGTGTGAAAAGGAGCGGAAGTGGGAGCAGCCTCATGCTAAAATGTCAAGACTCTCACTTTTTTAAGTTCAGTAGTTTTTCTTGAATAAGACACTTCTGAATTTGGTTGTATGCCTTTTTTGTTTCCAGAGCCCTGAAATGGTTGTTCTTGACAACATTCTCTAATTTTATAGTTGCTCAGTTTATAGTTTTAGTTCACTCAGACATTATGGAAGTCTCTGGGTTTCCTTTTAATGTCCTTCAAGAGCCTGAAAGACTAGACCTTATTTTTAAAAATTATTTTTAGCCATTGAATCGTGTTTTTGTTTGTTTTGCAAATGCAAAACTTTGTGGGTCATAGTTTGAGTCGGGCTAACCCAGAAATTAGTAAAATATCGTATATAGTTTTGATGTTTTAATTTTGGAGTCCCATATGTCTTAATTTAGGCTTTTAAAAAAATCTATAGGATAAGTTATTATAAGATGTAATACTTGTATAGATGAACAACAAAAATTAACTCAGTCTTTCCAGCTTTTCTCTGTATAACTTATATAGATAAAAAATTTGGAACCTTTTCCTGTATATTGTGTTTTGAATGTATTTTCTTTCCCCCACTTAAAATATATCAATACCTATCTTTTTCTATAATAGCCATAAAAATAAATATATATATATATATGCTGCTGAGTTATGATAGAATTGGCATTTTAGCAAATGATTGACTTGATTGTTTAATATTTGCATCGAAATTTTTTCTAGTATTCTTACTGTTAGTCTGATTGAAACTGAATTTTTCAAAAAATTTTCATTAAATTGATTTTAAAATAATTTAACCCACATTAAACAATCACTACACTCATTTGGTTATATTTTATAGTTATTTTTCCTCTCATGTGATTGTATGTTTTTTACATTAAAAGAATAATGCTAAATTCCATAAAGGCAGAGAATTTTTACTGGTTATTTTCTGATTTACCCCCATAACCAAGAGCAGGCCTGGAATGTAATGGTGCTCAATAAATATTTGTTTGAATGAATTCTTTACTATTTCTTTAAAAAGCTTACTAAGATATAATACACATGTAGAGAAATGTATAGGTCATAGTAAATGAGTGGCTTAACTTATCACAAAGTGAATTAATGTGTAACTGCCACCAATGTCTAGAAATTGAATGGTCCCCTTGCTTTTCTCTTTCCTAATCATTATCCATCTCAATATCTAACTCTTCAAAGGCTAGATAACTCTTTTAACTTTCATCACTACAGGTTATTGTCTTTCTGTCTTTTACCTTTACATAAAGTTGATCATACAGTGTGTGCATTTTTTCATGTCTGGATTCTTTTCTTCAGTATTATTTGCTTTGATTACCCGTGAGGTAGACATTTTCTTTTTATTGTGTATCAGGATGCTTTCAACTTCAACTAAAAGAAAACCCACCTCAGAATGACTTAAACAATAAGAAAATTCTATCTCTTCACATAAGAATTCTGGATGCAGGTTGATTTCAGAATTGGCTAATTTAGCAGATGAACAAAACCCTCAAAGACAGCTTACTCCTGTCTTTCTACTGAACCATTCTTCCATTTTGCGTTGGTCCTTTTGTTACCTTCCATGACTATGTTGGCTTCTGAAGCACCACATATAACTATCTCGCACAGATTAGAGACAGAAAAGTTTTGTTTTCACTGATATTTTCTTCTTTTCACCTGAGATTTTTATTTTGAGTAATTTCAAACTTACAAAAAAAATTAAATGCATGACAAACTTGCGTACCATTTTTGGTGTGTGTGTGTGTGTGAAGATCAAACATTATGTAGCAACTCACTCAGTAGGACAGAATTGGGTTACTTTCTTGCTATAAAACATTCACTGGCAAAGGGAGTGGGATTATTATGATTGTCTTAAACTAGTCTTAGATACTGCAGGGATATTGAAGTACCCAGTCTCTCCTGAAGCACAGGGCCCAACAACCTGAACAAAATTAGAGTTCTTTTAAAAGGGAAAGAGGGTGATGGTTGTTAGGGGGTTGGCAACCAAAAGTTCCTGCCACAGTTTATTTTCTAGGTTTCTTTTGCTCATACATTGATGCAAGTTTCAATGTTTTATATTGTTAGTGTTTGTGGATATATCACACAAAGATGCTTTTTAAATCTTTCGCTGCAATACTGTTTAATCTTTTAATTAAATCTTTATTAAAAAGCTTTTTCATCATTAAGTAGTAGTAGTAGTAGTAGTAGTATTTCTTTTAATGGAATCTTCTCAACTACTCTCAGGTGTATGTACTTTAAACATTTTAATTTCTGAAATACAATTATGTATAGTTTACTTCGTATTTTGTTTTTAATTTCAACTGCTCTTTTCAATAAAATGGCCAGAAATGTTCTTAGAAGTGCAACTAGAAAATCCTAATACAAACCAAAAACTCCGTTTTCTAGGGTATTCTGTGTAATGGAAGTTTTTTGTTTTATGTGTTCTAGTATAAAGGCATTTTTTTTTTTTTAATTTGGAAGGTGTGAGTTAAAAAAACAATCATGCATATACCATACAGGATTCACATATATCACCCTACACCAACACTGAATATTGTTGTGACCTAATTGAAAAAAAAAATTTTTTTTTTTTTTTTTTTTTTTAAGATTTTTTATTTTTTATTTTTTTATTTATCCCTCCCTTGATGCTTGTGCTTGCTGTCTCCATTTGCTGTGCGTTTTTCTGTGTCTGCTTGTCTCCTTTTGTTGTGTCATCTTGTTGTGCCAGCTCACCGCACCACACAGGCTGGCTTGCCTTTACCAGGAGGCCCTGGGAAACGAACCCAGGGCATCTCATATGGTAAACAGGAGCCCAACCAATTGAGCCACAGCCACTTCCCCTAATTGAAATTTTAATACTGTTTAAGTTGAATCGTTGTAATTAAAGAACTTTAGCATGGACTTTTCATGTTGTTACTGAATCCTCCTACTTTTAGAATTTATTGCATGTAATATCATTTATCATTATTTCTCATTTACATCTCAAACAAGCCAATGTTTAGTAGTCTAATAGCAGTTATATTTGACCTTATATTTTGCATGAAAAATTTTTACTCAGATGGACATGTGTATATATATCTAGTTAAAGCTGTATGTATTCAGGTAAATAGTATATCTGCATTTATTTGTGTATGCATTTTTAGGTCCTGTATACCATTTTCTGCTCATTATTTTTAGTCTGGGCCTAGCTATGGTAATATTATACTCTACGTTTTTGTCAATAATTTACTTAACTATATTAGATAATATCAAATGTAAAGGACCTTTTCAGTGGCTTGTGGTATATCCATACAATGGAGTCCTGTTCAGCAGTAAAAAGGAATGGACTATTGATACATGGCAACAGCCTGGATGAATCTTATGCTGAGTGAAAGATGCCAGATTTTTTTTTTTTTAAGTACCTACTTTATGATTCTATTTATATAAAATTCTTGAAAAAGCAAACTGTTCTGTATGGATAGAAAGCTCGTCAGTGGTTGCCTGGGAAATTGGGGTTGGGGCTAGGAGAAAGATGGAGTACAAAGAGGTACAAAGAAACTTTTGGGAGTGATGAATATATGCTCATTGTCTTGATGGTTGATGGTGATGGATTCATGGATATATACTTACATTTAAACTCATCAAATTATATACTTTAAGTAGATTCAGTTTATTGTATGTCACATATATCACAAAGCTGTAAAAAGCAAAACAATTAGCTAACTGATGAAACCAAACTGCCTTCCTGTTGGATTCACTTAATAGCTTAATCTTTATGCTGTGTTATTACTTTAGAAGACAATAGCTCTTATTAATAATTAAATCTCTTCTAAAATTTAAAGTTTATTTTGAATAAAATAAAGGATGACGTGTTGGTAGCTGTAACTAAGTTCCTCTGAACAACCAGTTGTAGGGACCACCTTAGTCAATCTTTATTAGTATCAGGCAGGAGACTTGCAGTTTGGTTTGGGGATGATTCTTCCCTTGTTTACCCTTTTGGTAACCTACTTTGCTGATGTTATCCTATTATAGACAGCATATTGAGAAACTTTTCCTGAATGCTTCAGTGCCCACTATGAAATTAAAAAATAGGAAAACAGAGTCCTTAAATAGGAAAATACATTGCTAATTAGCTGTTTCACTTAGTATTATCACCTGTTTACTTAGTGGAAATTGTTAATCCTAAATTTTCAGTTATTTGTAACTTTTTTTAAAACTAGGGCATATTAGCATTTCTTATATTGCATTTTAGTTATGCTTTGTAGTACTATGAACATTTAATTGTATATAATCACCTCTTCATAATTTATTTTTGTACAAATTTAGGTTTACAACTGAGTCCCTTTTCCCATGGGAAAGGATAATAATAGTTGGAAGGGATATGCACCATCATCCTTTTTTTCTTTTGTATATACTTTTTAAATGTACTAACTATTTTTATTATTTGACTTTAGGTCCATTGCAAAAGAACTTGCAGACTGGCTTATTAGCAACAACGTGGTAGAGCATATTTTTGGACCAAATTTACATATTGAGGTTTGTTGACACTTATGTGATTTCTCTGCTATATTGGGAGAGAAGACTATTTTTTAAAAAATTAACTGTAATATGTTTTTCTTTTCCAGATTATCAAACAGTGCCAAGTGATTTTGAATTTTTTGGCAGCAGAAGGGCGACTGAGTACTCAACATATTGACTGCATTTGGGCTGCAGCACAGGTAATATTAACAGATTACATTTATTGAATATTTCCATATATTGTGTTTTAATTGCTTTGTTTCCCTATGAGGTAATTTATGTTTATCCCCATTTTATAGAAGTGTTAGACCATGGCATAGATAAGTTTGGAATGGAGCTTTGGACGTGTCTTGCTTTGTTACTGGTACTAGGTTTAAAATGCCTTCTCTACTTCCATGGTTGTAAATTTTTCTGTAGTCTTTTCTTGTACTTTACTGTTTCAATTTTATATTTTAATCTTTGATCCAGCTGGGATTAATTTGGCCTAAGGTGTTATAGTGGATTCAACCCCTCTCCCCACCCCCCCTTCCATTTTTTCTAAATAACTTTCCCATTGTCGTTTGTTCAGTACCTCCTTTCCTCACTGGTTTGAGATACCACTTGTGTCTTGATATGGACAATTTCTGGACTTTCTGTTCTGACCCATTGTTATGTTTAGTCATGATCTATACTAGGAATTGGTGAACCATGGCCTATAGACTGGCCATCTGTTTCTGTAAATTAAGTTTTATTGGAACACAGCTATGTTAACACGTATTGTCTATGGCTACTTTCACAGTACAGTGCCAGAGTTCAGTAATTTTAACAGAGACCACATGGCTTGTACTCCTAAAGTATTTTTTGGTCCTCTGTCTCCTGAATCAATGCTAAAAATTTTCTCCTTTAGTCTTTGTAGTACTTAAAAATATGTCAGGGCTATTCCTTTCTCCTTATTTATTTCAAATTCTTTTTCTTCTATTTTCCTGTATGAATTTTAGCACTGGCTTATTCTTTAAAAACATTTTCACTTTTGTGATAATGATTAATTTGAGGAAACTTGAAGGTCTTTTTTTTTTTTATAATCAATTTTATTGAAATGTATTCATAAACCATACAGTCCATTTAAAGTGTACAATCGGTGGCATTTGGTATAATCAGAGTTGTGCATCCATCACTGTAAGCAATATTGGGGCATTTTCATTACTCCGTTTCCCTACCCCTTAGTAGTCATCTCTCAATCCCTTTATCCTTCCCCTGCCGTACCTAACTGCTAATCTGTTTCTGTGTCTATAAATTTATTTGTATTTACATTTTGTATAGAAGAAATAAAACAATATGCAGTACTTGGTGTCTGGTTTCTTTCACTTAGCATACTTCCTATTGTGTTTTTTTTTTTTTTTTTTTTTTTTTAATTTTTTTTTGAAAAAAAAAAAAAAATTAATATATTTGTGGTTTGTTTTTTTTTTTTTTTCATATTTCTTTTTTTTTTTTTTTTTTTTTTTTTTTTTTTTTAATTATTGATGGAAGAATATTAACATATTACTATACCCTACAGTCCATAGTTTGCTTTGGTTGTATTTTCACCCAAATATCATGCTTTTATTAACATCTTGTAACATTACCATGCATTTGTTCTGTTTCAGGGAAAACATTCTTTTATATGCAATATTTTTTTTTTTATGCAATATTAATCATAATCATTTTCCAAATGAGAGCTTGCTGTGTTACAGTCCTATGTTTCATTTTTAAGCTTTCCTTCTAGTGACATACATGACCTTAGACTTTCCCTTTCCACTACTATCATAACCAAATATTAGCACTGCTAATTACAAGCACTATTATATACTTTCAACATTTCTATACATTTCTAAGCATTTACAAAAGTCCTTTTTACCAGTTCTGCACAGATTGAACCTCAACTTTCCATTCTCTATATTCTTGTGACCTATATTCTAGCTATTAACTCCATGAGTTTACTCATTATATTCAATTCATAAATCATACGATATTTGTCTTTTGTTTATGGCTTGATCTCACTCATATACTTCACTACTTCATTTCTTCTTACAGCTGAGTAATATCCCATCATATATATATACACCACAATTCGTTTATCCATTCAATGGCTGAACACTTGGGTTGTTTCTATCTTTTGGCAATTGTGAAAAATGTTGCTATGAGCATTAATGTACTGTTTGTATTCCTTCTCTCAGGTCTTCTGGGTACATACCTAGTAGTTGTATTGCTGGGTCACATGGCAGATTTTTGTTTAAGTTCCTTAGGACTTTAAATGCAAAAATGTTACAAGAGGTGCAGGAGGGCATTATATATTAGTAAAAGGGTCAATCCACCAGGAAGAAATAACAAACATAAATATCTATGCATCTAATCGGGGTGCCCCAGAATATATGAGGTGAACTCAGGCAAAACAAAGGAGAAATATACATCTCTACAATAATATTTGGAGACTTCAATAAGCCATTCACATCAATAGTCAGAACAACTAGACAGATCAACAAAGAAACAGAACTTGAACAGAATGATAATAAGCTAGATTTAACAAACATATAGAGACTATTGTACTGAAATAGCAGGTTATACATTCTTCTCAAGTGCTCATGGATCTTTCTCCACGATAGACTACATATTGGATCACAAAACAGGTTCAGATGAATTTTAAAAGATTGAAATTATATAAAGCATCTTCTCTGATCATAATGTAATGAATCTGGAAATAAATAATAGGCAGGAAAGGGGGAAATTTGTAAATATATGGAGGCTAAACAACATACTCCTATATAATCAGTGGGTCAGACATAAAAATTGCAAGAGAATTTGGTAAATATCTCAAATTAAATGAAAATGAGAACACACTTTATCAAAACTTATGGGATGCAGTGAAGGCAGTGCTGAGAGGGAAATAAATAGCCCTAAACATCTATATTAAAAAAGAAGAAAGAACTAAAATCTAACCAAACATCTGGAGGACCTAGAAAAACAATGGCAAAGCAAGCAGAAGGAAAGAAATAAGAAAGATTACAGCAGAAATAAATGAAATTGAGAATAGAAAAACAATAGGATAAACAAAACCAAAAAATGGTTCTTTGAGATCAACAAAATTGACATATCCTTGGCCAGACTGACAAAAAAAATGCAAATGAATAAAATCAGAAATGAGACACGATCATAAGAGAATATTATGAAAAATTATGAAAAACTGTATGCTGACAAATTAGACAACCTATATGAAATGGACAAATTCCCAGAAATGTACAAACAACCTACGTTGACTCTAGAAGAAATACAGAAACTCAGTAAACCAATTTCAGGTTATAAACAGATTGAATCAATCACTAAAAATCTCTCAACAAAGAAAAGTCCAGAGCCAGATGGCTTTTCAGGTGAATTCTACCAAGCATTTTGAGAAGAATTAACACCAATCCTGTTTAAACTCTTCTAAAAAATTGAAGAGGAGGGGAAAATTACCCAATTCATTTGATGAAGCCAACATCACCTTAATACCAAAACCAGATAAAGATACTAAAAGTTCAAAAAATTATAGAAGAATCTCTCTAATGAATATAGATGCAACAATTCTCAACAAAATACTTGCAAATTGAATCCAACAGCATATTTAAAATAAATATGTACCATGATCAAGTGGGTTTTATTCCTGGTATGAAAGAATAGGTCAACATAAAAAAATCAAGTAATACACCACATTAACAAATTGAAGGTAAAAACCCACATGATCACCTTGATCAATTCAGAAAAGGTATTTGACAAAATCCAGCATCTTTTCTTGATAAAAACACTTCAAAAGATAGGAATAAAAGGAAAATTCCTCAATATGCTAAAAGACTTATGAAAAACCCACAGCTAATATTGTATTCAGTGGGGAATGGTTGAAAGCTCTCTCTCTAAGATCGGGAACAAGACAAGGATATCCACTCTCATCACTATTACTAAATATTGTGCTAGAAGTTCTAGCTGGAGTAATTAGGCAAGAAAAAGAAACAAAAGGTATGGAAAAGAACAAGCAAATCTCTATTTGCAGATGACATGGTCTTAGATTTAGAAAAGTCTGAAATACCTATGGCAAAGGTACTAGAGCTAAATGAGTTCAGCACAGTGGCAGGATACAAGATCAAAATGCAAAAATCAGTATAGTGTTTTTATACTGTATTAATTAACAACCTGGGAAATCAAGAAAAAAATGACATAATAGCAACAAAAATAGTCAAATATCTAGAAATTAATTTAACCAGGGATGGAAAGAACCTGTACTCAGTAAACTATAAGAGTCCTAAAAGAATCAGAGAGGACCTAAACAAAGGTAAGGACATTCCTTATTCATGGATTGGAAGACTAAATATTGTTAAGATGTCAAATCTACCCGAATTGATTTATAGATTCAATGCCACCCCAATCAAAATTCCAACAGCCTGTTTTACAGAAATAGAAAAGCCAATTACCAAATTTACTTGGAAGATGCCTTGAATAGCCAAAAACATCCTAAAAGGGATGAAGTTGGAGGACTAATGCTTCCTGACCTTAAAGCATATTACAAAACTTAAAGTGGTCAAACAGTATGGAATAGAAGTGAGAGCTCAGAAATAGACCCTCACCTCTTTGGTCAACTGAATTTTTTTTAATATATATTTTTTTATTAGAGAAGTTGTGAGCGTACAAAACAACCATGCATAATGTGCAGAATTCCCATACATTACCCCTCAACTAACACCTTACATAGTTGTGGAATATTTGTTACAGTTTATGAAAAAACATCATCAGACTATTGCCACTAACTGTGGTCCATAGCATACATTTGGTACATTTTTTCCAACAAAATGTATTAATATTGTACATTTGTTACAGTTCATGAGAGAACACTTGTATTTGTATTGTTAACCACAGTCCTTCCACCTCATGTTTCACTGTGTTGTACGGTCCCACGCCTTGTACAGTCTATCCAAAGACTCAGCTGATATTTGAGAAGTCTAATAAATCCGATTTACTGGTTTACAATGGTCTCTACAACAAAGGTACTGGAAGAACTAGATATCCATAACCCTAAACAAGAGTCAACTCAAAATGGATCAAAGACTTAAACATAAAAGCCACTACCATAAAGCTCCTAGAAGATAATGTAGGAAGACATCTTCAAGATTTGGTGGTAGGAAGTGGGTTCTGGATATCATATCAAAAGTATGAATAAGGAAAGGAAAAAAATAGATAAATGGAAGCGCTTCAAAATTAAACAATTTTGCAATGCAAAGGATTTTGTCAATAAGGTGAAAAGGCAGCCTACTTAATGGGAGAAAATATTTGCAATCATGTCCGATAAAAGTTTAATATCCATGTGCTATATAAAGAGATGCTGTAACACAACAATAAAAAAACAAACAACTTGATTAAAAAGTGGGCAGAAAGGAAGCAAATGTGGCTCAACCAGTTGGGCGCCAACCTACCACAGGGGATGTCCTGGGTTCAGTTCCTGGTGCCTCCTAATAAAACAAGAAGACGAGCAGACAAAGCACACAATGAAGAGACGCAGAGCAGACAGCAAGCGCAGACAGCAGGGGGAGAAATAAATAAAACAAATCTTTAAAAAAGGGCAAAATGGAAGCAGACGTGGCTGAAGCGGTTGAGTACCTGCTTCCCACGTGAGAGGTCCCAGGTTCGGTTCCTGGTGCCTCAAAAAAAGAAACCAAAAAAAAAAAAAAAAAACCAAACAACTGGCAAAGAAATGGAAAAAAACCAACTTGGTAGCCGATGTAGCTCAGTGATTGAGCGCCGGCTTCCCACATACGAGGTCCTGGGTTTAATCCCCAGCCCTGGTACCTCAAAAAAAAAAAAAAAAGTCTGCAAAAGATATTTTTCCAAAGAGGAAATACAAATGGTGAAAAAAAACAACAACGACACATGAAAAGATTTTCAACATCACTAGCTATTAGGGAAATGAAAATCAGAAGCACAATGTGGGGAAGCAGATTTGGCTCAAGCGATGGCTCCTACCTACCATGGCTCCTGCCTACCACATCGGAAGTCCCGGGTTTGGTTCCCAATACCTCCTGGAGAAGACGAGCAAGACAGTGAACTGGCGTAACAGGCAGGTGCGGCAAGCTGATGCAACAAGGAAACACAAAGAGGAAAGACTGTGAGAGATACAACAAAGCAGGGAGTGGAGGTGGTTCAAGCAACTGAGTGCCTCTCTCCCACATGGGAGGTCCCAGGTTTGGTTCCTGGTGCCGCCTAAAGGGAAGATGAGCAGACACAGAGAGCAGACAGCGAGTGCAAACAACGATGGGGGGGAGTAAATAAGTAAATCTTTTTTTAAAAAAGCACAATGTGATGTCATTTCACACCTATTAGTATGGCCACACAAAGAATAAAAAACAAACAGAATGGCCACTATTAAAAAACAAACAAACAAACAAAAAACATAGAAAACTACAGGTTTTGGAGAGGATATGTAGAAATAGGAATGCTTATTCATTGTTGGTGGGAATGTAGAATGGTACAGCCATTGTGGAGTTTTCTTGTAGTATCTTTATCTGGCTTTGATAGATGTTAGTGTCAGAAAATGTGTAGGGTAATTTTCTCTCCTTTTCAATTTTTTGCACAAGTTTAAACAGGATTGGTGTTAATTCTTCTTGAAATGCTTGGTAGAATTTACCTGTAAAGCCATATGATCCTAGACTTTTCTTTGTTTGGAGATTTTTGGTGACTGATTCATTGTCTTTAAATATGATTGGTTTGTTGAGTTCTTGTATTCTTGTAGAGTCAGTGTAGGCTGTGCGTTTCTAGTAATTTGACCATTTTATCTCTCTTATGATCCTTATTTCCCTGGGGCCAGTTGTAACCTTCCCCCTTTTGTTGCTAAATTTTTCTGTTGCTTTGTCTCTTTTTTGTTGTTGTTGTTAGTTTAGCTAAAGGCCACCAATGTTACTGATTTTCTCAAATAATCAACTTTTGGTTTTGTTGATTCTCTTTTTCTGTTCTCAATTTCATTTATGTCAGCTTTAATCTTTATTATTTCTTTCCTTCTGCTTTGTTTGGGATTAGTTTGCTGCTTTTTTTCTAGTTCCTCCAAGTGCACAATTAGATCTTTGATTTAACTGTGCTTTGTTAATTCTTCCTGGTGGATTGTCCCTTTTATTAATATGTAATATATATATTATATGTATTAATATGGCCATTAAAATTGAAGAGGAAGGAACATTACCTAACTCATTCTGAGACCAACATTTCACTAATACCAAAGCCTGTTAAAGATACTGAAAGAAAAGAAAATTAAAGATCAATTTCTCTAATGAATATAGATGTATAAATCCTCAACAAAATATTTGCAAATCAAATTTAATGGTACATTAAAAGAATTATACACCATGATCAACTGTTATTTGTCCTAAGTATGCCAGAACATAAGAAAGTCCCGTAATGTAATGTAACCACATTAACACATTAAAGAGGAAAAACCATATGATCATCTCAATTGCTGCAGAAAAGTCATTTGATAAAATGCACCATCCTTTCTTAAAAAAAACTCTTCGAAAAAGAGGAACAGAAGGAAACTTCTCAGCATGATAAATGGCATATATGAAAATCCCACAGCTAACATCTGTGGTGAAATACTGAAAAGTTCCCCTCTAAGATCTGAACAAGGGAAGGATGCCCACTGTCACCACTGTGCTATAAGTTCTAGCCAGAGCAGTTGTGATTTTTTTTTTTAATGGACATTTAGCAGCACTGAATTAAATTGTAGCCTTGAAGTAAATAATAGTTATAAGAAATCACACCCACATAGAATAGAATTCCTTCAATGTTATTTTCTTACCTTTATTTCACCCTCTATTTCAGAACTAGGTTATGTATATTTTCCCTAAATGGGTAGGCAGCAGAAGGGAGTTGGTGGGGTTTCCGTAGAAAAATATAAAAATCAATGTTTTGGAGAACAAATCTGCATTTTCTTATAGACTTATTGAAGTATTCAAAATAACTAGGATACCCCAGCTTTTACTTTTGAGAGCTCCCAAATTGGGAATTACTTATCTGTTCTTTTATATTATATTTGTTAAATTATCTTTACCTTGATTTAGCAGTTAGCAGTTTTATAAATAAAATACATTTATTTTACATGAAATTGTATATTTAGTAGTCATACCAGCAAAGTATTATGTTTCCCATCATGTGCATATATATTTCTGCTTATTATATCAAAAGGAGCCTTTCTATCCCCTGGTTTATTATTATATAGCTGTTTATGATAAAGTCTATTGTGTATTCTAGTAAAATAAAAGTGCTATAATATACTTTATAAACATTTAATATGCGTAATGTAATACCCTTAAAATATTTTATTTAGTTTTCTCTCCTAATATTTATTTTAATTTGTAATTGCTAGCATTTTTACATATTATTTAAACTGTTTTTAAACTAATGACTGTACTTTAAATGGAATCCTTTTTTTTTTTTTAACTTTTTAAATTGAAGTTTGAACATCTATAAACAATAAGTGTATAATATAAGTTGGGAACTTACAAAACATGCATTTCATCAAACATACATTACCACCAACACCTTGCATTTTTGTGAAACAATTGTTACAAACTATGAGAGAGCATGGTCAAAACATTACTACTAACTATAGCCCATATCTTAAATTTGGTGTGTTTTCCCCTAAGCCATTCGGTTAATGACACTCTGTATTAGTATTATATACTTGTTATATTTCATAATAGAACGTTACCATATTCTATTAACCACAGCCCATCTTCCACCACAGGATTCATTGTGTTATACAGTCCCATGTTTGTATAATCCATTCAATATGTACACTCATTGGCTCTCACATTCATCATAGAGTTGTGCTGTCAACACCTCAGTCAATTTTAGAATATTTGTTTTCATTACTTCAGTAGGAAAAATCCCATACCTCCTTAATCCTTTTCATACTGGAATTCTGAAAACTATATTCATTGCAGACTTCCCTTTTGTTAGAAAATTAAGCTTGTGATTTGTTTAGTTAAGTTAAATGTTTAAGATAAAGTTCTGTATGTGGGAAATTTTATTTTCAAGTACAGCAGGACCTTGTTCTACATGAACTCAACACAGGTGATTTCAGGTAGATGGGATTGGAAATCAAAAAAAATAAAGGCTGAGAGAGAATTATTTCTATCATCAATTTTGTTTATTGTTACTAGAGTGTTTGTCTTATTTATAAAAGTGTGGTAGGTTTGTTCATATAAGAAATACTTATTACATAATGGGGTTTGCTATTTATGATTTTCAACTATTGGGGAGGGTCTTGGAATTTATTGGTCACGTAAAATGAATTTCTACTGTATTTTATGTACTGCCTTTTATAATACTTAGTAATGAGCATTTTTCCAACATAGTAAAAGGTATTAGTGCATTACCCAACTTCTTGGATTTTAAAAATGTAGCTTTTTTCATGTCAGTAATTTATTTATGGAGAGCAGTTTTTTTTTTCACCCGTGTATCTGCTTTTATTTTCTAGTTGAAACATTGTAGTCGATATATACATGATTTATTTCCTTCACTCATCAAAAATTTGGATCCAGTACCACTTAGACATCTCCTTAATCTGGTCTCAGCTCTTGAGCCAAGTGTTCATACTGAACAGGTAATACATTTAAAACATGATGGTGGGTTTTTGAAAACTGAAAATTTAGTTTTGATACTGATCGTTTTAAATTGTAGTTTGTTACTATTGGCATCTCAGTCGAGCAAAAAGAATATTAAGTTGAAATTATGATGTTGCTTACAAGCCTCTAACTTCACAATTTCCTTTTTTTTTTTGCTGTTTAAAAGACATTGTACTTAGCATCCATGTTAATTAAAGCATTATGGAATAATGCACTAGCAGCTAAGGCCCAGCTATCCAAACAGAGTTCTTTTGCATCTTTATTAAATACGAATCTTCCCATTGGAAATAAAAAAGGTTAGTAAAGCATAATGCATTTCAGAGTAAGTTGTGCAAAATTTACTTAACTTAATCTTAAATTTGAAGTATTTTCTGCAAATATTTTCAATTCTGTCTTAATTTTTAATGTAAGTTTGGAGTGGGAGCCATGTAGTATATGAAAGGGTTAATAGAGGTTAATGTTTTCAGTTTATTCTTAAAGGACAGTGATAAAGTTTGAGTACTTATTGTATATTTTCACCTTTAGTGTTCTTTCCTTTTAAAAAAACTTTGTTTCATAAAAGCTTTGGAGCTTTCATTTAGAAAATAGAACAAAAAGCTTTGTTTCAGAAATAAGAACAGAACATAGTAATATAGTTTTCTATGTGTGCTTTCTGCTTCATATTTTTCTACCATGTCAGCTGCTCCATATGTATCTTTGATATATATATATATATAGCTTTCAAGGGATTTCTAAAACATTATCTACATTTACCCCAATATTTCTCCCCTGATATCATATACTACTATTTCTCTTAGGTTTTTCTGTGCAAGCTCCCACAACAACATGTGGTGGGGACTTACATTATTGTGGGTTTCCCTACCTGCATCTCTGTTGATTATATAATATCAACAATTGATATGCCATGCCAAAGTAGCTCAGTCACTTAGAATGTTTCCCTCTTGTTTTTTTCCTTTTCTTCAGAGGAAGAAGAGCTCCGAAGAGCAGCTCCATCACCTTGTAAGTTGAATCTTAGAAATGCATGGCATTATGACTTACAGTTTTGTTTTGGTGATCTTCTAATTGATTTACATATTAGTATACTTGTATGAGAGTCATAAAGTTCATTTTCAGAAAATGTAAGCCCTTAACTCATTACACATCTTACCCATTTTTCATAAAACCATTAGTTTTCTTGACTTTTTATTAAAATCATGTATATCCTCTTTGGAATAAATTGGCAAATGTTAATTATTTTCAGATTATATCTTTGATTACTTGCTTAAATCCTTGACAAATTTTTCAAGGAATCAACGATAATGTCATTCTGTTAGACACATATTTATACAAACTATAAGTGAAATCATTAAATTTATTTTATATAGGGTCTCCTGCAGCTAGTCCTCAAAGCAGTGATAACAGTGATACCCATCAAAGTGGAGCTAGTGACATTGAAATGGATGAGCAGCTTATGAATAGAACCAAACATGTACAACAGCGACTTTCAGACACAGAGGTATGAAAATAGTTTTTCCCACTTTTTAAAAGGGATTTGTTGTTTTCTGCCATGTTCATAATTTGATCTGGGAACGTAAACATAATCTATGTTCTTACATCCCCCCACTCTTCCTAACAGTACGGTTAAGTATTATTGAGTTTCTTTACTTTCCTTTGAATTTTTAATTCCATTTTGTATTGTTCAAAGGAAAATGACTTGATCGTAGAAGCCTTTTTAAAAAGTACAGTGTTTTAATGTTTTAATTGTCCTTACTATTTCAGATATTTATTTAAATCTCTTTGTTTCTAAAACAGGAATCCATGCAGGGAAGTTCTGACGAAACTGCCAACAGTGGTGAAGATGGAAGCAGTGGTCCCGGTAGCAGTAGTGGCCACAGTGATGGATCTAGCAATGAGGTGAATTCTAGCCATGCAAGCCAGTCAGCTGGGAGCCCTGGCAGTGAGGTACAGTCAGAAGACATTGCGGATATTGAAGCCCTTAAAGAAGAAGATGATGATGATGATAATGGCCATAATCCTACTAAAGGCAGTTGTGGTACAGATCTTCGGAACAGAAAGCTAGAAAGTCAAGGAGGCATTTGCTTGGGAAGTTCCCAAGGCCAGTCAGAAAGAAGTGGGACAAGCAATGGAACAGGAAAGGACCTGGTTTTTAATACTGACTCATTGCCATCAGTAGATAATCGAATCCGAATGCTGGATGCCTGTTCACATGCTGAAGACCCAGAACATGATGTTTCAGGGGAAATAAATGCTGCTCATATAGCACAAGGGTCTCAGGATTCTTGTATCACACGAACTGGGGACTTTCTTGGGGAGACTATTGGGAATGAATTATTTAATTGTCGGCAGTTTATTGGTCCACAGCACCACCACCACCACCACCACCATCACCACCACCACCATCACCACCACCACCACCACCACCACCACGATGGGTAAGCCCTTCTTAAAAGTAAATATCCAGCTTACATTTCCGTTAGGAAAGTAATTACTGCCTGTGTTTATTCAGTGATATTTTATTCTAGATCAGTGCTGTCAAATAGCAATATAGTGCAAATTATAATTGTAGTCTACAAATACATCATTTTAAATTTTCTAGTGGCCACATTTATAAAGGCAAAATAAACAGGTGAAATTAATTTTATTAATGTATTTTATTTAAACCAATGATCTAAAATATCGTTTCCATGTGTAATCAATATAACAATTTTTAAAAATATTTTTTTATTAGAAAAGTTGTGAACTTGCAAAACAATCATGTACATGTGTGGAATTCCCATACAACACCCCTCCACTAACACACAACATTGCTGTGGAACATTTGTTACAGATTATGAGATAATATCATTAGACTATTACCAATAACTATGGTCTATAGCATACACTTGGAATATTTTTTCCATACCCCTCTGTTACTGATACAGTTGATCTTTGGCATTGATAAAAGAATATTACAGTATTGCTCTTAACTATAGTCCCTAGGTTACATTAATTGTATTTTTTCAATGCTTCTCCACATTCTTACCACCTTGCAATAGCGATGTACATTTGTTCTAGGTCATAGAAGGACATATTTGTATCTGTACTTTTTTTTTTTTAAGATTTTATTTATTTATTCATTTATCCCCCGCTTGCTGCTTGTGCTCGCTGGGTCAGCCAACCACGCCGTGTGGGCGGGTCTGCCCCCACCAAGAGGCCCCGGGAATCTGTACTTTTAACCACAGTTCTCATCCACCTCTGGGGTCACTATGTCCTTCAGTCCCTAGATCATTTTCTAGCTTTCTTTCAGTTAACATTTATAGCCCTAGACTACCCTTTTCAGCCACAATTACATTTATAAACCAGCTGTGTTAGTTCTACTCACTATGATGTGTTACCATCAACTCTATCCATTTCCACACTTTTACAGTCAAGTTAATTAATCTATGCTCTAGGTTTTAACTCCATGCGTTTATTATTTGTATTTAATTCATATTAGACCACACAATATTTGTCCTTTTGTGTCTTATTTCATTAGCATAATGTCTTCAAGATTCATCCATGTTATCATATGTGTCCCAATTTCATTTTTTCTTATCGCATCATAGTATGCCATTGTATATATGTAAACACATTTTGTTTATCCATTCATTGGTAGATGAACACTTAGGTTGTTTCTGTCTTTTGGCAATTGTGAATAATGCTGCTATGAACATTGGTGTTCAAATGTCTGTACGTGTCACGGTTTTCGGTTTTTCTGGTTATATTCCCAGTAGAGGAAGTGCTGGATCATATGTCAGTTCTTTATTTAGCTTCTTGAGAAAACGCCAAACTGTCTTCCACAGAGGCTGTACCGCTTTACAGTCCCACCAACAGTGAAGAAGTGTTCTATTTCTCCACATCCTTTCTAACTTATTGCTTTCTGTCTTTTTAATAATGGCTGTTCTGTGAGGTGTGAGATGATATCTCAGTGTTGTTTTGATTTGCATTTCTCTAATAGCAAGTGATATTGAACATTTTTTCCATGTGCTTTTCATCCATTTGTATTTCTTTTTTGGAGAAATGTCTATTTAAGTCATTAGCCATTTTTTAAATGGATTGCTTGCTCTTTTATCGTTGAGTTGTATGATCTCTTTATTTAGAAGGGAAATCAAACCCTTATTGGATATGTGGTTTTCCAATATTTTCTCCCATTGAGTGGGCTGCCTTTTTACCTTCTTAATGAAATTCTTTGAATTGCAAAAATGTTTTAAGTTTGAGGAGGTCCCATTTATCCATGTTTTCTTTTGTTGCTCCTGCTTTCAGGATAAGGTTTAAGAATCTACCACCTCCTACCAGGTCTTGAAGATGTTTCCTTACATTTTCTTCCAGGAGCTTTATGATTTTTTTATATTTATGCCTTTGCTCCATTTTGTGTTAATTTTTTATAAGGTGTGAGATACGGGTCCTCTTACTTTCTTTTGGCTATGGATATCCAGTTCTCCCAGCACCATTTGTCGAATAGACTGTTCTTCCTCAACTGGATGGGTTTGACAGGCTTTCAAAAATCACTTGATCATAGATGGTGAGGGTCTGTTTCTGAACTACCAATTCAGTTCCATTGCTCTGTGTATCTGTCTTCATGCCAGTACCATACTGTTTTTACCACTGTAGTAAAGTAATATGATTTAAAGTCCAAAATTGAGAGTCCTCCAACTTTGCTTTTCCTTTTGAAGGTGTTTCTGGCTATTCGGAGCCCCTTGCCCTTTCAAATAAATTTGATAATTGTGCTGTCCATTTCTTTAAAAAATGCTCGTGGAATTTTTATTGGGATTGCATTGAATCTATATATCAATTTGGGTAGAATTGACATCTTAATGATGTTTTCCAATATATAAGCATGGACTGTTCTTCCAATTATTTAGATCTTTTTTATTTCTTTTAACAATGCACTGTAGTTTTCTAAATATAAGTGCTTTACATTCTTGGTTAAGTTTATTCTTAAATAAAATTTTAAGTTTTATTTATTGTGCCTTTCATTCCCATAAGATCTGCTATTTTTCTTTTTTTCTTTTTTTTTTTTTTTTTAAGATTTTATTTATTTATTCATCTACCCCCCCCCTGCTGCCCGCGCTCGCCGGGTCAGCCAACCACGCCCCCACCAGGAGGTGGGGAACCGAACCCGGGGCCCCCCACATGGCAAACGGGAGCCCCACTGATTGAGCCACAGCCGCGTCCCAGATCTGCTATTTTTCATGTATGCTTTCAAATTGTTTGTGCTTGCCCAGTGTTTTTTTTTTTAATGGGTAAAAATCAAAATTCTCACAATACATACAAACATTTGCAAAATGATACATAAATATATATGCCAGTGTTTTCTTAATATTCTTAACCTCTTTAGCCATCTCATTACGTTTATTAAGGAGATTTGTTTGAACATCTATGATTACTTGTCTCAACTCCTTTATGTCCTCTGGAAGCTCATCTTGTTCCTCTGACAAGGCTGTATATTCTTGTTTCTTGGTATGGATTGTAATTTTTTGTTTGTGTCTTGGTATCTGGCTTATTTATTCTGGGTGCAGTTTCTCTCTTCAGTTTAGGGCTTTCTTGCTCTTTCTCCCTTGCTGGTTGTGTATTAGGAGACGAGGATGTAGTTGGTACTATAAGCTGTGGAGGCTCAAGCTGCCTGTGTTGCCCCAGGAACCGATGACGCTTTCTCCCACCCTTCTCCTCTGCCAGGGATGTGGATGGCCTGCAGCCAAGTGCAGCAATCAAGCTGTGCAGGGCAAGAACCTATCTGTAGTTGTCTGGAGAGACTGATGAAGCTTCACGCCCTTTCTTCTCCTGCTTGGGGCAGGAACGGAGCTGCAGGTATGGGCAGCAAACTAAGCCATGCAGGTCAAAATTGACCTCAGTTGCCCAGGTAGACTGACATAGTGCCGGCCCCCCACCCTCCTGCCAGGGGTGGGAATGGACCCCTCAGAGTGCCTAAACAATCTAATCTGTGCGGCCCAAAAGCACCTGCAGTTGCCCTCAGAGGCTGAAGGAGTACTGCCTCTTCTGCTCTTCAAGAGTTGGAGGTGGACTCACAGGTGCCCAACAAACTAGTCCATGCAGGCTGAAAGCTCCTGTAGTTGCCTGGAGTGGCTGAGGAAATACCAGCCCCCTCCTATCCTATTGGGAGATGGGGGTGAAGCCGCAGGTATCTGGCTATCCAGTCTTTGTAGGCTGAAAGCACCTGCAATTGAACAGGGAGGCTGAAGAAATACCACCCCCTTCCTGTTTTATTGGGGGGTGCAGATAGAGTCACAGGGCCCAACAGTATAGTCCATTTAGGCCGAAATAGCCTGCCATTGCCCAAAGAAGCTGAGGAAACACCATCCCCCTTCTATCCTATTGGGAGGTGGGGCGGGGATGGAGCCACAGGTGTTCAACTATCAGACTGTGTGGGCCAAAAGCACCTACAGTTGCCTAAAGAAGCTGGGGAAACACCAGCTTTCTCCTATACTATGGAGGCAGGGCGGGGATGGGCCCTCTGGCTCTCAACAAACCAGTCTGTGCAGGCCAAAAGCTTCTGTAGTTGCCCAGAGAGGGCGTGTAATGCGGGGATAGAGCTCCAGGTGTCCAACTATCCTATCTTTGCTAGCCAGAAGCGCCTGTAGTTGCCCGCAGAGGCCGGTGCAGGTTCCCCCAGGTTTCTCCCTGCCATCGGTAGGGCTGGAGCCTAGGCTAGGGCTGCATTCCTATCCGGGTGGAAAGAAGCCTGTCTCTACTGTCACTGTGATTTTTTAATCAGCCCTGCTTACCCTCATTCCGGGGGTGGAGTTAAAATGGTGTCTGCCTGCCTCTGTGACTTGGACAGGTTCAAAATTTAGCTGTTCTTAGGATTATACTTTAGCCAGCCGAATGTACTAATCAGTAGCTGAAGTCATGCCCTACCATCTCTTGTTACCCCGTTTTGGGAATTCCAACTCCAGCCTCGGAATAGCTCCCAAGGCGGCTTGCACTGCCAGGGGAGGATGGGCATCATGGAGTGAGTCATGGAGTGTTCTACTAATGAATCTTCCTTGCCGATGGGCAGTCTCCTCTTTCCATTGTTCTAGGGATGTTGCAGTGTGTTCTTCTGGTCTCCTGGGCCCCCCAAAGGGTGATTTAAATAGCTCTGGGTGATTACTAACTGTCCTGTAGAAGGAGCTAACTCTGAGCTCCTTACTATTTTGCCATCTTGCCCCTTCTCTCCATTATAACAATTTCAATGAAATATCATATAATTCTATTTTTTTTTTTTTTTCGGTACTAAGTCTTCAACATCCAGTATATATGTTTTTTGTTTTGTTTTGTTTTGCTTTTTTAGGAGGTGCCGGGATTCAACCTGGGACCTGTACATGTGAAGTAGATACTCAACCACTGAGCTACACTCACTCTCCATATATTTTAAACTTAACTACATCTCGGTTTGGACCAGCCATATTTTCTGTGTTCAGTGGTCGCATGTAGTAGTAACTATCATATTGGATTGCACAGATCTAGTTCTTCATCACCAAATAGTAATTTCCTAAAAGCAGATTTAAGATTGCTTATGGAAAGTTCATTAAAATGTGATCATGAAAAGGGAATTTTGTACATCTCCTAGTTTTAGGTTGTTTATTATTATTATTATTTTTTTTTTTTTTTTTTTTTTTTTTTTTTTTACCGGGAGGTCCTGGGGATCGAACCCAGGTCCCTCTATGTGGGAGACGGACGTCCAACCATTTGAGCCACATTCGTCCCAATTTTAGGTTATTGGTGAAGATATACCCCAGTGTTTTAGTTTCCTAGTTGCTGAAACAAATACCATGCAATGGCTTGACTTAACAGTAATTTATTGGCTCAGTTGTTAAGGCTAGAAGGCTTACTTCCTCCCAGCATCTGTGTCTTCTGCCTAGCCATCAGTCTTTGGGCTTCTCTGGCTTTTCCGTTACATGGCCATGTACATGATGGCATCTTCTCCTTTCTCTTCTGGGTTCTGCTAACTTAAGGTTTCTAGCTCCTTCCTGTGGCTTCTCTTTCTGTGTCCAATTTCATTTGCTTTTAAGGACTTCATCCATATTGGATTAAGGCCCACCCTCATTCAGTTTGGATACACATTGACTAATAACCTCTTCAGAGGTTCTATTTACAAATGGATTCACTCAAATAGGATTTGGGACCCGAACATTCTTGTGGTGGGGGACATGATTCATTCCCCAAAACCCAATATAAAGCTTTTTCATTATCTGTGAAATATACCCATGTTATTCAGCAGTAACTGATTCTGCCACTTACTGGTAGTTTGTAATTATGCAAAATACTTAATTGATCTTTTCTTCAATTTTCCCATCAATAAAATGGGAACAATAGTACCTGTCTCGTGGGTTTATTGTGAGGATTTCATGGGTTAATATGATTTGGCATATCATAGGTGCTCAATAAATGTTAGCTGCTGTTTATTATTATTGTTTTTATAAGTTCTATTATTTATGTTGACCATAAAGTATGATTATATGCTTCGTCAGGATGATCACTCTTAGTCTTGACAGTTTGCCAGGGCTTCCAAAAGTCATTTTGATTGTTTAGTGGAACTACATTTCGATACATATTCCCTATTTATTTTCTTTGCTTTTTTACTTTATTCTTATCAATACTCCAGGATAAGAGTTTAAAGCAGGGTTTCTCAAACTTAATATTATTGTCGTTTGAACCAGATAATTCTTTGTTGTGAATTTGCAACAATATGAGTACTGCTCTGTGAATTGTAAGATGTTTAGCAGCATCCTCAACGTCAGTAGCAGCTCCCTAGTTTTGACAACCAAAAATGTCTCCAGATGGGAAACAGATGTGGCTCAAAAGGTTCGGCGTCCGTCTACCATATGGAGAGACTGGGGTTCGATCCCCGGTACCTCCTGGTGTTAAAAAAAAAAAAAAAAAAGTCTCCAGACATTGCCAAATGTTCCCTGGTGACCACAATTGCCTGATAAACCACTGGTTTAAGCTCCTACTTCATAGATAAACACATTCAAAGTTCTCCCCAGCACAGCACAGTATTATGAAGACAAAACAGTTAGTTTACATAGGTGGAGTATATTCCATTTGGCACACTGCTTATTATCTCTTCTAGTTCTAATGCCCCATACCCACTCCTTACCCCACAAGACCTAATGATTTAACTTTTTAATTTAGCCTCTTCCATGTTCTGAGTGCTCAAGTATTGTGGTATTCCTTGTGAGTCCCTAAATCAACCCTGAACTTTCGTTCTCTGTGTTAATTGTTCATCTTTTCATCTTTATATCCTTCATAACACCCAGCACAGTATCTTTTAGAAGTAATTTTTTAATACGTGTTTGAGTTAAAAAGTCTCCCAATTAATGTAACCACATTTGATTACAGCCTTAAATTGAAATCTTTTCCTGGTAATGATCAGATTTGATTCTGTATATATAATATTTGTTTGCATATATAAATGCAAACAAATATTATGGTTTCATATTGTGCATTTGAGTTTATGAAATTATTATGTAAGACTAAGTATTACTATTCTTGCCTAAAATTACTTCCTTTGAAGTTGTTGTAGTAAAGTATCTTATGGTCCAATAATAATGCACATATTGTAAAATTAATTAATAGTTCTGCCATTGTGGTTTTTCAGTTTGTGTAAAGCTGTAAGTATTCCATTAAAAAATTTTTAAAAACAATTTATTGAAATATGGCATTCATATATGAACATACATAAACAATAAGTATATAGTAAAAGTTGTGAACTTACAAAACAAAGATGCATAAAATCATGGGAGTCCTATATGAATATTTCATATTTTCAAAATAGATGCTGTGTTACATAACTTATGCCCAGTGTTTTAAGAGAGGATTTTATGTGATTCACAAAAAAACTTCAGATTACTAATTTCATGTTTGTCTGTTACAGACATATGGTTGATGATATGCTAAGTGCAGATGATGTCAGTTGCAGTAGCTCCCAGGTCAGTGCAAAATCAGAAAAAAATATGGCTGATTTTGATGGTGAAGAATCTGGATGTGAAGAGGAACTAGTTCAGATTAATTCACATGCAGAGCTAACATCTCATCTGCAGCAACATCTTCCCAACTTAGCATCTATATACCATGAACATCTTAGTCAAGGTAAGGTTTTGTAGTAAGGAAAATACAGTATTTTCTTAAAAACAGGAGTAATTTATATTCTGTTGTTGAAAAAAATCAACAGTTAATATTTAAGATACCAAAAGTTTTTGCCCAAACAATTTTCATATGGTAGTTTTCTCTAAGATACTGGAAGTATAAATACTTTTTTCATGAATGTAAATAAGGGCTGTTGTTCCATCCAGAAAAAAATGTCCATCTGGGAAAGAAAATATAATATGTAAGAAAATTACATGTTAATATTTTAGGAATTGTGTGCTTGTATTAGATACTATATTCAGAAATCTTATTACCTAAAAGTAATAGGACATCATGAAAAACCACATATTACTTGATTCCACTTATATGAAATGTCTATAGTAAAAAATCTATAGAGATAGAAAGTATATTAGTCCCAGGACTAGGGAGGGTGAAGGGAGAAATGGGGAGTGACTGCTAAAGGATAGAGAGTTTCTTTGTGGGGTGATGAAAATGTACTAAAATTGATTTTGATGGTAGTTACACAACTCTTCAAATTATTATAAACCATTGAATTGTACACTATAAGTGCATAAATTGTATGCAATATGTATTCTATCTCAAAAACACTTCAAAATTAATTTATAATGGTAGAAACCTGATTCATGATTGCTTAGGTTTGGAGATTGATTGCTAGGGGTCATGAAAGAACTTCTTGAGACCATAGAATGTTCTATATTTTGATTATGTATGTACATTATACTTGAATAAAATTATTTTTAAAATGTGAAAATCATAACACAAAAGACTTACTGGGAGAAAACATTTGCAAATCATCTGTATAAAAGGGTTTTGTTCGCAGAGTATATAAAGAACTTTTACAACTCAAAAGTAAGACAGACAACCTGATTAGAAATTGGCAAATGAAACTGAATAAAATAAGCACATGAAAAGATGCTTACCATCACTAGTCATTAGGAAAATGCCGATGGAAACCACCATGAAATTCTACTATATACTTATTAGAATGGCTCAAATAAAAAAGAATGACCATACCCAGCATTGGTTAGGATATGAAGAAACTGGTACTCTCCTACACTGCTACTGGGAATATTAAGTAGTACCACCACTTTGCAAAACATTTTGGAAGTTTCTTAAAATGTTAAATATACATTTACCATATGATCCAGCAATTCCACTCCTAGATATTTACTTAAGGAAAAGGAAAACATATGTCCATGCAAAGACTTGTTACACAGAAATTCATAGTAGCATTATTCATATTAGCTAGAAACTGGAAATAATCCAAATGCCCTTCAACTGGTAAATGTATAAATAGAATGTTCTCTTTCCATATAATGGGGTGTTATTCAATAATTTAAAGGAACACACTGTTCAAGTATGCTTTAACGTGGATGAATGTTATAAAAAATCATGCTAAGAGTAGCAGGACATAAAAGACTACATTTTGTATGATTCCTTTTATATGAAATTTCTAGAAAAGACAAATTTAATCAGCAAAACAGAATGGGGGGGCCGGATGTGGCTCAAATGGTTGGGCATCTGTCTCCTATATCTAGGGACCTGGGTTCAATCCCCGGGACCTCCCGGTAAAAATAAAGAAAAATATAGAAGGTGTGCCACCAGGCCCCATGCACAGGTGCACCGTCAGTCCCCACCGATCCACGCAGCAAGATGATGATGTAACAGGAAAGTGACACAAGGGAGATCCAAGACGAGACACGCAGAAAAACCAGGAACTAAGGTGGCACAGGCAGTAGGATGCCTCTCTCCCACATTGGAGGTTCCCAGGATCGAACCCCAGTGAAGACAGGAGGAGAAGGATGAGAAGAGAGGGCAGCAAACAGACTCAGAGAGTTGCCCAGCAAATGGACACAAAAACAGCAAAAACGGGGGAGGGGGTGGTGGTAAAAATGTATAAAGTAAATAAATAGATAAATCTTTGAAAAAACAAAGCAACAACAACAAAAACTAAGACTTAAAAAAATAAAAAACAGAATGGGCCTGGGAAATGGGGTAAGGGAATTACTAAAATAGGCATGAGGAAATTATTTGGATGATGAAAATATTCTGAAACTGGATTATGGTGAGATGTGCACATTTTTAAATTTACTGGAATCATTGGGTGAATTTTAGGGTAAAGCTGTTAGAAAACAAAACCAAAAGAAAACATTTTTGCTCACTATAATGGAGCTAGTTAGAATTTATTTATCTTGACACTTAAAGTCTGACCTATTGTAATAGAATGTTTGAAATGAATGTTTTAGGTAAATCATCTCCAATAAAAATTGGTATTTTTTAAAAAAATGTTGGGATTAAGACTCTATACAGAAAGTCATTTAGAGCAATGCCCCTTGGTTACAGAATTATTTAAAACATCTTCTTTATGCTTAATTTAGGTTCCGAGTATTAAATACAGTTCTCTCAACATGTGAAAAACATGTAATAATATTTGTTAAATTATAAAGAGACTATGAAAAAACTTATTAATCTTTCCTAACTCTAAATAATACTATTGGGAAGCGGCTGTGGCTCAATCAGTAGGGCTCCCGTTTACCATATGGGAGGCCCCGGGTTCAGTTCCTGGGGCCTCCTGGTTAAGGCAAGCCCGCCCGCACGGCGTGGTTAGCTGACCCAGTGAGCACAAGCAGCAAGGGGGGGATAAATTAATAAATAAATAAAATCTTAAAATAAATAAATAAATAAATAAAACTATCTTTTGCCATCCATGCAAGTATTGTGCTAATGCTGGATTGTTTTCATTTGGTGATCTCTTTTAAGAAGAGCTTTAGTATTTCTTTTCTTTGGATTTGTTAACTTTATGAATGTTAAAATTTACTTCACAATTTCAGTGAGTTGCATTCCTCTATAGTGTGTTATGTTTTGCCCCTTCAGGACCTGCTGTTCATAAACATCAATTCAGCAGTAATGCGGTGACAGACATTAACTTGGATAACGTTTGCAAGAAAGGAAACACTTTGTTGTGGGATATAGTCCAAGATGATGATGCAGTAAGTTATTAAATAGAACCAAAAGGCTAAACAATTACAGCAACATGAAATCATAATGAACATTAACTTTTCATGCCTTATTTTTTTTTTTTTTTTTTAGGTTAATCTTTCTGAAGGATTAATAAATGAAGCAGAGAAACTTCTCTGTTCTTTAGTATGTTGGTTTACAGACAGACAAATTCGAATGAGATTCATTGAAGGTTGCCTTGAGAATTTAGGAAACAACAGGTAAATAGGAATTCTAAAATTTCTCATGTGGTAGTCAAAGTTCCATGTGTGTATTCTTATTGACTTGCTTATGGTAGTTTCATAGCATATGTTGTACCATTATCAATGAAATTTTTAGACTTTGTAGTTTTCTTAATAGGTTATCATTTTCTTCAATAGTTCCCCTCCAATAGAAACAAAAGAACAGTAACAATAGTTATTCTCTTCTCCACTCAGGGAACACAGTAGGGGTTACAGTCTTTTACAAATTACAATTAAATGTTCTTGAACTGTCATTATATATAAAAGAAGATAAATAAGGTAAATTAAACTTAAGCTGAAATATTACTAACATTTTTATGTAGTGGCATTGTTCTTACATATGGGTGAATCTTTTGTGTCTTGACTTCTGAATACATAAAGAATTAAAATACTGTTCTCAGTTTGAATTCTGCCTCATACTTATACTTATTTCTTGATTTTCTGTGCTGTTCCTTTGTTAACACAATTTCGGTTTTCCTTGAGTTATCCCACTTTGATAATGTTCCATTCTCTGACATAGTGAATACACGATTCTGCTGTTGACATTTAAGTTATTAATGTAATATATGGTTTCCAGCTTACATGTGGCCAGTCCTGCTATAAATGTATAATTTTATTGAATATTTAAGTGGTTCAAAATACTGTTTTTCCCTATGAAGTTCTAAAAAAAGTACACATGGTATTTTATTTTCTACATTTGGTTCTTTAAAGGGCTCTATTATTTGAAAAATCCCAATGGAAATATTCCTTATTCATGCAGGTATAAGAAACTATTAATAGATCTGTTAGTGGATCAGTTGCCTCACTTGGCATATATTCTTTGGAAAAAATGCTCCTAATGGCTGGATGATATTTCACCATTTACATAGGTTTTATAGCTGTTAATTGTAAAATATTTATTTTCTTTTAAAGTCTTTGTGAAACTACTCAGCAGTTTTTTTAAAGTGTTGTACCAGTTTATAAATGCCATATGTGCATCTGTATACCCTATGACCCAGCACTTCCAGTCCTAAGTATATGCCTAACAGAAATACATCAAGATGGTCACCAAAAGACACATTCAATAATGCCCATGGTAGCACTCTTCAAAATAGGTAAATGTTCTTAGTACACCTATCCAAATGCCGAAAAAAACAGTAAGATGTATAACTAATTAAATCATGGAACGTTTGTAGAATGAAATACTATGTAGTAATGACAATGAATTAACTACAGCTACACAGAACAATCTAGATGAATCTCCCAAACATAATATTGAGTGATAAAAGCCATAATTGCTTTTATATAAAGTTTATAAACAATCTATTATAGTTAGTAGTCAGAATAATGGTCATCCTTGGGTTGTTCATAACTGGAAGGGAGCACAGTGAAAGCATCTGGGATGCTGGTAATGATTTATTTCTTGATCTGGGTGTTGGTTATACAGATGTGTTCACCTTATGAAAACTTGAGCTGTGCATTTAGATTTATGTACTTTTGCATGTTTCTTATAGAAAATATGAAAAGATGAAATATGCTGCCATTATGAATCCTGATTTCAAACATTCTTTAATGATATGGGCATATACTCATAGGCTTATGTATTAAAGAAAAAGATTGTAAGCAAGAAATTATCACATTTCTGGGAGGAGTTGTAATTTACTTTTCGTGCTTTTTCTTTTTCTTTTCCTTTCCCACAATGAACATAATATTTCTTTCTCTTTTAAGGAAAATTTAAAGGGACAAAAGGAGAAATCTGGACAAAATGGAAAATTGTCAAACTGGAATTTTAAATTGAACTTTAGTTTGTCCACCTCCAAATTACTTGGAGATGAAGCATCTTTTATTTGGTTAAGGCAACTCCTGTACCCTAATGATGGTTATTTAATGGTTTATTGACATCTAGTTTACGTCACTGTTATGGTGAAGTTAATTTTGCCCTCTGTTTTTATTTTTCAGAGGATTGCATATCATAATAGTCTTACAGTTAATGGCATTATCATATGTCACAAAACTTGGGGAATAATGGTATTTTTGGGCCATGAAATATGAAACGCATGCATTGTATCACAGCTGAACTTATTGAAGTTCCCTTGCAAATTGAAAAAAAAAATAGTATTGAACATATTTTAAACATCATTAGTTTGGTTTTCATGATAAAACAGTTCTCATCTGGGTTAGTTTGCCTCTACGCAATGTCTGGAGATAATTTTGGTTGATACAACTTGGGGTTGGGGGAGGGAGTAGAGGTGATGATGCTACTGGTATCTAGTGGGTAGAGGCCAGAAATGATGCTAAACATTCTGTAATGCATAGGCAGCCCCCAACAGCAAAGAATTATATTTGGCCCAAAATGTCAGTGTGCCAGGGTTGAGAAACCTGCTCAAGAATCCTTTCTCTAAACCTATTCCCCTTGAGTTTACCATTACAGAAAGAGGAATGTTGCACAAGGATGCTGATATTAATAGGAAAATTCTTCCTTACATTGAAACAAATGGGCCACTGAAACCATAACTCATTTACCATAGTCCTGATGTGATAGAAAAATACCATAGGTCAACTTCACTATGATGCCAGGTTTTTATGTCCTTAAGGAGGTTTTGTGTTTTTCATTCTTTTTATGTTTTCTATGTAAATCCTTTTCTCTCTCCAGTCTCTTACTTGCTGTGGTTTATAGACCTGCCAGCAGTTTTATGTTTTTCTATGGTCACATTCCAATTTATTTTATAAAATGAACCTATCTTTTTTTTTTGCAAAGTAATATAGGCTTATTACTTCTTAGGAAGCATAGAGATATGAAAAAGAAAGTTTGTCTCCCATAAATCATTTGCAATTCCATCTATAGAGAATCACTGTAAACATGTAAAAAAAATTTTTTTTTATGCATGTATAGTGTTTTCTTGTGATACAGAACATATGCCATGTACACATTTAGTTCTAGGCAGATTATTTTATAAAGCACAAAATAAACTTTCAGAAAGTTTAAAGTTACATACAGAAACACATAGTAGCCTGGTTTGCAGAAAGTTGCCATAAAATGAAAGCATGAGGCAGCTAGCAGCTCCCATTACTTTTCAGCTTTTGGTGTTTGTTAACAAGGACATGTGAAATGAGACTGCTGCCCTAGTGAGTAGGGTGGGGTCTGGGTTGTATTGTAGTCACTCTTTGGATAGTCTATGTTTACTGGAAGTCAGGTCACCCCTTCAGATCACCCCTGAAATTCACTGGCCTCCCAAGAATTGAATTGAGATTGTGTCTGGGAACCTGTCCTATCTGCTGTTTTTGGCCTTTCTGGAACACTGTAGGTACTTTAACCCATGTGTTCAAATTATTTGACTATGTACAAAACATTTCTTGAGTGAAATGACTGCATGGTTATCGAAAGCTTCTTTAAAAAGAAAATAAATTTTAAAATTTCAAAAATGTGAGAAGCCCACCCAGAGCCAGGCTTTTTTAAAAAAAAAAAAAACAAAAAACTACAAGAACAGCAAAAGAAGTAGGGGCACAAAGGAATGTTTTTCATCAGGTTTGGTGGAGTTTCTTCTGTTATCTTTGTAAAATAATAATAAAATTTTCAACCTGTTAGATTAAGAGAGCATGTGCACTTAAAAAAAAAAAAAAAAAAAAAGACTACCTGTATCAGGGATCCTGTTTACATAAATATATAATTAAAAAACGGTCATGTAATTAAGCATTCATATATTTAAAAATATTTTTTGCTTGTTTTCCCTCCCTAAAAACTATATTATTTATAAGATTTTCATGTCAACTTTTGATAGATACCATTAATTTATAATGACTGAATGAATTCTGTACAATATATCAGTGTTCTTAAAATATGCCATCCAGGATTAGAAAAGATTATCCAGTTGACATAAATCTTATAGACTGACTTTACAGTAAATGTCTCCCTTCTACCAAAGCAACTTAAAGTTGTATCTTATAGGAAATTCTTATAGGCAGACCACATTGTTGATTAGTAATAAGGTTTTGCCTACAACAGAAACTCTTAGAATCAAGCAAAGAACTAGGGTAGTTTGGGTAGAACCTTTTTTGTTGAATCTTGCTGCTATGGATGATTAAACCTTTTTATCCTAAACATGTTGTTATCTAGGATTGTGTGTTTTGGTAATGGAAGTTTTCACTCTTGCAAGAATTTGTGAATTGTGAGTTAAAATTATAACATTGGGCAAAAAAGTTGTCATTGTAATATCTCATAGTTGTTATAGGAGAAATTCTAAAACGTAATCTGAATTGGAGCAAGTTGGTAGATTTGATCTTATAAATTTTCCTTTAACATTGAGATAAAAATTGGTACTGTCACAAAGTAACTAAAATTATCTTTTCCATTCTTTATATATATCATTGATTTTTGGTCTTGAATAATCAGTACTTTGTTTTTCCTTTTAAATTTCATTTACCAGTTTAAACAAAATGTTTTAATGTTTGGATCACTTTAAACCTGGATTTGGCCATTTCTTATAAAGTATTAAATTTATAGCACTTAAAATTTGTGTCTTTTTAAGTGGGGAAAAAATGGAAAAAGTTGAAATTCTTCTGTTAATCTTAGGAAAAAAGCTTTAAACATGTTTCCTTAGTCATGTAAGATGGGATCATTCCTTGATAATTCAGTGCTTATGTTGTAAATTGTGGAGTAAAACATTCCCCCATTTCTCCATCAGGATTTGTGTGGGTGTAACCACTGAGCTACATTCTAGTTTTTTCACATGAACGGTACCATGATCCATGCAGCTGGATATGTGGCTTCCTATTTTCTAATGCCAGTCATCATATGCCTATTTCTACATTACATTTTATTTTTATTTTTAAAGATTTTATTTATTTATTTATCCCCCCTTGTTGCTTGTGCTCGCTGTGTCCACTTGCTGTGCATTTTTCTATGTCTGCTTGTCTCCCTTTGTTGGGTCGTCCTGCTGCGTCAGCTCACTGTGCCGCACAGGCTGGCTTGCCTTCACCAGGAGGCCCCGGGAATCAAACCCAGGGCCTCCCAAATGGTAAACGGGAGCCCTATCGATTGAGCCACATAGCCTTCCCTCTACGTTACATTTTTTTTTTTTTTTTTTTTTTTAAAGATTTTATTTATTTATTCATTTATCCCCCCCTTGCTGCCTGTGCTCGCTGGGTCAGCCAACCACGCCATGCGGGCGGGCCCGCCCCCACCAGGAGGCCCCAGGAACCGAACCCGGGGCCTCCCATATGGTAAACGGGAGCCCTACTGATTGAGCCACAGCCGCTTCCCATCTACGTTACATTTTATAAAATTGAGACACATTCCATTGTAGACAACTTGGGAAGTAATAAAACTTAAACAATGTAGAACCTTAAAACCATTGACTGCAAGAAAGATCATCAATTTAATAAGGTTCTTAGGAAATAGAAAACTACTATACACTATAAGAATTGCCACAATTTCATTTTTTTTAAAGAGCAAAAAAAACTTAGAATTAGCCAATTAGACTTAGATGATCCCAATTTTGTTGGCAACATCCAGATCATCATAGTGAAGAACCAATTGAACATATATCTTCTTTTCTCCATCAGGCTTGATTAGGGTGTTGACCTTGTTCACATCAGTGTCATAGAGCTTCTTCACAGTCTGATATGGTCCGTCTTGGCCTTGACATTCACAGTGAACACATGTGTTGTCTTCAGTCTTCTTCCTGGTTAACTCAGTGGTCAGGGGGAACTGGTTGATGGCATAGTGGTCATGCTTGTCTGGCTTCTGAGATGTAGCTTCTTTGGCCACCGAAGGGTGGTTGACATGCAGATCATTTTTTGTGTGTGTGGCTGTATGCGCTTTTCAGTACTGCCTTCTTGACTTTCAAAGCCTTTGCTCTAGCTTCGGTTTGGGGAGGGGCAGTAGCTGGGAGAGAAGGAAACAAAAACAAGGTGCAGGATTCAAAAATTGGCATCACTTCCAGCCTCGAGATCTATGGTGGATGCCTCCGGACACATGTGCATCAGTAATTCCTTTGAAGGCATTATGTCTCAGAAGGTTAAATTTTTTTCCATTGTACCCACAATTTCATCTTAAAGGAAGTAAGACTTTCCAGTCTTTGTTTACCTGTATTTTTAAAATCCATTTGCTTTTTTGATTTAAGATAACATTTTTCATTGTGATTTCTTCTGTTGATTTTTATGTTTGTAAAGACTTAGATGAATAAATGCTCATCTATTCATTCTATTTTTACCTCTTAAGTTTTAGCAAAAAATGGTTATTAATCTTTCTCAAGTTTTGGTAAAGATCTTTAGTAAGAATCGAAAATGGATTTCTCCCTGGTCCCCCATGGTCTATTTCCCCAGCACCCTTACTGTGCACCTTGTTAAAAAAAACAGTATACAGTATATGTTCACTTATTTTAAAAAACACTTCTTTGCACTTGATAGATACGAGGCACTTACTGTCTCCAACTCTATACTAACTGTATATTCTTTAATTTATACCAATGTGGTGTTGGTCCTCTTTCTACTAACATTTTATTTCTTTTGTCATGTGGTAATACTTTTTTTCTGTCCATCCTTCATAAATATTTTTTTAACTTTTATTTTGTGCATTTAATAATTGAAAATATAAACAATTAAAAACTAAAAAGTACAAACAGATGAATAAGTACATTTCTCAATTAAATGTATTGAATACGTATAAATTTTTTTTTGAGTAAAACAATATGTTACACAATAATATTTGGTTCATAGTAACACATTCATACAGTGTTTGTCCTTTTGTGTCTGGCTTGCTTCGCTCAACATAATGTCCTCCAGGTTCATCCATGTTGTCATATGCTTTACAACTTCACTTCTTACAACTGCGTAATATTCCTCGTGTGAATAGACCACAGTTTGTTTATCCATTTGTCTGTTGATGGACACCTGGGTTGTTTCCAGCTTTTGGCAATGGTGAATAATGTTGTTATGAACATCGGTATGCAGATGTATGTTCGTGTCACTGCTCTCAGTTCTTCTGGATATATACCAAATAGTGGTATTTTCAGGTCACATGGCAAGTCTATATTCACCTTCTTTAGGAACTGCCAAACAGTCCTCCACAGTGATTGTACCAGTGAAGAAGTGTTCCTATCTTTCCACATCCTCTCCAACACTTGTAGTTCTCTGTCTTTTTAATACTTCCCATTCTGATATCTCATTGTAGTTTTGATTTGCATTTCCCTAATAATTAGTAATGTTGAGCATTTTTGCATGTGTTGTTTTTTTTTTTTGCCATTTATGTTTCTTCTTGAGACAAATGTTTATTCAAGTCTTTTGCCCATTTTTAAATTGGTTCGTTTGTCTTTTTATTGAGTTGTAATATCTCTTTACATATCCTGGATATTAAATTCTTATCAGATATGTGATTTCCAAATATTTTTTCCCATTGAGTTGGCTGCCTTTTCACCCTTTTGAAAAAGTCCTGTGAGGTACAAAAGTATTTAAATTTGTGGAGATCCCATTTATCTATTTTTTCTTTTGTTGCATGTGCTTTGGGTGTAAGGTCCAAGAAACCGCCACCTATTACAACGTCTTGAAGATGTTTCCCTACATTTTCTTCTAGTAGTTTTATGGTCTTGGCTTTTATATTTAGATCTTTGATCCATTTTGTGTTGATTCTTATATAGGGAGTGAGATAGGGGTCCTCTTTCATTCTTTTGGTTATAGATATCCAGTTCCCCCAACACCATTGGTTATAGAGACTGTTTTGTCCTGTTAACATGGACTTGGTAGGTTTGTCAAAAACCAGTTGACTGCATAGATGAGGGTTTCTTTCTGTGGGTTCTCAATTCTATTCCACTGATCGATGTGCCTATCTTTATGCCAGTACCGTGCTGCTTTGACCACTGTAGCTTTGTAATGTTTTAAGGTTAGGCAGTGAAATTCCTCCCACGTCACTCTTCTTTCTTAGAATACTTTTGGCTATTCGGGTGCATTTACCCTTCCAAATGAATTTGGTGATTGCCTTCTCTAATTTTGTAAAGTAAGCTGTTGGGATTTTGATTGATATCGCATTGAATATTTAAATCATTTTGGGTAAGATTGGCATCTTCACAATATTCTTCCAATCTATGATCACGGAATGCCTTTTTATTTGTTTAGGTCTTTTAAATTTTCTTTTAGCATTGTTTTGTAGTTTTTTGCATTTAGGTCCTGTACTTCTTTGGTTAAATTAACTCCTAGGTATTTAAGTCTTTTCGTTGCTGTTGAAAATGGAATTTCCCCCCTGATTTCCTCCTCAGGTTGTTCAGTACTAGTGTAAAAAAAATTACTGATTCTTGCATGTTGATCTTGTATTCTGGCACTTTGCTGAACTCATTTATTAGCTCAAGTAGCTTTGTCGTGGATACTTTAGGGTTTTCTAAGTACAGGATCATGTCATCTGCAAACAGTGAGAGTTTTACTTCCTCATTTCCTATTTGGATGCCTTTAATTTTTTCCCCCTTGTCTAATTGCCCTAGCTAGAACTTCTAGTACAATATTGAATAACAATTGTGACAGTGGGCATCCTTCTCTTGTTCCCAATCTTAGAGGGAAAGCTTTCAACCTTTCCCCATTGAGTAGGAAGTTGACTGTGGGTTTTTCATAAATGCCTTTTATCAGATTGAGGAATTTTCCTTCTATTCCTATCTTTTGAAGTGTTTTAATCAAAAAAGGATGCTGGATTTTGTCTATTGCCTTTTCTGCATCAATTGAGATGATCATGTGGTTTTTTTCCCTTCAGTTTGTTAATGTGGTGTATTACATTGATTGATTTTCTTATGTTGAACCAGCCTTGCATATTAGGGATAAATCCCACTTGGTTGTGATATATAAATGTTTTGATAAACTGTTGGATTTGATTTGCAAGAATTGTGTTGAGAATTTTTGCATTATGTTCATTAGCGAGATTGGCCTGTAATTTTCTTTTCTTGTAGTATCTTTATCTGGCTTTGGTATTAGGGTGATGTTGGCTTCATAAAATGTGTAATTTTCCCTCCTCTTCAGGTTTTCGGAAGAGTTTAAACAGCGTTGGTGTTAATTCTTTTCTAAATGTTTGGTTGCATTCACCTGTGAAGCCATCTTGTCCTGGACTTTTTTTGCTTGGAGATTTTTGATGATGGATTCGATTTCCTTAAATGTGATTGGTTTGTTAAGTTCTTGTATTTCTTGTAGCTTCAGTGTAGGTTGCTTCTGCGGTTCTAGAAATTTGTCCATTTCATCTAGGTTGTCTAGTTTGTTGGCATGTAGTTTCTCATAATATCCTCGTATTCTTTTTATTTTTGTGTGGTCATTTGTAACTTCCCCCTTTTCATTTCTGATTGTATTTATTTGCATCTTCTCTCTTCTTTTCTTTGTTAGTTTAGCTAGGGGTTTGTCAATTTTATTGATCTTTGCAAAGAACCAGCTTTGGTTTTGTTGATTTTCTTTGTTTTTTTGTTCTCTTTTTCATTTATTTATGCTCTAATCTTTATTATTTCTTTCCTTCTTCTTCCTTTGGGGTTGGTTTGTTGTTCAGTTAAATCTTTAAGTTTGACTCTTTTTAATATAGGCATTTAGGGCTATAAATTTCCCTCTCAAGACTGCTTTAGCTGTATCCCATAAGTTTTGATACATTGTGTTCTCGTTTTCATTTGTCTCTATATTTACTGATTTCCCTTGCAATTTCTTCTTTGACTCACTGATTATTTTGGAGTGTGTTGTTCAGTCTCCACATATTTGCGAATTTACTTTTTTCCTGTCTATTACTGATTTCCAGTTTCATTCCATCATGATCTGAGAAAGTGCCTTGTATAATTTCAATCTTTTTATATTTATTGAGAGCTGCATTGTGACCTAACATATGGTCTATTCTGGAGAAAGATCCATGGGCAGTTGAGAAGAATGTATAATGCTGAGCTTGGATGAAGTGTTCTGTATATATCTGTTAGGTCTAACTTGTTTATCATATTGTTCAAGTTCTTTGTTCCCTTGTTGATCTTTCTGTCTAGTTGTTCTATCTAATGATGTGAGTGGTGTGTTGAAGTCTCCAATGATTATTGTAGAAATGTCCGTTTCTCCCTTCAGTTTTCCCAGAGTTTGTCTCATGTATTTCGGGGAGCCCTGGTTAGGTCCGTAGATATTTATGACTGTTTTATCCTCCTGGGTGGACTGTCCCTTTTATTAATATATGATGGCCTTCTGCATCTCTTATAACTTTTTTTTTGCATTTAAAGTCTGTTTTGTCTGATATTAGTATAGCTGCCCCTGCTCAATTTTGGTTACTATTTGTGTGGAGTATCTTTTTCCAGCCTTTCACTTTTAAACGGTTTCTATCCCTGGGACTCAGGTGAGTCCCTTGTAAGCAGCATATAGATGGCTCATGTTTTTTTATCTATTCTATCAGCCTGTATCTTTTGATTGGGGAGTTTAATCCACTCACATTCAATGATATTGCTGTAAATGCACTACTTACTTTCTCCATTTTATTCTTTGGTTTCATATGTCATCTTATTTTTGTCTGTCTTTTTACTCTTTTAGTTATCCTTTCTGCTATTCTTTCTTCTATACTCTCCTCGAAGCCTCTCCTATCTTTCTTTCAGATTCTAAGGCTTCCTTTAATATTTTCTGCAAAAGTGAATTCTGTATCGCAAACTCTCTTAGTTTCTGTTTGCTTGTGAATATTTTATACTCACCTTCATATTTGAAGGACAGTTTTGTTGGGTAAAGAATTCTCGGCTGGCACTTTTTCTCTTTCAGTTTCCTAATTGTATCATACCACTCTCTTCTTGCCTCCATGGTTTCTGAAGAGAAATCTGCACTAAGTCTTACTAGACGTCCTTTGTTACGTGATCATTTGCTTTTCTTTTGCTGCTCTGAGAATTTTCTCTTTATCTTTGACATTTGACATTCTGAGTAGTATGTGTCTTGAAGTAGGTCTATTTGGATTTATTCTGATTGGGGTACGGTGTGCTTCTTAGACATGCAAGTTCATTTCTTTTGTGAGAATTGGGAAATTTTCAGCTATTATTTCCTCAAATACTCTTTCTGCCCCCTTTCCCTTCTCTTTTCCTTCTGGAACTCTCATGATATGTATGTTGTTGCACTTTGTGTTGTCATTCAACTCTCTGAGCCCCTGCTAAATTTTTTCCATTCTTTTCTCTCTGTGTTCTTTTCTCTCTTCAATTTTAGCTGTTCTTTCAGTTATCACTTATTCTTTCTTCTGTCATTTCAAGTCTGCTCTTTTATGCCTCAAATGTGTTTTTGATCTCATCTATTTTGTCTTTATTCCCGTGATCTCTGTTACTTTTTTGTTCAGGATTTCAAATTCTTCTTTGCGTTAGTTCAGTGTCTTCTTGATGTCATTTGTCTCTTTGACTATATTGTCTTTCAACTCATTAATTTGATTTTGGAAATTTGTGCACATCTTGCTGATTAGCTCTCTAAAGTTCTGCATCTCCTCTGGGCCTTTGATATATTCCTTTTCTTGTGCCATGTCTTCTGTTTTCTTAGTATGGCTTGTAATTTTTTGCTGATTTCTAGGCACCTGATTAGGATGTAGTTTACTCAGATGCTCAATTTCTTTATCCCTTAAGGGATTTAGTGGCAGGAGGCTGTGGGTTACCACAGCTCTTTGATTTTTGTCTCTACTTGGATTATTAGGATTGTTTTGCTGATTCCTCAGAACTGGGCAGTGGACCCAGTAATTGGTTGTAGAGTCGCTTCCTAACTCCTTGGGCTGGGAGGCTATAGAAGCTGGAAAAAGCCTCTCCTACTTTTTAAATTTTTCTTGTATGCACTTCTTTGGTCTGCCAGGAGATGGAGCTCTTTGCCAGCACTCGGTTCAATGCCTGGTTTGAGTATTTGTTGTATCACAGACCAGATCAGTGTGATAGAGCTTCCTGTCTGGAAGCTAGGAGCCTTGTAATTGAAACTTCTTCTGAGACATTCTCCAGCCTTCTCTGGCAGCCCCCTCTCTTTTCTAGGCTAGGAAATATTTCCATTCCTCTCTGAGTCCTCAACAGTCAGTCCCTGTTTGTAGAGGAAGAAATTGGGAGGGTTGCATATTTTTAGCCCCTTTTGGGACACAGCAGACCAATTTTGTGGGTCAGAAGCTGAGTCCACCTTAGACTGTGTCCCTCTCTCTCCATTTTCCTGGGGTGGTAGATCCCTGGAGCGCCCTTTGTCTGTAGTAGCAGGCCCAGAGCCCGGAGAATTCTAAAGTGTCTTTAGTGTGGGGAGGGTGTCGGCAGCAGCTGCTGGTTTCAGCCTACAGTTCTGTAGTCGGGATTTCCCTTCTTTGTCCCTTCTTTGGGTGGTGTCCAGCCTGCTGTCCTAAACCCTAGCAGATCTTTTTCAGGATTATTCCAGTTTGTCCTCTAGCTATTTTTCTGGCAGAGAAGAGATTCCCGTGTCTTACTAGTCTGCCATCTTCCCGGAAGTCCCCATAAATATTAACATAGCATTTTAAACTGTTGATCTTCCTCCTCCCTTAAAAATCTTGCCTTTAAGTTCTTTTGCTTTTCATTACTTAAGCAAATCCATATTCAACATGTATCAAATACCAGGGATTTTAATGGCTATGGTACAATAAATAAGTAAATATTTATTAGGTGATGATGAATGAAGAATAATTAATTAGGTTTAGATTAAGAAGAAGTTCCAGAGGTGATGGAAAGGGGCTATTTAATAAAGAGTTGACAAAGATAGCCTGTCTGTTAATAGTTGAGGAAACCTGAAGAAAGGGAGGGAAGGAGTCATGTATATAGATACTTAGGAGAAGAGCATACCAGATAGGGAGCAGATGTGGCTAAAGCAGTTGAGCACCTGCCTCCCACATGGGAGGTCCTGCGTTTGGTCCCTGGTACATCCTAGAGAAAGAAAACAGACAATGAACAAAAACAAACAAGCAGGGAGTTGATGTGGCTTAAGCAATTGAGTGCCTGCTTCCCATGAAGTCCTGCGTTTGGTTCCCTGTGCCTCCTAAAGAAAAAAAACAAGGAGACAATGAACGCAAAAAAAAAAAAAAAAAAAAGGGAGAAAGAGAAACGAAGCAAACAGATGGAGCCACATGGGGGAGGGGGAGGGAGAGCCTGCCAAATAGAGGTAACAGCAAAGGTACTAGGACAGGAAATGCTTATGATATATGTCAAAGGGACAGAAAGAGCAAAGTTGGAAGGAAATTATACCTTTGGGAAGAATGAAGGGAGCTCACACAGGGCTTTGTAGTCCAACTTAATGTGTAAGTTATTTAGAAAAAGAAAGTTCTCTTTTCTCTCTAATTTCTCCCATTCATGCATGAAATATAGGCTTCCCATAAACCACTCTATTATTAACATTTTGCTTTGGTGTGGTACATTTATTATAGTTGATGAAAGTACATTTTTATAATTGTACTGTATTCCATGGTTTAACCTATTTCATTGTTTGTGTCCTACACTTCCATGGATTATTTTGAAAAATTTATTCTTGTAACATATATAGAACCCAAAATTTACCCTTTTAACCACAATCAAATAAATAATTCATTGCTGTTAATTACATTCACCATGTTGTGTTACTAACATCACCATCCATTACCAAAACTTTTCCATCCTCCCAAACAGAAACTCTGTACATTTTAATTCCCTACTAACTCCTCATCCCCTGCTAACTTTTATTCTAGATTCTGACTCTGAATTTTATTCTGTTATCTGGTATACATTCTAACATTTCTTCTTTTAACCACATTCATATATATTTTTCAGTGCTGTTAATTATGTTCACAGTCCTTTACCAAAACTTTTCCATTGTCCTGAATAGAAACTCTTTACATTTTAAACCTTAACTTTGCATTCCCTATCCCTACCTTGTCTCCTTGTAACCTGTAGTATGGATTCTGGCTTTATGAGTTTGCTTATTTTGATTTTTTCATATCAGGGAGATCATACTATATTTGTCCTTTTGTTTCTGGCTTATTTCACTCAACATTATGTCTTCATGGTTCATCTATGTTGTCACATGTATCAGAACTTCATTCCTTTTTACCGCGGAATATTACTCAGTTGCAGCTATTTCCCATTGCCACCAGCAATGAATGAGTGTTCCTGTTTCTCCACATCCTATCCAACACTTCCAACTTTCCATTTTTTTTAATAGTAGACATGCTAATACATGTCAAATGTTATCTCATTGTGGTTTTAATTTGCATTTCCCTGATAGCTAATTATGTTGAGAATCTTTTCATGTGCTTTTTGGTCATTTGCATACCTTTCTTTGGAGAGATGTCTATTCAAGTCTTTTGCCCATTTTTCTATTGGATTGTTTTTCTTTTTGTTGTTAAGTTGAAGGATTTCTTTATATATTCTGGCTCTTAAAGGATTTCTTTATATATTCTGGCTCTTAAAGCTTTATGAGCTATCTGGTTTCCAAATATGTTCTCCCATTGTGTAGGTTGTCATTATACGTTCATGACAAAGTCCCTTGAGGCAGCAAAGATTTTAATTTTGATGAAATCCCATTTATCTATTTTTCCTTTTGTTACTTAATGTTTTCAGTGTAAAGTCTAAGAAACCAGTTGCCTAACATAAGGTCTTGAAGATGCTTACCTTTTTTTTTTTAGGATTTTTATATTTCTGGCTCTTATAATTCAATCTTTGATCCATTTTGACTTGACTTATGTATAAGGTATTGATGTATAGGTCCTCCTTTTTTCTTTTAGAAATGCTGTTAGTGCATATATTTATAATTGTTACATCTTGTGAATTGGCCCCTTTATTAGTATATAATGAGCATCTTTATGCCTTTGTAACTGTTTTTGACTTAAAGTTTATCTCATATTATTATAGCCACTCCAGCTCTCTTTTGGTTACTACTTATATGGTATAATTTTTTCCCTCCTTCAACTTTCAACTTACTTGTGTCCTTGAATTTAAGGTGAGACTCCTACAGAGAACATATAGTTGGGTCATGCTTTTTATCCATTCTGCCAATCTCTTCCTTTTGACTGGAGAGTTTATTCCATTTATACTTAAAGTCACTGCTGAATGTACAGGACTTTTTTTCTGCTAATTTGCTGTGTTTAGCCTCTGTAAGCCTTTTAAGTTTTTTGTTTCTCAATTCTTTTGTTAATGTCTGTGTTTGTATTTATTGGGATTTTTGTGTTATACCATATTGAGTGCCTTCTCATTTCTATCTGGATATATTTTTCATACATTTTACTTGTGTTTACCATGGTGTTAAAATTTCACATCCTAAATATGTAACAGTCCCATTTGGTTTGATATCAACTTGACCTCAATAGCATACACATACACTCTTCCTTTATCCCTCCATCCCCCACCTTTTTAAATACATCTTCGTATATTGTAAGTTCATTACTTTTTATGTATTTGCATTTTAGCACCTCTAGGAAGTAAGAAGTAAAGTTACATATGAAAAAATATCTAATGGTTACCTTTACCACAGGTCTTTATTTCTTCAGCTACTTTGAATGACTGTCTAGTGTCCTTTCAGTGTGAAGAACACTCTTTAGCATTGCTTGTAGGGCAGATCTAGTGGTGATGTACTCCCTTAGCTTTTCTTTATCTGGGAATGTCTTAATCTGTTATTTTTGAAAGATTGTCTCTCCAGATATAAAATTCTTGTTTGTACTTAATTCTTTCAGCACTTTAAGTATTTCAGTCCCCTGCCTTATTGCCTTCATGGTTTCTGATGAGAAATCGGTATGCATTCTAATTGGGTCTTCCTTGTACATAACACATTGCTTTTCTCTTGCCGCTTTCAGAAACTCTCCTTGTCCTAGACATTTTATAGTGTGATGAGTATATGATGGGGCATATTTTTCAACATTTTTATCCTGTTTGGTGTTCTCTGGTTTTCTTGAATGTGCATACTCACATCATTTGTTATATTTGGGAAGTTTTCTGTCATTATTTATTTGAATATTTCTTCTGCCTCCTTCTCTTTCTTCTCTTTCTGGGACTCCCATAATACTGCCTATATTGGTTTGATTGATGGTGTCCCAGAGGTGTCTTAGGCTATTTTTGCTTTTTCTGATTTTTTTTTTCTTTCTACTCCTCAGCCTGACTTGATTTCCATTGTCTTTGTCTTTTTGTTCACTTATCCTTTCTTCTTTCAGCTCTAATCTGAACACTCCTGGGAATTTTTCCTTTTTTATCATGGTCTTCAACTCCAGTTGTTCTCTTTGGTTCCTTTTTAAAATTTCCTTCTCTTTACTAAGATTCTCATTGCTTATTCATTGTTTTCCTGATATCCTTTAGTTCTTTCTCTGTATTTTCTTTCATCTCTTTTAGCATTTTTAAGAACATTTTTTTAGTCTTTGTTTGGTTTGTCCACATTCTGGTGTTTCCTGTTGGCATTTTCTGGATTTTTATCCTTTTTCTTTGGATGGCCATCATTTACTGTTTCTTTGTCTTGTAACTCTCTTACTGCACTCTGTACATTTTAATATTTTAAAATGTTAACTCTGGTATTTATTCCCTCAGATGTCAGTTTCTTAATTTTTTAACCAGCTGGTAATAAGACAAATTTTCTTGAGCTTCGTCCCCCGCCCCCCCGCCCCCAATCAGGAAGGTCTGCCCAAGGTGAATATAGTGTTCAGGGTCCTCCCGGTTCTGGGCTTTTGCTTGCTATTTGTTTTAGAATTCCCCTGTTTATCGGAGTTTGAATGCCCCCCTTTATTTCCCAAGGGACAGACCTCTCTAGGGTGTTTCAAACCTGCAGACCTTTGTTTCAGACTGTAGGCCCCTGCAGACCTTTGTTTCAGACTTTGTTTCTTACTTTCCTTTTGATGTCTCAAGCTGATTTCGCTGGGAGGGCAAATTTTGGGGGGTGGGGGTCATGCAGGTGAGGTGTTTCCCAGGTGAAACCGGGCCTGGGGCCCACAAAAGGGGTGCAAACTGGCTCCAAACTGCCTTGGGGAGGGAATTAGGAAGGGTGCAATGAGTTTCTTCATAGCTGTGCTTTGTTCACTGATCTAGGAAATGCAGCCTTTAAAGTTGTCCCCCACAGCCCCGAGGAAGCATAGAGTCTTTAAGTCTCCTCTCCTGGGCATTTATCAGGGTTGGGTTGAGGCAATGTCTGCCGTCAGAGCCAGCCCCTCCAGGGATCAGAAGTTGCTAGTCCAAATCAGTGATCAGCAATCTACAGTTACTACCTCTGTTTTTGGGAAAGAAGACTTTTGACTCCTTTTCTGTAGCTAGTGAGCTAGCTAGCCAGGTGCTAGACCCCATAGTGACCTAACCTGAGTGTAGGGGGATGGGCACTGGTAATTTAAGGAGGAGAAAGCAATTTACAGTTCTTTACCATAATTTACCAGCTTCTCCCTCTTCCCTGGATGCTGTATAGTGTTCTGCTGGCCTCTGGAGTTTCAAAATAGTTGTTCCCCAAAATTCCTGCCTGTTCAATAGTTTTTCTTGTGGAAGGACTTAATCCTGGAGCATCCAAGCACCCTACTGTGCCATCTTTCCATACTCCTATCCCTGGTACTTTTTTTTTTTTTTTCCAAAAAGATTAGGTGGTGTTGGGTACTACTTGTACACTACACTGTGGGTAAGGTGTCAAATTTTCTCTCTTCCTTTAAAAAATTTTGGTACATTGTTTCATGAAGCAATATTGGCTTTAGAAGTAAAAGAAGAAATTCAGTTTGTCATTAGTATTTTTCTTCTTTTACAAGGTTCCTACAGCTTTACTTTCTACTAAGACTTCTGGGAATTGTATTAAATATCTTCTTATACTTTTTCTTGTTGGAGAATAAGCATGTGCAGATCTGTTTAAGGTTTTAGAGTGATTTCGTTTCCCTTTTCTGCGCCTTCATACTTGACAGATGTAGCATGCTATAGAATTAATGTGGCTTATAAGGCAATGGTTCCCAACTTGGGTACAAATAATATCAAGTGAAAATTGGAGAGAAGATGATGATGTATGTAGTGTGAAAAAAGCTCCTTAGATTCTTTTTGCTCAAAATATCCACAACCAGTAGTTTGAGTATTACTTGAGGTTGTTAGGAATCCAAAATCTTTGGCCCTGCCAAATTCAGTATTCTCCTGAATCATAATTTGCATTTTAGTAAAACTCCCCTGGGTGAATCAAATGCACATTAATGTTTGGAAAGCCCTGCTTTAGATAATTTAACTAAGCTGTTGCTCTCCATTTCCCTTGATTAATCCCCAGAAGCACCCATGATTTGTTAAATAATACTTTCATGAAAAAAAAAGTACCTTTTAATGTCTTTCACTTGCTTCTTTTTTCAGTTTAATTTTTTGCAAAATAAAAAAATTGCAGTTTTACAGAAAATTCATGCAGAAAATACTGAACTCCTGTATTACACCCCTTCACACATACAGTTTTCCCCATCACCAACACTTCCCACCAGTGATGCATCCCTATTACTACTGATGAAACAATATCACTATAATTGTACTATAAACCACAGTACATGGTTTACATTAGGGTTAACTCTTTGTGTTGTATTCAGTTCTATGGTTTTTAAAAGTTTTTATTCTGGTAACATCTGTACAACCTAAAATTTCCCATTTTACCCACTTGCAGGTATACACTCCAGTGGTGATAATTACACTCGCAATGTTGTGCTACCATCACCTCCATCCGTTATCAAAACTATTCCATCATCCAAAACAGAAAATCTGTATCAATTAAGCATGAACTCCCTGTTTGCCACTCCTACTCCAGCCCCTAGTAACCTGTATTCTAATTTCTAACTTTATGAATTTACATATTCTATTTATTTCATATCGTTGAAATCATACAATACATGTCCTTTTGTGCCTGCCTTATTTCATTCAACTTGATGTTTTAAGATTGATTCTTGTTGTAGAAAGTATCAGAACTTCATTCCTTTTTATATCTGAATAATATTACACTGTATCTTTATGCACATTTTGTTTTTTCATCTTTTGATGAACACTTGGGTTGCTTCCAATAATTAATATCTCTGTGAGTTTTGGTTTGTTGACTTCATAGAAAAAAGATTTATTTATTTATTGCCCCTGCCCCTCCCTTGCCATTTGCGCTCGCTGTCTGCTTTCTGTGTCCATTCACTGTGCATTCTTTTGTGTCTGCTTCTCTCCCTTTGTTGCATCATCTTACTGCACCATCTGTGGGCGCAAGCCATTAGCTCTCCGTGGCTGTGGGCTGGCCAGCTTGCCTTCACCCAGGAGGCCCTGGAAATCGAACCTGGGGCCTCCCATATGGCAGATGGGAGCCCAGTCGATTGAGCCACATCCGCCTCCCATGGTGTGTTGACTTTTATACACAGGCGTTTATATTGTATTTAATTTTTTAAAGTCTTAGGTTTGAATTTTAAAAATTGTATTTCTTGCCCCAAATTATAAAATAAATTTAAATAAATTTATTTATAGGTAAAGCTAATTAAATCCATTTGCATTTAAATGATTATAAATGGCCAAGTTTCTGCAAAAAGATAGAATCAGTGAAGATTGTCAAAATTGTTTTTTCTTTAAATACCTGTTTTTGCTGTTTTAGATCAGTGGTAATTTCACTTCGTCTTCTTCCAAAACTGTTTGGTACCTTTCAGCAGTTTGGGAGCAGTTATGATACACATTGGATTACAATGTAAGTAAAATAAATAAGATTATTTAACAATTTTTGCAAATTATAGTTAACAGTCAAGGTTTTGAATAACTTATTGTTTACCAGGTTTCGTGCTGCACCAGGAAATTTTGAATTTCATGTTGTTTAAATGTTTTCTTGGATTTCGAAGAGTGCAGTCTTTGCCACAAAGCTCCATGGAGATGATATCCTTATCAGTACCGTGGAAAATCTGACTTTTGTAGTCTTTGTTGTATACTGTGGCAGTTAAAGCTCAGTTTTAGGGAGAAAATTTTTAGTATGTTTTATCACAGCAGAGCATTCCTGAAGAGTTGCCACACTAAATTAAATACTCTAGGATGCTTTAAATTTTCCTATTACTAGGAATTGATTCTAGTCAGAGATCATCTTACCTTAAACTGGTTCATGTTAAGGATAATCTTGACATCACTTTAGTCCTTTAATATAGAGAACTTTTTTACTATTAACAAAAGTTAAAAATTTTTCCAAGTACTACCTTGATATGAAATTGATGAAATTGATACGATTTTCTTGTAATCTTTTAGAGAAATTTGGGTACAACAACAATTTATTACTCTAAGAAAATGTGTTATTTACTTCATTCTAAATAGACTTTTTGGAGAGATGTCAGAGACACTTGCCTTTTAGTAAAAATTAGACGAGTTGATGGATTCCTTTGTGAGGTCAAGGCAGGGTGGATTTTTAACTGCTCCCTTCTCAAATCTAAGATTAGGTTATAAGAACACTTGTTTGACTTCAAAATGACTACCATTTAAAAATTCTTGGATGTCTCCCTATGGTTCCAAATATGATGAAGTTACTTCTTCTAAGTCATACTCCCTGGAGAGTTTATTCTTCTTTTAAAGGAGTATGCTTACCTGAACCTTTATTATTTTTTTTTAGGAGTATCTTACAAAGACTCTTTATTTGCTTAAGATTACAATATGAAGCTAGTGACAGTTCTATTTCTGAGTGCAAGAAAGAGTACATTAGATGTTAAAGAGAGGGATGGGGGTAAGCATTTAGTACAAAATGAGGTGAATCCTTTTTCATTGACTCTTCCCATAATTTTTCAGTGGCTGAATTTGAAAATTCTAATGTAGTATAGGGATTCACCGTAAGCTAACTTGGTGTCATATTGTAGCTCTTTCATATTAAGGAGTAAGTGGCTTATTATTTTAGAGGTAACAAAGGGAAACATTTTAATAAAAGTGGCAGTCTCTGAATATTTAGATATTTATCATTACCTGAGCCTAAGTATATTGAGTTGAAATACTTTTAGCTTGTTTCTTAAGTGTCATAAGCTCACTTAAGGGCAGTTCCAGGGTTTCCACTATAATATGAGAACTCGTGTCCTAAATCTCATAAAATGGATTATTTAAAAGAGCTTTGAGCGCTGCTTGGCGTTGATAATAACAGATCTTTCATTTATTGTGAATCTTTTATGTACAAGGCAGAAGCACTCACATTTGACAAATGTTTTAAAACTCACTCTTATGACCCATAGTTTAAAATTGGAAAATGTTACCCCTCATCCTTTCAAATTTACTTCAGGTAACCAGCATATGGACTTCAAGAGGTCAGGTTAGTAGAATTTGTAAACTTTTGATATTTTAAAGTTTCACATTGGAAGATTGTAAAATATTTTTCCTGTCCTAGCAGAAATTTATTCTCTCACCCCACCCCCTTTAAAATTAATTTTTCTTTTAATTGGTCCAGGTGGGCAGAAAAAGAACTGAACATGATGAAGCTTTTTTTTGATAATTTGGTATACTACATTCAAGCTGTAAGAGAAGGAAGACAGAAACACGCACTGTAAGTACCTCTCAACTAGGTTGAATATGTTTTGGCATGAATTGCCTTTCTTCTGAAAGATAGAGTGTTTCTACTCTTTTTTGTTTCATATAGTAAATAAATGTAACAAAATTTTAGTTGTAGAAATTGTATGAGAAAAAAGCTTGTAGAATTTTTATTTTAATTGGTAGATTTTATGACATTACTTTTATTTTTTATCCTTTGTTAAATGCAGGCTATATAATATTTTAGAGGTAGTTAACTTTCATTCTTGAGTTCTGTTCAAAGTCATTGTTTTCTGGAAGCAAAAAAAATGTGTGGTTATACACACACACAAAATCTTAGTCTATTTTTCTTATGTATGGGGCACTGATTCTAAGTGTTTTAAATATTTGCTTCCAAATATGCTTAGCATACAGTTGATTTAAAACATTTTATTTTATTATAATTGAATACTAGTGTTAGAAAGTTTTGGACACGTGTAGAAGATTTAAAACTGCTATAGGGAATAAAGGTGGTTCAAGCGATTGGGCACCTCCTTCCCACATGGGAGGTCCTGACGGGTTCAGTTTCCAGTGCCTTCTAAAAGGAAGATGAACAGAGAGAGCAGACAGTGAGTGCAAAACAACAGGGGTGGGGGATGGGGGAATAAATCTTTAAAAAAATAAACAACTGGTATATCAGTATATCATCAGTTTATGATGGTATAACTGGCTAATATTTTATGATTGAAAATATTCTCTATGTTTATTTAAGTGACTGGATAAGAATTGGTGGAAATTTAATAATAGTGGTATATCTCTATTTAAAGCTTCTCATAGGTTCTCACATGCAAGTAGGGGAAACCATGTGAGGTCACTCACTTAATAAACTTCCAAAGCATCTATATACTATTAACCATTGAATTTTATACACATGAATTATAGTTGCTTAGGTTTGAAATAACATTCAAAATGCCAGTTTTGTAATAGCTCTATTCTTTATAAACTAGACTTATGGAAATGGTATTTTATTAGTGTTTCCTGTTTAAGGAATATAGTATTGTCACTGTAGGGGCAGTGATAAAAAGCATGCAGTTTTTAGGTAGAGATGTAGTTTAACTTAACTGTTCTAATTTATTTGCATATTACATAATTTCAAATGACATTATTTCTCTGTCTCCCATTGTTGAGCTCCTGCATACTTTTGTATTATCTAATTTTAGAGTAAAGTAAATTTATAACTGTGGAGTTTTTGGCAATTCATTAAATAACGAATGTGAGACATAATATTTGGCTTAATGAATACTTTTTAATGTAACTAAAGTTATATTCAAATATTTAATAATTATTAAAATGAAATTTCATTTCTTTTACTATAAGTGAAGATTAGGTCCCTTGAATCTTTAAAAATAATGAAGAAATAGGGTCTTACCATTAATTATTTTAATGACTTTCAAAAATACAGGTACAGCCATAGTGCCGAAGTTCAGGTTCGACTTCAGTTCTTGACTTGTGTGTTTTCAACTCTGGGATCACCCGATCATTTCAGTAAGACTTTTTATTAGTATGCTTTTAAATTTGTAGTAACTCCTAGAAAAGTCCAGAGAGATCTGCTTGTGTGTTTAGATTCCTTTGGTGATTTAGTCCTAGTTACACTTACAAATTATTAATATATCAACAGTTAAACACATTAAAAATAATTTGACATCCCTTTTTATATTTTCAAATAAATCCTTCCAGAATCTTTTTCTAAAAAACTTTTTATAATAGGTAATTTACAAATCTTTGGCCTGATAGCACTGAAAAATTACATTACCCTTAGAATTTTCTTGCAAGCTTTATGATTATCATTACAGTATTGAACATATTTTCTCTGTTTTAAAGCATCCTGTTGCCTAGTTATTGAATATTCTCCCAGTATGGTGTAGCAAATATGAACATGACACGCTTTCTCTTTCTTGTGTCAATCTCTGAAAATGCTACTGTTCTGATAAAGGACTCATTTCAGGAATAAAATACTTGAGATAGGAGAACCTGTAAATTTAGAGTGAATTCATCTTTTATTGTCTTTGGTTGTAGAATTTTGCTATCTGTAGATCTTTGATTAAAGAATCTTACTACTTTGGTTGAAAACAGCCAGAGTTATCAGGGCTTGTCTTTTTCAGAATTGCTTGGCTTTATAGGTGATAGAGACATACAGAGACTCCAGTTTTATTTAGTTAGCCTGAAACTAACAATTCATCTTAAAAAAAATAAAAAGAGGCAGGGTGTTAATCTGATATATTCAGAGTCTGGATTATATCCAGAGCTGCATGTTTGAATCTTCTCTCAAAAAAGAGAAGATAGCCTGATTTCTCTTGGCCAAAGCTCCTTTTCTTCTGCTATGCTATCTATAATTGTGTCATCTTTCATTCTCTACTCTCTTCTTTTTTTGTGTGTCCATGTTAAATAAACTCCCCTTATTAAAGGAACATTCTCTTTATGATTAATATAGTCAAAACTAGTGAGTGTTTTGCTAGCCTGAGAATTGTCATCACGTCTCTTGCTAGTACTTATCTATGCTTGGAATAAGTATATCATGCGTTGATCTTACTGTTTATAATTTCTTCAAGTTCTATCTTTAACAAATTCCACTAAGATTGTTATATCAATTGATTTCAAAAGTAAGCCACCTAGGGGAGTTGTAGCACAGTGATTTGAGTGCCTGATTCCCATGTATGAAGTCCTGGGTTCAATCCCTGGTACCTCCTTTAAAAAAAAAAAAAAAAAAAAAAAGGTGTTATTTTTTTAAACAATTTTATTCACACACTATACAGTCCATCCAAAGTGTACAATCCATGGCTCTCAGTATAATGGGAGTTAGGCATTCATCACCACAATTTTAGAACATTTTCAGCTACCTGTTTTTTGATAGGAAACTTCCTCTTCATGTTATGAGGCCATTTACCATACCCATTATCACAGATAATATACAACAAATAAATAATATAAAATTTATTAAAATAAGATCAGTACAGGGAGAAGTCAAACCAAAGGAAAATATTATTAGCATAAATAATTTCATTATTCATTAAGTTTCATATCTGTTTATATTATACAGTGTATATTCTCTTTATATGGTCTTACAATATCTACTGTCAAGATAGAATCAAATTGAAAACTTTACTTCTTTCACATCATAGTTGTAGTTAACTTATTGAAACAGTTTCTGTGATGAGCTCACTCCAAAGTAATGTGTAACTGTATCTAATATATTATTACTGATTTTCAATATATCACTAATTTATAGTCTTTTAAAAACTTAAAACACTAACAAAAGTTTTTACATTGCCTATTGGATGTAGATTGGTGATTTTGCCAGTTACAAAACACTTACTCACTGTAATTAACCTGGTTCTTTTTTTTTTAAATTTGAAGATTCTTCCTTATTTTATTCATTTACCTCTCTCACTTAATTACTTAATGTGTTTAAGTTGTAATACAGACTAAAGATGATTTCTAGTGTATTTATGATGAATCTCAAGGCACAAGTTCTTCTTAGAACAAATGACCTACCTCATTATCTGTTTCTATGAGAAACTGGTAGAATCTTTTTTCCTGACCAAACTCTTTAGTCTGATATTGCCTTTAAGTAAATATTTTCTGAGGCAAGTAACAGAAGTTTCTTGTGATTCTACCAATCCATCATGACCCTTCTGATTCTAGGAAACCATGCCAGGCTTTGGAACTTCCTATGATATTCTTTAGAAATCCCTGTAATGCTTTTGTGTGATCTTATTTAGCCATATTCAGGCCTGTGGTTGCCTATAATGCTTTCTCTTTTGATCTGAAGAGTTATTCTCTCTTCCTTCTGTTATGCTTGGAATCCTTTAATACTTGGGTCAAATTACCCTAGAGGTTTTCATCTTATAGCATTGTCAACCCAGGATAATTATTGCTGGGTTCTGTTTGTCCTTTTTGGCAGTCAGTTCCCTTTTGCTTTTGTTTACCATAAGGATCCTCTTTTTCATGGTTTACAAAAAATGCTTACTGGTTATCTCATAGAGAATGAGCTTTGAACATGGTATCTATTCTATTCTATTAATCGTCAAGCCTTAGAACTGATACTTTAATTTTTATAATCTACCCACCACCCCCATAATCATGTTTATTATGATAACATGACATTGCATATTTTAGGGAAGGTGATTTTCCATACCAAATGGCTCTTCAAGGATACTTTATATAAGTTGTTTTATAGCTGATTTATCTATGGTTATATTTTACTACATTTTAAAATTTCTTAAAAAATATTTTTCATAAAATGCTGTAAAATATCTTCTTTATGTTTCTAGCTATATTGGTGCTCTAGTATAATGAATTATGACCAAAACCTTTTATGTACCATGACAAAATTTTCCAAACACAAGGAATTGAGTTACTATGATAGTAAATTCATTATACATATTTCATATAAATAAAAATACATGCATTTACTTATATACAACTAAGAGAAGAGATGTAATTGCTTTTTATATAGTTAAAATGTAAAATGTTTTTTTTTTTAAACCTAGGATTAAGTTTAGAGCAAGTCGATATTTTATGGCATTGTTTAGTAGAAGATTCTGAGTGCTATGATGATGCACTCCATTGGTTTTTAAATCAAGTTCGAAGTAAAGATCAACATGCCATGGGAATGGAAACCTACAAACATCTTTTCCTGGAGAAGGTAATTTTATTTCTTGACAGTTTTATTATTTGTGTTGTTTTTTCATATTCCCTTTTTGTGTCTTGAAATATGAACTCTGTAATGTTCATTTTTTTTCTATTTTGACATACTTTTGAAAAAATAGACAAATGTCCTGTTTTCAGTAATCCTTCATTTTTGCCAAGCAGATTTTGCTATAATTTTGTCATTTACAGTTTTTATATCCAAACACTTAATTTATATTTACGAAAATGTTTGAACTAACGATAATTAGAATAACTCTTCAGGTAAATTCTAATTAGAAATGTGGAGGATTTTTAAATCAGTAATAACATTGTCCAGTTTTCAGTTGTGTTTCCCCATCAATGAGTGTGAGAGCTGTTTTCTGTGGTTCTTTGCCATTAATGACTCTGGTTCCAATAAGCCAATATCCAGATTTGTAGGTCCCTGGGAAGGCAATTTAGGAAGCACTGTTAAGAAAGGAAGGATGTCCTTCTAATTTTTGTTCTTTTTTTTTTTTTTTTTTTTACCAGGTACCACAATTAGAAAGTTGTTAGCTTTCCTAAATGAATTTCCCATTTTTCTTAATAATTTATACTTCTTTCCCCGTTCTCATTTAATAAATCTAAGATAAAGCTACAAACAAAATTTCAGGTATCTTAATCTCAGGTCCTAATTTATTATGTGTAAACTGTACATGTAGCTACCCATCTCAATAAAAGTGTATGTGTAAGTATACAATAAATGATAATATGTTTTTATTCATGTCCTCTGAGAGTCTATATACATCTCTAAAATTGAAATACTTACAGGTTTTAATTATGACCTGAAAATTTTTTTTCAGTAAATTATCACCTTAATTCTTAAAATTTTCACTAAAAATCAGAGCTGATGCATTTCCTTTTGCAATGTTTTCATTAAAAATTAAAATCTGTTATGGTAAATTCAATAAAATAAAATTTGTTAATGTATTATACTAAACTAGTTAAAAAAAATTTTTTTTTATATATTAAAGATGCCACAGCTAAAACCTGAAACAATTAGCATGACTGGCTTAAACCTGTTTCAGCATCTCTGTAACTTGGCTCGCTTGGCTACCAGTGCTTACGATGGTGGTTCAAACTCTGAGGTATGAATTTAGACTTGTCATTTTATTAGGTCAGTTTGTGGAATTTTCCTGTTATCCCTCAAATTGGATTACCTAATTATCTTATGTAGTCTACCAAGCATCGAATTTACTATGAAGACTTTTATTATTAGGTTTTAATACTTTATTTTTTGGTTTTAAAAAGTAAATTTGTTTTGAAAAGATAACCTTGGTTTTGCTTAAAGAAAACATTTCTTGATTTTTAGAGAAGAGGTCATCTGAGTGATTTTTTTTTCAGTGCCCTGAAAGCTTCTAGATGTTTAATCAAGTATTTTATGCCAGGTACTAGGTTTACTTGTCTCATCTGGATTTTTGGCTCTTTATTATACTCATGTTTTTAGTTGTTCTTGGGCAGTTGTACACCAGAGTTATCTGTTGGTAGCCTTTATTCTGGATCAATCTATGTAAATCATCTCTGACCCATGAGACATGGTAATTAATTCATTGACTTTGAATACTCAAAAATTGCTAGTCTTATCTCTGGCTTAGAGTATATTTGCCTAGTTTGGTAGACCCTGATTTTGTTGACTGCATTATGTTTGAACTCTGCTTGCATAGACTGCTATTTGGAAGTCTTTGTTATTAGACAATCCATTGATAATGATAGCTTTTTATCCATTTATATTTTTCACTAGTTTTTCTCCTAATACACATTTTCCTGATGTGTTACAAGGACAAAGGTAGAGAAATTGATTTTAATCTGTACAGTAACAGATAATTTGATTTGTACCTAGATTGTATTCCCTGTTATCCTGCACTTTGTTTCTCACTATGTTAAGTTTGAATTTGAGAATTGCAAATACCAGTTTTGGTTTACCTAAGTAGTAGTTATGCTCTTAATTTTGAGGTGATACTGTTTTTTAAATAGCTGTTAATAACACTATAGCTGTTCAGTCACCTACCAGAAGATCTCTTTATTCACCCTGTCTAACTTATAAGAGCTATCACACTCTACTTTTTTATAGTTTTTAGTGAAAACATTATCTGTGTCATCTTATAGTTATCATAAATTTAAGTGAGAACTTGGGTGAAGCATATCACTTTAGTTTTCTATGACAGCCTGGAAGCAGTGGCTTCGCCAGTGTAAATTGGGTAAAAGCATTGACACATTGTTAAACTAATTGGGTGTGTGTTGGTTGTGTTGGTTTCTTCTTAGCATGTTTTGGGGGACAAGAGTTTTTCCCCACTGTGTAGTCACAGTTTTGATTTGAACATTACATCTATAATTAGTTGCTTTATAAATAAGTATTTATTTATAAAGTATTTTCATAACAGATATATAGCAATAACTGAGGACATTTCTAAAACTCCTATCACTTTTTAAAATTATTAATAAATAACAGGAATTGCCTGTTATAAAACTTTATAAAATATTGAAGTTTTGTTTTTTATGAATTTTAAATTTGATACTTCAGTCTTCTGATCAGTTACGTTGATTTGATAAATAATAAAATTTGCAGGGAAGCGGCTGTGGCTCAATCAGTAGGGCTCCCGTTTACCATATGGGAGGCCCCGGGTTCGGTTCCCGGGGCCTCCTGGTGAAGGCAAGCCCGCCCGCACAGCATGGTTAGCTGACCCAGCGAGCACAAGCAGCAATGGGGGGATAAATGAATAAATAAATAAAATCTTTAAAAAAAAAAAATAATAATAATAATAATAAAATTTGCAGATGTGACCATACTTTTCTTTCTTAGCTCTGTGGTATGGACCAGTTTTGGGGGATTGCTTTAAGAGCACAATCTGGTGATGTCAGTCGAGCAGCTATCCAGTATATTAACTCCTATTATATTAATGGTGAGTGATTTAAAATAGTCTTAAATAAGTAAATTTTTACATAAGGAATTTTGTTAAAATGCATATACTTTAGCTAAAGAAGAATATAAGGTTAACCTAGATGTTTAAACATCTGGCTTTCAGGTAAAACAGGTTTGGAGAAGGAGCAAGAATTTATTAGTAAGTGTATGGAGAGTCTTATGATAGCTTCTAGCAGTCTTGAACAGGAATCACACTCAAGTCTCACGGTTATTGAAAGAGGGCTCCTTATGCTGAAGACACATCTGGAAGCATTTAGAAGAAGGTAAGTGTTTTTATACCACATTTTTAGAGTGAATTTCAATATTTTGAAATTGCTGACCTGTCTGAAAGTATTCATAAAGTTAAAAAAAAAAGTTTTTGTGGGCACAGGTAGAAAGCATAATTTACCAAAACTGAAGGGCCAGAAATAGAAGTAATTCTTATTTACAATATTTACCATATTGCTGTGGAATTTGTAGTATAGGTTCCCGATAAATATTTCAGAGCTTAAAAAACCTGTAAACTCTGAGCAGATAAGCATGAATATCAATCAGTATCTAGACCTTTCTAGGAAGAATTACTGTGATTGAAAAGGCTGAACACATCCACAAAAGTTTCACTAAAACTCTCACCAAGAACATCAAGTAATCTCTCATAGTTGAATCAAGTTGAGTCATTTGTTTCATTTGCTGTTTTTTTTCTTCCTGGACTAGGAGACAGTATTTTAATTTTGAATTTCCATTTACCATGGAAACATGACCAAAAAATTCTGTTAATGAATATCTGTATTATTAATTTAGACATACCCTGTGTAATACAGAAATAAAGCAAATTAACATTTATGAATATATCGACTGAAATGAAAGGTGAGTAGAGAGTTTTAATTAAGAAATTCTGTTTGTTAAAAATCATTAACTATGTCTAAATGTAAAAGTACACAAATAACGATGTTGAAAAAATGTTAAAATTAATAATTTCTTTCAACTTCAGATCTGAGTTTGAGATTGAAAAAGTCATATAATGGGTATTTATTGACATTTTATTTAAAGTATCAGGGAATATTGAATAATAAAGATATTCTACACATTCCTTATAAATAACATGGTTGCATGATATACAACATTTGGCCACTGCGAAATTCCTTATTTTGATTATGATTTAAATTTGTGGAATTTCTACTTACATAATTCCTTGTGTTTTTAAAGAATGTGTAAGGGTACTCCTGAGTTTTTCCATACAGAAACTACACAGTGACTTGAAACTTTTCCCACTTTAAAAATAAAAATAAGCAAATGTCATACAATTTATTCAAATTAATTAAAAATTAATACATATTCATTATAAAATTAAGACATTTACATTAAGCTATAATATAGAAAATAAAATACCCTTGTAATGTACTTCACCCCATCAGAGCTAGTTATTATTAATACTATGATAATCTTTCAAAATTTTCTCTGTGGTGCGGTATCTACATGCAACAAACCAAAAGGACCTGTTTGTTAAAACTCTTAATCCTTGCCCAAAGTTAAAAGTGTTTTAAAAACATTCTGTAAAAAGAATTCTTTATTTTTTAAAAAGCCTTTAAAAGTATATGAAGTTACCTAGAATTCCATAGTGCTTTTTATAATTTAATGAATTTGAGTCCAAAAATCATTTCTGAGATGTACAGTTTTTTTTCTAACTCATGAAAAAACTTTATTGTGGTATCCTTTATATAAATCTTTGTGAATATTCATGTTTTATACTCAAGATTTAATCTTTGCATTAAAAATTACATAGATGCTTGTTCTGTGGGTGACTAGTGTAGAAACTAGGAAAAATAAAATTGAATATTCAGAAAACTGAAAGCAGTATTTAAAATCCTTCTCTAATAGCATTGCATAATATCAAATGATTAAGGTGCTTAGTGCTACTACTAATTTAAAATTGCCTGGCGTTTTTAGATCGAAAATATAAAATTATTGTTCTATGTTTGTGTAACCCTTATATTGAGAGATTAAATAAAAATATCTTTTTTAAAAGGGTTTTCTTTTTAAAAAGAGATGAAATGTTAATCTTAAATAGTGTTTCTAAAGTGGAGGCAATTTTGTTCCCTAGGAGACATTATATAATGTCTGGAGGTAGGGAGAATGTTACTGGCATCTAGTGGGGTAGGAGGCTAGGGATCCTGTTACACATCTTACAGTGCACAAGACTGATCCCCACAAGCAAAATCTGACCCAGAATGTCATTCGTGTTGAGGTTGTGAGCAACCCTGACCTTAAAATATGCAACAGGAAACATTGTTTTCAGATTACTCTTTTACTCAGTAAAAGATCTGTTTCTACTCCTATTCAGACTTGGCAGCAACAACCCCAGAAGCTGGCCATTGGATCACTTCTAGGAAATAATAAAGCAAGTTCATTCATTCCCTCACTTGCTATCAATCTCTTCAAGAATTGCTGCTTAGTTTTAGACATTGATAATTTTTTTCTTAACTAAATTCAGGTACCCTGGATCCTGTCTTCAACTGAAAATAAGCTAGAAAATTGATAAATATTTAGTGAGTGTCATGCTAGATGCCCGTCTCGTTTGAAATATGAGTTTTTGTTATTTATTTGATAATTTTAGCATTCCAGAAATTGGCCTGATGTTGGGCTGGATAACATGTGGCATTATATTTACTAGAATATATTCCTATCTATGAAAAGTATTTCCTAATATCTTTTTTTTCCTTTGCTGAATGTTGTAGTGTCATTTTTCCATTTCATTTACTGGATAACTTTAATTCCTCCTGCCTCTCCTACCAGCACTGCCCCTGTACCCCAACCCCCTTTGAAACAATACTGTTTTTAATGAGAGTTTTCCTCCAGTTGCTTTTCTTTGACACTACTTTGTTAGGAATGCTTGGCTATAGTTATACGTTTAAGTTTGATACAATATGATGAATCTAAATGTTTGCTTGGTGCTGTATATCAAATTGGAATGTGCTAGGACCTTTTGTGGACGTTTTTCAGTTTGCAAAACATTAAAAACTTCTGTAACATTAAAATGGCTTAAAATTAAATACATTCTGTGTGTGATTTTTGTCATGTTTTAGGTTTGCATATCATCTCCGACAGTGGCAAATTGAAGGCACTGGTATTAGTAGTCATTTGAAAGCACTGAGTGACAAACAGTCCCTGCCACTAAGGGTTGTATGCCAGCCAGCTGGACTTCCAGACAAGGTAGTTACATAGTTTTAATTTCCAAATTGATAATATTTCCCCATCTAAATATCTGTTCTTTTTTATGTTTTTAAATTGGTTGCATCTCATATTTCAGATGACTATTGAAATGTATCCTAGTGACCAGGTAGCTGATCTTAGGGCTGAAGTAACTCATTGGTATGAAAATTTACAGAAAGAACAAATAAACCAACAAGCTCAGCTTCAGGAGTTTGGTCAAAGCAGCCGAAAGGGAGAATTTCCTGGTAAGTCCAACAGTTCAAATTTTCCCCTCCCCTTGCCCCACTTCCTCAGTTCTATTATATACCAGTTTTGAACCTTTACTTCTTTAAAGTAGTAAATTTAAATCATGTTTCATGCATGAACAACATGATTGGTAGGTCTGCCCTCCCTGCACTTTGGTGTGATAGCATTCTTAGGCTAGAAGTTAAAGTTACTTCAGGTATTATGTGCAGACATTCTTCCTCATTTGTCCCTACACTCCCCACCCCCCCCAAAAAAAAATCTGGTTAGAATTTTGATGGGGCCATCAAAAATTTTTTTTAGCTTATTTGATTGACAAGCCAGGTTTGGAAGTATTAATAAGATTAAGTTTTTACAAACCACTTATGATCTTATTTTTTTTTTTTTTTTTTTTTCTTTTTTCTTTTTTTAAGGAGGTACTGGGGATTGAACCCAGGACCTCATGTATGGGAGGCAGGCACTCAACCACTGTGCTACATCCACTCCCCAGTGAGAGTTGGTTTTTCTGTTTCTTTGTTTTGTTTTTTTTTGTGTGTGTTGTTTTTAGGACGTACTGGATCAAACCTGGGACCTCATACATGGGAAGCAGGAGCTCAACCACTGAGCTACATCTGCTCCCCGCATAATCTGATTTTACCGAATTTTTTTATTTTTTTTTTAATTTTGGTGTGTTTTTTTGCCATTTTGATGTATTTCATTTTAGTTTTTTTATGAGTATATGAAAATAATACACCCTCAGATCCTACCTGTACCTCTCCCCTTCCTCCATAAAAATATCATATTGAAAAACTTTATGTGGCCCTGAAATGTATATTTGATTTTTCTATTATTATTATCACTAATACATTTTTAGTGTCTTTCTATAACACATAAAATATGAGCTAATCAGAGAAACAACAGTGAAAGAAACATCATGCAAAATGGTTAGTTTTTACTTATAATTTAAAGTTCTGAAATTATAAGTAATAGGCTGAATATGTATTTAGAAAAAAAATTAAGTTCTAAATGCTTCTTCTTAGGACTTTTAACCTAACTCTGCAGAGTGATCATTTGGCAACTTTGAGTGAGCCGCCAAAGATTTGCCTACAGCATGCTAAAAATGAAACTACATGTATCTTCTAAAGCATTAAGTCTTTTTTTTCTCTGCTTCCTTATAATATATAATATCAGTTAAATGCATATTCAGGGAGTTAATCAATGAAAAGTATTAGTTATTAAGTGGGAAAATCGGGTCCTGAATACACATGTTCTGATTCTAAAAATTGCTCTCTCTATATACCCCATGATGCCGCCCTCTTTTTTTTTTATTGTGATAAGATATATACAAAATAACATTTACCATTTAAAAAACATTCCAAGTATGTGATTCAGTGGTGCTACCATTCCTCTTCAGGGGTGAAGAGGAATTCACAGTGTTGTGCTACCATTACCTCCATCCCTTACCAAAATCTTTTCATCACCCAAACTGAAACTCTGTAGCCATTAAGCATTATGTCCCCATTCCCCACCTCCACCCCACATATGCTTAAAATACTGTCTCTTTTGTATATTCTAGTTGTTTCTTATATAGTGAGGTCATACAATATTTGTCCTTTTGTATCTTATTTCACTCAATATGATATCTTCAAGGTTCATTCATGTCATACCATGTGTCAGAAATTCAGTCTTTTTTTTTTTTTTTTTTTTTCCCCTAGCACTCTTCATTCCTTTTATATATCTGAGTTTCCATCTAGTTTCTTTTTGTTGTTATTGTTCCTCTTTATGTTGAAATTCCTTTAAAAACTTTTTAATACAAGTCTTCTGGTGATGAGTTTGAGGGAATTTTTATTTTGCCTTCATTGTTGAAGGTTAGAATTCTAGGTCAGTAGTCTTTTTTTTCCTCAAGATTTTGCAGATGTTGTTCTGTTCTCTTTTGGCTCACAAAGTTTCTAATCGGAAGTCTGTAGGTTTTCAGATCTTTCCTTCATAAGCAAGATATCTTTTTTTACTCTGGTTGGTGTTTTAGGATTTTTCTTTAACATTGATTTGCAGCAGTTTGATAATGGATATGCCTTGTTGTAGCCTTTTCATGTTAATGTGATTTCATTCAGCTTGTATCTGTAAGTTTATAATTTGGGAACGTTCAGCAATTTTGTATATTTTACACATATTTACCCTTCTACCGAACTTTTGATTTTCTGGGTTCCTGATTACAAGTATCTTAGACTGTTAATGTCTGAGCCATTGTTCGTGTGTCTGTGTGTGTGCGGGGGGGGGGGGGGGGGCACTGATATTGTTCCTTTGCCAGATAAGTGTAAATTAGGTTATAGGTTATAAACTTTCTTTACCTCTGGCTAGGGATTTTTCTTTTTGGGGGCTTGCTAATCGCCCAAGTTAATATGACTTCCAGTTTGCAAACCTTACTGGTATGTCTCCCCCCCCCCCTTTTTTTTTTTTCCCTATTTATGCTTTGCCTTATGTTATTGGAATTTCTGTGGGTAAAAATTAGATGTGTTGTTCAAAATGCCATCATATTCCAGAAATATTTAAGATTTCTTATCTCCTTTTTTGTCTTGAAAAATTTAATGCATCAAGATTTTAATTTTTTAAATTGTTTAAAAAAAAAAAAAGATTTTAATTTTTTGAAAGGTAGAAATTCTTTCCAGAATTTCAGTTCTTTACAATTAATTGTAAAGAATTTAAATTAAAGTAATTGTAATAAACTAATTTAATTAAATAATTTACAATTAATTATAAAAAATTAACAATGTGAGATGTTTGTGAAATATATGAGAAAAAAATCTGACATATAATGTGAATACTTGAATATGTGGAGATTCCTAGTATGTCTCTACTAAATATTGTAGAGATGCCACATTAATTTCTATTTGACTATATTCTACCCAAAATCCCAGTAGAAATTTTTATTTTATATTTGACAAAATTACTTAGAAGTTATCCCTATGAACTGTGGATATCAGAACATCTTTTCTGGGTGAAAAATCTAAAAGGATAATAGAGAGATGAACTTCTATCCTAGCTATTATAAAAATTATGTAACTGCGGTAATATTATGATAGTGATGAAAGAATTTTTAGTTAAATCAGATAATTCAAAAATAATGATATATTAATATATGACTTGTTTAGTTGGAGAAAGAAAGAAAATCCCAGTTCTCTGAATTTAACATTTGGGATGGATTTAAAGGTGTGTGTATGTGTAAACAAAATAAACTATAAAAAATTTTAGAAGAAAATAGAGTTGAATATTTATCAAACCTTTGGGAGGGCCAAGATTTCTAGACTTAGAAAAAATGAGAAGGAAAAGAATCAGATTTAACTACACAACAATTTGCAGCTTTGTATTTCAGTAAAACTGCTAAATGAATCTCACTGGAGAAAACATTTTCCTTATTTGTGTTTGAAATAGTCTCTCATATAATCTTCTTATTTATGTGATGGAAAAAGGTAGTTTAAACATATTGTGTGTCATTATGAAAAGCAGTAGTCGTCCTGCCTTACTTACTACTCTTTAAATAGTATTTGGTGCCCATTCAGTGGGATTTTTCTATATTAAAATAAAACTTAATATGTAATCATAAGTTTAATTAAATTATTCATCCCTTTAATAATTTTGCTTAATTTTTCTACTCTTAAGCATTTTGTTAAAGGAAATGCATACACTGAACAATAATTAATTTGAATGTGCAATATGTTCTGAAAATATATCTATGAACATAAAATCTCTGCTGTTGTGGTACTGGGACTTTTCTTTTGAGAGGATACATATAAATATATGTTAGGTGATATAAAGATGCCTTACAGAAAGATAAAGCAGAGTAAGGAATTAATGTTGAAAAGAGGTTCTTTAGATTGAGTGTTTAGGAGCAAGCTCTTTTTGAGCTCACAGTTGAACAGACTTAAATGAAGTAAGGAAAATAAGCCATGTGTATTCTAGGAGAGGAGCATCTTAGGTTGTGAGGGGAACGTGCCTGGTATTTTGAAGAAGAAACAAGGAGGCAGGGTGACTTAAAGCATAGTTAGTGAGGTGAGGATTACGGTGGGAAATGAGGTTGAAGAAGTAAGCAAAAGGGCCTTTGAGCATTCTAGAAATAAATTGCCTCAGTTTATTGAATTTATTGGAATTTAGCATGGTTTAAGAAGGTTGCAGCTGATTGTCTTCTTATCAATCTTGTTTTCTGCTCCATAGTTTTGTTTTGGGTTATGGAAGGGTTGGTGAATAATAACAGGGGGAGAGAATTCAGTCATAAATACATGCTAGTTTCTTGTTCAAGTAAAGCATTAAAGAATCTGATTCCTCGGCATGTATTGCTGGGGGAAATGCTGTATGTTACCAAAAGTTCTTATAGCATAAAAGTTCACTTCCATTTTCTCCTGTTTTTAAGGAGGCCTCATGGGACCTGTCAGGATGATTTCATCTGGACATGAGTTAACAACAGATTATGATGAAAAGGCACTTCATGAGCTTGGTTTCAAGGATATGCAGGTATACATATAAAATGTGCTTTGAGTTTTAATCATCTGTTGACTGTTATTAATTGAAAAGCTGAAAATAAAATTTAAAAACAGCTTTTATTGCTTTTGTTATATTAAAATATGTAAGTGAAATTATTCTTAGACATGTAATATTTTCTAAAAACAAAAATTTGATATGTACAATTTTTGCTTGTTTCCCCCTATTTCTCCTATTTTTCTAGATGGTATTTGTATCTTTGGGGGCACCAAGGAGAGAAAGGAAAGGAGAAGGTGTTCAGCTGCCAGCATCTTGTCTTCCACCCCCTCAGAAGGACAACATTCCAATGCTTTTGCTTTTACAAGAACCTCACCTAACTACTCTGTTCGATTTATTAGAGATGCTTGCGTCTTTTAAACCACCCTCAGGAAAAGTCACAGTGGAAGATAGTGAGGTGACTATAGCAGATCTTATTTTTGCAAAGTTGTGTTTTGTCTTTCTGTTGAAAGGAAAATAATTTTCTCAGGAATCGCTTAAAAGTGATTAAAACTATGAACCCATTTAGTCATTCATTAGGTATTTATGTGCCTGATATGATCCAGACATACTGTTATAAATATTGTTTTACGGGGGCAGATGTGGCTCAAATGGTTGGATGTCCATCTCCCATATGGAGGGACCTGGGTTTGATCCCCGGGACCTCCTGGTAAACAAAGAAATATTGTTTTACAAGGGAATTCAAAATAGGCACAGTTGCAACTTTTGTTGTATGCAGTTGTGGAGACATATAATCAGCATGCCCGTAGTTTCATATAGAGATATGTGCTAAGACTGAAATAAACCATGCCAATATTAGAAGGGGAAGTAAACAGAGATTCCTTTATATATTAGGTGGTCTGGAAAGGTTTCTCTGAAGAGACCATATATAATCTGGAAGGATGAACAAGAGCCAACTAAATGAAAAGGATGAGTTATTATCTGGATAGACTTTAACCTAATACCTGAATCCCTTGATATAGGAAAGAGGCAGGTCTGGTAATTGCCAGTGAACCTAGTGAGTAGAATGTAGAAAGTGGAGTAGAATGAGAAAAATGAGATTGGAAAGGGAGGCAAAGCCAAAAAAAAAAATGTAAGCTGTGTGATCCATTATAATGTGTTTCCTTTTTATTCAGTGAAACAAGAGTTTTCACTTTTTTAATTCCATTAAAGTTTTTAAACAGAGGGATAAACATGTTATGGTTTCATAGGCAATAGGTTTGATTGGCAAAAACAGAAAAAACAAATAAGACACCTCTAATGCATTAGTTCAGAGAAGAGTTAATGGTGCCATTGAATGGAATGGTGGCATTGGAGGTAAATTAAGTGAACAGCAGGCCTGAAAAAAACAGAACTTGTTGGTGGATTGGATTAGGAGTTGGGAGTGAAGAGGGTTAAGGAAGAAGGAAGACATAAAGATGCCATATAGGTTTCTGGCTTGTACACCTGGGTTGATTCCATTTGAGATGAAGAAGAATGGATGTCTGTGGCCCATCAAGTGGAGATGTCAATTAAGCAGTTGGATATGCGAGTTTGGAGTTCAAAGAAAAGATTTGATCTGGAGAAATAAGTATATGGGTCATTACCGTAAAGGTGGTCTTGAAATTCAAGAGTTTATACAAGATCAACTAAAAGAGTCATTCTCAGTCTTTCAACTTTTTTTTAATGCCTTTAAAATGACTTACCTAAAATCTTGTTCATTCATGTACCTCATCCAGTGAATCTATTTTGAGATTCATTGGAAAATAAAATAGTGGTACTTTGATGGCTTCTCTTATGTAAGATTATGGTTCTTTTTCTTCTTCCCCAAGGGAATTTTTTCCATGTTTCCAAGGTGTTTCATCATGGATGCAGGGGTTGCTGCTATTAAGCCCTCTGTTCCTCATAGCCTCTTTTCTGTTGTAGGTAGCATGTTATTTAATTCCTAAGTAATGTCCCTTTTATTCAAGCAGAATGCTCAATAGCTCCTTATGAATCTCTATTTCCTCACCTTGTTTACTTATTCCAACAAGTAGCCTTTTACTTCATGCCAGCATTGTATTGGTAATTTACAAGAGAGAAAGATAATTAATACTATTCCCTAGTGTTCAGGAAGGGTGTTGGTGTTCTATGTAGTATGTTAGGAGAACATAGGGGTGGAAACAAAGATTATTTGGGAAGGTTTTTCCAACTGGGTCTTGCTTCTGATAGAAGTGCAAGGAAGCGTTACAGATTTAGGGGGGGGAAATGGATAGAGAATAGAATAAAAATTTTTTAAAAAAATTCTTGGAACTATACTGCACAGTGAACCCAACCCTAAGTTAAAACATGGACTGTAGTTAATAATACAGTTATAAAAATGTGTTATCATTAGTAACAAAGATTCCACACTAATGCAAGTTGTTAATAGGGTGGCATATAGGAATCCTGTATTGCGCATGATTGTTGTGTAAACCCACAACTTCTCTAATAAAGAAAAAGAATGGTATGTTTAATAAAACTGTGGGAATGTGAGCATAATGTAATTCAATTGTAAGGACAGAAAGGGAGATTGTAACCTGTACTACAAAAGGACCTTACATGACTTGTTATTTGTGAAATGGATTGCTATCATCTGGAAGGTTTTAAGCAACAAAATAAGATCTTTCCTGTGGCTTTTAGGGAAAAAAAATTTGAAGTGTTAGTGTAGAGATTCATTAGAGAAAGCAAAGAGCAGAGGTAGAAGGGCAGTCACTATGCCATTGTCATAGTCCTTATGAGGCCTAATCAAGACAGAAGGATTCATACTATTAAAAGATAATCTAGGGAAGCAGATGTGGCTCAAGCAGTTAGGTGCTCGCCTACCACAAGGGAGGTCCCAGGTTGGTTTCCAGTGCCTCCTAGAGAAGATGAGCAAGAAGTAAGCTGACACAACAAGATGACACAATGAAGAGACACGAGGAAACATGAGAGACACAACAAGCTGGAGCAGAGGTTGGGATTCAGAGGTCCCAGGATTGGTTTCTGGTGCCTTCTAAAAAGAAGACGTGTATACAGTGAGCAGACACAGAGAGCAGATAGCGATCGCAAATAACAGGGAGAAATAAATAAATATTTCAGTCTTTTTTAAAAGATAATTTATTGAATCCTTGCTTTGTGGCATATATACTTAATCAACTTCTTGGTTGATTAAGACTGTTTCAGTCCTAATGAGGTTTACAAAAAAGTAAAAATAAAGGGATTTCACTGTGTATGGCTCATGTTGCAGGGTTTTTCAATCATAACATAACACATTAGAAGATTTTTTTCCTTCAAATCCTTTCTTGCACAGTTGAGCCTTACTTTTCTTTTTCCCCAAATGGGTTTATGAAAAGAAATGAATTCTTTTATTTCATTTTAATTCATGAATTTTATAATTTAGCTATTATAAAAAATGAAAACAAATTCATTTTACTGAAAGGTATTAATGCCATTTCCCCTACAAATCCAGAAGTGTTCCTCAGGGGCTGTTTCTCTTTCTTCATAAGGATTATGAAAGGCCAAGTTAACCTTGAAACACCATCTCTAAGATTCCTGTACCTACAGAGAGTACTTAGAATGTTCTAAACTATTATTGAAAAAGAACTGTTACTTTTTATAAACTTATGGAAGATTCCTTTAGTATCTCTTAGACTATATTATGTCAAAGAGTCATTATGGCCACAGTAGTAGTAGTATAATAATATTCAAATTCATACTTTAGAAAATTCCAAAACTGTAAATTTAATCCTTACTGTTTGTTTACCCAAAGGTGGGCTGGTATCCTTTAATAAAAAATGGAAACTTTATTTCTTACATACTCTGTGAAACATTAATTTATTGTCTTAGCACCTTACTGAATTCAGATGTAACAATTTGATAATTTTAAAATTAGGTGGTTCTTTAGAATTATGTTCCTCTTAATCTCTGCTTGTGTAAGATTGGGAATACAGTATGGATTACCAAAAGAAGTGTACTCGAGGGACAGATGTGGCTCAAATGGTTGGGCGTCCGTCTCCCATATGGAGGGACCCGGGTTCAATCCCTGGGACCTCCCGGTAAAAAAAAAAAAAAAGAAGTGTATTCTTCCCAAATGGAAAATCAGGAACTTAATTTCATGTCTTTTGTTGTGCTTGGAATACTTACCTGCAAAGGTGAAGTAGATGATAGTCTTATTGAAATTTGCTGGTATGGCCTTAAAAAATTAGATATTTTTGCTTGTATTCAAAAAGTTCCCTGAGAAAAGTGACTAGCCGTATTAGAGGAAAGCTGTTCCAGAAAAGTGTTCTAAATCCAGTTGAAAAGCTGCTACTTTTACATAACTATTAATTTTTTTAATAAATTGTATTTGCCAATGTAATAAATATTTTATTTCTTACTTACAGAAAGGAAGACAAAAATACATTAACACTCTTGATAATTAATGATTTTATGCAGAAGAGTTGAACATGAGGTTTAAGATTATTTTCTGTTCTTTGTTGATAAAATTTGTTCTTATTTTTGTAGAGCTTAAGATGTGAAGAACTTCATCTTCATGCGGAAAATCTGTCGAGACGTGTTTGGGAGCTACTGATGCTTCTTCCTACATGTCCTAACATGTTGACAGCTTTCCAGAATATCTCAGATGAACAGGTAAACCCAAAAATCTGCATTATATTTAGTGACATCATTCGATATTTTACGTTCTCTAAACCAGTGTTTCCTCTAGTCCACAGAGAATTGACATAAAGACAAAACACTGAAGTTCTCATGAAGCTACTTTTATTCAATTTAAGAAATGGATTATTCTGAAATTATTTGTTGCATAAAAAAATATTTTCTCTTAACTCATTGTGATATGAAAGCTACTTTTGTTACATTAATACCTGTATTGAGATATATTTCATATAACATATATTCATGCATTTAAAGTATACAATTCACTTGTTTTTAGTATATTTACATTAATATGCAACCATAACCACAGTAAATTTTAGAGCATATTCGTCAGCTCATATTATTTACCTTCCCCAACACCAGACACACCCCTTCCTTTAACAACTGCTAGTCTACTTTATGTCTCTATAGATTTCCCTATTCTGGACTTTTTATATGAATACTATCATATAATATGTAATTTGTGTGTGTCTGTGTGACTGCCTTCATTCACTTAGCATGAATTGGGAAATACAGTATGGATGACCAAAAGAAGTGTTCTCTTCTCAAATGGAAAATCAGGGGCTTCCATGTTGTAGCACTAGTCCATATTTCACTCCTTTTTATGGCTGAATAATATTCCATTGTATGGATTTAACATATTTTGTTTACCCAACTGGCCATAGACAGAAATTTGGTTTTTTTCTGCCTTTTGGCTATTATAAATAATGCTGCTATAAAGACTCATGTACAAAATTTTGTGTGGACATATGTTTTCATTTCTCTTGGGTATACCTAGGTTAGATTGGCTGGGTCACATGGTAACTCTTTGTTTCACTGTTGGAGGAAGTACCAGTCTCTTTTCCAACGCAGCAACACCATTTTATATTCCCACTAGCAATGTATGAGGGATCTGATTTCTCCATGTCCTCACCAACACTTGTTAAATATAAGGTCCTAAAGATTTTCCCTATGTTTTCTCTAAGAGTTTTTTGGCTTTAGGTCTTACATTTAAGTTGTTGATAGATTTTGTTATTGTTTTGCATATGTTGTGATATAGGGGTCCAACTTCATTCAAATGCACTTAGATATCCTGTTTTCCCAGCACCATTTCTTGAAGAGTCTGTTCTTTCCCTGTTGAATGGACTTGACACCTTTGTTGAAAATCAACTGACTGTAAATATGTTAGTTTATTTCTGAACTCTCAGTTCAATTCCATTGGTCTTTATGTCTGTCCTTGTGCCACTAATGCTGTTTTGATTAATGTCACATTGTAATAAGTTTTAAAATTAGCAAGTGTGAGTATTCAACTTTGTTCTTTTCAAGATGGTTATTCAGTACGCCTTACCTTTCTATTTTAAATTTGTTGATTGGTTTTTCCATTTCTACAAAGAAGTCTGTTGGAATTTTAATTGGAACTGTATTGAACATCTTAATATTTACTCTTCCAATCCATGAACACAGAATGTTCTTCCATTATTTAGGTCTTAGTTGTTTTCTTACAGCATTGTTTTATAGTTTTCTGTGTACAGGTCCTTTACAACTGGTTTAGTTTGCTAAAAGCTGCTGGAAGCAGTATACCAGAAGTGGGTTGGCTTTTTTAATGGGAATTTATTAGGTCAAAAGCTTACAGTTCTGAGGCCGTGAAAGTGCATCATCAGGAGACTGGTCACCAGCAATCCTGGAGTCCCCTCTCACACAGCAAGGCACATGGAGGCATCTGCTTCTCTTATACTTTAAAACACACAGAAAAAGGGGCAGAGATGAAGAGAAGGAACCCAGGAACTCAGAGAGGAACCTGGGAGAGAGAAAGCCACAGACAGAGTAGCCAGAAGCTGAAACAACTAGACTTGGAAGAGAAACAGACGCTTCCATGTGCCTTGTCATGTGGAAGGAGTCCAGGATCACCAGCAGCTGACCTTTGATGACACCTTGATTTGAATATTTTCATAGACAATTCACAATTTTATAATTGATGTTACAAAACCCAACACATTTCTGGTACATTGGTCCCAGCAGCCTTTAGCAAACTAAAACAGCATCCTTCATTAAATTCATTACTAGGTATTTGATTCTATTAGTTGTTACTGTAAATGGAGTTTTTTTTTTCTTGATTTCCTCTTTAGATTGTTCTTTACTAGTGTATAGAAACTTTATTGATTTTTGTGTGTTGACCCTGTACGCTGTCACTTTGCTAAATTAATTAGCTCTAGTGGCTTTGTTTTGGCTTTTTCAGTATATTCTATATATAGGACCATGTCAAATGCAACAGAGATAGTTGTAATTCTTCCTTGCCATTTGGGGCACCTTTTATTTCCTTTTCTTGCCTAATTACTCTGGGTAGAACTTCTAGTACAGTGTTGCATAACCATGGTGAAAGTGGGCATCCTTGTCTTGTTCCTGATTTTAGGGGATAGCTTTAGTCTTTCACCATCAAGTATGGTGTTAACTATAGATTTTTCATACATGCCCTTTATCATGTTGAAGTTTCCTTCTCTTCCTAGTTTTCTAGGTGTTTTTATCTGGAAAGAGTGTTGGATTTGGCCAAATACTTTTTCTCTGTCAATTGATATGATTGTGTGGTTTTTGTCTTCATTGTAATGAATGTGTTGTAGTACATCGATTTTTCTTATGTTGAACCCTTTCCTTCCTGGGATAAATCCCACTTGGTCATGATGTTTAATTCTTTGAATGTGCCATTAGATTGGTTTTGCTAGAATATTGTTAGGATTTTTGCATCTATATTTTCAAGGAATATTGATCTGTGATTTTCTTTCCTTGTGATGTCTTTTTTAAAGTATATTTTTATTTAATTTTAAAAGATAATTAGATTACATAAAATGTTACCTAAAAAAATATAAGGGATTCCCATATGCCCCACTCACCACACCTCCCACTTTTCCCCACATTAACAACTTCTTTCATTAGTATGGTACATTCATTGCAATTGATGAACACATTTTGGAGCATTGCCACTAAGCATGGACTATAGTTTACATTGTAGTTTACACTCTCTCCTACTCAATTCTGTAGGATAGGATAGGATATATAATGGCCTGTATCTGTCACCACAATGTTATCCAGGTCAATTCCAAGTCCTGAAAATGTCCCCATATTACACCTCTTTTTCCCTCTCCCCGATTTCAGCACCTCCAGTGGCTACTGTCTCCACATCAATGATATAATTTCTTCCATTGGTAGAATCACAATAAGTCTATAGTAGAATACCAGTAAGTCTACTCTAGTCCATATTTTATTCCCCAGTCCTGAGGATTCTGGTATGGGTGATGCCCACTCCACCTCTAATTGAGAGGGGACTTCGATCCCATATGGCTGATGGGTGGGACTTTCTTACTTGCCGTTTTAGACTCTCGATTCCTTGGTGTGGTGGTTGTCTACCTTGTGATATCTTTATCTAGCTTTGAAAGTAGGGTGATGCTGACCTCATAGAATGAATCAGGAAGTGGTCACTGTTCGGTTTGTTAGAAGGGTTTGAGTAGCATTGGTGTTAATTCTTGTTTAGATGATTGGTAATCTGCAACAGATGCAAGAGATGATTGGTAAAATCCTCCAGTGAAACCATTTGGTCCTGTACTTTTCTTTGTTGGGAGGTTTTTGTTTAATAATTTAATAATTTAATCATTTTTTTTAAAAAGTTTTATTTATTTACTTTATTTTTCTTTATTTATTCCCCTGTCACCTAGACGGTTCTCTCGTCTTCTGCTCATTGTTTGCTCGCCTTCTCCAAGAGGCACTGGGAACTGAACCCGGGACCTCCCACATGAGAGGCAAGTGCCCAACGGCCTGGGCCACATCCACTCCCCGTGGACTGTGGCGTCTGCTGTTTTGTGGCATCTGCTCATTGTGGTGGGGGTGGTGTCTAGCTTGTTGTGGCTGAGGCAGCATCTAGCTCGTTGCTCATTTTACTTGTAGGTCTATTTAGATTTTCTATTTCTACTTGAGTCAGTCTGTGTAGTTTGTGTGTTTCTTGGAATTTGTCCATTTCTTCTAGCTTATCTAATTTGTTGGTGCACAATTGTTCATTAATTCCATTTATGGTCCTTTTTATTTCTGTAATTTCCCAATATTTCTTTTCTGATTTTGGTCATTGGTGTCCTCTTTTTCTCTAATTCCTCCAAATGTGTAGTTAAGTTACTTATTTGAGATGTTTCTATTTTAATATAAGTCTTTGTAGGAAGAGATACCTCCTGCACACTGCTTTTGATTGTCCCATAAGTTTTATTAGTACATTGTGTTTTAGTTTTCATTTGTCTCATAGTATTTTTAACTCTTTCGATTTCTTTCTTGATACATTTAAGATTGAATTGTTTAATTTCCATGTACTTGTGAATTATCCAGTCTTCCTTCTGTTATTGATTTCTAGCTTCATTTTATTTGTCACAGAAGCTATTTAGCATGATTTCACTCTTTTTTAATTTATTGTGAATTCCTTTATGACTTAACACATGGTCTATCCTGAAGAATGTTCCATGTTCACTTAAGAAGACTGTGTATTCTGTTGCTGTTGGAAGAAATGTTCTATAAATGTCTGTTAGGTATTGGTGGTGTATAGTATTGTTCAAAAAGTCTTTGTTTCCTTATTGGTCTTCTGACTAAATGTTCTATTTTTTTATTTTTATTTTTATTTTTTAGGCAGTACTGGGGATTGAACCCAGAACTCAAACATGGGAAGCAGGCACTTAACCACTAAGCCACATCTGCTTCCCTGTTCTATTTTTCAAAGTGGTGTGTTGAAGTCTCCTACTGTTAATGTAAAAGTGATTATTTCGACCTTCAAATCTATCAATGTTTCATATATTTTGAGGTTCTTGTTTGTTGTGTATATGTTTATAATTGTTATATTTTCATCATTGATCCTTTTATTAATATATAATGTACTTTGCCATTGTAACCATTTTTGACTTAAAAGTCTATATTTTGTCTGATATCATTATAGTTACCCTAGCTCTCTTTTGGTTACTATTTGCATAGAATGTGTATTTTTTTTTTTTTTAAGATTTTATTTATTTACTCATTTATCCCCCCCTTGCTGCTTGTGCTCGCTGGGTCAGCTAACCACGCCGTGCGGGCGGGCTTGCCTTCACCAGGAGGCCCCGGGAACCGAACCCGGGGCCTCCCATATGGTAAACGGGAGCCCTACTGATTGAGCCACAGCCGCTTCCCAGAATGTGTATTTTTTTTACTTCCTTTTCTCTTTCAACTTATTTGTGTCTTTTAATTTAAGGTTGATCTGTTTTAATCATTAGATACACGCTTTTTAATCCATTCTGCCAATCTCAGCCTTTTGATTGGAGAGTTTAATCCAATTTAAATTGAAATTTATTGTTGCTAATGCTGGGCTTGTTTGCTCCTTGGTTTTTGTAAACTGTATATCTTTTTTTTTTTCCTTTATTTCTTTCATTATTGCCTAGTTTTGTGTTTAGTTGATGTTTCATTGTGAACCAATTAAATCCTGTTTCATTTCCTTTTGCATTGTTTATTTTTTTTAGATTTGCTTTGTCATTACTATGGTGCTTAAAATTAACACTAAACTTTAGTACTTACAATCTCATATACATGACACGTTCCTTCTCTCTTGCTTCTTTCAGTATTCTTTTTTTCTTTGGCATTTGACAGTTTGATTAGAATGCATCTTGGTGTGGAGTTTATTCTTTTTAGAATTCATTGAGATTTCTGGATGTGTATATTCATGTGTTTCGTTAAATTTTGGAAGTTTTCAGCCATTTTTCTTTGGATATCCTTTCTGCTCCCCCTTTTTTTCCTCCTTCTGGGTCTCCCATCATAGCTCTTCCTTTAGGCTATGCTCATTTTACATTCTTTTTTCATTCTGCTCTTCAGACTGGTTCATTTCGGTTGTCCTGCCTTCGGGTTGGCTGAATCTTTCTTCTCCCAGCTTCAATCTACTGTTGAATCTCTAGGGGATTTTTTTGTTTGCTTGATTTTGTTTTGTTTTCTTGATATCGTTATCATGTTGACTTTTTTTTTTTTAAGGAGGGTACTGGGGATTGAACCCAGGACCTCGTACATGGGAAGCAGCCACCGGGCTACATCTACTCCTCTAAGGAATTTTTTTTTTTTTAACAAATCAATTTTATTGATACATATTAATAAACATACAGTTCATCCAAAGTGTACAATCAGTAGTATTTGCTATAATCACATAGTTGTATATTCATCACTTCAATCATTATTAGAGCTTTTTCATTATTTCAGTAATAATAAACAAAAAAACAGACAAACAAGCAAACAAGAAAATTCCTCACCTTTCAATCTCTCTGTGGTTCCCCCACTGTACATAGCTTCTCTTTCTGGCTATTCTATCCTAAGTGTATAATCAATAGCTCTAAGTATAATCACAGTGTTGTACATACATCATCTCAAAAATTTTAGAACAATTTCATTACTCCAAAAAGAAAGACTCCACACCCCTTAGCATTCCTTCCTCAGACCTACATAACCACTATCTCCTTTCATCTTTATAAATTGATTTATATTTACATTTTATATAAATGGAATCATACATTATGTAGTATTCTGTGTCTGGTCTCCTTTACTTAGTATATATATATATATATATATATATTTTTTTTTTGTCTAATATTAACATTTTGTACTGTTAACTTACATTTGTTCAGCTTCAAAGAAAAATGGTCTTAGATATGCAATTCTACCTATATTCATATTTCACGTAATATATTTATATTTCACATAAAATATTTAGTTTATAATAGGGCAGTCATACAATATTTGTCTTTTTGTGTCTGACTTGCTTCACTCAATATATTGCCCTCAGTGTTCATCCATGTTATATTTTTCATGACTTCATTTTTTCTTAACACTGCACAATGTGCCATTGAGTGTATACTCCACAATTTATCTGTTTATCAGTTAATGGAACCTGGGCTGATTCCAACTTTTGTCTGTTGTGAATAATGCTGCTATGAACATCGGTGTGCAGATGTCTAGTCATGTCATTGCTCTCAGTTCTTCTGGGTATATACCTAGCAGTGGTATTGCTGGGTCCCATGGCAACTCTATATTCAGCTTCCTTAGGAACTGCCAAACAGTCCTCCACAGTGGCTGTACCATTCTACATTCCCACCAACAGTGAATAAGCGTTCCTATCTCTCCACATCCTCTCCAACATTTACAGTTTTCTGACTTTTTCATAGCAGCCAGGCTATTGGTGTGAAATGATATCTCATTGTAGTTTTGATTTGCATTTCCCTAATTGCTAGTGATGTTGCACATTTTTTCATGTGTTTCCTTGCATCTGTATTTCTTCTTTGGACAATTGTCTTTCCAAGTCTTTGGCCCATTTCTTAATTGGATACTTTTTCTTTTTACTGTGGAGTTGTATGATTTCTTTATATATCATGGATATTAAACGCTTATCAGATACGTGATTTCCAAATATTTTCTCCCATTGAGTCGGCTGCCTTTTTACCCTTTTGATAAAGGGTGAATTTCAGTGAATTTCAGTTTTTATACTTTTCTGCTCCAGTATTTCTATTGGTTACTTTTAATAATTTGTGTCTCTATTATTGAAGTTCTTATTTTTACCATATTTTGTTTTCCTCATTTTCTTTAGTTCTTTGTCCATGATTTGCTTTAGATTTTTAGCATATTTAAGGCAGTTTTTAGCTTGTCCTTGTCATTTATGTCCGTTGTCTTATATTCCTCATGGACGGTGTCTGTTGCTTTATTTTGTTCCTTTGTTTGGGGCATCCTTTCTTATTTTTATGTTTTATTGTTTTGTTTTTAACTGGACATTTGAATATTTTTCAAATAATTCTCATTTATTAAATACCTTTTTTAAAAGAAACAATTTATTGAAGTATATCATTCATACATGAACATACATAAACTATAAGTGTTCAGTAAACATCGTGAACTTACAAAACAAACATGCATAACATCATATAGGGCTCCCACACATCATCCCCACCCAAACACCCTGCATTGTTGCGAAACATTTGCTAGCAAATCATGAAGGAGCTTTTAAATGATTTATTTATTTACTTACTTTTATCCATTTTTTACCACCACCACCACCACCACCCCCTTTGCTGTTTTTGTGTCCGTTTCCTGCCCTCTCTTATCATCCTTCTCCTCCTGTCTTCACTGAGATTTGATCCTTGGAACCTCCGATGTAGGAGAGAGGCATCCTACCGCCTGCACCACCTTAGTTCCTGGTTTCTTGGTGCATCTCGTCTTGGTTCTCCCTTGTGTCAAGCTCCTGTTACATTATCATCTTGCTTCATGGCTCGCAAGGCCTGGCAGCGCACCCGCACACATGGCCTAGTGGCCCACGCGCCTTCTATATTTTTCTTTTTTAAAAATTTTTATCAGGAGGTCCCTAGGGATCAAACACAGGTCCCTCCTTATGGGAGACAGGCACCCAACCACCTGAGCCACATCCGTCCCCCTGTTACATCTCTTAAGGTTGACCAAAGATACCCAGAGTTACAGTCTTTTCCCATATAGGATGGTCTTATAATAAATCAGGCTTGTTTATCACCAGCATTCTAAAAACCAGACCTAGGGAGAAAAACAAGTTCTGGGGACACATAGCTACCCTGATTATCACAAAATCAGAACAGCAAGACCGTTTGCATAATTTGGATATTTTAATGTAACTCTGGAAATTATATTCTCCTCCTCCTTGAGATTTTGCTGTTCTTTTTTCCCCTTTCTTATTGTTGAAGGCTATAGTAATCTATTTGTTCAGTGAGTTTTCCAAACTACATATAACTATATTCCTTGTTTATGTATTCATTGAAGTTTCCTTTCCTAAGCCTGTATTATTGCATTGTTACTAAATTATAAAGCCTATTGTTAGTGCATAGAGTTCCTTGAATGTCAGTTGCTGACAAAACAAAAAATAAAAGAAGACACCTTTCCCAGACTTTGCAGCTTGGCTTTGTGCTGTTGTTCTGCTTCATTGCTTAACCAACTTTTAAGTGACTAGAACAGTACAGGGTAAAAAGCATGGAGACCTTTTTGGTATTTTCTGAGCATCTGCCTTGTCCTGGTTATGTCCTCATCCTGGTATGACCTTATCAATTCCCTTGAATACTGGAATGCTCCAGAATATCCCCAAGAAATTTCCAGCTTTTCCTCCTGGTTCAGGGCACTGTACTATATGTCTTCACTGATAATCCTTTCTTTGCCCCAAGAAGCTTGAGTTTGATTGTTTTCTTAATGACGTTTTAGTGGCCCTGTCAAGTGCTTCCATGTACCTTGATATGCACATATGTGTGACTCTGCTTCCTTCTGAACTTGGCACCAAAGACCTGTACTTGGAGTATGGTTTGACACCCACTGAGCTGGGTATGGGATGTGCCAATAAAGGAGCCATGAGATTTCCCTACTGTTTTAAAGTTGCCTATTTCTTGATACGGCATTTGCCTAGCTACTACTACCATTTACTATGTTCTAGAGCTTAAGAAAGTGGTTCTGCCAATTTTTGCTGGAATCCTGGGGATTCTCACAACCTCATCTTGTTGATATCACTTCTGTGGATAGTTTTTTTTTTTTTTTTTATTACTGATTTAATCTTTCTTTTTATCAGTCTACTCATATTGTTTATTGTTTGAGTCAGTTTTGGTAGAGTGTGTCTTTCTAGGAATTTGACCATTTTATCGAAGTCTTGTAGTTTTGGGGCATGCAGTTGTTCATAATATTCCTTTAACATCCTTTTTTATGTCTATTAAATTGGTATTAACCTTCCTCTTTCATTTCTGATTCTAATAATTTGAATCTTTGGTCAAACTAGGTAAATATTTGTTAGTTTTATTTATCTCGTCAAATAATCAGGTTTTTTTTTTCATTGATTTTTTTTTCTTTATTGTTTTTAAATTATCTGTCTAATTTTGGGTCTCGTCTTTTTTATTTCTTTCTCCTTCTTGCTTTGAGTTTAATTTGCTCTTTTTCCATTTTCTTAAGGTGGAAGGTTATTGATTTGACAGCTTTCTTCTTTCATACTGCAGGCATTTATAGCTATAAATTTCCTTCTATAGGGGGTCGGATGTGGCTCAACTGGTTGGGCGTCCGTCTCCCATATGGAGGGACCCAGGTTCGATCCCCGGGACCTCCTGGTAAAAAAAAAAAAAAAAAATTTCCTTCTATGCACTCTGTCTCATAAAGTTTTGTTTCATACATTTTGGTATGTTCATTTTCATTCACCTCAAAGTATTTTTTTTGTCTTGATTTCTTCCATTAACCAGTGGTTTTTTAAGATTATATTGTTTAATTTTTCATATTTGTAAATTTCCCATTTTTACCCATTACTTATTTCTAATTTCATGCCATTGTTGTCAGAAACCTAACTGTATTATTTTTATCTTTTTGAATTTATTGAAACTTGTTTTGTACATAATGACAAATTTCCAATTGGATGATAATATACATGAAAGAATGTCTCATGAACATATTTCTATGTCCTAAAATATGTACCTGTAACTTTTATAGTATATTGTGCTATTATATTATAAATCATAATTTATTTAAGCAGCTCCCTATTTTGTAATAATGAGATTGTTGGCAGTATTAGCCTCTCTAAGACAGTGTTGAAATTATGGTACATTTAGCCTGCTTACTTCTCTCCATTTATTTCCTTGGGAAAATTTGTGTGTTATTACTCACTCAGAAGACTTTCATATTTCAATGCTTTTTACACTCTTGGAAGATGGTACCAGTTTATATTATTGCTGGTACTATTTGATATTGTATTTTGACCCATCATTCTAAAATTATCTTTAGGAAGTCATGATTTGCCTTTTTATTTGTTCCTTTCGTATTACTGTATGCTCCAAATAGTACTTTATTTTCAGTAACAATAATAGTAATGTTTAGATAAAAACATTCTAAGATGAAATTACTTGCATCATTGTGTGTTTTGGATACTTATATAAGTCAACTGATAGAATTAGGAGAAATGGGGAAAATAAATTTAATTATGTATTTGGTAGTTCTCTCCTAGGGTTATGACTTCATATGTGAAAGGGTTGGATATCATTCTAAAGTAACATTCCCCCCACCCCCTGAGATGGCTCCCTTGTCTTGTCTGTTCATTGTTTCCACTAGTTGTCTGCTTGTGGTGTTCTCTCATCATCTTCTTTAGGAAGCACTGGGAACCAAACCCAGGACCTCCCATTGGGAGGCGGGCGCACAACTGCTTGAGCCACATCTGCCCCAAAGTAATAGTTTTTTTTTGTTGTTTTTTTTTTTTAGTTTCTCCCCACCTCCTCATTGTTTGCACTTGCTGTGTCTTCTAGTCTTCCTACTTTCTTTAGGAGGCACCGGGAACTGAACCCGGGACCTCCAATGTGGGAGGGAGGTGCCTAATTGCTTGAGCTACCAGTAATAGTTGTTTTTTTTTTTTCCCAGTAATAGTTTTTTAAAAGCTGTATAATAAGGGGTTAATTTGTAGAGATCACCAGTAGAAAACCTAGGATGAATGAGAAAGCAAATATCCTAAGGTTGTGCAAAAGGTTTCTATGATTTAGGGTGCTATCATGTAATTTCAGTAGGCCCAGTCTATTAGTCAGCCAAAGGGGTGCTGACACAAAATACCAGAAATCTGTTGGCTTTTATAAAGGGTATTTATTTGGCGTAGACGCTTACAGTTACCAGGCCATAAAGCATAAGTTATTTCCCTCACCAAAGTCTGTTGTCACGTGTTGGAGCAAGATGGCTGCCAACGTCTGCCAAGAATTCAGGCTTCCTAGGTTCTTCTCTTCTGGGGGCTTGTTTCTCTCCCTGTCTGTCCCTGGGGCTCAATTCTCTCCAGACTCAGCTGCTCTGCGCCTCTGTGTGCTTACTTCCTGGGGCTCCAACATTAAAACTCCAACCTCCCTTCTCTGTGGTGAGGTTTTTCTGTGAGTCCCCACCCACCAATGCCCTACTGACCTGGTCCAGTCAAAGTCTTAATCATTATTTAGTCAAGTAAGCCTCTGAATCCAATGTAATCTATTAGCCCAGAGGAAAAAGACCAGTTCACAAACATAATCCAATATTTCTTTTTGGAATTCATCAATAATATCAAACTGCTACACTCAGTAACTCAAATAATTTAGAATGGAAGAAGGTGGACTCTGGACAATGGTATTTGATTACTCAAGAGTAGCTCTGGTAATAACTTTGTTGTCAAAGATGCATGCTGGGGGACAGATGTGGCTCAAATGGTTGGGCATCTGTCTCCTATATGGAGGGACTTGGGTTCAATCCCTGGGACCTCTGGTTTAAAAAAAAAAAAGATGCATGTTACATGCCAATAGTACTGTTTCATAAACTGAGAGCAGGTAAGAGTAATATTTCTAAATTCATATGTATATATGACTTTTTAAATGTGTGGGTATAAATAAGTTAAGTATTAAATTTAACTGGTTCATCTACATTCTTAAAAGTTCATGTATTCAACTAGGCTGCAATTTTTTAAAAATTGAAAACAAGGTAAATTGACTTGTGAAAATTAACAAATTATGGTTTTTCACCATTTTTATATTAATTTTACTGATTTTAAGGCAATTTAATGGATAGTAATTGGTATTTTACGCATACTCTTCGTACTAATTATATAATTGATCTTCACATGTTTGAATAAATTTCGTTGTGCGTGTTCTATTTGACTTTTTATGTTGTGTCAATTTATTTAAAGTTTTACTTTTTGGCTTTGCCATGGTAAGTTGACTCAAAACCCACTTTTTTCTTTTTCTTTTTTCTTAAGAGTAATGATGGACTTAATTGGAAAGAACTTCTCAAAATTAAGAGTGCCCACAAGCTATTATATGCCCTGGAAATTATTGAAGCACTGGGAAAACCCAACAGAAGAATAAGGAGAGAGTCAACGGTAATTGCATTTCAATTAAATATTTATTCTATGAAAATTACCTTGTATCTTTTCTTTTTGGAATAATTTTTGTTCCCACCTCTCTCCACTATTATTATTATTGTTATTGTTTTTTTTTTTTTTTGCTTTTCCCACAGGGAAGTTATAGTGATCTTTATCCTGATTCAGATGATTCAAGTGAAGATCAAGTGGAAAATAGTAAAAATTCCTGGAGTTGCAAGGTTTGATCACATTTATGTGTTTTTCAGAATACCGATGATAAAAAGAATTTATCTGTAATTTTCTAAAAAGAAGTACCATAAATTGTTTTTAAACTAATTTGCTATTAAAATAAAGCATAGATTAAAAATCTTGTATTACTTTGTCATAGTAATATAAACTGAGATTATTTAATGCCCAGGTTCTCCTATTTTTAGCACTGATGTTTTTTCCCTACATTGAAACACTGTAAAGGACATTCTGGTGTCTGGGATTAAATGGTTAAATACAATTTGAAGATATATGTTTATAGATTTTGGAAAATCTTTTTTAAAAGAACTTGAAAGCAGGTTTTAGCTATTTTATACAGAAATTATTTCAGTGATTTAAATCAGAGTATTAGTAAAAGAAAAATACATGGTATTTTACTTACATATATATATCCAGTTGTTTAATCAATAAGCAGGTTACATTAATTAACTGCTTTTCTCTTACCATTATTCTCAAAATTGCTTTCAGTTTGTTACTGCTGGAGGGCTTCAACAGTTATTAGAAATTTTTAATTCTGGAATTCTAGAGCCTAAAGAACAGGAATCATGGACTGTGGTAAGTGAAAATACACTTTTTCAATCAGTAACAATAGTTATCCTTTTAAAACACTTCCAGCAGTCATGTGTGACTTTTGCTACATCATAGTAATAAAGGAGAATACAAAGTATAGTTGTAATTAAAATAATGTATAGTGTTTGATAAACTAATCGTGGAATAAGAGTTCCTCATCTCAACTCAGTTATGTACTAGAAATAATGACTGATTTACAAATAATTCATAACCTTTTTTCCTTTAGATTAATATAATTTTGTAACGTTTCTGTAGTCTGAAAAAGCTTGGTTCCTTTTCTAAGATGTTTGTATCTTAAATTTTTTGAAGCATTCTTTTCTCATTGTTTCATTTTGCTTTATTTCTTCCTTTTGAGCAGTACTACTGGAAAAGGTGTCTCCAAATCACTTATGAATAACCTTGCAGGGAGATAGGTACAGAAATTGAGAGCAAACTTTTGGAAATTTTTATAGCAATTGGATATTTCTGCAATATATTTTGTAGTATTTTACAAAAGTCTTGGTCCTCAACAATTTAAAAATGGTGCTTAAACACTTTTAATTTGAAGAAGTGCTCTAACAATAATAGGGCATTAAAATATTAAAAATTATTTCATAATATTACACAAAGCTCTGAAGAATCTGGTTTTCCAAAGAATGGAAATGACACTATTTCCTCACCTTCAGAGCAGATTAGCATTATCAGAAAGAACTGTTCAAAAGTATTAATTTCTTAATACTTGTGCTTTAGAATTCTCATGGAACCTAGGAGTCAGGTGTTCTTGATTTGATATCACATGTTACTATGAACAAAATGTTAGAGAATCTACATTTAGAAAACATATTACTATCTACCAAGTTTTTGTTAATCTTACCATTAGTTTCATTATTTATTTTTTATTTTTTTATTTTTTTACAAATCTTTATTCAGGTGCTTCCCTTTGAATACTTACCTCTAGCACAACCATTAATTATTGTAGTCATCTGTGTCAGCTTTAAAATTTCTGTTGGTTTTATTGCTAGTCATGTCTTTTTTGTCCTTTTAATCTGTCAGAATGCTGAGGTGCCTTTTAGTTCTTCAACAAAGTTGGGGAATTTAACTAAAATTTTATTTAGTAGTCATGTGTCATCTATAGGAATTTTGTTTACAAACTTCTTTGAGTTTAGTTGTGAGCAAAGTATACATCAAAGTGTTTCTGTCCTTTTTTTCTTTGGCATTATGGATACCTTTATGTGATGTATTACTTAGTTTTACTGCCATTTGTGACACATTTGTGACAGCCTTACAGTGCCTGGAGGATGCATGTAATGCAAAACATGCCTGAGACAAAATAATTCACATATAGTGAAACCTTTTTATGGCTGAATTTTTGTTTATCCATTCAGCATTGGATGGGCTTTTTGTTACTTCTGCTTTTTGGCTATTATGAACATTGTGTACAAGTTTTTGTAAAGTCCTAAGTCTTAAGTTTTTTTCTTGGGTATATACCTAGGAGTGGTTGCTTTGCAAACAGTTATTATTGTCTGTCATTTTAATTATATCCTAGTGGTGATGTGAAGTGGTATCACATTCTGATGTTGATTTGCATTTCCCTAATGCTCATCACCTTGATCATATTTTTATATGGTTATTCTTTCATATATCTTTTTTGATGCAATGTGTATTCAGCAGTGTCTTTTTAAAATTGAGGAAGGGGAGACTTACTAGTTGTTGGACGTTTGAGTTCTCTCCACTTACGCTGCTATGAATGTTTGTGTTTTGGAATTTCTGGGTCATACAGTAATTCTATGTTCAGCTTTTTGAGGAACTGCCAAACTGTTTTCTAAAGCAGCTGCACCTTTAAACGTTTTCACCAGTAGTATGTGAGGGTTCCAGTTTCTCCACATCCTCCCCAAGACTTGTTATTGTCTGTATTTTTTATTTTAGCCATCCTTGTGGGTGTAAAGTGGTATCTCATTTTGGTTTTGATTTGTAGTTCCTGATGTTGAGTATCTTTTCATGTGCTTATTGGCCATTTGTATATCTTATTTGGAGAAATGTGAGTTAAAACCCATTGCCCATTTTTAATTGGGTTGTCTCTTTAATACTGAGTTGTAAGAGTTCTTTATGAATTTTGGATGCTTATCTCATACTAGATATATGATTTCCAAATATTCTCTCCCACTATTTAGATTCTTTTCACATTCTTGATAATGTCCTTGGAAGTAGAAATATTTTTAATTTCAGTGAAGTCCTATTTCTCTATTTTTTTTTTCTTTGTCACTTGTGCTTTTTGTGTCATGTCTAAGAAACCATTGCCTAATCCAAGACTGGAAAATTTTACGACTATGTTTTCTTTTAAGAGTTGCATAGTTTCAGTTCTCACAATTATGTCTATGGTCCATTTTAAGTTCATTTTTCTATATTGTGAGATTGAGGTATACTTTTCATACAATAAATAATGCACACACACACACATATATATATAGTTCAAATTTGGGGGGAAAAAAAGTCCACTTGTAATCCTTCAACATACTCAGATTAGAACATTTCCATTAGGTCCATTTACATTACCATTTGTTCCATATTGCCCTTTTGTAGTCATTATCTCCACCCCCAATAAGCCATTGTCAACCTCTGATATGCTTTCTCTTGTTATAGATTAGATGTGAATTTTCTAAGAATTTCATGTAAATGGAATAATAAACTACATACTCTTGGTCTGGCTTCTTTCATTCAACATATATTTTGAGAATGCTAAAAGATAACTTGTTCTTTTTATCGCTGCTAAGTATATCCATTGGTGTGATATACCAGCATTTATTTTTCCATTCATGCTTTGGACATTTGAGTTGTTTTCACTTTTGGACTATTATGAATAAAGCTGCCATAAACATTCACATACAAGTCTTTTTTGCATACTTGTTTTCATATCTCTTGACTAATTGAATTGAAAATTGAATTACTGAGTAGTATGGTAAGTAGAAGATTAACTTTATGAAAAGCTGCCTCACTGTTTTCCAAGGTAGATATGTAATGCATCTATGAGAGTTTCATTTGCTCCACATCCGCACCAACGCTTGGTATGGTCAGTCTTTTAATATCTGCCATTCTTTTGTCTGTGTAGTTCCATCTCATGGTGGTTTTTTGTTTTGTTTGTTTTTTGTTAAAAGGGGTACCAGGGATTAAACCCAGGGCCTCATACACGGAAAGTAGGCACTCAACCACTGAACTATACCCACTCCCCTTGTGGTGGTTTTGATTTCCCTTTACCTGAGGACTAATGATATTGAGTAGCTTTTCACGTACTTATTGGCATTGCATTTATTTTGTGAAGTGTCTGTTCGCATCTTTTGCTTATATTTTAGTGCCCCCCCCCCCACGTCTTGGCATAGAGGCGTAAGTTCCTACCACTTTGAAACAGCCTTTTTCTTGATTTGGTGCTCACCCAATTATTTTAGTCCCTACTTGTTTTCTGGACCTTTGAGAACATGTTTCTACCAGTTCTTTCTGGTCGTTCAAAGCTTCTGTGGGCGGACAGAGTCCTGAAACTTCTCGTTCTGCCATCTTGCTTGGGGTGGGGCCATGGTTCATGCTTTTTATATCCTAATTAAGAAATCTTTGCTCCAAGATCACAAAAGTTTTCTTCTGTATCCTCTTCTGTAACTTTTATAGTTATTTTTTATGTTTAGGTCTATGATCCATTTTGAGTTCATCTTTATACATGTAAAGTAAGGTTGAGGTTTATTTTTTTAACATGTTGGATTATTCTAGCATCATTTGTTGAAAAGATTATGCTTTTCTCGATGAATTATCTTGATAACTCTCTTGAAAATCAATGGTCTCTGTCAAATTTATACCTAAGAATTTTGTATTTTTAGCTCTGTTTTAAATTGTATTGCTTTTTTATTGCATTTTCAGTCATTTGTTGCTAGTACATGCCAATACAGTAATATTTTGTATATTGATCTTTTATTCAGTAACCTTGCTAATAAACTCACCTATTAGGCATAGTGCTTTTTTGTAAATTTCGTACAAAACAGTTTTACTTCTTCCTTTTCCAATCTGTATGCCTCTTAATTTTTTTTTCTTTGTTTTGTTTTGTTTTGTTTTCTTGCTCCAGTTAGGACTTGTGGTATAGAGTGGATATATGTGATAAAAATGGCATCCATGCATTGTCTATTCTTGTTTCCTACTACTTTTCTTTGCTTTTGTAAAAGGTTTTTATTTAATTCATTCTTTTGGAATAAAAGATACTGGCCATATATGTATGGAAAGTTGTAATTTGATTTCTACATAATGTTTCCTCACTGTCACTTTGGTCAGAGATGATTTCAGTTATACTATTACTTTTGATGAAAGAATACTGTTTGGTATACTGGTTCCACTGTCAGGAGAGCAAGAGGACAAGAACTGGTAAAGAGAAAGTTCTGAAATTTTTATCCTGTACATAAAGTGATACTCTAAGGAGAGTTTTATTTTTGAAATTTTTTAAAGCACAATTTAACGTTAGGAGTTTTGCTTTTCATACCAAATGCTCATTGATTTTACTAAAGTATTTCCTTTCAATCTGCATATGTAAAATGCAAAATTTTCAGTTGAAACATTTTCTAGAATTATTGAGGATTGCTTTTGCTCCCAAATATTAAAGTATAAGCCACTTAATATACTTTGTCTCATTTTTTTGTGTGTGGTGAGTAAATTATATTTTCATTAGCATTTTATTTAAAAATTGTATATTCTGAGTTTATTTTTTCAGAACTCCTGTAATTCTCTATTATATGCATCCTTTTGATGCTTTCTTGATAGAAAATGAATGCACTTCTATTTCGTTAATACACCCTCTTAGTGTCTAGATATTTTTCCTTTATTTTTATATGATTAGATACTTAGTACACATAATATGTGAGTAGGAAAATTTCTGTAGCACATGGATTACATTCTGGTTATTTTATTTTCTGGTCTTTTAATTTCATATTGTAGAGGAGTCATATTAAATTAATGGAAATAGGGAAATGACATTTTCTTCTTATCCACAGTGGCAGCTAGACTGTCTTGCTTGCTTGCTGAAGTTAATATGCCAATTTGCGGTAGATCCATCTGATTTGGATTTAGCTTATCATGATGTCTTTGCCTGGTCTGGTATAGCAGAAAGCCATAGGAAAAGAACCTGGCCTGGCAAATCAAGGAAAGCTGCTGGAGATCATGCCAAGGGTCTTCACATACCACGATTAACAGAGGTAAAGTACAGAAATTTCCATTAATTGTAGTAATGAATCTCATTTACATTTTAAGAGATCTTGTTTATTGCATTGCAAAGTGAAGAAATAGACTAACACATAAGAAATGCTATTCTAGATTACCATGATCTGATTTAACATCTGAAGAGATGTCATCATTTTAAAGCAGTAGTAAGTATGAAGCAATAATGCTTTTCAATTCATCATTCCAAATTAAGGAATGAATTATATGACATTTTTGTTTTATGTTTAAAATTGAGTCCATTATTTACACTCTGGTAGTTTATGTACTGAGAGTGTCATGGTACTTTCAGGAAAATAGAAACCATACGTATTAAGTATTTCAACAGAGGGAATTTAAAATAGGGAGTTGGTTTTACATGTATGTGTTGAAGGACCAAATAAGCAAAAAGGGAATCCTGAGATAACCCAGAGATGTAGGAACCATCCTCCACTGCTAGGGCTTGAGGAACTTAGGGAAGAGTTGGGGTTTTCAGAAGTTAAAAGACTTGCAGGAGGAATCCTGTTGAAACTGAATTATAGGCTTCTGTAGAAGGGGTTCTGCTCAGCTACTTTAGTGCATATACAAACTGAAGATTGAAACCAACTCCCTCTTCTTTGTAAAATACTTCTGGAACAATTCTGACAGAAAAAAACAAGGAAGCAATCTTCTCTCTAGTGTCCCAGACCAACAGTATGGAGGGGTGAATTTAGCTTAATAACCAGCATATCAAACAATAAAATAAAATTATTCTTATTTGTCATTATTTAGTGGATTCTGTTCTTGTAATCAAACATTGGCCATTCCAATGCTGTATATCAGTGAACTGGCTAGTATGGAGGGAACAAGATGAGTTTTTAGTGAAATTTACTTGTTCTCTAATCTTGTAAGAACGGCACCTCACCTACTCAAGAAGTATCAGAGTAATGAATTGTTACTGATAGAAGAATATTGTGATGAATATAAGGTTGGAAATTACTGGTATAAATGGAAACCAGAAGCATATTTCCCTTTTGGAATTTTGGGATTTAAATGGGTAAAATCATCTCTGCCACTATTCTATATCCTTTACCTCTAATTAAAATATATAATTTTAATATACATATTTAGATTGCAAATGTGGATATTGTGAAGCATTACTTTAATCTTGTATTGCTGTAATGTTTCAATTATTTTCTTTCTAGAATAAACTTTTCAGGTAATTATGATTAAATTGATTTTGTTCCTTTCTGTCAACTCACTAAATAATTCTAATAATTTCAGTGACATTTATGGTTATTTATGGTTTGCTTTTGAGATTCTTATAATATAAGTATAAATACATATACATATTGAGTTTTAAAAATAATTGGATTGTTTTAAAATATTTATACAAATACATGCTTAGTAGGAGATAATTCATGGTATACAAGTGAACCATCACCCTGTTATAAGTGACAACCATTAATTATATGTTATCTTTTTGGAGCTTTTTCCAAGTACATGTCAATGTTACATTTTTGTAGTTTAGAAAAGGTGCATGCTCTGTATCCTTTGTATTCGTTTATTTACAAAAATAACTACAACTTAGTTTGTAAATCGAACCTCTTTGGGAATTGAAATTTTTGTCTCAATTCTGAAGATAGTTATCTAGTTTTGGTATATTGTAAATAGTAAGTAAGAACACTGGTTCACTTAAGAATTGACCATCATGCATTATTTTATTTGGTCTCCTTAACCTTTCAGTAAGTAGCTTTCAAATTCCATCTGAAACCGGTTTTCTGAAATCTTTTCCAGTTCTGTCAAAGACAGATTTAGTAGCTGCTCCTTCTTTTTGTTCATTTGGCACATTGTAAATACTTGAGTTACAGTGCTTTTTACATTGTCTGGTGTTAATTGTTAGTTGTTGGACCAACTCATCTAGGGCAGGGAGATTGCCTTATGAAATAAGTGCCCAGAATGGATGCTGACCTGTAGAAAGGATTTAATAATTCTGTATTAACTTAGTTCAGTAGTTCTGTCCCATTTGTATGGATGACGAATTAGAGCTTAGAAATTAAGTTCTGATCAGGATCATGCACTTGAAAGTTTGCATACAAAAATGTTGAGCCTCAGAATTTTCAATCTAGAGTGCATGTTCTGTTTCCATGGTATATAATAGTACTTTTTTTTTTTTTAATATTTCAGGTTGGTCGAAATGTTTGCCACCACTTAATTTTTTTACATTTTCTTATTTCAAAAGTAACAGCTCTTTAGCTCCTTACCCCCACCCCCAACAAACCACTGATAATTGTAATATGTATTTTTTCTCATCTAATTGGTTGACATGCAGTGAATCAATGCATAAAATGTAAAGATAGTTTTGCCTCAAAGTTTTCAATATTTTCTTTTAAAAATCTTTGCTCTTAAGTTTGGTTATAAAATTCCAGTTTTCTAACATTTGATTTTTTTACAGTGTTTTTAAATAACCATTCTTTTGGTTATTTTAAAGAAAAATTCCCTTTTCTTGTTATGGATAAAAATCTGGTTAAAATATAGTTTTTGTGTTTCACTGTATAACTAAGGGATTTTTTTTTATGTTCTTGTTTTAAAGGTATTTCTTGTTCTTGTCCAAGGAACCAGTTTGATTCAGCGACTTATGTCTGTTGCTTATACATATGATAATCTAGCTCCTAGGTATGAACTTTTTATGTATTTTATGTATGTATGTTTTCGTAGTAAGAATATCGTTTTTTAAAGGTTTTTTTGAAAAACAAAATTAAAACTTTACAGAAAAATAGAATATTATAATGAACTCCCATATACTTTGCACCTAGATTCACAAATTGTTGACATTTTGTCATATTTTATTGCACACTATGGAGCACTCTGGGTGTGTGTGTGTGTGTGCATGCACACACGTGATATAATACTATCTAATATAGTCCAAATTGTCCCATTAATATTCTTTATAACATTTTTTTCCTGATCCAGAACTATGCATTGCATTTAGTTATCCTATTTCTTTTTTTTTTTTTTTTTTTTTTAAGATTTTATTTATTTATTCATTTATCCCCCCACCCTTGCTGCTTTTGCTCACTGGGTCAGCTAACCACGCCGTGCGTGCGGGCTTTGCCTTCACCAGGAGGCCCCGGGAACCGAACCCGGGGCCTCCCATATGGTAAACGGGAGCCCTACTGATTGAGCCACAGCCGCTTCCCTATCCTATTTCTTTAGTTTCCTTTCATCAGGAGCACTTTTTCATCCTTTCTTCCGTGATATCGACTCTTTTTTAGGAGTATAAGCTAGTTCTTTTATAGAACGTCTTTCAGTTTTGGTTTTTCTGTTTGTTCCACATTATTAGATTCAGATTATGCATTTTTAGCAGGAATACTCCATAAGTAATGTATCTCTTTCCCAGTACACCCTGGTTATGTCAGTTTGTCCTATTGATGATGTTAATTTTGATCATTTCTTAATTTGGTTTCCTCTAGGTTTCTTTGCTGTACAGCTTATGATTTTCTTTTTGTAATTAAAAACGATATATGCAACTGCATAAATGTCCTGCTCTCCATTAAACTTTCATTTATTAATTTTATTTTATTTTATTTTATTTATTTATTTATTTTATTTTATTTTATTTTTTTAATCAAACAGTTTTATTTGACCTTTAAGAACTCCTACACACATTCAGCCACAACCAGCTTCAATTCCCCTTCTTTCCTTTCAACTCATTTTTGTTTTTGTTTTTTTTACCGGGAGGTCCCGGGGATCAAACCCGGGTCCCTCCATATGGGAGACGGACGCCCAACAAGTTGAGCCACATCCGACCCCATTTATTAATTTTAGCATTCACTAATGATTGTATTTAATACTTGATATTTTATTATGAGGAAGATCTTTGTTTTCCTCCCTTTTATTTAGATAGTATCGTGGATTCATGACTTTTTTTTTTTTTTTTTTCTATTCAGTAGGTTATAATCCTTTACTGTTATCATTTATTTTGCTCAATTTACAGCAGATTTGGTTAATGGAAGTCAAAGCTTGTTCATGTGTCCTTTGACATATTCCCACTATGTCAATGAAAATCCTTTTTTTTTTTTTTCTTTTTTTTCTTTCACTACAAGATTTTCTGAGCTTATCTTGTAGTTTCCCTGCCCTATTCTTGGATTCAGCCATTTCTCTAAGAAGTCCCAGTTCCTGTTGGTGGTGAACCTCCAAAATGTAGATGCTTGGTGTACTCATTGCTGCTACTTGTGGGTCAATGCTTCTAGGCCCTCCATGGACAGAGCTGGAAAATATATCTATAAGAGGATAGTTTAAACATGTAATATGATCCCATTTATTTGGATTACTTTCGAGATTTTTTAGTAATGTAGAAGTTCAAGTTAAGTCATTACTGACTAATGCTTGGGGATCTGACTATATGCTTTAAATAATGACCAAAATTTTGTTTTATGTGAAATTAATTTCCAAAGATTCCTCAGGAGTTCTGTTGGGCTTTAGTTTTCTATAGTACTCAAAATGAATTATAAAGTATAACAATATAAAAACCTTTAAAAGAGCTTAAACTTATTTATGACTGACAGCTAATTAGCTGTTTTCAGTTGCTTTTAAAAGCCACCTTCATAGGCAGTGGTTGCATAGGAATAGCATGATTACAAAATTATTTCAAGATTATTTATTTTCATTTATTATTGCATCTTTTTTAGTGTCTTTCAGTTGAATTCATAGTCATTTGATATTTGATTTAACCTATTTAGACGCTAAGCTCTGTATCTGTTTTTGTCATGAGTATAATTTCAGTGCCAGGCACCTTATCTTATTGTTTATTGAACTTATAAATGGGTAATGTGCAAAATTGAGAAAGATACCATAACATGCCCTGACTATTCCAATAAAATACATTTTATCCCCAGCCATCAAATACTCTATGGTTAAATAATTCTTAACTATTCTTCTTTGTGCTTTAGCACACAGTCTCTCTATCACTCTATCCCATATGCCACAAAATATTGAATTAGTAAAGCAATTCAGTGACTGCCTTATTCTGCCTTTATTTCTTCAGAATTAATAAATGTTCACTTGGCTGTTAACCCCGCACAATAAAAAATGAATAGGCAGTAAAACTGCTGCAGTACAAACTGCTTTACTCTACAGCTATTATTGTTTATATTCTACCATTTCAGTTATTTTTTTACAGAGCTCTTTCAAATCTTTGCAGTAAGACTTTGCCTCCACAAGTTTTCCTGGTGATTTCTCAGATCTTGTTCTTCCTCTCTAATCTTTCATAGGCCTCCACCTTCAGTTCATACAATGCTAGGATGTCAGTATCATTTAATGCAACTAGAATGAGCGTTTTACCAGTGTTATTAAAAATGTTATATACTAATGCTACAGATTTAAAAGGTAGATGGGTGCATTGTCCTTGGTAAAGTTAAATATATGATACCAGTGTGATAAAAATTAAACATGGCCAAATAGTTAGCTAGTAAGTTTTAACATCTTGGTACTTTATCTCAATAAGTAGTATGAATGAGTCTTGTTTTTTTAGATTTTGAAATATCTTTTGTTAATTATAACAGTGGAAATATTAGAGATCATTGCTGTTTTTGCAGGGGTTTTTTTTGTAAGATACATAATTACTTCCTATTTATATTGATGTTATTAAAATGAAAACATTTAATATTTAGTTTTCTTCAAAATGAAGTAATAACTTTTCCATTGAAATTACTGAGTATCATGGGGTAAAGGAGGGTGAAATAATACAGAATTAAATTAGTTTCTTCTGTTGTTTTAATAAAATGCTTTAGACCATACCTGATAGAAATTGGCATTAAAAATATAGAAGGAAGAACATATGTTGCCGGTCAGGACCTGGGTCCGTGAAAACGGTGCCGCAGATGAGAAAGAAAGAATAAGACAGAGAAGAAAACCTGGGATCAGGGGACTCTCCGTCCGATATGGAGAGAAGAGCCCAGCCACCTCATAGAGCGTGGCTTTTATTTGGTTTTTAAATAGGATTTTTTAAATAGGAATCTAATGTTTAAACCATTATTACCTATGTCTTCCTTATACACATCTTTTTAGTGACTAAATCATGAGCCCCTTTTGAGGGTTCATTTATTTCATTCAATTTTGTATATAGTTATGTTTTGTTTATTAAATCTAAACAGTCATTTGGTGTTTGCTGTAATAAAATTTTACCAGTGATTCTTTAAATAAATGATAAAGGCCACAGAACAAATAAATATATAGCTTTCTTAAAATCTAATCTTTTTTTATTCTTTGAAGTTATATGAACTTTTAAGGATATATGGTTATAAATTGAAGTATGTTTTTAAATTCATTGCTGAATTTAATAAGTGGTGGTGGTGTGTTTTCACTTTACAGAGTTTTGAAAGCTCAGTCTGATCACAGGTCTAGACATGAAGGTAAGTCTTCTAAAAGGTTAATTTTTAATAGATAAATATTTGGATAAGTATATATTTATTTTTTTCTTAAAGTTAATGAGCATTGTGTTTTGTGTATAGCACAGCCTTTATAGTCATACTGTTTTCCGATTTTTCTTTAGTTTCACATTATTCAATGTGGCTTTTGGTGAGTTGGGCTCACTGCTGTTCTTTAGTGAAATCTAGCCTTGCTGATAGTGATCATTTACAAGATTGGTTAAAGAAATTGACCCTCCTTATTCCTGAGGTAAGATAAAGATTGAAGATTAGTACTATTACTCCTTACGTTTTTTTTATTATTAGTGTTGATAATTTTAAACAGCTAATGGAAACAAATGAACGATTCCTAAAGTATAGTGCATTATCTAGAATGTGCCTATTTAATCATTAAAGGTCTAGAACAGGTGTTCTTACCCTTTTTGTTCCACGGACCCCTTTGCCAGTCAAGTGAAAACCACAAACCCCTTACTAAGGTCCATACTATACTGTATATTGTTTAATAAATATATCACACCCGCACCAACACATCCCCACAAGAATAATGCTTCTTTGAAATTCAGTTTAAGCTCATGGGCCCCTTGTTAAGATTTCTGGTCTAGAATGTTTTGAACAATGTACAACACTTAGGAGATGTGAATGATAGATATTCTGTAGCATTCATATTTGTCTTTTTCTGTAATGTTTGTTTAAAGTCTTCTTTTATTGTATTTTTTTCCTGTTGGGTGCAAAGGCTTGAAGTTTCTTCTGCTTATTCTGACTGTGTCATTTGGCGCAAGAGAGAATAAAAATAGGTCAAATATATTTTGTTTCTGTTATTGATATTGGATCAATTTTCACTAACCATATCTGGATATTAGTCATCATAATCCTAAATGATAGAGTAGAAACATAACTTTCACTGATATACTTAGAATTGGTTGCACTTTTTTGGTTTGTTTTATTATCCAAAGTTTCATCTTTATTTTAGAAAGCACTATCTAAATATTAATTGCCATATGTGTTCTGGTCCTGCCTCTGTCCCAGATAAAAACTATTTTGTCAGTCAGGCAGTTCTCTTAGAATCTGTAAAATGTTGTGATTTAAGTAATAAGTTGCTTCTAGTTCTGAAAATATTTTATCGTGTAAATAACCTAAATGATATCCTAAATATTATTTATCCTTTCCTCAATCCCTTTTGTATGTCATTATGTCATTACTGTATTTATTTGGTTTTGATTCTCTTTCTATAGCCATACTTAGGAATTTCTAATATACTATATTTATACATTTCTTTGTGCTTCGGGGTGCTTTTATTTGTTCATACATTATTTACATGCACATGTGTGATCAGATCATGGCATTTAAAAGTATATTCACTAAAAACATCACCTGCTATTTCTTCTAATATATAAACATGAAAATTAACTCTTTATACAAACTCAGATTGTCTTTGGAACTTGCTTTTTTGTATAGACTGCTGTTCGTCATGAATCCTGCAATGGCCTCTATAAGTTATCTCTGTCAGGGCTGGATGGAGGAGACTCAATCAATCGATCTTTTCTGCTATTGGCTGCCTCAACATTATTGAAATTTCTTCCTGATGCTCAGGCGCTCAAACCTGTCAGGGTAAGATTCATTGTGCTTAGGGGTAGTTTCTGTTTCTCTAATTTCCTTTGCCTTATTTATCATTGTACTATATCATGGCAGTGATTTTTGAGCATTTGGTTACTGTATGTAGTTTTTATTTAGAGGAAAATAGTTTCATAGTTTTTAAAGTGACAGCATTGTGACACTTTATGTCCATGTTACAAATGGGAAGAGAATCTATGTGCTTTGATTTCAGTTCTGTGGGATCTCTGATGGGTATTCTGTCTCATAAATAGCATTTATTTTTACTGGGTTCTGCGCCGGTCTAGTGTTAATGAGGTGAATGACAGAAAATGTAGATCTCTTCTCATTCAATCACACAGTGTTTTTTAAATCTTATGATATTCTAAATTTTCATTTTTTTCACCTGCCCCCAGTATATATATTAGGTTTGTAAAAGCCTGCTACCACATAATAAATCCAGAGCCTTTAATAATTTGTGTTCAGCCAGGAATGTGATATGTTATAAAATTTACATCATTTCTCCCCATGCTTAACTATCTTTCATCTCCTGTGTAAGAAGTGTATGTCATCTTGATTTTCAAATATCAAAACTATAATAAACCATTGCACGTGAATACACACTCATGTAGGTTTCTTTTATTTCCACATTCCCTCCCCACCCCACCCCCCAAGATGGCTCCCTCATCTGTTTGTTGTCTGTCTGCTCACTGTCTGTCTGCTCCTTTTTGTGCTTTTGTTTTGTTTTTTTTTTCTTTAGGAGGCACCAGGAACTAAACCTAGGGCCTCCCATGTGGGAGGCTGGCGCTCAACTGCTTTGAGCCACATCCACACCCTGCTCGTTGTTTTTGATTGTTGTCTGCTCTTTGTTTTTGCTTGATATCTGCTGTTTGTTGGCTTGTTTTCTTTGGGAGGCACTAGAAACGGAACCCGGAACCTCCGGCATGGGTGGCAGGCACTCAACTTCTCAAGCCACATCCATTCCTGTTTCCACATTTTTATTGCATTCTTAATTGATATCATACCATGAGCATTATTTGCTAGCCATATATTTTCTAAGTAGGTTATAAGCAATTTGGGTCTGTTTTTCTAAGAGTTCTCATATCATTTCACTTATGTGTGTAATTATTCTAATTTTTCAGAAACTAGGAATGTTCTCTTCATTTTTTCATTAAATTTTTGAATTCTTTTTCATTTGTATATCAGGATTTAATTTTGAAAGTCTAGTTTCTTAAATGTACTATAATTTTATTTCCCTTTTTTAAAATGTTTTCACAAGATTAATTTTTTTTTTTTTAATAGATAGATGATTATGAGGAAGAACCAATGTTAAAACCTGGATGCAAAGAGTATTTTTGGTTGTTATGCAAATTAGTTGACAACATACATATAAAAGATGCTAGTCAGGTATGTCCAAAAAATTATACATTAATTTGTTAATAGAGATTAATTATGCATATGTCAGTATATGACTATATATATCCTTATGCGGGGCACTTTTATCAATTTATAAGTAGTTAGTACTGTCTTAATTTTCTTCTCTTTATAATTAAAAAAATGTGCCTTTCTGTCCTGTTCTATATAATTCCTTTCTTATTCTGACTTTCACCTTAGTTGAATGTCTTCATCATCTGGTATAAATGGTTTCCTGTATCTTCTGTGTAAAATTTGTGGATGCAAAGTCTTATTTGGAAAGTGAAATTTACATTTTATATTTAGATTTTAAATTAGAATTTAAATTTAAATATGCTTTCTGTATATATTGTTGTCTGTAATAGTACATGGATTTGGAGTTCTGAATATATAAAATTAAAATTCAAATAGAAAATTTTTAAACTAAAGAAACAGTGCTAGTTTTTGCTGATCTACTAATTTTCTTATTCTAGACCAAAATGATATTTCCATCCAAACAAATGTTTAAACCACGTAGATATCAAAGACAAACTTGCCACATATAAAGAGTTTTGTTACTCTTCTTTCTTAAATTTAGTAAGTTAAAAGGGATCTGCATGATCTCAGAAGAAATGACACAGGAAGATTATTTTAAATATTCAGGAGATGTTTTCTGTTACTTTTTTCATGTATTTAAATGAAAGTATAATATTTACACTTTACATTTAAACTGTGTTTAGTGTTTGTATTTACTATCTTTAAGTAATAGTTTATACCTGAGTTCTTAAAATACTCTGCTTTTCATTTGGGATATCGTGATAAAAATTTGTATTGAACACGTTTTAATTTAATTAAAATATTGCTGCCAGATAAACTAGAATTTTTTTAGAAAACCAAGTTTGCCCATTTAAGCTAAAATAAAGGAATCTACTCTTTCTTGTTTGCTAAATAATCTTTCCTTCATATAGATCTGTTTCTTTGAGAGTCCTTTTAAATTGCTTGGTTATAATGAGAAATAAAGTTTTCTGAAATTGCTTAACTTTAAAGTTAAGTTTATTTTTTAAAGCTTAGTTTAAAGGTAATGTTAAAAATAGCCTTACTTAGTGAGTTATATACTATGTGAATTACATCTCAAAAGTAGTTAAAGTAAAACATGAAAACAAAAAAACAAACCTTAGTGCTTTCTCAGTAAATTACTATGACTGCCATAAATTGATACTAACATTCCATTTTTTTTTTCCTGTAGGAATCTCAATCATGTTTAAAACTTTAATTTATTAATTGAGGTCATTAATAAATAAAGAGTAACTATTAAGTTTATAACTTACTTAGTATATTAATGAGTTTGTGAGAACTAATTTATTACTACCTACAACAAGAGGATATTTTGATTGCTTGTTGTTAAAGAAAAACTACTAAACATAAAGGTCTTTATTTGAATTTTGTATTTTCTCTTTGTGTTAAGACAACGCTCCTTGACTTAGATGCTTTGGCAAGACATTTGGCTGATTGCATTCGAAGGTAAATTTTATGTGAAATTGACAGTTATGTTGTTGAGCAGAGATAAACTACATAATTATGTAAACTATTTTGTTTTGCTTTTGTTCTTGCTATTTTGTAGCAGAGAGATCCTTGATCATCAAGATGGCAATATAGAAGATGATGGACTTACAGGACTCCTTAGGCTTGCAACAAGTGTTATTAAACACAAACCACCCTTTAAATTTTCAAGAGAAGGACAGGTAGATATTAAAAATACCTACATGTCTCTATGAAATATGATTGAAACTTTTTGGTTTTGTGTGGTATGTGGATATGTTAACTTTTTTTATACTCTTACAAATTAAAAGTTTGAGAACTTTATTATGGTAGAAAAACTGAACTTTGAATAAATTGATCTTTTGAAATTTGTTTATTTTTAGAATGCAAAAAAAAAGATTTAATTCCTGTGACAGTATACAGAAATGTAACTTCTCTTTTAATGGTGCAGTTTCTGTAGGATTGTTTTGTTTTTAGAATGCAGAAAAAAGATTTAATTCCTATGACTGTATACAGAAATGTAACTTCTCTTTTAATGGTGCAGATTCTATAGGATTGAATACTTACTGTCATAATTTATACAATGGAATTAATAAGTAAACATAAAGTACCTATTGGCTTCATATTTTAAATTTTTTAATGTGTTCTGTTTTGTTTTAATGATTTATTTTATTTATTTATTTCTCCCCGCCCCCTCATTGTTTTTGCATTTGCTGTGTCTGTTGTGCTGGTCTTCCTTTTTTAGTAGGTACCAGGAACTGACCCTGGGACCTCCCATGTGGGAGAGAGGCGCCTAATCGCTTGAACCACCTTCGCTCCCTGCTTTGTTTTGTCTCTCATTATGTTTTCCTCTATGTGTCTCTTGTTGTGTCATCTTGTTTCGTAAGCTTGCTGCATCAGCCTGTTGCGTCTTGCTTGTCTTCTCTAGGAGGCACTGGGTACTGAACCCGGACCTCCCGTATGGTAGGCAGTTGCTCAGTCACTTGAGCCACATTTGCTTCCCTTTAATGTGGTTTTAAAGACCCATAAGACATAAAATCTATTATTTGGATATTTGAAATGCCTTATTTACCCTATATCAATAAATGTCTATATTCTTTAGACTGTTATTTACCATGATACTGACATTTGTGTCATTGTTAGTTATGGTTTCGGAGGGCTATCATACCACTTTCTTCTTGCATCCATGGTTTCCGATGAGAAATCTGCATCAAGTCTTACTGGGCATCCCTTGTATTTAATAGTTTGCTTCTCCCTTGCTACACTCAAAATTTTCTCTTTATCTTTGACATTTGACATTCCTAGTAGTATGCACCTTGAAGTAGATTCTGATTGGAGTGTGCTGTGCTTCTTGGACATGTAAATTCAATTCTTTCATGAAATTTAGGAAATTTTCAGCCATTATTTCCTCAAATACTCTTTCTTCCCCTTTTCCTTTCTCTTCTCCTCCTGGAACTCCCATGATATATATGTTGTTGCTTTTTGTTTTACCATTCAACTCCCTGAGCCCCTGCTCAATTTAATTATTTTCTCTCTCTGTTCTATCTTCCGTATTGCTTTATTATTTATTCTTTCTTCTTTCATTTCAAGCTTAATTATTTTCTCTCTCTGTTCTATCTTCCGTATTGCTTTATTATTTATTCTTTCTTCTTTCATTTCAAGCTGTGTGTGTGTGTGTGTTTTAGGAGGTACCAGGGATTGAACCCAGGACCTCATGCATGGGAAGCAGGCACTCATCCACTTGAACTATATCCACTCCCCAATGAGAGTTGGTTTTTTCGTTTGTTTTTGTTTTTAGGAGGTACTGGGGAAGCAGGTGGTCAACCACTTAAGCTATATCCACTACCCTCTAATGTGTTTTTGATCTCACCTTTTGTATCTTTTGTTCCCATGATATCTGTTATTTTTCCATTCAGGTTTTCAGATTCTTCTTTGTGCTTGCCCAGTGTCCTCTTGATGTCCTCTATCTCTTTAGCCCTATTGTCTTTCAACTTATTGATTGATTCTGGAAATTTGTGTGAATTTCATTGATTAGTTGTCTCAAATCCTGTGTCTCATTTGAATTTTTTATACAATCCTTTTCTGGGGCCGTTTCTTCCATTTTCTTAATATGGCTTGTAATTTTTTTGCTCTTGTCTAGGCATCTGATTATGGTGGTGAGTTTACTCTGATGCCCAGTTTCTCTCTTTTGTAGGGATTTCATGGTGGTAGGCTGTATGTTACTGTTGTTCTTTGATTCTTGGTTCATCCTGTTCTGGGTCTTTAGGATTGTCCCTGTTAGTTGCTCATTACAGGGCCCTGGACATAGTAATGAGTTGCAGATCCACTTCCAAGGCACTTGGGGAGGAAGGCTGTAAAGACCTGAAAAAGCCTGTCTTATATACTTTTAATTACCTCACATGCACTTCCTTGGTCGGCCAGCAGATGGCGCCCAAAGACAAACCTCCCAGTTCGAAGCCTGGTTGGAGTGTTTTCCCAGCAACATGGCCTGATCAATGTGATAGAGGATCCTGCCTGGAGGCTAAGAGCCTCGTGGTTCAAAGTTTTTCAGAGGTTGTTCTCCACCCTTTTCTGGCAGCCCTCTCTCTTTTCCCAGTTAGGAAATAATTCAACTCCACTTAGCATCCTCAACAACCAGTCCTGGTCAGTAGTGAGGGTGATTGAGAGGATCTTATCTCTTTAGTCCTGTGCTATCTCCAAGGCAAACAATGGCACTGCCCCTCCCCGCCTGGAAGGGCTCCTGGGACATAGCAAACCAAATTTGTTGGCCAAAAGCTGAATCATCCTTAGGCTGTGTTCCTCTTTCTCTGTGGGAGGTGGATGCCTGTGGCCCCCTTTGTCTGTAGCCACCGGCCTGAAGCCAGAAAATTCGAAAATGTATATAAAGTGGGGGCCTGCAGCTGCAGCTTTAACTCACAGATTTGCCGTCGTGATTCTGTTCCTTTGCCCCTCTCTTCTGAGCAGTGTCCAGTATTTCCTTAGTGTACTAAACCTTAGAACATTTTATTCCAGGTCATTTCTGTCTGTCCTCTAGCTGTTTTTCTGGGAGAGGAGAGAAAGTCCTGTGTCTTTCTAGTCTGCCATCTTCCCGGAAGTCGCTCTGTTTATCTTTTGACCTTAGTTTTTGCTTTTGTTTTGCTACTTTATTTTCTAAGCAGAAGAAATTTTTTTTTTTCATGTAGTCAGATTTACTCATCTTTCACAGCTTCTGGGTTCTGTGTTATACTTTAAAAACTCATGTTTTCCTTTCACACTTTGATAATTTCATTTTTTTGCATTTACATTTGTTATATAAGGAACTTATTTTACGGAAAATGACATAAAGAGAATTTTTTTTTACATAGCCATTCAGTTGGCTAATTTATTTTTTATCAACTGATCAGAAATGCCTTCTTTATTATATTTCAAACTGCCATATATATGCTTGATTTCTTTCAGGATGTGCTACGTCCTTCAGGATGTTCTGCGTCTTTCCATTGATTTGTCTATTCATACACCAATGTCATACTTTAATTACTGTTGATTCACAATTGTTAATATCTTACAGAGTAATTTACCTTTATTCCTTTTTAGATATTTCCTGGCCATTTATTTTTCTACGTAAATTTTAAGAGTTAGCTTATCTAATTCTTTAAAAAATTGTTATTTTTTATTGGATAGTGTTAAATTCATAATCATTGGATGATAGCATAAGTTAGATCTTTTCTCTAGTTATGTTTTCTAACTACTTTTATATATATGAGAAGGATTTTTGAGTGTGAATTTGTTGCCAGCCATCTTAAGTTCACTTATTCTTTGTAGTATTTTTTTTCCAGTTATCTTGCATTTTATCTTTGATATTGTCTTCAGTTTTCCATTTGTGTTTGGTTTACCAAAGCACTAATTTAGATGTCTGCCTAAATTATTTGAAATTCTTTTGTATCAGAGATTTGTCTTTTCTCCCACATTTATCTGTTCAGTTATTTACATCAATATGGACTCATGGATAATGGTACAAAGTGGTTAGATTTGGTATCTTTATTGAAGATTGAGCCCATATAATTTACATTTGAATTTGATTGTGCTTTGCAAGTGAGAGATTAATCAAGAATGATACCTAGGTTTTAAGCCTGAGCAGCTAAGTTTATGATAATGCCATTTACTAAGGAAATGGAAGGAAAGTTCAGGATAGAGTAATTTGGGAGAGTGATGGGAGTCAAAATCAGGAGATCTATTTTGGACACGTTAAATTGGAAATGTCAATTAGATATCTAAGTGGAGGTTTTTACATTTTTTATGGAATATTAAGAAAAGTATTCATTATCTCTAAGGTATGAAAATATCTCTTCTACTTTAACAATTTTATTTTATTAAGGATTTTTGAAAGTCCATTTAGAATTTGTCAGTACAGGGGTCAGCAAACTTTCTGTAAAGGCGATATAGTAAATATTTTTGGCTTTGCAGACATGTGATCTCTGTCTCCTCCTCATCTTACTCCATGTACTTCTCCTCTTCTTCCTCTTCCTTTTCTTTTTCTTCACCTTTAAAAATATAAACACATTCTCATTTCTGATACCTTCCCTAGTATCTAAAAAGTATTTGCTGAACAAATGGATGATTAAGGTTCAGACCTGATTCTTAAGAAATGACCATCTAGTTATACATTTATTCAGCAGGATTTATTGATTATCATCTCAGGCTTTAAGTGTATTTTTGTCAAAATCTTGGAACGACAAATATTTAGGTCATTCATTTCATGCTTCCTAAACTGGGAAATACAGTTCATCAGTATAAAACTAGTTATTAGCCAATTCAGACTTTCTGTTTGAATTTGACTTTATTTTCCAATTCAAGTAAATGTGTTCTTTTGTTTCTACATGACAATCATTTCGACTCTGAATTTTAAGATAGTTAATATACAGTCCTATATGCATATTTATTTATATATCGTTTTACAAATATTGGTTTGTATTGTGAAAATTTTAATTTTTACCCACAATAAATTAAAAAAAAAAAAATAATACAGTCTTAACACTAGTTTTTCAAGTAGATGATATAAGCCCCTATTTACTTTCCATATTTATTACCCAAATTCTTTGCTCTTCTGCAATGTCAGAAGCTATGCATTATGCATTTGTTGACAGTAGTGGATATAATATTTGAGGTTATTAATGATAAATTGACTTTTATTTTGGTACCTGTGTCAAGGCACTGGGCTAAGCATATAGTTATACTCTCTGCTAAGATTTATTATAGGGTAAAGATTCAGAGCAAAATCAGCAAATGGAAAAGTATATGGGGTAAAGTCTAGAGGAAAACAGGTGCATGCTTCCAAGAGTCTTCTCCCAAAAATTCCCCCAGCAATGAGTAGGCAACACATCTAAAGTGTTGCCTATCAGGGAACCTCTCTTGAGTGTAGGAGTCCAGATTTTTTATAAGGTCAGTTATATAGCACATTGTGTCTTCATAACTCACCATAGTTATTGAAATTACAGAATCCCAGAGGAAAGCAAGTATGCAGCATAAACCACATTGTTTGTAGAAACAGACACTGTGAGTCTCTTGTCATTTAAGGAAAGTTTTATATCACTGAAAGGAACTGTTTACCAGCCAGGTACCCTGAAGACAGGCGAGAGCCAACTTTGTAAACAGGCCTTTCTAAAGATAGCAGTCTCAGTCCTGCTATGTTGTTTTTTTTTTCACAGTACCCCAAGAGGTTTTATACCCTAGAGCAATGAATCATAGTATTATTTGGGTTGAGGAAGGGAGGTAACTTTTTTTATTTTTTGTAAAGTTGCAAAGGATCAGTTAAGAAAGAGCAAGTGGGAAAGGTGACCCAGAAACCATTTTCTCAGGCAGATCAAATTTAGGAAAAAGTACATCTAGAATGAGGAGGCGCTTAAAACAATTGAAGTTACTCAATTTGAACTTCATTAGTATATAGGTTAAGAGCTTGCTGTCTTGAATCCTGGCTCTGGCACCTCGTAGCTGTATGATTCTGGACAAGTTTTTAACCTTCCTGACTTTTTCTCTGGGGCCTTCAACACTGCCTGGCCTAATATTAAGTGCTCACTATGAGTTAAGTTGCAGCTGCTACTGCTGTTTATTATTAGAGTGAAATAGGGAGAAACTTAAATACAGAGGTGACAATTAGGATATGTTGACCATGAGGTGGGGAGTAACAGAGGCTTAACAAAAACTTTTGGTTGCTTTATGGAGTAGAAAAGAACATTGTGGAGGCAGAATATATAAGAATAAGTTCATTGATACCGAGGCGGAGAGAATAAAAGATCCCCTCCCACTCCATTTTTCATTAGAGAAATGATTGTGAAGACTTTGAGATGATGGTATTTGATGCTGCTTTAAGTTTTTAAACATACTTTTAGTAAGTTGTAGATTAATTGTTATATAATCCAGCTTACTCTCTAAACAAACTATTTGTTATATTTGAGGTATAATTAGTATCCAGGTTTAGATAACATTCTTGGTCTCTTTTTTCACTACCCCCCAGGAATTTTTGAGAGATATCTTCAATCTGCTGTTTTTGTTGCCTAGTTTAAAAGACCGACAACAGCCAAAGTGCAAATCACATTCTTCAAGAGCTGCTGCTTATGATTTGTTAGTCGAGATGGTAAAGGGATCTGTTGAGAACTATAGGCTAATCCACAACTGGGTTATGGCACAACATATGCAATGTAAGCATTCTTCTTTTCCTTTAATCTTTATAATTTTGTACAAAGAAATGGGATTTTGAGGGCATTGATTAAAGAAAATACTCACATTTTACACACTTTAACATTATAAACTATTGTTGCTAAGATATTGAAGTTAAGAGCTGAAAGTTGGTTTTTAAAAAAAGGTGTGAAGTACCTTTTATATGTATTTGAAATACATTGGCATTCTTTGGTATATATTTAAGTGCCAAATAAAATCAAGTTTTTACAGTGCTTTGAATATTTAGGGAACAATTTAGTTTTAGTATGTATTCTTCTATAATATTAAAAATTACCATATGAAATGTTTTATGTATATTGAGTAGATAACTAAGGAGGGTACTGTCCATTGATAAATGCAAAATACATTATATTTAATAGTTTCTTTGGGTGGGGGGCATCCTTTCCTCCCTCTTTTTTTCAGCAGCTCATGCACCTTATAAATGGGACTACTGGCCTCATGAGGATGTCCGTGCTGAGTGTAGATTTGTTGGCCTGACTAATCTTGGAGCCACTTGTTACTTGGCTTCCACTATTCAGCAACTTTATATGATACCTGAGGCAAGACAGGCTGTCTTCACTGCTAAGGTATTTTTTTTTTTTTTTTTTTTTTACTTTAAAAATTAAAACTGTAGGGGAGGGAGCAGATGTGGCTTAAGTGATTGAGCACCTGCTTCCCACATGGGAGGTCCTGGGTTCATTTCCTGGTGCCTCCTAGAAACAAGGACAAAAAAACAACAAGCAAAACAACAACGAAACTAACTCAGGGAGCTGATGTGGCTCAGTTGTTTGAGCGCCGGCTTCCCACATACAAGGTCCCAGGTACATTGCCCCATCCCAGTACCTCAAAAAAAAAAAAAAAAAAAAAGTAGGGGTAGCAGATGTAGCTCAAGTGGTTGAGTGCCTGCTTCCTGGGTTCAAGGTCCTGGGTTCAATTCCCAGTACCTCCTAAAAACAAAATAAAAACAAATGAAAAAACCAACTCGAAGCCAGTGTTGCTCAGTGATTGAGTGATGGCATGCCACATAAAAGGTACAAGGTCCTGGATTCAGTCCCTGGCCCCAGTACTTAAAACAAAACAAAACAAAAAAAACCTGTAAAACCAAATTACTTAAAAAATTAATCTTATTTCATGAAATATTTGAGAAAAGTATTAATAGAAAATGATTTAAAATTTTTATTACATAACTTTCTTAACACATGTCTATTTTAATTGTTTTCACACTTAAACAGATTACTCCTACTGCTTAGTATAATTTATTTCCCAAAGGAAAACATAGCTGTTGAATATACACACTTAGAGGTCTCTTGTATTTTCAGTAAAAATAAGTACAAATTCTAATTATATAGAAAAATAAGCAATGCCTACAACAAAGTAGGGAAATATTACCAGAATCAATGAGCATGTTTCTTTATATTTATCCCAAGTAAATAAGATTGTGGACTTTGTTTGGAGTTGGATAGACTTTGCTTCATGTTATTTTTGCTCACTTGTTCAATATTTCAGTCTTTCTTACCATAGGGTGATTTTTTAGTTTGTTTCCTAAGCTGCTTTTATAATTTCTGGGGATGTTTCCTTTATGGTTACACACTTAGATTTTTGGTTTCCTCTATCATTTCATCTTTATGTTCATTCCCCCCCACACACACACACACACAAAAAGTATTTTGATTCTTTAAATACTTTCAATGAGTCCTTACTATATTTATGTTTCAGAGTCTTTAATTTACTGTATACTCAAGTGGGTTTGGGTTATTTCAGTTCATTAATGTTTAGCCATTAGCACTGTCAGAAATAAGTATGTTGCAACAGAGAGAACAGTCAGATGTACTCATTATTATTGGGGTTCATAGATAGTTTTTTTAGTTAAAAACTAAATTTAGACTTACCTCTATATTGAAAATACTTTTTTTTTTTTAAGTACAGAATTTGGCATATGACTTTGAGAAGTATTCTAGTCAAATGAGCACCTGATACTTTAGATGAAAACTTTATTTTTTCTGATGTTCACATTAAAGCAAGCCACATGTATCTTTTTTCAAAGTAAATACCTACATATGTATGATCTATACTTAATTAGCAGTTGCACATTAAGTAAAATTTCCTTGGTTTTGTCTTTATTTCTGACAACTATATGAGGAGTTATAGATTTACAGGAAAAAACATGCAAAAAGTACAGTGTTTTTGTGTTCTGAATTAATAATTTGAATGTATCAGTTCTGTTATATGTTGGAAAATGTTATTTTACATTAATATTCTCAAATTCTCATGGGATATTAAGGCTACCATATGCCAGGAGTATACTGTAGTTATTTTTGTCAATTTTGTTGATTCCCTTTATTTAATTTCTTTTGCAGTTAATGTCATATAATTTTGTGGGTACCATATGCTATCTTGAACAGATCTCTCTTAGCTCTTGTGTTCCCAATTTGATTATAAGCTTCTAGGCAGAAGAGCCATATTACTTGCACTCCCCACATCACCTACCGTAGCAACAAAATTGGCAGACATAACTACAGTGTACTCTAGTCGTATGTGAGGCTTAATATTCCATGAAGATAGCAGAGTTTCTTAAAACTTCCTAACAAGTAGTAATTTGTAGCGGGGATAATGTTTGCTTCCTGGATTTATTTTACAACTGGAATGAGAGCATATATCTAATAAGAGCCTAGCATAAATATGGGGGTCTCTTTTAAGGCTAGTGTTCAGCACTAAGTCTCCGGGTGAGTGAGTGTAGCAAGATTCCTAAATCTCAGTGATTGATATTTGAATATTTGGAGGGTTCTTAGAAGATCTTGGCCAGTTTTCCTCTTCCATGTTTGTGGTCTGGTGTTTTAGGAAAAAGTAATGATATGAATAGATGGCTATGCAGTATCATTTATTAATCTCCCAAATGTATATTTTATTTTGTGGATTTACTTGTGGGGGAAAATACAGTGTTGCATACCTAAGATGTTTGTATTAAACGATCTCTATTCATCTGTTTCCTGACATAGTAGTGTCAGGTATATTTATATAATGATAAACTTATTCCAATTTCTTTAATGCTATACTTTCTAAAGAAAGAATAGAATGTGTCAGTGTTTTTTCTACATGTTGCCAGAAGAATGAAAACAGATATAGTATTAGGCACATTTTGATAATTTTTGTGCTAAAATGTCTAATTTGCTATTGTCAGTATGATTTAGTGTTTCTCCTGATTTCCAGTATTCAGAAGATATGAAGCACAAGACCACACTTCTTGAACTTCAGAAAATGTTTACATATTTAATGGTATGTTTGAAATTATGTATAGAAAACTAATTAGATATGTCGTAGAATAAAAGCTAAACTCATTAAGTAGAATTCATTTGCAGCAGCTTTTTCCTGGCTATGTACTCTTATTTTTCAAACTGAATTTATCAGTTACCAGTATTCTTTATCATAGAGACTTCCATCATATCCCAGTCATCTACATTCTGTTAATTTGTCTTTTGAAGGGTCCTTTGTTAAATGAGCATTTTCCTATCTGAGGGTCACCCCCCTTTATGCCAAGAGTTTCTGACTAATTTCTCTCTGTCCCTTTTAACTTCCACCCACAAAACTATAAAAATGGCCAATCTTAAAATGATAGAAAGCAAATCTGATAATATTATTACCTTACATAAAACTCTTCAGTGGCTTTTCATTATGAACAGAATAGTATTCATAATCAGCATAGCATACATCCTCTGTGATCTTGCCCTACCCTTCAACCTCTTCTCTTATTCCTTTCCATATGTGGCTTGCCTTAATTAGAAGCCCTTTGAAGCCTGTCACCCTGTTGCTTCATAGCTTGTGCAGTTTTTTTATGCTGTGCTTTCTGCCTGAAGCAGTCTTCCCTCAGTACTCTTCTCCATTTTCTTCTTACTGTTATCCTTTAAGAGTCAGCTCTGTTTTTACTTCCTCTAACAGAGGAAGCAAGTGTTTCTAAGTTACCCTATCTCTTTGTTGTTCTTACTACTTGTGTTGAAGTTACTATTCTCACCTATTAGAATCTTGAAGATATTGTCATATTTATTCCTGTATTTTTCCACCTTCTAATAATCATTAAGCACGCAATAAGTGATTTTTTTAACAAAATTAAAATATTTGCTAGGCATCTCTTCATTCTATTTTTTTTTTAAGGATTATTTATTTGTTTACTTTCATCCATTTTTAACACCACCCCCCTCCGCCTTTTTGCTGTTTTTGTGTCCATTCGCTGGGCAATTCTCTGTGACTTTCCTGCCCTTTCTTATACTTCTCCTATTTTCACTGGATTTTGATCCTTGGAACCTCCGATGTGGGAGAGAGGCGTCCTATGGCCTGCGCCACCTTAGTTTCTGGTTTTTCGGTGTGTCTTGTCTTGACTCTCCCTTGTGTCACTCTCCTGTTAAATCATCATCTTGTTACGTGGCTCCGCCAGGCCTGGAATGCCTGCACATGGGGCCCTGGGCCTCACCCACTTGTGGGGCCTAGTAGCCTGCATGCCTTCTATATTTTTCTTTATTTTACCAGGAGGTCCCGGGGATCAAACCCAGGTCCCTCCATATGGGAGAGGGACACCCAACCATTTAAGCCACTCCCACCCCCTCTTCATTCTATTTTTAATCTTCTTTTAAAAGAGTCAGAACATGCCTTTAAACTGACAAATAAGTAGTTTTTTTTTTTTATTAAAAAAATAAAACAGTTTATACTATAGAAAATTTTATTCAGCCTGGAAAGGTTTATATATTATGCTTCACAATACATATCTGGGTCCTTTGAATTCCAAATTCCTTTCTAGAAATTCTTGGACTTAAGGAATATAAATTCATTTACTTACTATAATTTAAGCTACTGGCATCAAGACCTTTAAAATGAAAATGTCATGAAAACTGAACAAAAAATTAAATAGAAGGGGAGCATTTAAAGTTTTTCCTTATAGATTTACTCTACCTGGTTTTATGGTTATTGTTCCTTCATTTATTTAAAACTCTATGATAATGTCCTTATTTTTGAGACTGAGATTGTTTATTTGATTGTTTTATTTTAATTTTTTCCTTTACAGGAGAGTGAATGCAAAGCATATAATCCTAGACCTTTCTGTAAAACATACACCATGGATAAGCAGCCATTGAATACTGGGGAGCAGAAGGATATGACAGAGTTCTTTACTGATCTGATAACTAAAATTGAGGAAATGTCTCCAGAACTGGTTAGTACCTGAATCCTGAAAGGTTTCTTTGAAATTTATATAGATTTCCCATGTTTTAATTACCTACTTTGTTTTATTTTAAAGAAAAATACAGTCAAAAGTTTGTTTGGAGGTGTAATTACAAACAATGTTGTGTCCTTGGTAAGTGTTCTACCTGTTCTTTGCTTTTTGGAGATCTTAATGTTTGTTTTAACTTATTATTAAATTACTAATTTTTGACTGTTGATTAATCAGGATTGTGAACATGTTAGTCAGACTGCTGAAGAGTTTTATACTGTGAGGTGCCAAGTGGCAGATATGAAGAATATTTATGTGAGTAATGTACATAATTTTTAATGCTTTTGTAACTGTTTCTGTTTACCAACTTTATGATCTTAAGAGTTAACTCTTCCCATTTTTCATTTTGCTATGCTCTTCAAGTAAGAATGAAGATTCAATTGTCATCCAACAAATTTAATTTTTGCCTAATCAAAATTTAAAAAAAAAAAAATGGCTTGGGTAAAAATGTAAATAATTTGGCCTTTCAGAAAATTCAATGAGATTGGTTAGAGCATCGTATTAATATGATGAAAAACTTTTTTTTTTTTTGCTAAAATTAAGAATTCACCTCTTTTTAAAAAATTGTTTTTCCTTTGGGCATTGTGTCCAAATTGTAATTACTGCTTTTTGTATGTGTGAATGCTGTGAATAATGGGAAACTTTTACATGTGGTTTTATACACAGGAATCTCTTGATGAAGTTACTATTAAAGACACTTTAGAAGGTGACAATATGTATACTTGTTCTCATTGTGGAAAGAAAGTACGAGCTGAAAAAAGGTATGCTGTTTGAAAATATTATCCCTTTGCTAAATCATTAAAAGGAACAGAAAGATAAATGAAGAATGAATTCAAGATTTTTTAAGTCAAGGTCAGCTCAGTCTCCTGCAGCAGCTTTTCATTGAGTTATTCAGTAAAATATAATTGATTTTTATATATATTCAGAGCTAGAAAGGAAGTAGAAGTCACTGAACTTGCTTGCAAAGTCTAGATTTTTAGAGGTGAAGCTTGGAAGTGAGGATCGTTGTCATCATTATATTGACTCTCAGATTACTAGCTTCAGTAATTATTAGGTAATAATAATAGCTAATGTTCTCCTATTGTTTTCTATTTGGCAAGCTCTCAGGGCTTTATGTGATTTAACTCCCTTAATCCTCATAACTGCCCTTTACAGTGGATATTATTATCCTCATTTTACAAGTAAGGAAATGGAGGCACAGGAAGAATAAGAAATTTTCCCAATATTTGTTCTTGAGATAGGTGGTACAAATAAGAAAATTTCTAAGAGATAGATAATACAGCTGAATTCGAGTAAGCTTTGGGCCATCTTAGGTAGAAATCTCCTGCAGGCAGTTGGCTGTTAGTCTGGAACTTGGAAAGATGCCTGGGGCAGGGTCTGATTTGGGTATTAGTGGGCTATTAAGTTAAAAAGTATTGTGTGAGTTTTTTAAACTTTATAGTTCAAACTTCTTCTCTACCTTCTATTCTGTGTGTTTTTGGCTTTCCCGCTGGGCTCCCCTGGCTCCTTTCAATGTCCCTCTACACCCCACCCCATCACCTGAGTGCTGGAGTGTGTGTGAGGGGTTTATGGGAGTAGGCATTCTGGTCCCCAGGAGACCCAGGGAGGGAGGTGGAGGCTGCAGAGGGCTCTGGGAAGCGATGGACATTGAGAGGCAGGCTGCAGGAGGTGCTGAAAGGTTGGGGGGATGTCCTTTTTTATTTTCAAATTGGAAGAAGTGATGGATCATTTTAGAACTTAAGCTTCTGAACCAAGAGGGAGTTCTGAAAATTGTCACTGGATTTAATGGTATCCTTCTTACTATTCAGCAACTATGTGAATTGCTAACAGATCCAAGGAAAAACTATGTAGTAATAGACAGATTTCTCAGAGGAGAAGAAAAGAATGTGATGATTATTAGCTGTGTTTATCCTTCTTCTCTTCAGAGAAAAACAATTCCAGTAGGTTTGAATTGAATGGTGTTACGTTTCCTGGAAATTCACCAGGTGTGAATCAGGAAACAGAGGTGTAATATAAATGGGCCTGGAACACCGAAGCCACTTAATTGACCAAAGGTTTCTTTGTCAGCCCCCATGACAACAAATGTTTTTTGCCTGAGAGCACAGAGAAGAGTCCAACTTACAGCAAAATGACAACAGAAATCACAGCAAATCCCTGACATCTCGATCAGAAAGTTCCTCGGTGAGCTCTATGAAAAACAAACATCCACATGAAGATGCAGTAAGGTTGAGGGGTATGAGGTAAAAAGACTCAGGTTTGACAAAGAAGGTAAAGTAAGAGAGACAGCCAGTCAAACAACTTAGAGTGAAATTTCTCCAGTTAGAGTAGAAGAAACAGAAGCATCATCTTCAACTCAGGATAAAGACAAAGTAGTTGTTCCACGCAGAACTGTACAGAAGAAGAATCTTTTATAACATCAAGAGATGTTATAAAACATCTCCCAGGGAGCCGATGTGGCTCAGTGGTTGAGCGCTGGCTTCTCACATACGAGGTCCTGGGTGCAATCCCTGGCCCTGGTACATTAAAAAAAAAAAAAAGAGAGAGAGAGAGAGAAATGATCCAAGAAAAAAAATCAAAAAGAATCTGGTGATGCCTTAACTGTGAATGAAGACACTTCTAAGGAAAATAATCAAATGGAGGAATCTGTTCTGTCTCAAGCTGAGATTTACATTCTGGAAGGTATTGAAAACACAGGCCCTATAAGTAGTGATTCTGACTGCTATTTAACAGACTTAGTAGAATCCAATTCCAATAAAACAGGAGAGGTTCTCTCAGAATCATTCATGGAAAAATGACAGTGAAGCCACAGGATGAACTGATGGAACAAGACTATTTAGAAACATTTAGATGCAGTATTTCACATACAGTTCTGGTTTTACACTGTATAAAACTTATAAAGTGAACCTTTAGTTTTTCAAGAGAAGCAGGTTGTAAAATTACTGTTTTAGTTTGCCAAAGGGCAGCTGATGCAGAGTACTAAAAATGTGTTGGATTTTTATAAAGGGGAAAAAGCTCTCTTATTTGGAGTATCTTTTATTTGGGGTTAAAGCTCACAGTTCCAAGGCTGTGAAAAGTCCAACTCAAGGTACCATTAAGAGGTGCTTTTCCACCAAAGTCAGCTACTGTTGATCCTAGAGTTGTTGCCATGTGGTAAAGCAAGATGGTCGCCAATCTCTGTGGAGGTCTCTGCCTTCCACTCCAGACTCTACTGTCTCTTGGAGCTCAGCTTTGAGCAACTAGACACAGGGCTTATCTCTTTTTGGGCCTCCTATACCAGTCTCAGCTGTTTTTTTCTCTTCCAAAGTTCAGGTTTAAGCTGTCAGGCATATAGCATGGCTGGTCTCCTCTTGAGCTGCTCCATGGGCCCAACCTCTTGGGGTCTTTGTGCTTAAGTAGTCCTCTCTCTGTCACATTGTAGAATCAAATATGCTGGCTCTCTTTTTCCTCTGTCTGTCCATCCCTATGAGTCCATTCATATCAGACCCAACAAGTGGGTGGGAACCTAATCTCAGTCACAATCCAAAGCCCTAAAGTGATTGTTGCAGTTGGGCAGTTTAATGTAATTATGAATTCCAAAAATATAATTGGATCATGCTTGTAAACTGATCTGTTAATCTAGGCATGATTAAGTTATGATTAGGGCGTCAACTGGGCCATGTCAGTAGGGCATTGAGCCCCACCCCTCGGTGGGTGGGGAATCGAATATAAAAGGCAAGACAAAGAACAGAGTTGAAGCAGTTTTTTTGAGTAGCAGTTTTGATGTTGGAAAGAAGGCCCCAGGAGAAGAGAAGCGAGCCGTTCGCCTGATTGTCTACAGCTGACCTTGTGGAGGAAACAGGAGCTAAGCCCGGAGAGAAACGCATCCCCAGGAAGACAGGAAACCAAGAAGCATAAACCCTGGCAAACGCTGGTAGCTGTCTTGCTCTAACACGTGGCAATGGACTGTGGTGAGAGAAGAAACTTAACGCCTTATGGCCTGGTAACTGTGGACTTCTACCCTTTATAAAGACCAACCCATTTTTGGTATTTCACATTAGCATCCCTTTGGCTGACTTACCAAGTAATCTAATCAAAGGCCCCTCAACTGAATTTTAATGCAGTTAAAAGGTGTCACACTGAGAGGAATAGATTAGTTTACTCTGTCTTTCCCTTTTTGGATTCAGAAAATAATCTCAAACTACAAGTACTTTGTGGGATAAATCCTGAAAGAGTTGTACATGTAAGAGCTGTGAATATCATCAGCTCCTCTGGGTCCTGCTTACTACATACATTTTTTGGTCTGGTCAAAGCAGTGATTTGTGTATAGAATTTTTTTTTTTTTTTTTTTTTTTTTTTTAATTTAGAATTAAAGTTTTTAAACTGGAAGAAAATAATTATAATTTGGAAAGCCCTTTGGAAATTATCACATTTAGCTTATACATATTCAAGAAAGCTTTTTGTCTTCTCTCTTTCTGACAACTCTAGTAGTTTTCATATTTTGGTCATAGCTTAACATGGGAATTAGAGGGTTTCATGGTGGTTTCCAGATTTTATTATTTGACTATGTACAATGGAACTTTAAGCCATATATGTATGCGTGTGTGTGTGCGCATACATATGTAATTCTAAGGGGGGAAATGTTACGTTTTTCTGTTTCTGTAAGAGATGAATACTGTGGATATTTTTTTATTGCTAATGATTGTGTTCACTTCTTTCAAAAGGCAGTTACTTTCTCTTCTGAGTAACTCAAAACCTGGTCCTTGTTTAACCTTGGAAATCTTAAGTCTATTGAAATATTAGGTTAAACACATTCCAAGAGATACGTTCAAACTAAAATTCTTTTGTGTACTTCTGAAGTACCTGAGAAAAAGACTTCATTATTTGAGAATATGTGCTTTATCTTGGAAATTGTATTCAAACATTACCTTACTATTTTGTAGAATGAATGCTTATGAAGCTGACATAAGACCATCTCAGAAGAACTGAGCAGGTTCCTTGACTTTTTGGTTGCTTTTATGAACATTGTGAATATTACACATTACTTTCTAAATTATTCCAGAGTATGCAAATGTCAATGGTGAAACATCACTATACTGGAAGAATTAATATATTGCTTTAGTAATGTACCTGAGCTAAATGACTGAAGCCTTAAGGGTACATAGAAACTAACACAATTTGTATGACCTTTTGAAGTGAATTAGATATTTTTGAACATGCTTCTTGGGCAGCCAGTGTTATATTTTTCAGATAACACAAAACACAGTGATTATTCTAAATTTAATATTTTAAAATTCACGTATTTAAAGTTATACAAGCTGCAACTTCCCTGTCAAAATTACTGACTGCCAAATTTATACGTGTTTCTTCAGCCGTACCTTCTGATATTTAGAATGTTTAAATTTCTGTAAAGTAGATTTTGTAGAATGTAATGTGTTCACTGCCTTTGTGAAGCGATATATAATTCTATAATTTCTGTGTGTAAACTGAATGTTTGGGCTTTCAATACAGTATTCATTCAAAGCAATAGATATTATAAAAATTTTCTTCAGTCTTATAAAAAAATTTTTGGATGGATTTCTTGAAGAAAATAGTTTGCTATCTTTACTTGTTTTGCTAACATATGCCATACATTTTACAGTCCTTTTTTTATTTTTAATCATTTATTATTTTTTAGTGATTCACATTCACATTGATTTGGGGTTTTTCCCTCTAAATTCAGAAGTAACTTGTCCTTTTTTCAAAGAATATTCTTATGGCTATAAAAAGAATTATAAGTATATTTAATTTTTTTCCAGTATACTTTCTTCAGATTTTTTTGGGGGAGGGCATTTTAATTCATCAGACATTTATCAAGATCTTTCTGATTGCTCAACACTTTGCTGTGCTTCCTGGAGTATGATAAAGCATCTACTTGTGAATTGAAAACATTCTGAATCTCTAAAGGGAAAAGTTCTTTTTTCTTAACTGCTATAAGATGGCAGGTTTAGGGCAGAGTAGTTGGGAAAGGTGTTTCAATGCCACAGGTGAACCTTAAATGACAAGTAGAAATTGAATTTAAAAAGCAGCTTATGCAGTTAGTTACTGAAGCAAAGGCATAGAAATAGCAATAAACTTGTATGTATAAGAAGCCAGGGATTAGCCCAGTCTGCATGAAGTAAAGGATTTGCATTGACCAGTATTGAAAAATAAAATTGGTTAGATACAATGGCATCACATTTGTGGGCGGGTTATCTGCATAATTGATTGAACCCATCAAAACGTATGTTTTATAAAGAACATAGCTGTTGCAGGGCATCAAAACCTGAGATACCCTAAAGGTGCTACAGGAAAAGAAATAGAAGAGAAATCAAAAATCAGGATAGGATGGTGACCCCAGAAACTGGAGAGGAGAAATTAAAGAAAAAGATATTTGTTCATAATAGTCCACAGAGATGAAAGAGAATGGCAGCTGAGTAAAAGCACTGGGTTTTTCAAGACAGTAGTTTAGTGGTGTGTTTTGTCAGGTTGTAAGAATAGAAGTAGGATTTTCGTGGGATGTGGCATCAAGTGTAGACCATTTATTTTAGAAATTGAGCAATAAAAAATAGCAAGGAAAATGGAAGATGAAAGTACTTTGGGATCAAGCAAAGGCTTTTTCTAGATTAAGGAGATCTCAGCATCTTTGAAGATGGAGATTTAAAAGCCACCAGACAAGTTGTTAAAATCCTTAAGGATGGTATTCTTTTTCTCAGTCTTAAGGAGCAGTCAGATAGTAGACTGCAAGAGAAAAAAAAAACCTTGTAGTTGGACATAATCACGTGAAAAGATAGCTGTGAATGCAGTTATCAAGAGAAGACAAATTCATCTGAAGAGAACTGGAATAGGAGTTAGGGCTTACATAGAGCTACTCTGGAGCAATGTAGTGAGAGTCATTAAAAGATAATTGAGATGGCTGAGTCAAGATCTTTTGAGAATTTCTAGTTGGAATCAATAAATTTATTGTATAAATATGTCATTCTTTATAACCTCCTATCCTTGAATTATTTCCTTCTTTTGGCTAATTTGATTCTCTTGTTTTTCTGAGATACCTGTGTCCTCTCTCCCAGGCTAAGTAGCTATTCAGTTCTCTGTACTGTTACCATACTTTCATATTTCTGTGTTAACCTACTAAGTGTTCAACAGAAATTGGTGGATTGGAGAAGCAAATAAAAATATTCATTAGCCTCAACAGGATCATCATCTGCTCTGTCCTCAAACCTCTGTTTTTCTCAGTCTGTCCATTCTTCCTGAGTGATTTATTCTTCCACCATAACATAAATTCCGGTTTGGCATGCTAATGATTCTTTTTACCTAGCTCAGAATGCTTTGCTGTGCCCTGCCAACTATCTTACTTGTGTGTCATAGACTCAATCAGTCCATAAGGTAAACTTCAGTGTCTCCAGATCTCTTTAGCTCTGGAATCCCTGGCAGTGGTTCCACTGCTTACCACAAGTCCTTTAGAGACCCTCCAAAACTCTCATGATAAAGTTCATATTCCAACTTCACATACAAAGTCCTTTCTATTTCTTGACCACTATCTATTTCTGTAACTTCATTATTTGCCAGTTTCCCAAATAACCTATAATTTTGAATTTTTAAACTTATTTCCTCTCTTCATAACATCCTTCCTCCTTCCTTGTCTCCCTAAATTCCTACTTAAAAAATAAATAAACTGAGCTATTTAAACAAATACCCTTTTGAATCCACACATACGATGAAAAATTTATTCCCTGAAATTTATGTGTTTTTGTAAATCTAAGCTTTTATTTTGCTTTTTTTAAAACATGAACTAGGAATATACCATAAGATTTGGATAAGCAGTTGTTATTACTGTAGTAGTGGTGGTGGTGGTGATAGTAACACTAGTAGGCAGTACGTACTGAATGCTATTTGCCAGGCATTGTTCTTAGTATGAGATAGGCACTATAATCTCCATTTTACAAATCGTTAATTAAGCTCAGAGAGGTTAAATAATTTGCCTAGGGCTATACATCTAGTGAGTAATAGAGCCAGACCTAGCAATTCTGGCTAACAAAAGTAATTAATTAAATTCCTGTTATTTGTTGGGGGGGGCCACTCTGAACCAAAGATCTCCTTAGTTTTAGAGTATGATATTGCTCCATTTCACGTTTCCATGGGACTCTTTGCATATGTTTTCTTTTTATTATTTTTTTTAGGAAGTACCGGGGATTGAACCCTGGACCTCATACATTCGAAGTAGGCACTCAGCCACTGAGCTACACCTGCTCCCTGCATATATTTTCATCATGGGATTTGCCACAGTCTACTGTTAACTTATTTTTCTTATCTAGATGCTAGAAAGCTTTCAGAATGGAAAGTCATGTAAGAAGGAGAATGTATAGTATTTATTTATATGGGTGTGATTTAGAATGCTATTTTATTTACTCTGAGTTAAATATGGAAATAGGTGTAGTGTGAATATAAATGAAACCAATTGAAATATTGCTTTGATAGACTTTTAAGCAAATGTTTTCTATATTTTTGTCCTTTAGGGCATGTTTTAAGAAATTGCCTCGCATTCTGAGTTTCAATACTATGCGGTATACATTTAATATGGTTACTATGATGAAAGAGAAAGTGAACACACACTTTTCCTTCCCATTACGTTTGGATATGACACCTTATACAGAAGACTTTCTTATGGGAAAGAGTGATAGGAAAGAAGGTAATTTTCTCTCCCTCATCTATGTTTATTGTAAGTTTCCATAATAAGCTAGTCATATGCAAGGTGTTGGTGGTAGGGTAATGTATGGGAGCCCCATAAGTTCATAATTTATTCTTTATACACTTTCTGCTTATGGATGTTCATGTTACACTTCAATTTTAAAAAGTTAAAAATTAAGATAGTCATAATTATAGAATTGTATCAGCTAAACATTTAACAAAAATACATTGAATCCTAGAAAGGAGAATGTTCCTAAAGACTGTAAGGGACATTCAGTCAGTTAGGCAATAATTATTTAGTGTCTACTAGGACTATGTTTCAGGCATTTGGGACACAGGGATGAACAAGATAAACATGGTCACTCCTCTTGTGGAGTTTTACTCTAGTGGGGAAGTCATATTGGACAAGAAATTACAAGCATGATGTTGTCTTAACAGGACAGTGAATGTATCACAGGTCTGGGGAATTAGGGAACACTTTGATTTGAAGGCGACATTTAAGCAGAGGTATGAAACGAGTAAGAGCAAAAGTGAGAGGAAGAGATGAGCTCTGGGGAAAAGGGAGGGAGGGTGAGGTAAAGGGAAGAAAGCAACCGCCAGATCACTTATTGCTTTATAGGCCATGTTAATAATTGTGATTTGTATTCACTGTGAAATTATTGGAAGGTTTTAGTCCAGGAAGTGACAATGACCCTACGGGAATTTGGAAAAAGTGCTTATGACTGCAATATTAGAAATGGATTAGAGGAAAATGAGAGCTGCATGGGAGGCCATTCTGGTAAACTATGGAAGAGAAGATTGTGACTTAGATGAGGAAGAATACCAGTAGAGATGAGGACTTGACTAAATGAATTCAATAAAAATTTATTGAAATCTATTTAATATTCTGCTACTTTTAGGGTAGTGGGAATACAGTGACAACAAAGAACAAGGAAGGTTCCTGCTTGCGCAGAGTTTACATTTTAGTTGGTCTGTGGCCAGATGGAGTAGGAAGAATCAAGAATGACTCAGGTTCCTGGCTTGAGCAACTGGGTGAATAGCAGGGCCATTGTTTCAAGAAAGCCTTAAGAAAAGAGAGAGTGTAGTCAGCAGTGTTGTATAGGAGAAGCAACAGTTCCTTTAAGAATAGGACTGAAAATAACTTAGTGTGTCCTACACTTTGGTTATCTTTTATGAGCAATTTCGTTTTGTGAAAGGAAGGCAGATTGCAGCGAGTTAAAGATGGCACTTGGTTTATTCATTGTTTTTATTTGTTATTTCCATATATCCAGTGGTTTTCAAACTTTTAAGTGCTTCAAGGACCATAATGGTGAGAGAAGAAAACAGGGCCAAGTTCTTGATTCTTCCATTCTCCTTCAGCCAGAGAAGTTCTGTTTTACCATAGTAAGGGTCCTGGTAATGTTTTATTTTTATAAAAAGTTATGTTTGAAAGCCACTGTGCTTTATACTCTAAGCTTCAGGAAAGAGAAGTATATTTTAATCTTTATACCCCATGCCTGGCACTTAATCAGTATCCAGGAAATGGTGGATACCCATTTAGAGTTGAGCGGTGTAAACAATGAGTGTAGGCTATTCTTTCAAAAGAGGAGCATACTTTTTTAAGAAAATAGAGAATCTGGATAACTACAGCTATAAAGGAACACAGAGATAAGGGAAGGAATTTTTTCAGTTAGGATTTGATTGTTTTTAAATTGCAAGAAATGAGCCAGTAGAGATGATAGGTTTGAAAATATACTTGAAGTTAAGTAGTGGGCATTGTATAAATGAGTCTTAGTTTTTTAACTGCCTATCAAACCATTTTGAAAATTTAATAGGACTCTCATTAAAACTCAGTGCTGTGCTTGATCATATTTTCCTTAATGCTTGCATGTATAGAGGTAGCAGAAATTTATACCGAGACAGAAAAATTTGTTGGGCCATAAGTGGGCCAGAATCATATCCTAGCATTGACTACATAAGTACATCCAAACCCTCAGCCACTGCTTTGAAACTGTGAGCCATTTCTTCATCTCCATCCAATAGTTACTTCACTTTACAGTTTGACTGTGAGCTGACATTAACCAAATCTGCTCTCACTTCCTTGCTCCTGATTCTACTTTTCTCCTGTCTATGGTAGTACTAGGTGTACAGATTATAAATCATCCATCATCTTCAAACTTCTGATCACACCATTCTATAATTTTTTCCTTAGCATCTTTTGTTACCTTTAGATTTTAAATCATTTGAGACAAGAAGTATTTCATTTGTTTTTATCTACACATAGCTCCTAATACATATTGTTTTCTATTGATGTACAAGCATGCTATTTACACAGTGCACCATTTTCCTTAACTTTAAAAGGCATAAATTTGTTAATTACTTTCCACGTCTTATGTTTGCCTGATCCTAATAAAATAGAATGAAGCATTTTATACTGTTTATCAAAAGGATTAGGCAGATTAAACAGAGAACATGTTTTATATCTATATATTATATTGATGTTGAAAATTATGCACCAACACATGCTTGTTTCTCAAATAATTTGTATTATATGTTCCTTAAAGTAGTAGCATGTGGATGGTGAATAACTAGCAAACCGAGTTGTTTTGTACTTGTTTTAGTATTAAAGTATTTTTTTAAACAAATCAATTTTATTAATACATATAAATAAAGCATACAGTTTATCCAGTGTACAATCAGTGGTGTTTGGTATAATCACACAGTTGTGCATTCATCACTTTAATCATAATTATTAAAGCATTTTCATTATTTCAATAATAGTAATAAAAAACACAAGAAAATTCCTCACTTCTCAATCTCTGTTTCTCCTGCTGTACATAGCTGCTATTTCTGGCTATTCTTGCACAGTTATTTATTTTTTATTAAGCAGTTTTATTGAGATATATTCACAAACAATATGATCTATCCAAAGTATATAATCAGTGGCTCTTAGTATAATCACAATGTTGTACATTCATCATCTCAAAAATTTTAGAACAATTTTATTTCTCCAAAAAGAAAGATACACGCCCCTTAACGTTCCTTCCTTATAACATCTAATCTTATTTCATCTTTATAAATTGATTTATATTTGCATTTTATTTAAATGGAATCATACAATATGTAGTACTCTGTGTCTGGTCTCCTTCACTTAGTATAATTTGTGTTTTTTATCTGATATTAACATTTTGTAGTATTAACTTACATTTGTTCAGCTTCAAAGAAAAATGGTCTTATATATGCAATTTTACCCATATTCATATTTCACATAATGTATTTATATTTCACATAATATATTTAGTTCATATTAGGGCAATCATACAGTATTTGTCCTTTATGTCTGGCTTGCTTCACTCAGCCTCCAGGGAGTATATAAAGTATTTTTGCCTATTTCTGCATATATAGTATGTTAATTACATAAAGTGATTCTTAAGATATTACTTAGTTTTCAAAATTATTGCTATTATTTCATGTAAATTATTTCAGGTTTTAAGGAAGTCGGTGATCATTCAAAAGATACAGAGAGCTATGAGTATGACTTGATAGGAGTTACTGTTCACACAGGAACAGCAGATGGTGGGCATTATTATAGCTTCATCAGAGATATAGTCAATCTACATGCTTATAAAAACAATAAATGGTAAGTTTAAGATATTTTGTTCTTTGGATTTTTTAAATCATATTTTCTATTTTTAAATGTATAGGTTCATGATAGTTTCACCTTCAGATATATTTTCTATTTTTAGTTATCTGAAAAATTTTCCATAGAAATTAAGGAAAAAAACCTTCAAAAGACAATATGAACCAAGTGTTCAGTGTGAATTAGTTGTTCTTTATGGATCTCTGGATGCTTGAGAATGAATGAATGCTCTCCCCAGAAAAATGAATACTTGGAATGTTTTGCATACAAGTTTAAGAGATTCATAGACAACATTGGACCTCCCAAGTCTTAATAACTTGTTCACTCGTTCAAGAGCTGTTTACTGAATACCTTCTGTAGGGTGGCCACAAAATCCTTATATACGCCAGGTGGAAGTTACCTGCATGCTCCCCTCTATTCACCATACTCCTTTCCACTCCCCATTGTTCTTGCCACCTTTTATTAAGTTAATGATTGGAAGTCATGAAATCAGTCCCTAATAGCTGTTTTTTGGTCTTCATGTGTTGTTAGGTAGAGTCTTGTGCACAGGCACTGTATACATGCTTGGCATTGTTCTAAGCATTAGGAAAATTGCTTTGAACAAAATGTGTATTGCTAGATTGATCTGCAGTTAGCCGAATGGTTTTGTTCACCTATTTCTCACTCCTTCACCATACATGATGATATCTTTTACTTTTTTTTTTTTTAATATCCATTTGAATGTTTCTCCATAAGTATTCTTTGGTTTTTGTTTTTTGTTTTTTTGTTTTTTTGTTTTTTTACTGGGAGGTACCGGGGATCGAACCCCAGTCTCTCCATATGGTAGACGGACGCCGAACCTTTTGAGCCACATCCGTTTCCCCATAAGTATTCTTTGAATCATTTTTTATCATAAATTTTGAAATGGTGTCTTTATCTTTAGAAGTTCTCCTTCTCTTAAAATCTTTCTGTCCAGTAGTTTCATAAGCTATATTTAAGGAAACTTTTTATTCCTTTTTTTTTTTTTTTTTTTTTTGAGGTACCTGGGATTGAACCCCGGACCTTGCACACGGGAAGCAGACGCTCAACCACTGAACTACATCCATTCCCCTATTCCTTGTTTTTATGAATTCTTTTGTTAATGCTACATGAAAATGGACCTATCAGATTTTAAGGTGGTTATGACTATGTTGTAAAATTATATTCCCAATTGCTAGTAGATTCACGTTGTTAAAACAAGAGTGTGATTAGAATTTACCTCATGAAATAATTATTTTATCAGTATTTCAAATCTATCAGTATATAATCTAAGTACTAAAAAATATAACAGGCATTATATAAAGAGATTCAGTATTATACATGTTTCATCTATACTAAATGCTCTGTTTTAGGTATCTTTTTAATGATGCTGAGGTGAAACCTTTTGATTCTGCTCAGCTTGCCTCTGAATGTTTTGGTGGAGAAATGACGGTAAGTTTTACTCAGAAATTGTTAATGATGTGTGATTGTCCAAGTGCTTTGCAACATTCATAAAATCCAGTGGCATTAACTTAACTTTAATGGCTATGATTAAATCTAAAATTTATTCAGCTGTTATTTATTGAAAGTTTAGAATGTTCAGAGTATAGCAGTAGATATTGGGAAATAGAAATAAGTGTTATTTCAGCCTTCAATAAGCTGGTTATGAAAACAAGACTTAGAAATACAAATGAAATACAAATGGGGGAGTGGATGTGGCTCAAGCAACTGGGCGCCTGCCTCCCACACGGGAGGTCTTGGGTTTGGTTCCCGGTACCTCCTAAAGGAGACAAGTAGACGCTGCAACCAGCAGGAGTGGAAGTGGCTGAGGCAGTTGGGCACCCGCCTCTCACATAGGAGGTCCTGGATTTGGTTCCCAGTACCTCCTAAAGAAAATGAGCAGACAGACGAGGGAACCTTGGGGGATGGAGGAGGGAAATAAATATTTTAAAAAGAAAAGAAATACAAATGGGGGGGGGAGCGGGTATAGCTCAGTGGTTGGGTGCCTGCTCCCATTTACAAGGTCTTAGATTCAATCCCCAATATCTCCTAAATAAATAAATACAAATGGAAAAACTGAATAATAGTACAAGAATTAAATTACACTACTGCAAGAAATTTTGATTGAATGAGTGGTTTACTCAATGAATGCTGTGGGATTAGAGCAAAAAGAAATCACTATTAGCTTAATCTGAAAAATCTTTAATAAGGAAGTTGGTTTGAACTGAACTTTAAAGAATTGCCCCTTTAGTGCTTTTGTAACTGGAGCAGCAACCTGATTATTTACTAGTTATAAGATAGACAAAGAACATCTGTTTGTTACAAAATTGGCAATAAGATCTATGAGGAGAAAATTGTGTTGTAGTATTATAATATAGCAGTTTATCCTAGTACCAGCTTTCTGAAAACTTCATTGTGTTTTAAAATGCCCTATTGGTCCTCACAAGTCAAGTATTAAATAGTCATTTCCATTTCATAGATAAGCCCAGATATTTTTCATTAATAGCCATGTTTGTTGTCAAATGAATGTTCACATTGTGAGTTTTAATGAAGAGCTTCCTTATTGCTTCTTGGTGCTCTTGCGTACTATTCTTAATGAAAAAGGAAAAATAAACCAATTGCTAACAATTTGGAAATGTATAGAAAAAGGAAATTTATAACTAAGTATTTGCTAATCAAACCGTTGCTAAATGATTGCATCTCTAGATGTTATTTCTAGGATATTCCTGTAAAAAAAAAAAAAGTACCCAAAAGACAGAAAAGAAGTATGTAAACCTTGCAAAGCTCTTCTCTTCAAAGGTAGTACAACACTACCTTCCCCCCCACCCCCAGAATTGCTGATCCATTTTCTTTCTTTATGCTTTTATATATTATATGGTAAAGTACCTCAAAAAATTTGTTTTGCATCTTTGTTTTCCAGTACTCTTAGCCTGTCTCCTCTTATTTTTATATCATTTATAATGCTGTTTGTCTACTTCCCTCAGTTTTTTTTTGTTTTGTTTTGTTGTTTTTTTCATCTTTTCTATCACAACATACCTGAAGTTCCCCAGAATTATCTGTAGTAATTTTCACCTTCCCACTCATTAGGAAGTAGCCCTTAAGTTGTCAGAAGTCCCACCACATGAGTCACTTCATATTCCACATGTACAGTTGTCCCTATATTATCTTTTCCACAATCTCCCTTTGTACTATGGGTATTTTTACTTCTATTATTCTGATCTCAGATCTCTGCTGATTGCCATTTCCTCTTGGTCTTTTTTCCCTTTCTCTCTATTTCCCATCATTGTTTAATTCTTCATTTTCCATCATTTCTTTTGTGATGGTCTATAGTTAACTTCTGATATTTCTTACCATGATCCATCAGTTGTGTTACTTAATGTGCATACTGACAAATCCATTTCATCTGCAAAAAGTTATTTATAGCTCTAAGGTTCAAATTTTGTTCGTTTTTGGAGGATTGGTACAGGCAGATAGAGGTACATATGGACATGGTGAATGTCTAGGCCTTAATTCTCCTAGGGAATATTTTGAGATTCAATAAATTACATCTTCATGCCTATGAAATATTTCAGTAATCTGCTTTCCTTACTTAAAATGTTGCTGGGGAAGTACAGTTTTAAATTTAGCTTTTATTTCCACTTAATTGATCACATTTATAGAAATTAAGCCCCGACCAACTATTTCCTTGCAACACCTTCCTTATTTCTGTTTTCTTTGTTATGATAAAATTTTCTTAATCTCAATTTTAGAGTATTAAATTCTCAATTGAAAAAAACAATGTACCAAGAATGATGTCAGAATACATTGGCCAAATTTATGAAGTAGTTGGGATTTAATGATTTAATAATTAGTGTTTCAAATACTATTTGAAAACTATTTATAAGAATACTATAAAGTATAAAAGTAACTGTTTATAAAATAATTTATATATAAAAATAGCAGAGTACACCTATTTTTCAAGAAGAAAACTTTTTTTTTTTTTTTTTAAACAGACCAAGACCTATGATTCTGTTACAGATAAATTTATGGATTTCTCCTTTGAAAAGGTAACCATTTATTTCATATATAATAATTTTATATTGTTTTCTTTCTCTACATTGTCAGATTTTATAGTTACACCCTGTCAAAATGAAAATATGCTTTTTTTTTTTTTTTTTTTTTTTTGGCCTTTTAAAGACACACAGTGCGTATATGCTGTTTTACAAACGCATGGAACCAGAGGAAGAAAATGGCAGAGACTACAAATTTGATGTCTCATCAGAGTTATTAGAGGTATGAGTTAATTTGACTTCACCCGTTTAAAAGTATTTTTCAAGGAATAGTGTTTATAATAAGATATGGCTATTACATAATTAGAATCTATAATCCAGAGTAGACCTTAAGACTATTTACAAATAGTCTTGGCAATAATGAGATAATATAGGGGAAGTAAAATGAGTCAGATTGAAGAAGGTGTAAATTATCAAAAAATAGTGAAGTAAAATAAGAAACCTTAATCATGTAGACACACACATAAATTTACAGTATATTGGAAATTTATTTAAAATATGTATTATGTATTTTTTAAGAAATGTCTTATGGGGGCGGAGGTGGCTCAACTGGTTGAGCATCCGTCTACCATATGGAGGGACCCGGGTTCGATCCCCGGGACCTCCCGGTAAAATAAAAAAAATAAATAAAAAAAAAAGAAATGTCTTATTGTAATGAGGCATTCTTTGTTTTACTGTGTAGTAAGTGGTATATTGTCACATTGTCTTAAAATTATTCATAACTGGATATGTGTTATCAGTGTTATAAGACTCAGTAAACGAAGACATAAAAAGCAAATCATCTTCAGAAATGGAAACCCGGTAGAAATATATTCTTCCATTTAGACAGTTTAGATTTACTCTCTGATTTTTTTCTTTATGTGCTCTTGGGATTAAGTCTTAGAACTGAGTGGGTTTTATTCCCCAGACAGACACTTTCAACTGGTATCTTGCCTATACATGTATCTTTTCCCAGTGCAAAGCTGAGAATCATATTTTCCCTCAACCCATTAAATTGGATTTATCTGTACAATTAGATGCTACTGATAATAGACGGCCTCACTAGATTTAAATCTATTAAACTTGCCTATTTACACAAAAATTTCTTTCAACCACCATCATAACAGCATAGACGTTAATCATCCCTGTATACAAGGCTTCATGCTCTATAATATTCAGGCAAATACAGATTTTGTTCTTCCTGAGGTCCCAACTGTTTAATAACATTAAGGCCACTTGTGAAATAAATGAAATTTTAAATACAGTCTTCCAATGATGTATATTGTTCATTTATGTCAGTGATTCTCAAACTTTCTGATCTTAGAATTCCTTTACATTCTTAAAAAGTATTGAATTTTTAAATTATTTTTATTGTGATAACATAGATACAACATAAGTTCTCATTTTAACCACTTTCATGTGTACAGTTTAATATTAACACTACTCTGTTACCATCATCACTATCCATTACCAAAATCAGCTTTTTTTTTTTTTTTAATGTGGGTTACATATTTATATTAGGCATTAAAACAAATTTTAAAATATTCATTTGAAAGAAATAATAAACCTAGTTCATGCTAACAATAAATAACATACTGTATGAAAAATAGTTTTCAGAACACTTCAGTGATAAAAGTGGCCCTATTTCATAGTTTTGCAGATCTCTAATGTCTGTCTGGCTTAAATGAAGACAACTGTGTTCTCTTAGCTCCTCCTTTATTTGGTCTGTTGTGGTATCACTCTTCATGTAGCCTCTGGGAAAGTCTATTGCACAGTCATGAATTAATGAAAGTACAAAAGAAACATGACATCTTAGTGTTGCTAAGAAAATAGTTTTGACCTTGCAGAGTCCCCAAAAGGGTCACAAAGAACCCCAGAGTTCACTGAAGCACTCTGAGAGCCACTGATTTACATCATGAAAAACAGGATTCCTAGATCTTTGCTCTACTGAAACAAACAAGACCGAACTATGTCAGAGTATCCATTTTTTCCACATAATTGTGTACTTGTATTAACTTAAAATATTTACCTGCATGTAAATATTTACTAAAAATATGAAATAAAAAATAACATTATTATAGATTTTAGGCAGAGACTGCAATCTGGTCCCTTATACTATTCACAGTTAAAACACAGCTATTAGCAGACTTGCCCAAAAGGTAACACAAGGACTGGTAGAACCATAAAATAGATTAAACAAGTAAACAAATTGATTACAAATTATAATGAGTGCCATAAATAAAACAAGTAGAGTTCTCAGAAAATAATTGGTAGGGGTTTGGGGGGGGAAGGTGGTCAGGAAATTCTTCGTTGACATTAATCTTAATCTGAGATTTGAAAGTTAGAGAGGAGTTAATCATGTGAAAAGTGTTTCAGGCAAAGACACCATCACACACAAATCTTTTGAGAAAGGATAGGGCTTGTTGGCATCGTTTAGGAGCTGAAATCATGATGACCTGTGTCACTATAATATAAGTGGAAATAAGTGTGACCCAAGATGAGGTTGGACAGGTATATAGAAAATAGGCCAATTCTGGTCAACGTAGTACAATAAGTTCACACTTAAACACACCCAGTTGGCTCCAAACACATTGTGTTAATAGATAAAATGTAAAAAGAGACAATCAGAAAACATTATGAACATCTCTGTAGAACAGAAATGGAGCAGAACTAAAAGCACTGAGTATGATGGAAACCACAGAACTCTACCAGGCTTTAGGTCCAAAAGTAAATAGAGGTGGCCAAGAGTTTGGCTCTTGTGGGCTAAAGGGAACAAAAATTATGTCACAGGGTCTAGAGCCAGGCTCATAGCTGGAAGCAGGATGCTTGGAATTGAGCTGTCTTGCTTTCAAACAGCACTCATTGGGATAGACAGAGTTGTCAACTCTGCCTAGGGCAGCAGCTTTATAGAAAACTGTGTGCCTAGAAGGCTGGAGTACCAACAACGCAAACTGGCCATTTAGTGACTAGGTCTGTGATTTAACAAATATCATTGTGGAGCAGTTGCCCAAATACATATTTATAAGGCTGGTAGGCTGGGGAGACAACTAGAGGTAGCATTTAGCATCTAATGCTGAGATAGCCAGTAATGTCAATACTCAGAGCATTGCCAGCTGAAAATAATTTTATTGAATCATCTAACAAAAACAGCATGCTTACAGTTTGCAGAGAGAGAAAGGAATCAGAAAAACTAAAGTCAGCAGGGTGATTTTGCAGGTCTAATGTTGGAAATAATCATTTTTCATGAGTCTATAGAGTAAACAAAGAAATAGTTTCTCACTTAGGCCAGCCAGCTTGAATGATTTTTTATTTTGCCAGTTTTTAAACATAAACCTTTCTTTTATGACCATTTATCAAAATGCAGCATGACTTATCGTTTTATTTATTTATTTATTTGCTCTTCTTCAGACAGATGGAATTTCAGAGTTCTTACATTCAAAATCTTTATAATTACATTTAAAAACCTCTATTGCTTGAGCTAGCCAGGTAAGTTTTTGTGACTACAGAGTAGGTCTAGTAACTCCATATACCTGAAAGCAAATTGACATGAATTTTAAGTGCATATAGTTTTTGTTGGTCTTTTGTTTTTTTAGAGCAAGTCTTTTTTTTAATCTAATAAAAAATATGAAATTGCTTTCTGTTTTCTGATGTTAGCATTTTTTTTCTTCAGTGGATTTGGCATGATAACATGCAGTTTCTTCAAGACAAGAACATTTTTGAACATACGTATTTTGGGTAAGTCACATAAATTTAGTAATGGACTTTTTTGCTACACATTTAAAAAAATTTTTTATTCTGCAAGAATTTAAGTTACCTTTTTTGTAATTCTAGGTTTATGTGGCAATTGTGTAGTTGTATTCCCAGCACATTACCAGATCCTAAAGCTGTGTCCCTAATGACAGCAAAGGTAATTATAATTTTCGATAATTTTGTCAAAATTGCCTACTTTAAAATCTTTTAGCTTAAATTTATCTTTTCTTACAGTTAAGTACTTCCTTTGTCCTAGAGACATTTATTCATTCAAAAGAAAAGGTATGTGTTTTATGTTGTAGATTTTTGCATCATATCATTTATCTTTTGATTTTTACCTTTAGCTCAGAATCCTTGATTGACTTCTTTTCATTTTTTAGCCCACAATGCTTCAGTGGATTGAGCTGTTGACCAAACAATTTAATAATAGTCAAGCTGCTTGTGAGGTGAGGTGAATAATTCGACAAATAATGTATAGCTTAAGAGTCACTTTTTTATTTTGGTTTTCTTTTATTCTTTAACAGATATATCATAGCAATATTGTTTTATCTGTTGTAAATCAGAAAATATTTTAAAAGGTGTATCCCAGTAGATCACTTTATGTACACTTTTATCTTCTCCCATTTTTAAAGGACACATGTATATCATTAGATACACTAATGATAATATACTCACTGATAATCATGATTTAACCACATTGACATTTTAATATCATCATTTTTTATTAGCTCCTAAAATAGTGTAAACCTCACTAGGAATTCAACTTTTATAATTTCCAGAGGTGAAAGAAAGCTGCATAGTGTGCAATAAATGAAAGTAGTTCAGAGTTTTTGTTTTTTTGTTTTCTTATTTGAAAGAAATAAGAAAACAGTTATACCTTGTAGCAAGGGAATAGAATTATCTGATCATCATAAATTTCAAACAGAAAGGCGTAACATTTTAAAATTTTATCATGAACACTTTGAAACACAAAAAAATCGGAAGATAAAATGAGCCTATATCATTTAGCTCCAACAAATAATATTGTCTTGTTTTATCTGTTCCTATCCTCCATGCTTTTTTTAGCTGAAGTATTTTAAAATATACCCAGATGTTATTATATCATTCATCCATAAATAGTATGTTTCTCTAACAAATGAGAACTTAAAAAAAAAAAAAAAATACAGCTGCAATTCTCTTCACTCCCAGGAAAATTAGAAGTGACTCCTTAATGTCATCTAAAACCACCTCTGTGTTCTAATTTCTCCAATTGTGTCAAAAAAAAATTTTTTTTTCAGTTATTTTATTTGAATTAGTGTTCAAACAGGGTCCATATTTTGCCTTTCTCTCTTTTAAATGTCCTTTCATCTGTTACAGTTACTTTCATTTTTTCCTACATGCTCCTTTGTGTCATTTTTTTTTCTACAGGATTTTCCATATGCTGGCTTTGGCTGATTACGTCCTTGCGGGGTTGTTTTTAACATGTTCCTCAGTCCCCCCAAGATTTTGTTTTTAAAACTGGGTGTTAGGTCCAGATGTGATTGATTAAATCACAATATGTTTATTAAACGGAGAATGACTCATACTTAGATCATATATTAATAGGAACAAGATTCTACAATGTGACATTTATGAGGACTAAGAGGAAAATGGTATTCCATTTTACTATGATAAGAACTATGCAGGTTGTGCACTCTGATATAAACAGCATCTGTAGAGTTGTGTAATGATTCTAGATACTTTAGATTTGGATTCTCTAACAATTGATGAAGCAATTTTGGTAAGAACTTAAAATATTTGAAACATCAACTAGAAGGCAAATCCTTATGTGATTTTTATTCTCTTTACCACCAAGTATTGGTTGAATGTTAAAATCAAACTCTATTTTCTTACAGTGGTTTTTAGACCGCATGGCTGATGATGACTGGTGGCCAATGCAGATACTAATTAAGTGCCCTAATCAAATTGTGAGACAGGTAAGGAAAACTGTATTTGAAAAAGAAAAAGCTTCTGTGTTAATTGTTCTAAATTTGCCTGTGAATATGTCTCAACTCAGTATTGAAAATAGTTGGAAAAGATTTCCTTGCTATCATCCAGGTTGTGCTTTTGTTTCCACTAGCCTCTTTTAGCAAATCTATCACTCTAATCAAGGGATTAAAATCAAGCATATTTACTGATTATATAAAGATGTGCTATAACAGCCTTTTCTTTCAGATCCTACTATGGCTGATTTGTTACATTGAATTTTTATCGAGGCCCTTCAATATTCTAATGATCGTAGGTTGTAGTAATGGCCTTGAGAGTTAGAAAAATAGACTGTAACTCATTTCTGTGACAGGATCTGTACTGTTCTCCTTAAATCATTGGAAAGATTAAACAAGAAAAATTTAATTACTTGATTTATGAGACAAAACAAAAAACGTAATCTTAATAATGCCATTCTTCAGTTCTTTTAACATATAATTCTTACACCATAAAATTTAGCCTTATAAGGTATAAAATTTATGTTAAAATTTTTTTTTTTTTTTTAGTGTATTCATGGAGTTGTGCAACTATAACCACTAATTTAGAACATTTTCATCACCCCAGAATGAACCCTATACCCATTAGCAGTCATTCCCCTTTTTCTCATCTACTCTCCATTCCCTGGCAACCACTAATTGACTTTCTATATCTCTATGGATTTGCCTGTTCTGGACATTTCATTTAAATAGAATCATACAGTATGTGATCTTCCATTTAACATAATATTTTCAAGGTTTATCCATATTGTAGCATGTACTAGTATTTCACTTCTTTTTATTGCTATATAATATTCCATTGTGTATACCACATTTTGTTTATCCATTCATCAGTTGATGAACATTTGGGATGTTTCCACTTTTTGGTTATTATGAATAATGATGCTACAAACATTCATAAGCCAATTGTGTAGATAAATTTTTTCATTTCTTTTGGGTATATATCTATGAGTGGAATTGCCGGGTCATATGATAACTATATGTTTAACATTTTGAGAAACTACCAAACTGTTTTCTGTAGGACTGTACCATTTTACATTCCACCAGCAATGTTAAGGATTACAATTTCTCCACACCCTCATCAGTACGTATTATTTTATGTCTTTTTTATTGTGGCCATCCTACTAAGTGTGAAGTATTTTTGTTTTTGTTTTTCATTTTAATTTATTTTTATTAGAGAAGTTGTAGGTTTACCCAAAGATTATGCAGAAAATATAGAGTTCTCACAAATCTGTCCCCATTTTTAACCATTAGTGTGGTACCTTTGTTAAAATTAATGAAAGAATGTTGTAATAATTGTACTATTAACCAGAGACAATCATCTACCTCAGGATTCACTGTGTTATACAGCCCCATGACTTGTACAGTCCTTCCAAAGTGGCTCTCAGTTTCATCACAGAATTGTGCTGCCATCCCCTCAAACAATTTTAGAACATTTTCATTATCTCCAAAAGACAAATCCCCAACTCCTTATACTCCCCTATTGTTGATCTTTGTAATTTATACGGTACCTTCCTTACCCTTGATGCAAGAATATTATATTATTACTGTTAACTATAGTCTGTTACCTTAGTTGTATTTTTCCCATTTATCACCATACTCTTAAATCCTTGTAATAGTGATGTACATTTGTTCTAGTTCATAGAAGAGTGTTCTTCTATTTTGTACTATTACCCACAATCCTCATCCACCACCAAGCTCACTATGTTATACAATCTCAATACTCTCCTCTAGCTTTCTTTCCATTGAAATCTACTTCCTTAAACTACCCCTTTCAACCACGATCACATTTATAAATCACTATTAGTTATACTCACTATAATGTCTTACCACCAACTCCTATCCATTTCGAAACATTTGCAATCAACCTATTAAAAATTCTACAAAGGTGGTGTATTATACTGATTTTCTTGTGTTCATCCATCCTTGCATACCTGGGATAAAATGCACTTAATCATGATGTATAATTCTTTTAATATGCTGTTGAATTCAATTAGCAAGTATTTTCTTGAGGATTTTTGTGTCTATATTATAAGGGAAATGGGTCTGTAATTTTCTTTTTTTGTAGTATCTTTATCTGACTTTGGTATCAAGGGGATGTTTTGGTTTCATAGAATGAGTTCGGTAATGTTCCCTCCTCTTCTTTTTTTTTTTTTTTTCCTTGAAGAGTTTGAGCACAATTAGTATTAAATCTTCTTTGAAAGATTGGTAGAATTCTTGTGTGAAGCCGTTTGGTCCTGGGCTTTTCATTTTGGGGATGTTTTTAACGACTGTTTCAGTCTCTTATGATTGGTTTGTTGAGGGCTTCTGTTTCTTCTAAGGTTGGTGTAGGTTGTGTGTTTCTAGAAATTTGTCCATTTCATCTGTGTTGTCTAGTTTGTAGGCATAGAGTTGTTCATAGGATCTTCTTATGATCTTTTTTATTTCTGTGGGGTCAGTAGCAATGTCCCCCTTTTCATTTCTGGCTATTTATTTGTATTGTCTCTCTTTTTTCTTTGTCAATCTAGCTAAGGCTTTGTCAATTTTGTTGATCTTCTCAAAGAACCAACTTTTGGTTTTGTTGATTCTGTTGTTTTTGTTCTCAATTTCATTTACTTTTGCTCTAATCTTTATTATTTCTTTCCTTCTGCTTGTTTTGGGATTAGTTTGCTGTTCTTTTTCAGGCTCTTCCAGGTGTGAAGTTAGGTCTTCAATAGTAACTCTTCTTTTTAGTGTAGGCTTTTAGCACTATAAATTTTCCTCTCAGCACTGCCTTTGATGCATCCCAAAAGTTTGCTACATTGTGTTCTCATTTGCATTCATCTCAGTATACTTACTGATTTCTCTTTCAATTTCTGCTTTTGACCCACTGGTTGTGTTGTTTAACTTCCATACATATATACGTTTTCCAGGCTTTTGTCTGTTATTGATTTCCAGCTTCATTCCATGATGATCAGAAAAAATGCTTTTTATAATTTCAGTCTCTTTAAATTTATTCAGACCTGTTTTGTGACCCAACATGTGGTCAGTCCTGGAGGATTATTTATGAGTATTTGAGAAGAATGTGCCTCCTGCTGATTTGGGGTGCATTGTTCTGTATATATCTGTTAGGTCTAGTCCATTTATGAAATTTTTCAATTTCTCTATTTCCTTATTGATCTTCTGCCTACATGTTCTATGTATGGATGTGAGCAGAGTATCGAAGTCTCCAACTTTTCTTTTAGAGACATCTATTTCTGCCTTCAGTTTTGCCAGCAATTGCTTCTTGTATTTTAGGGCACCCTTGTTAGGTACATAGGTATTTCATATTGTTATTTCTTGTTGGATTGCCCCCTCTTAATAATATATAATGTCATCTTTTGTTTCTTACAATAGCTTTGCTTTTAAAGTCTATTTTGTCCAATATTAGTATCTCTACCTGTGCTTCTTTTTATTACTGTATGCATGAAAGTTGTTCTTCTAGCCTTTACTTTCAACCTATTTGTATCCTTGAATCTAAAATGAGTCTCTTGTAGACAGCATATAGATCACTCTTTTTTTTTTTTTTTTTTTTAATCCATTCCTCCAGTCTTTCTAGGGAATTTAATCCATTAACATTATTACTGTAAGTGTAATACTATCCACTTATATTATGTCTTCACCCATTTTGTCATTTGTAAAGGCAATACTTTACCCATTTTGTCCTTTCGCTTTTATATGTCATATCTTATTTTCACCACTCTTTTTATACTTTTAATTACTTTTACTGATAATCTTCATTTCTAGACCCTCCAACAAACCTCTTCTCCTTTTAGGCTGCAGCACTCCCTTTACTACTTCTTGTAAGACCAGTTTCTTGGTGATGAACCCTCTTAGCTTCTGTCTATCTGTGAATACTCTAAACTCAACCTCATTTTTGAAGGACAATTTTGCCAGATAGAGAATTAGCTGGCAGTTCTTCTCTTTCAGTATCTTAAATGTATCATACCATTGCCTTCTTGCCTACATGCTTTCTGATGATTTTATTGGGCTACCATTGTATGTGATGTATTGTTTTTTCCTTGCTGCTTTCAGAATTCTCTTTGGCATTTGACATTCTGATTAGTATGTGTCTCGGAGTAAGAGTGTTCATTTTGGAGTATTCTGCTTCTTGGACATAGATATCTAGGTCCTTCAAAAGAGTTGAGAAATTTTCTACCATTATTTCCTCATATATTCCTCTGCCCCTTTTCCCTTCATTTCTTCTTCTGGGACACCCATGACATGTATGTTTTAGCACCTCCTGTTTTCATTCAGTAATCTGAGACCCTGTTCAAATTTTCTTGTGTTTGATTTTGGAGGCCCTGTCTTCTAGCTCACTGATCCTATCTTCTGTCATTTCAAATCTGCTTCCAGTTTATTTTTTATATCATTTATTGTGCTTTTCATTCACGTAATTGCTATTATTTTTCTTTGTCTACTTTCAAATTATTCTTTATATTTACTGTGTGTCTTCTTGATTTCCATAACTTCTTTAGTAATCTCATTGAATTTATTGAGATCTTTATGGACATCTGTGATTAGTTGTCTCAAGTCCTGTGTGTTATCTGGAGGTTTAATATGTTCCTTAGTCTGGGCCACATCTTCTGTTTCTTATTATGGCTTGTAATTTTTTGCTTGTATCTCGGCATCTGAGTTTCTTCATGTGTTTATTCTGGTCTCAGCTTCTTTCTTTAGCTTAGGGCTTTCTTGTTTATTGGCTTTGTACTAAAGCTCCTCTTTGACAATAGGTTCAATTTATTTTGGAACTTTATAATAGTGTTCAACCAGTCATATTTGTTCAGCTTTTACTCATCTGTTTTTCGCCCATTCTCTTATGCTGAGGATGGGGTTGGAGCCAAGGGTGTGGGCAGTAATCTGAACCATGCAGGATGAAACTGCCGCATTGCTCCAGAAACTAATGAAGTCTCACCCACCTTTCTCCCCTTCTAGGGCCAGGATAGGAGCTGAGGGGGCAGATGGTACTCTAAGCCATTCAGTCTGAAACTACCCTCATTGCCCCGGAAGCAGAATGAAATTCTGCCCACCTTTCTCCTCTGCCAGGGACAGAGTTGATGCAGAGGGTATGAGTGGTAATTTAAGCTGTGTGGGCTGAAACTAGACTGATGAAGCTTTGCCCATCTTTCTCTCTTGCTGAGGGTGGGGATGGAGCCGAGGGTATGGGCAGTAATCTAAAATGTCTCACTGTGGTTATCATTTGCATTTCCCTAATGACTAATGATGTTGAGCATTTTTTTTCATGTGCTTACTGTTCATTTGTGTATTTTCTTTGGAGAATCCCCTGACCATTTTTAATCCATGTTTCTTTTGGATAAACTTCTTGTATTTCTTTCTCTTATTCATTGACCCTCTGATAAACAGCTATTCTACCCCATTACACTCTTTTAGCCAATACTGAAATCATGTATTGCCATTAAGTTACAGCATTTCAGTATACACACTGCATGGAAATACACAGATCAAATTTTTCAAGATTTTAGGCATGAGGCCAGGGTTGGTTGTCTTGCGGTCATTAAAGAAAATGTCAAAAATTCTGAAACAGTCTTGAGAGGGAAATTTATAGCCCTAAATGCCTATGTTAAAAAACAAGAAAGCGCTAAACTCAAAGATTTAACTGAAAAACTAGAGAAACTAGCAAAAGAACAGCAAACCAATCCCAAAGCAAGCAGAAGGAAAGAAATAATAAAGATAAGAGCGGAAGTAAATGAAAATGAGAACAGAAAAACAATAGAGAAAATCAGCAAAACCAAAAGCTGATTCTTTGAGAATATCAGTAAAATTGACAAACCCCTAGCTAGACTAACAAAAAAAGAGAGAAGATGCAAATAAATACAATCAGAACTAAAAGGGGGGAAGTTACAAATGACCCCACAAAAATAAAAAGAATCAAAAGAGGATATTATGAGAAACTGTATGCCAACAAACTAGACAACCTGGATGAAATGGACAAATTTCTAGAAACACACAACCAACTTACACTGAGGCTATAAGAAATACAAGAACTTAACAAACCAATCACAATTAAGAAGATTGAATCCGTCATCAAAAATCTCCCAGCAAAGAAAGTCCAGGACCAGATGGCTTCACAGGTGAGTTCTACCAAGCATTTCTAAAAGAATTAACACCAATCCTGTTTAAACTCTTCCAAAAAACTGAAGAGGAGGGAAAATTACCCAACACATTTTATGAAGCCAACATCACCCTAATACCAAAGCCAGATAAAGATTCCACAAGAAAAGAAAATTATAGACCAATCTCTCTCATGAACATAGATGCAAAAATTCTCAACAAAATACTTGCAAATCAAATCCAACAGCATATCAAAAGACTTACACATCACGACCAAGTGGGATTTATTCCTGGTATGCAAGGCTGGTTCAACATAAGAAAATCAATCAATGTAATATACCACATTGACACATTGAAGGGGAAAAAAATCACATGATCATCTCAATCAGTGCAGAAAAGGCATTCGACAAAATCCAGCATCCTTTTTTGATAAAAATACTTCAAAAGATAGGAATAAAAGGAAAATTCCTCAATATGATAAAAGGCATATATGAAAAACCACAGCCAACATCATACTCAATGGGGAAAGTTTGAAAGCTTTCCCTCTAAGATTGGGAACAAAACAAGGATGCCCACTGTCACCATTCTTATTCAACATTGTACTAGAAGTTCTAGCTAGGGTAGTTAGACAAGAAAAAAAAATTAAAGGCATCCAAATAGGAAAAGAGGAAGGAAGACTCTCATTGTTTGCGGATGACATGATCCTGTACTTAGAAAACCCTGAAGTATCCACGACAAAGCAACTTGAGCTAATAAATGAGTTCAGCAAAGTGGCAGGATACAAGATCAAGATGCAAAAATCAGTAATGTTTTTGTACATTAGTACTGAACAACCTAAGGAGGAAATCAGGAAAAATTCCATTTTCAATAGCAACAAAAAAGACTCAAATACCTAGGAGTTAATTTAATCAAAGAAGTACAGGACCTATATGCAGAAAACTACAAAACAGTGCTAAAAGAAATTTAAAAAGACCTATATAAATGGAAAGACATTCCGTATTCATGGATTGGAAGAAGAAATATCGTGAAGATGTCAGTCTTATCCAAACTGATTTATAGATTCAATGCAATACCAATCAAAATCCCAACAGCTTGCTTTACAGAATTGGAGAAGGCAATTACCAAATTCATCTGGAAGGGTAAGTGCACCCGAATAGCCAAAAGTATTCTTAAAAAGAAGAGCAATGGGGAAGGAATTTCACTGCCTGACCTTGAAACATATTACAAAGCTACAGTGGTCAAAACAGCATGGTACTGGCATAAAGATAGACATATCAATCAGTGGAATAGAATTGAGAATTCAGAAATAAACCCACACCTATACAGTCAACTGGTTTTTGACAAACCTACCAAGCCCACGCTGATGGGAAAAAACAGTCTCTTCAACAAATGGTGTTGGAAGAATGAAAGAGGACCCCTATCTCACCCCCTATACAAGAATCAACTCAAAATGGATCAAAGATCTAAATATAAAAGCCAGGACCATAAAACTACTAGAAGAAAATGTAGGGAAACAGCTTCAAGACCTTGTGGTAGGTGGTGGTTTCTTAGATCTTACACCTAAAGCATGTACAACAAAAGGAAAAATAGATAAATGGGACCTTCTCAAAATTCACAGGACTTTGTCAAAAGGGTGAAAAGGCAGCCAACTCAATGGGAAAAAATATTTGGAAATCACATATTTGATAAGGGTTTAATATCCAGGATATATAAAAAGCTGTTACAACTCAACAATAAAAAGACAAATGACCCAATTAAAAATTGGGCAAAAGACTTGAATAGATGTTTCTCCAAAGAAGAAATGCAAATGGCAAAAAAACACATGAAGAAATGCTCAGTATCACTCATGATTAGGGAAATGCAAATCAAAACTACAATGAGGTATCATTTCACACCTATCAGAATGACCACTATTAAAAAGACAGAGAACTACAAGTGTTGGAGAGGATGTGGAGAGATAGGAACACTTCTTCACTGTTGGTGGGAATGCAGAATGGTACACCCACTGTGGAGGACTGTTTGGCAGTTCCTAAGGAAGCTGAATATAGACTTGCCACGTGACCTGGCAATACCACTACTGGGTATATACCCAGAAGAACTGAGGGCCGTGACACGAACAGACATCTGCACACCGATGTTCATAGCAACATTATTCACCATTGCCAAAAGCTGGAAACAACCCAGTGCCCATCAACAAACGAATGGATAAACAAACTATAGTCTATTCACACGTTGGAAGCTGTAAGAAGAAATGAAGTCATAAAGCATATGACAATATGGATGAACCTAGAGGACATTATGTTGAGCGAACCAGCAGACACAAAAGGACAAAAACTGTATGAATGCATTACTGTGAACCAAATATATTGTGTAACATATTGTATGATTCAAAAAAAAAAAGTTATATGTATCCAGAGCATTTAATTGAGAAATGTCTATATTTATCATCTGTTTACTTTTTATATTTTCAATTATTTACGTACAAAATAAAGACCAAAAAAAAGGAAAAAAAATTCTGAGTACTGAAGTGCCAGATAGTCATAAATTTTGTTCTCTTCAGTTTTTCAAGTAAATTCTAATAGATACTATACATATTACTGTAGATACAAACATCATTGGAAATTATTAAACTAATTGCATATTTTAAGCTATTCTTTATGAAGAGAAAATATCAAGCATTTACTGTAAGGTAGAAGAGAGTTGGTATAGATACTCTCAGCTATTTCTATAAAAATAGTCTGGTTAGTAAAAATAGCATACAGCATGTTTTTCCTTAGCAAGGCTATTTATGATGGTGGAATCTGTGATTCAGTAGCAGTAGGTGGTAATGCTGTCCCTTCAAAAAGTATGTTCATTATTTTCCGTTGTTAGGCAGATGCCTTTTTAGTCATCTCAGATTTAATAAGCTGTCCTGCCTGAACTGGGCTACTTCATTTGTTAAATGGCATGCAAATAGAATCCAGTTTCAAGGTTGTACCTTGTAGGCAAATTTCATGAATGTCAACAACAGAGGACAAATGTCATCTGACCACTGATAATCTCAGGAGGCTTTTTCATGTCAATGATGGCAGCAATAGGAAGACCCCAGTTGGCTTCTGGTCCCCAGAAGTGCATACTCATAAGGTAGTCCTGGAACTCCTTGCTTCAGACATAGCCACTTTCCACACAAACGCACCCACCATGCTAGTCCCAGACGCCAGCCACAGCTGTCCCACTGCTATGCCTCAAGCCCAGTCCCACTACACTCTTTTGATGAAGATGGAAGATAAATCTTTCCTCTATGATTCCTAGTGTATTAGTCTGCCAAAGGGGTGGTGATGCAAATTACCAGAAATCTGTTGGGTTTTATAAAGGGTATTTATTTGGGGTAAAAGCTTACAGTTACAAGGTCATAAAGAATCCTGCTCAGGGTTGGTTTCTCACCAAATTTTGTTGCCATGTGTTGAAGCAAGATGGTCCTGGTCTCTCCTTTCCCAGTCTATTCTCTACTGGTTAGGGCTCATCTCTCAGCTATATCTCAGCTGCAGGCTGACATAGGGTTTGTCTCTCAGGCTTCCTCCCTCTCCTGGCATAGGGCTCATTTTTTTCTGGGCTCTCTGTGTCAGTCTCGGCTTTCTTCCCAACAGTCTCTAAGCTATCAAGCAAATGGCTCGTCTCTCCCCAGGACTGCAGAATCAAAACTGACAAATTTCTCTCCTCTTCTGTGTGTCTTTTTTTTTTTTTGCTTTTCCTTTTTTGTTTTTTTTAAATATATTTTTATTATAGAAGTTATGAACTTACAAAACGATCATGCACATGTGTAGAATTCCCACACAACAACTCTTCACCAACACACCACTTCATTGTGGAAAATTTGTTACAGATTATGAGATAATATCATCAGACTATTATCACTAACTATGGTTCATGCATTTGGCATATTTTTTCCATACCCCCTATTATTAACACAGTACATCTTTGGCATTGACACAAGAATATTACAGTATTGCTGTTAACTATAGTCCCTAGGTTACATTAATTGTATTTTTCCCATGCTTTTCCACATTCCCACCACCCTGCAATTGTGATGTATATTCATTCTAGTTCCCAGAAGGACATTCTTGCATTTGTACTATTAACCACAACTTTCATCCACCTCTGGGTTAACTGTGTTATTCAGTCCCTAGATTATTCTCTAGGTTTCTTTTAATTGACTGAAGACATCTTTTGATTGATACTAAGAGAGGAACATATTGGTTTTAGTGTGTTTTTATTTTTCCAGTTCCACCATGTCCAAAAGAATGATTGTATTAATTCTTATTGCTGGTGACATTAGCAATTAAATTGTATACATAGCAAAGAAACATTACTATGAAATGCCAGTGTTAGACCAGGGTAACAGAATTTTCTGACTGGTCCATCTCTATCTGTGTGTCTTCTTGAGTGAGTGTCCATTTATATCAGCCCACCAAGGGAGTGGGGACTCAACCAATCAAAAGCCCTAAGTTGATTTTATCAAGTAAACTTAAATCCTTTGAATTTAATGCAATCAAAGGATACCACACCCAGAGGAATAGATTAGTTTACAAACATAATCTTTCTCTTTTGAGGATTCATAAAATAATCTCAAACTGCCACACATAGTTAACAAGTGTTAGCTTGTGAAGTTTTGTTTTGGTAACCCCTATTACTGAAACTATGGTTTGTTGTTGATTTCGTCTCCTATTATAAAATTGAATATTGTTTTCGAATTAACTTTGCCTCATGTCATCAGTTTGTAGATGGAGCTCCAGGAAAGCTCTAGAATGTCAAAAGATAATCTGTGGACAGAATATAAATAGTTGGCAGAAAATTTTGAATCATGTTAACTTTCCATTATCTTTATTACTTGATGTCAGTTGGTTCTTAGATTGTTATATTTTCCCTTTACAGATGTTTCAGCGTTTGTGTATCCATGTGATTCAGAGACTTAGACCTGTACATGCACATCTGTATCTACAGCCAGGAATGGAAGATGGGTAAGAATTATCTTTTAAACATTTTATTTTTAAGCCTTTTGATGATCTGCCTACACTTATTTTTAAATATTCACACTGAAATATTTAAGTTCTTTTATATAAATATAATCCATAATAATAGAAGTGAGGAAGGAAAGCCAGTGTTTTATTTACTTTTTCATTAAGTTCATCTTCAGAATCCTCTACACATAACTTCATGACTTCATCTTTTTGTTTGGATTGTTTTAGTCAGTCACAATAATTGGAATACAACATACTACTTTTATTATTAAAATTGGTATTCATTATTACAAACATCCAATCCAATATCTATCCCCAAACATCATCCTAAGATTATGTTAAATTGTGTTTTAAGGTCAGATGATATGGATGCCTCAGTAGAAGATATTGGCGGTCGTTCATGTGTCACTCGATTTGTGAGAACTCTGTTGTTAATTATGGAACATGGTGTAAAACCTCACAGTAAACATCTTACAGAGTATTTTGCCTTTCTTTACGAATTTGCCAAAATGGGTGAAGAAGAGGTGAGGCCATGTCTCGTTCATTTCTTGAAAATATATACTTTTATTCCATATTTAGAACTCAGTTATTTTTATATTTTTTAATCAATGTTTTTATTTTTAGAGCCAGTTTTTGCTTTCATTGCAAGCCATATCTACAATGGTACATTTTTACATGGGAACCAAAGGGCCTGAAAATGTAAGTACAGTTCTGTCTCACATCAGGGATTTAGAAGCCATGTTTTCAGTGGTTTATGTCTTTAGATATTAGAACCCTTTAAGGTCATTTCCTGCTCTGAAATTAAATAATGTTAAGGATCTAAGATGGTTAATGTTTTTGGTGCAATTTTAATGGAGAAGGATATAAGTAATAAATTTCACTGGTAGGACTTTGGAACAAAGCAAATAAACTTAGGTAAAATGGTTATCTGCTTTGGAGTCCTAAAAACAGCACGTTGTTTTGCTGAACGTTTTTGGTCATCATATTGCTTGCTTGCTTGCTTGCTTTTTTAAGGGAGGTACCAGGAATTGAACCTGGAACCTCGTATCTGGGAAGCAGGCACTCAACCACTGAGCTACACTCACTTCAAACTCTTTGTGATTAAGTTTGTGAGAGTCTGCCCAAAAACCTAAATAGCTGGTCCAATCTTAATATTAGAGTATTGCATGATTTTTTGCTTTTTATGTAATAACCAACATTGGATTGCATGATCTATTTGCACTGTTTTAATCCTTACTATAACCCTGAAAAGGTATTTTTATCTCCATTTTACATCTGAAGAATTTGAGTCTTAAAGATGTTAACTTGTTTTAGAGTACAGTGAATTGGGCTTTGGTCCTTGGTCTCTCAGATGCCAGAGTTAAACTCTTAACCACTAGGCTCTAATGATTCTCAGAATATGGACTGGCATTATCTAATTACAGTCTACATGGCTACCAGTTTAGACTGCTTTTCCTTTGCTTTGTTAGATTATAAAATATTTCAGTCTCTTGAGCGCACATGAATATCTACTATCTGGACTATCTGGAAACTGCAAAGAATTCTTTCTCTTGTATACTGGAAATTTTATTAAATAGGACGTATTTTATCATACACAATTTTTTACCCTGATTTATTTTCTAAGAAACTTGATTATTTAAAAATAAAAGAAATTATTTAAGACATTTTCCATTCTAGGTAAGATGAAATAGTTACAATATTGAGAATCATTGTTCTTTATAGTCCTCCCCATTAAGCCTGAAGTTGTCCTGAATGTGGCTTAGACTGTTTTAAATTAGGTAGGCCTTTGAGTGGTATTTTTTTCATGATACATGCTCCTGTCACCATCTACCTGGATAGATATATTAAAAATCTAATTATTTGCTCTCAAGATAAGGTTAAAACCAATACTATGTTGAAATTGAATTTTGTTCCGCTCTAGCCACAAGTTGAAGTGTTGTCAGAAGAAGAAGGGGAAGAAGAGGAGGAGGAGGAAGATATCCTCTCTCTAGCAGAAGAAAAATACAGGCCAGCTGCCCTTGAAAAGATGATAGCTTTAGTTGCTCTTTTGGTTGAACAGTCTCGCTCAGAAAGGTGAAATGTTTCAACATTCAAAATGCTTAAAGCATGTTTGATTTTTGTTCCTATTGCATAATTGTTCCACCACTATTAATTCAGTAGCTTTTATTATGTAATTCCTTTTCAATAATAACACCACTTTCATCACCTTGTGGCATAAGTATTTCAATCCTTTGTACCAAACTCTTCTTTGCCTCTGAGTCATGTTAGAAGTTTGAAGAAATATACAGTAAAGTATCTGGCAAAAATTATATGTGTATTTATCTTTTAACACAGCAATCCGTGTCTAGGCATCTGTCTCAAAAATATACTGGTAAAAATACAGAAAAATGCAAGTTCAAGGCTATTCATTCAAGCAATATTTGCAATAGCAAAAGACTACACAAACAGCCCAAATGTCCATCAAAAATGAAATGGTTGAAAAAACAGGACATGTGCTCAATAGGGTACTCTACAGCCCCCCCCCCCCCCCCCAAAAGGAAGTATGGAATATATCTGTGCTGCCATGTAGACATTGTTAGGATATATTACTATTATACTATGTGAAAAAAACCAAGGTAGAGAGAAGTGTACATCCTTTGCTTCTGTTTAAGAAAGGCCAGACTACAAGCGCGTGTGTGTAGTTGTTTGGTTGGTTTTTTGTTTTGTTTTGTTTTTAACACAGACTAATAAAACCTTTTTTTTTTTTTAAATGGTTTCCTGTGGATGGAGGAGGAGGAATAATAGGGTGAAGGAGGTGTGAATGGAAGCAGAAGCTTGACTTCTTTGAATATTATATATTGTTTTGTTTTGTAGATTTAACTTTGGATGTGTGTGTTTTATGTAATTATAAATAAATGAATAGAAAGCAGTCCCTAAAATCAAAAGCAGAATGAAATAAATGAGCCTAATTATATATTGAACTGTTGGCATTGCCACCAGGGAGACATTATTTGAAGTGACTTTACAATACATTAAGTATGAATTCCTCGTGGGACACACATGAAGGACAAAACTTTTATCCTAAGCATTTTTAGTAATTATGTTGTTGGTAATATAATTGGAATAATTATTCCAAAACTATTATATGTATAGTATAGAAAAAACAAATCTTTGTCATTAGAATCTAAGGTTTTGGCATTAAAAGATATACAAATATAAAACTTTAGGGTTTTTACATAACTTCTTTAAAATTAAATTTGAATTGGAACTATCAGCACAAGTTCATTATGTGTTTTGTCTTAAAAAAATATGTTTCCTACCTCTGATTCCTGGGAAGGCCTAGAAACCCTGTCCAACTCTAAATCAGTAAGTACCCATGGGCTCTCGAATATTAGCCCCTGGATATCACTTTCCAACTAAAAGACTCAAAGTTTTCTGGAGAAATGGCCAATTCCAGGTCTGCAGAAGGAAAAGAATTAGGGAAACCTGGAATATGTTGTCATTCTAGAAAGCAAGGAGAGGCTGTCAAAGCCTATTGAGGTCATGTTAAAAGGACTCAGGAGCCAAGGAGGTTTCCACTGGTCATGGACTGGACAATTTGAACATCAGTGATATTAATAATAATTGCAATGGGCTGAAACACATCAAGGATATTTAAATCCATGAGTTCATAATGATACCTAAAATCAAAATTTTAAAAACTTATTGGCAGTCTTTGGAGGATACCGGAGAACCAAATCATTATTTTGAAAACTGATGAAGGGATGTTATAAAGCATTTATATTAATTAACTATAAGAATTATACCTCATGGCAACTAAATGGTGGATGAGGGGAAGTTCTTCACAGAGATGTTTGAGCTAAAAAATGAGTAAGGAATACTAGAATCAGAATATCACTATTTTGTAACCCCAAATGAAACTTCAGATCTAGGCAATGATCATCAATGGCTGATATCATTACAAAAGAGAAACAACCCTTCATTGTGTGCCTTGTGATGAAAGTATACGTCACCACCTATAAATTATTCTAGACAAACAAAAAAGTCAAACCTAAATCTGATTAAGTCTGTAGCTCTAACTCCCAGTTTCCAGGAAATACAGGTACATAGGAACATGTTAAAATAGTACCACAAGGATGCAGTCAGCAAAATACAGATTGTGGGAAACTATATGGGACAAAGTCTGCTTTCTTCAACAGATAAATTGAAAAGTTAAAAAAAAAAAAAGTGGGAGAGGACACTAATATATATAACAGATTTAAGCGACATAACCAGTTGCAACAGTATGGACCTTATTTTATCCTGATTCAAATAAATGAACTAAAAGGAATTTTTAAGAAACTAGGGAAAATTTGTACACTGATTGGTTCTTGTATGGTAGTAAGTAATTGTTGGTTTATTTCAGGTGTGATAATGGTACTGGGTTATGTTTTTGAAGAGTATCTGTTAGAGATATACTGAGATATTTATAGATGAAATAATTAAATATCTGGAATTTGCTTCAAAACAATCCTGAAGGAGTATATTGAGTGGGTAGAGGGGGTAAAGATGAAACAAGATTGGCCATGAGTTAGTACGTTTGTAGCTGAATGATGAGATACTTCCATTGTTCTCTCTCTTTTTGTGTGGGTCTGAAATTTTCTATAATAAAAAGTTGCAGTTATTTTAAACTGTGAGATCAAATTCTCTCTAGTATTTCTTATAGGTCCGTTTGGTTTCGAAGGTTGTTATGTCACCAGAAGTTCTTCAAGAAAAATTAGACCCATCCTACTATTACCATAATATACTAAAATATTGAGTCAATTAAATGAAAATAAAGTAGACTTTGAGATTCCATATATCAATCCTGGAATCTTGAAAAATTTCATAAAAGATGTTTAGCAGGCAAGTCTAGCTTAGCAGGAGGTTCAAAAGTCATTTAATGATGGTAGACGGTACAGTTGTAATTGCGTCGGCAGTTTGGTACATGTCATGATGCAAACAGCGATAAAGTAGTACAGACAGAAGAAAAACTTACTTCAACCAATGTTTTCTTTCAGACATTTGACATTATCACAGACTGACATGGCAGCATTAACAGGAGGCAAGGTAATAATTTTTTCTATATTAAACAGTTTGATCTTCACAAAATAATATAACAATTCTTACATGAAAAACCGTTTTGCTTTTAACAGGGCTTTCCCTTCTTGTTTCAACATATTCGTGATGGCATCAATATAAGACAAACTTGTAATCTGATATTCAGTCTCTGTCGATACAATAATAGACTTGCTGAACATGTAAGTGCTGAGAAACAGTCTTAACCTTATTTTGTAACTTTAAAAAGAAAACTCTAAAAAAATCTCTTTTTTGTTTTAGATTGTATCTATGCTTTTCACATCAATAGCAAAGTTAACTCCTGAAGTAAGTAGACATTTGTTAATTAAATGTATAAAACTGAATAAATTTTATTAATTCTTCATGGCTTATCACTAATGTACTTTTCCCATTTAAATATAAATTTACATATAAGTTGAATGTATCAGAGTGTCGCCTAAATTCTAAGCTTTAAACTAGTTAGTTTGAAGCATTTATCGTAATTGTGTCCAAGAGAAAAAGTACAGTAAACAGAACTCCTCATAGATGGAGAAACTATGTGGCAAATAAAATATAATATTGTACAGAAGTGTTTTGTTTTGTTTTGTTTTTAATGAAAATGTTATCGTTAATTTAATATGTCAAATATTAATTTAAATTACCCTTGAGAGAACGAAACTCACTAACTTTCGATATGAATTTTTCAATATTGTTCCTTAACAAAAGGTTTTTTTCCCCCCAAAAAAATATATTTGACCTCCTGAAAAAGATATATTTTCTGTCACATGTGGATCCCACACAGTTGACTCTGTATCCCCTAGCTGATCTTGTGCATTATGATATTTTGGGTTCATATACAGGAGTGTTAAGCTCTGATAACTTAACACAAGAGATTTAAATTTGTGTAGAAGAGTGTACTTGTTTGTTTTCCTAGGAAAGAGATGGATCAAATTGATGGTGTAAATGCACAGTCATGTATATGTCTTACAGGCAGCCAATCCTTTCTTTAAATTGTTGACTATGCTAATGGAGTTTGCTGGTGGTCCTCCAGGAATGCCTCCCTTTGCATCTTACATTCTGCAGAGGATATGGGAGGTAAATGTTGCAAAAGATGCTTTCAATATTTATTTTTGTGAGAATTTTATTTATTTATTTTTTTAATTAATTAATTTTTTTTTTTTTAAGATTTTATTTATTTATTCATTTATCCCCCCCTTACTGCTTGTGCTCGCTGGGTCAGCTAACCACGCCGTGCGGGCGGGCCTGCCCTCACCAGGAGGCCCCGGGAACCGAACCCGGGGCCTCCCATATGGTAAACGGGAGCCCTACTGATTGAGCCACAGCCGCTTCCCAGAATTTTATTTTTATAATATAGTCACTACCATTTTAAGACATTCTTCTTACCTGGATACCCCAAAATGATTTCAGTAAGTCACAGATCCAGGGGAAGTAGAACTTTGGCTCATAAGGTTAGTGGGGTAAAAGAGTCCTCCCAGATATTTTAAAGGCTTTCTTGTGGAGTTATAAACAACCTTCAACCAATCAAAGATTTAGAAGCCCTGGAAATAACAAATAGGTATACAAACACTATCCTCAGCAGTTGACAGAAATGATTGAGGATGCACCAATACTGTTCTTCTTCCACAATTACTCCTTAGGTCAGAAAATTTTTCCTTAAAGAGTGTTGGAAAAGTCCAACTTCTAAACCAGGTGTCTGCAAACTTATTCTGTAAAAGACCAGATATAAATATTTTAGACTTTTTGGGCCACACAGCCTCTATTACAGCTAAACAGTTTTTCCATTTTATCACAAAAGCAGCCATAGACAATATGTGAAGAATGGACATGGCTGTGTTCCAATAATACTTAACAAAAACAAGCAGCCGCAAAATTTGGCCTATAGGCCATAATATGCTGACCCATGTTCTAGATTCTTGATTCCCCTTTCCCATGAAAAAAATTTCAACAGCAGTGCAACGGGCCACTTTTCATTCTTTCTTATAAATATTAGATTGGGCATGGAATAAGAAGAAAAAGGTGAGAAACTTTAGAGAATTAAAAGTTCTTTTAAATAAATTTATAAACTTAAGACATAAAAGTCATACTTCTCATATTTGTCCTATGTTAGAGTCATTGATTATTTTAAATTTATTTTATAAACTAATCTAATGATGAATTCTCCTGAACATTTTCCGTTGCTAAATGTAGCTTTAAAAATGGGGGGAAAATGGGTGAAACTTTTAGTCTCTAGTTCTCAAAAACATTTAAACATTCTAGCTTTAAATGTTTAACAGCATATAACAAAAGTAAGTAAAAAAGTAACTGTTTATTCAATTGGCCGTATGTTCTGTTCTTCTGATTTTATTTCTAGGTAATTGAATACAATCCTTCTCAGTGTCTGGATTGGTTGGCAGTACAGACACCCCGAAACAAACTGGCACACAGCTGGGTCCTACAGAATATGGAAAACTGGGTTGAGCGGTTTCTTTTGGCTCACAATTATCCTAGAGTTAGGACTTGTAAGTAAAAAATTCAGAATATAACACACCATTTGTTGTTGTTCCAAGGGTTTTTTGTTTGTTTGTATTATAAGGTAACCACAACATGCCCATTATTATAAAACACAAAGGCCCTTGGAGATGTTGTTCTTAAAGGCCACAGTATTTGTGGTTATAAAAAAGAATATGTTATTTCTTGAGTGACACCACCACCACTACCATTTTTGTTTACTTTCTTGCTTGATGGAGTGGCAAGGTATGATCAGCATTAGTGAAGAGAGTGAAAGGTGAGGAAATCCTGTCTTAAAGGTAATTCATGAAAGGGCTAAGAGTAAAGTAGTAATAAAGACATATAACAGAGTTGAGAGAAAATATTCACTGAAATTATGGTAGGTAAAAGATAAACACCTATATCATACACAGGCTGGCAAAGAGTAAAACAAAGGTCTTGGAAGACACATTGACAAATACTACAAATAGCTATTTCACAGAATAGAAAATTGCTTGTAAGCAAAGAAAATGTTCACTGTGATAGCATTCAAAGAAATGAATCAAAGGTAATTTTTAAAATTTCTTTAATGAATAAATTTACTCTTTAAAAATGTATTTCCCAGTGGCCAAATCTGAAACCATTTGAGCAAGAAAATAAATTATCATTGGATTATAACCCAAAGTAGATAATAAATATCCATGAGGTTCATATTGATATATATAAATAACTGAATAAATAAATATGGAAGAAGAGCCAAATCTTCTGTACAGAACAATTCCAAATACTCTACGTAGATACCTACCCCTCTACCTCTACCCAAGGATGTGGCGTTTAACTCGCCAACACTTGAGTGAACTAGTGACTTGCTTCTAAAGCCAAGAAGGGAGGAAGAATATTAACTTTCAGTGGAAAAACTTATAAACATTTCCTCAGTCAGGTGATTAAAGGAGAGGAACATCATCACTGATAAATCATGTTGATAGCATATATCCTTAATAAGATGTTATGAGGTCAGTTTATCTCTGTAGTCTTCCTCCCATAGCCTCAGTCTAATATAGGAGGAAAAAAAAAAAAAGACAAGCCCACAGTGAGGGACATTCTACAAAGTATCTGGTCAGTACTCTTCAAAACTGTCAAGTTCATAAAAAACAAAATCTGAAAAACTGTCTCAGCCAAGATGAGTCTAAGGAGACATGATGACTAAGTGTAATGTGGTATCTTAGATGGAATCCTGGAACAAAAAAGCACAATAGAGCACAACTAGTGAAATATAAAACTATTGTTTAGTTTATAGTAATGTGGCACGGCAATGTTGCTTTCGTGGCTTGACAAATGTACTGTAGTAACATAATATAGTGATATAGAAGAGACCAATAGTAGAAACTCAATGAGGAGTATATGGGGAACTCCGCACTATCTATTCTAAAAGAAAATTAAAAATTTGAGAAAAACACCTTTTAGTGGAGGGGACACAAATTGGCTTTGGCATCAGCAGTATGCTCCTGGGCTTGTTTTTCCTGCCAATTTGGTTGGCCCCATAGTAATGGGATATTTGTTAGAGCTCACACACATGCTAGTTGGCATTCATGTCCTGACCGAGACCATAAAACAGTAATAAAAAACCTGTGCCAAACCAAAATTTAAAAAAGTTCCTCAGCGAGTTGTGTTAGACTTTGACAATCATGATAGTGTTGAGAATTGGCATTCTTGTACATAGCAGTGACATAAGCTGCAAAAAATACTTTTAAAATACTAAAAATAATCTTAAGGAATGGCTGAGAGTATTTAGAGAAAAGAAAAAAATACCACCATGATAGAAGTCATGAGCATTGGCTCACATGTCTCGCCATCTGCCTTGAATCACAGCTCTTCCACTTACTGTGTTATCTGGGGCAGTCTGCCTGTGTGAAAGTGGGGATATAATAAAAGTGTAGTGCCTTCCATGTAGTTATTATGTGAAATAGTAAGCATTCAGTAAATGTTAGCAGTTCTTATTATTGTTGTCTTAGCTGTGCGACCTTGGTCTTTGGTTCTGCAAGATTTAGATTTCTCAATATAACATCACCTACCTCCAGGATGATTGTGAGGATTGGATGAGGTGATATTAATAAAGCATCTAGCACAATGCCTTATACATAACTGCTTTTACACATAGATCAACTAATCCATCATTAACCTCTCAGAATTATAGCATAGCTCAGTAACATTTTTCAGGTATATTGAAGGAGGGATTCTGTCTTTGGGTACAAGTTTGTTAGCCTAGAAGACTTAAGATTTTCCCATTTTAATGTTCTATAATTAGCATATATATAATCTTTTATATGACAAAGGACTTTTAGATAGATTTCATTCTATTTGATAACCTTATTTTAAGTATATTTTACAATTTTCTGTATTATGTGAGAAAGAAAACTAGGAACCAAAAACATTAAATAGCAGTACCATTTGGGCAGGTCCTCTGACTCCAACTGTTGTTTTTCTCCTATTAAACCATACTATGTTCCAAAAGGAATGAAATGATAAAATAAGTGGGAAAATCCTACATCTTGGGAACGCTAAACAAAAGAGGGTTAAAAACTATTTCTGCTAATGCCATTTTTGTTGCCATCTAAAAATAACATTCCTTAGGATCTTTCTGCGGGGCCAGTGGTAAAGCAGAATGATATTAAGAGTAGTATTCCGTGTCCCCTAATTTTTATTAATTTTAATTATTAAAGGAAAGAGTGGCTATGTGTTTGACTGCTCTTCAGTCTATTTTATATCTTGTAAGGATCTGACAGTTTTGTTTTACGTTTTATAGCTGCAGCTTATCTTCTGGTGTCCCTTATACCAAGCAATTCATTCCGCCAGATGTTCCGGTCAACAAGGTCTTTGCACATCCCAACCCGTGACCTTCCACTCAGTCCAGACACAACAGTAGTCCTGCATCAGGTCTACAACGTGCTCCTTGGTTTGCTCTCAAGAGCCAAACTTTATGTTGATGCTGCTGTTCATGGCACTACAAAGCTAGTGCCCTATTTTAGCTTTATGACTTACTGTTTAATTTCCAAAACTGAGAAGCTGATGTTTTCCACATATTTCATGGATTTGTGGAACCTTTTCCAGCCTAAACTTTCTGAGCCAGCAATAGCTACAAATCACAATAAACAGGCTTTGCTTTCATTTTGGTACAATGTATGTGCTGACTGTCCAGAGAATATCCGCCTTATTGTTCAGAACCCAGTGGTAACCAAGAACATTGCCTTCAATTACATCCTTGCTGACCATGATGATCAGGATGTGGTGCTTTTTAACCGTGGGATGCTGCCTGCCTACTATGGCATCCTGAGGCTCTGCTGTGAGCAGTCTCCGGCATTCACAAGACAGCTGGCTTCTCACCAGAACATCCAATGGGCCTTTAAGAATCTTACACCACATGCCAGCCAATACCCTGGAGTGAGTAAAATTGATACTTTTATATCTATATCCTCAAATTGATTGGAAATAACTGTTTTTCTCCTTGTGAGACGTGGTGACAAAATGCAACAGTATAGTCTCACTTTAACCATTCTCTCTTCAGGACTAGATGTTTATTTTTTTTTATCTTGAATATATATATAATGCTGTATTATAAAATAGATGAGGGTGTGGATAGTTTTTCTTAGGTTAAAATTAAAATTGTATCTTTGATAAAAACAAAAATGTATCTTGTATGTATACCTAATGAAAAAGTCAGTTTTGTGATACAGTCTTAGGGAAGTATTTTACTATTTAAAATACTCATCATCAGGAACTACATGCTATGCTAAGCAGTACCCTATACAATATTTTATCTTAAGCTAATAGGATTCCCTTGTATTTTTTCTCAAGCTCTTTTCAAGTGATTGACATGTTTGAGAGGTCTATCAGAATACAAATATATGCAGTCTAAATCTGCTTTCTTGGGGAGTGAATGTAGCTCAGTGGTTGACTGCCTGCTTCCCATGTACAAGGTCCTGGGTTTAATCCCTGGTACCTCCCAAAAAAACAAACAAACAAACAAATGAAAAAAAAAAATCTGCTTTCTTTTTCTCTGCAGATTCTTTGCCGGTTTCATTTAATTTATTTCCCCCTCCATGTAAGGTTGTCCTTTCTGGATATTTTCTTTTCATTGTTGCCTCTTATTCTGTTTAGCAAACTTAGATTATTCCAGGAGTTTAAATCTGGAAAGGGCTTGCAGGGGGAGGTGAGGGGGGAGTGCAGAACTCTTTTTCAAGCTGTTGTCAATTCAAAGGCCACAACTTGTTAATATGGGAATCTGTTTACTAAATGGTGGTAGGAGGCAGGGATACTGCTTTTTCATGGCATTGTCAGTAACTTAAGACTACAATCATATGAGTACAATTATGGGTGCTTAATTAAGTTTTGGTATAGTTGAATTGTATACTATACTCTTTCCTGTTGAAAGCAGGACCCTACTTAAACTGTCCTTTACATGATATAGTGAGTTGTTAAGGAAGAAAAACCTAATTTCCAGTCAAGAGTGTTAGAATGTAAAATGTAAGGAAGAAAGTGAATGTTTTAAAAAAGAGGTTCAAAGCCAAGGCTGTAAGATTACAAGAGAAAAAGAATGAAATTAACTTTGATGGAGTTAGGATAGGATTTATTAAAGTCTTAGATTCATATTTATCACAGTCACATAATGATTGATTCATTTACTAAATGGGATGTCCATGGTTAAATATACCTTTGACAGAAAGAGTGCTGAGTGAGTTGGAATGTTTATTCTCTCATAATAATGTTTCTCAACCTTGACATCAGTGAAATATAATATCCTTTATTGGAGAACTGATCTATTGGCATTTCCATGAAAATGGTGCTTAAATCAATTTTTGCCATGAAAATATGAAAGTCTCAGCTAAAGAGTGCATTGGCATACAATGAGTAAATGAGTTTATAAAATCACAGCTAGTGATTTTACTAAAATATTAGTTCCCACATTTCATCTACCAGGTAACTTGAACTGACCATAATCTAGGAAGATCCTTCAAATGTTGGCACAAAGGGTTTTCTCAGAAGCAGTAGTATTAATTCAAGTGTAATTTTGGGCTTTAAAATTTTTGTGACAAAGGTAATGATCCGCATTTATCAAAGGGGGTTGAGATAGCATATATTGGGACCCATATTTGAAGTTGCAAAACTACTGCTTTAAAAACAGTATTGGCAAACTATATTTACTTGTAATTTTCAGTTTTTCTGAACTTGACTTTTAAGTTTATTTTGATTACTTTTAGTATATAATAAACGTTAAAAATAGAATTCATTTCTAACTTCATAACAATTTTATGATAAGTATTCCTGAATGGTGGTGTAATTTCACTTATTTATGTAATTTTAATCTTGGTTAATGAACATAACATTTAGAATTAAGAAGCAGACATTCTAAAATTTTATAGGATTAAAAGATTACCGCAATGCTTGTTTGCCCTTTTTAGGCAGTAGAAGAGCTATTTAACCTGATGCAGCTGTTTATAGCTCAGAGGCCAGATATGAGAGAAGAAGAATTAGAAGATATTAAACAGTTTAAGAAAACAACCATAAGTTGTTACTTACGTTGTTTAGATGGCCGCTCCTGCTGGACTACTTTAATAAGGTAAAAAGATGTTTGTTTTGTTGTTTTTCTGCCAGGTGACTGAATGGGGATAATCCCCTTGACACTAAAAGAGGAATAATTTAATTTATAATTGAAAATTGCTGATTCTTCAAGGTTTGGGGGGCTGCATTTATGCAGTTAGCCATCTTGGACAAATTTATATTTTGAAAGTTAATGAGCTACTTTTGAAATGTTTTGGGTTTTATTTTTTGCTTTTATTTTTTTGTTCATTTGGGTTTTTCTGTTTTGTTGTTTTGTGGGTTTTTTGTTTTTTGTTTTTCACTTTGTATGTGTGTATTTTATCAGGATCATCAAATTTTAGGGTTGGAAGAACCTTAATAAACATTCTTCCAATTAAAGTTTGAATCTTGTACTTTATGGCAGTTCATCCTGACATAAGCTTGGATAGTTCAGTTCCTTAGGCCCCTAGAAGCAGCCTTTTCCATCTTTGAATAAGTCTTGATTGTTTCATATGTTTTATATTCTATTTTAGCCCAGATCTACGTGTCTGGCATTTTTTTATCAACAGAACTTGGCCAAAATAACCAAACATAATCTTTGCAATTAATTGTTCAGAGCTACAGAGGTCAATGAACTGCTTTAAAAGAATCTTTACACTTTTTTCTCTTTGCTTGTAGAAACAGAGTTCAGGCTAATTTCTTAAAATGTTTCTATATATTACATCTAAGACTTGGAGATGATGTCCTTTATTACGCACAAAATTTTTTGCAGTACTTTCATGAGGCTTCACTATAGTATCTTAAGGTAATCAACCCAAGATAGGGTTATTTCAAATTATCTCATTCAGAAAAAAAAAATGGAGCTTTCTTAGTCCTTTTTTAAAAAAGCAAAGGAAACATCTCATTGAATTAGACAGGTTTCCAGTTGTACTCTATAACTATAGTTTCCAGCACCTAATAATGAAATAAATTCTGTTAATAACAATGATACAACTATTTTTAATGTTTATTATTATAAATTATTTTCAAGGCCAACATATATTTTTAATTTTTTCCCCCCTCATGTCACTTTTTTCCCCAAATAACCAGCAGGTAAATAAATGCTTTGATAATACAAGCATATTTTACTATTACTCAAAACTTAACATAATTCAGATGATTAACCTTTTATGAAAATACACATTATTTGTACTGAAACTTTAAAAATCCCATCACACCTCTCTTCCACAATTGTGGATAATTGAGATTTGAGTAGATACTAATAAACATAACTTATTATTTCCATTTCATACATTACTATGAAACAGATACAGCAGTTTTTTCTCTGTAAGTAAGAAAGCAGAGAGCTTAAGTGACAATTTATTTCTGTTTATTTTTTTCATCATCTAAGTGTTCTGTTCTGATTCACAGTTCTCAAACTAAATTTTTTGTATTCCTCCAGTGCCTTCAGAATACTATTAGAATCTGATGAAGATAGACTTCTTGTTGTTTTCAATCGAGGGTTGATACTGATGACTGAGGTAAATATTTTATTACATTTTACTGTAGGTAAAATGTTCTCACCAAGACTTCTTGTTTTAAATATATTTAGAATTTATGGAAAACAGTTTTACCAGTAGCAGGATTTTAATTATATAAGACTAGAGTAAATGCTAATTTATATTCCAAGAATAATTAGATCATAATTTTTAGGGTGCTGTTTCTTTTTTTCATAATAATTCCATACCTTTCCCCTCATTTTAAATTTTGAACCATCGTTAGGGAGAGGCCAATTTTATTCGTTTCATTTATACAGATAGAAACAGACAAAATTCATATACTTTGACCAGGGGCACACACAATTTCCCCAGCAGACCAGTTTGACAGAATATAGAAGCTGAGATTAGCATTTTCAGAGGAAACAAGTGAGGCTGTTACAGTTGGTTAAAATCATTCATCCATTCTACCCATATTAAACATCCACACGTACAAGATGATTTTAAGGCTATACATGTGCATTGTACTCTTTAGTTTAATAATGGAGATAAGACAAAAGAGTATATGCCTGGAGTACCTTAAGAATTAAGAGGTAGGATAATTTTTCATTTAATGATATAGAATAGAAGTAGAATATATTTCAAACTGCTCATTGAAGAACTTGGATCTGCAAAGGTAAGTGGGAGAGCGTTTAGATAAAGGACTTCATGAACAGAGGCAAGAAAAGTATTGAGTGTGTTTGAGAAATACCAAGTATTTCTGTTTGGCTAAAACAAAAGGTTTGTGAAGAAGAGTAGTGAGAATTTCATTCTTTCATTCAACAGATGTTTGAATGTCTGCTATGTGCCAGGCACTGTGCTAGGCACTGGGGATACGGCAGTGAACAAGACAGACATGGTTCCTGTCCTCACAGCTTACAGGTTAAATACTGCACAAGTACATTGTTCAGATTATGTACTGCCACAGATTCTAGGCTAAGAATTTTGAACTTTGAATTGTGAATATGGGGGACTGATTTGAGATGATTAGAAAGAGGATGTTTCAGTGTATAATGAAACAGAAAAAAAACTAAAGTTTTAAAAAGCCAATATAATTAAAGAAATTAATTTCCTGCCTTCCTTTGGGAGCTCTTTTACCTCTTTTACACCTGCTGTTTTGAGTATGGCTGGCAGCCATTTCATCATTATCTTTCTTCAGAGGGCCTGTAAAGTTAAAGCAGTTACCTCTTCTCCCTGATCTTCCTGTTGTTGCCTGCTATTTTGTAATCCCTAAGGCTTGCAGTCTTAGAACAAGCAGTAACCCCCCACCCCCACCCCCACTCCAAAAAAAGTTGATTAAACAAACTATTCCTTCAGACTAGAATGTATATGGAATATCAGAGCTCTTAAGGTGAGGACTGTTTTATTTTTTAAAAGTTGAATGGGAGAAAATACGGCTTTTTGATAAAATGAATGAATACATTTACCTTGCAAACGTGTACACACACATGCAGTCTCTAAAAATATCTATCATAGAGGATAAGCACACTACCATTTTGTGTCTCCATAAAGTAAATATGAAAGTAAATTTTCATTTTTTTTAAATCATTTGTAGTCTTTCAACACACTGCATATGATGTATCATGAAGCCACAGCTTGCCATGTAACTGGAGACTTAGTAGAACTTCTGTCAATATTCCTTTCGGTTTTGAAGTCTACACGCCCATATCTTCAGAGAAAAGGTTTGGTCGTTCCTACTTCTTATTTTTGTTAGTGCTACTATTAAAAAGAGAAACAAGCCACAGGGAAGTTGCCTTTATCTCTAGTTCATGCACAGAAGATGGAGCCCAAATTAACCATCAGGAAATGTTCATCATGACCTCCTACTGTAACTCTGGAATGCCCTTGTATATTTTCTTTGTGCTTGCCTGAAGAATAGGCAAGCATGCCGTAAGTGCAAGGTTAAAGAGATTAGAAACGATTATAGCTTGGGTATTTTTGTGAAGATTCTCCATCTGGAAACCTCCATGGTTAATTTCAAGAGAAATAACTGTAAAATCTCTCTCTCTTGTCCCTGTAACATAGTGTAAACTCTGGACTTGATATCAATTTCTAGACAGTGGAATTCATTCCTAGAAATTAATCCTAGATAAATTCCTAAAACATGGAACATACTCATCAATAAAATATTTACTATAAGAAATTTAGCAAGTTTAACAGTAGTAACTATCTCATGAAAAGAATCTTTTCACTTTTACCAAAAATATTTATGTAATTAATTTGAACTTCTTAGCATTAGCATTCTTTAGTTTATAAAATAATTTTGTGGTAGTTATATCTCAAATGACATATTTATGTGTGCTTTTATATTTGCAGATGTGAAACAAGCATTAATCCAGTGGCAGGAGCGAATTGAATTTGCCCATAAACTGTTAACTCTTCTTAATTCCTATAGCCCTCCAGAACTTAGAAATGCCTGTATAGGTAAGTTTCTTGGAAAATATACATGCATTAAACCTAGGGGAAGACCGTTTTTGTCGAATATTTTTGTAAAATGTTATGTTGGGTCTGTAGGGTTTGGAAGACATTTGTACTTTTTATGTGAAACTCATACTAGTAGCAGGTCCTGAGAGAATAGTGCTAATAATTACTTATATGTGATCTTCAGCAGATCACTTAATATATTTGGGCTTTTTGACCTTAATTATCTCTGTCTCTTACAGCTCTAAAATCTCGTGATCTATATAAGCAAGGTAGAATCATGTAAACTTTTACAAGATAGAACTGGCATTTTGGGTGGTTATTTTACTGAGAGTTCTTTTGCCTAAAGAATACTTTTTGCAGTAGCTGTCCTTAGGCTCTGAATATTTCACCTTTTTCTTGATTGCATTTTTATAATGATCATTTGTGGCAGTTCAAGCACCCCCCCACCCCATTTTAAATTCATATTGAATTTTTTATTACCTTAGAAACCATTTAAAGTCATGATCTGTAGAGACCATAACTCTTTATTTACAGTATCTCAAAAGGACATAAATAACTCTTGATTGCCATGAGTGAGCAGACAGTCCTGGCCAGCATTGGCCTGATGTCCTTTGTAATTACTGGCTTTCATGTTTATACTTCTCCAAGAAGGGGAGAGGAGGGTGGTATAGCAATCACCTCTCATTGCCAGGAACTCTGACAGTAACTTTTCATCATGAGCTTTTATTCCTTTGTGGTTATAAGAACCAGTCTAGCTAGCATCATAAAGCATAACAAGTAGAATTGTCCCTCAGATCCAAATAACTTAGAACCTTAAGTTTCTGTCTGAGTTGCTATGGTTGTTTTTCTATAGAGAGAGATTATCAGTATGCACTAAATATTTCCCTCCCTATACTTCTCCATGCTGTTGCTCTTGATTAAATAAAATACAAATAAAATAGTTTTGTTCTTTTTTTTAAATTATAGTCCTATTGTGGTTAGTTGTTCTGCTGATCTAGATTTGATTGAGCAACAGACAGAATTTCTCCCAGTGCCTGGAGCTAATACAGTTTTAGACTGATTAAAATCTTCCAGCTGTCAAACTGCAACAAGTCATCCCAACAGGATTTGTGAGTTGAAAGTAGCAGGTAGGCATAACTCCAATTTATTAATACCCAGATTGTGTTTTTATTTTCAGATGTCCTCAAGGAACTTGTACTTTTGAATCCCCATGACTTTCTTCATACTCTGGTTCCATTTCTACAGCACAACCATTGTACTTACCATCACAGTAATATACCAAGTATGTATTCATCTAGCACAATACTTGAATATGGCTGGCATTTAATCTTTCTGCACACTGAAGCATGGAGATTTATTTTTTCCACTTATTCTTATTGTACACTTTTAATGTCTTAGTGTCTCTTGGACCTTATTTCCCTTGTCGAGAAAATATCAAGCTAATAGGAGGGAAAAGCAATATTCGGCCTCCGCGCCCTGAACTCAATATGTGCCTCTTGCCCACAATGGTGGAAACCAGTAAGGTATGTTGGGATGCCAGGAAAACCATGTTTATGTAGTACAAAGTAATTTTAAAAATTCCCCTCTGGCAGTTATTAAGTCATGAGACGTAAGTAACCATTTTGTGGATCCTAAGAAGATTAGACTCATTTGGACTTTTTCCTTTTAGTGCTCTGAAATGTTGGTTTAATATTTGCAAAATCAACAGTAAGCACAAGTAGTAAGTTTTTTTTTTTCCCCTCAAAAAATAGTCTTAATATTTGTCACTAGAGTTAAATTATAACTGGGTCATACTTCTAAATCTGAAAAGTCAAGCTAGGTACTTATTATTGTTTCAAATTGGCCATATAATCATTTAACTCTTTTACTGCCCTTAAAAATGTATTCCTATAATAAGGCTAATAGCACGGATAGATAGGTTTATCAACATTAATAGCTGGGTTCCTGTCCTCTAATGGCTATTCTAAAATAATACTAATTTTAAATTATAGAGAAAAGGTACCTTGATACAGGATAAATTATCTTAGTCAAATCATTGATTTTCTTTTAAACAGTTTCTGCCCTTATTGTTCTTCACTCACATATCATTCATACTCTCCCTGCCACCATCTTTGGATCTTAAGTATACTTGACAAGTTCTTATAAAATATTTAAAATAATTAACACTGTAGTAACAGTCACAAAAATAATTCAGAATTTATTTCAAAAAACAATTTTAATTCACTCTTCTTGTTATGTGTCTGTAGAGCTAAAGTATCACATTTTTAAAATCCTACAATAATTTTGTTTTATTAAAGTATATAGAAAAAATGGGTCATTCTAATTGAGAGCACATTGAGAATAAACTGTGACAGTTAAGATCTTAACATTACTAGAAATTTGGAGTTTAAAACTAGGTTCTTATAAAGAATTTAAATATTTAATCAGCTTTTTAGTTAAACTTATTACATTTGCACAAAATATGCTCTTTAATTTATTATACAATTTAAGTGCAACCATTTTATCATCTTTAACCTTCAGGGCAAAGATGACGTTTATGATCGTATGCTGCTAGACTACTTCTTTTCTTATCATCAGTTCATCCATCTATTATGCCGAGTTGCAATCAACTGTGAAAAATTTACTGAAACATTAGTTAAGCTGAGTAAGTATAAAAGATGAGCAGTAAATTCCACTGAATTATTTTAAGACCCTAGCCATTCAGAAAGGGGAAGAAAAAAAAAGATATTCTTTTTTTTCTTTTTTTAAAGTGAATGTTTAAAAATACTAATTATCATTCTTGGGAACATTTTTATTTTTATTAAGAAAACACCAACTTACTGGTTTCCATTGAATAGTTCTGCCCAGAGTTTCAGCTGGCCTATAAAGGAATGTGGAATAGGGCTGATCACTTTTGTACATAGAAGCCTAAGTCCTCCACCATCTGCCCAGCAGAATTGAAAAAAACAAACAAAAAATCTGCTCTGCTTAGGGAGGCAGGCTTATAGATGGACTTTCCCAGCCCTGTCTTGAGAGTAAGATGAAATCTATTGTGCCAGCTGTGCTTTGGAATTGACAATACCAAAAGCAAGCTGAGTAGGCTTGCCAGGGTGAAGTAGAGGTGCATATATGAGTAATTAGGAGGTAAGTCTCATAAAATAGAGAGGTGAGTGAGAAGGGAAATTTTGAAGAGGAAATGTGAGAAGGAGAAAAGAGAAAACCATCAGTGAATTATATAGGGGGAGAAAAGCTCAAATTAATAGTAATGTCGTATCTCCAAGGATGTGCCTGAGAGCTGTTAGAAAACTGCTGAAATTTCTAGCTGATGAGTCTTTAATTTAAAGACATATGGTCTGCCATCAGCCCCTTTCAGGACCACCAGAGTTCCCAGGCATGTGTCCTTCCTCCAGACTTCATTAAGGATGGCCCAGCACACTCTCCATTATTCTCTAGGAGTACTGTTTTAGAGAGCGGGAAGTGAAATGCTCCTGTAACCACCACACAGGTCAAGAAATAGATTACTGTCACCCTTGAAGTCCCATTTGTGCTCCCTCACAAGCACTCTCCCTCCTGTGGAAAAAGGCTTTGATCCGTTCAAGGTAGGGCAAAAGATGTACATCTGTTTTAAGTTTCATTAAGAAGAATGAAGAGGAGGTAATAGCTGTCAGGGATTAATTCCTCTTCAGGAAAACCATCTTATTGGTAAGCTATTAGAGCATCCTCAGATTGGAAGCGTTGTTCCTTTCACATATTATCATTTGCTGATTTTCTTTGTAGATGAAGTGCCAAGATTGTAGAGGTGAGAATAGGGTCAGAGTGTCCATTTCTATGTTACACACCTGGTAAAAGCTAAACTTAGCAGTGGCAGTGACAAGGTATGAGAATATATCTAGGAGGACTTAGTAGCACACACAGCCTTGCTCCCAGATAAGGAGGGAAACTTGTAAGATGCCAACTTTCTGGAAGGTTCTTGGTATTTGTGTTCATATGATTTATACCACAAGTTATGTGAAGAGCCATTATGGGTACTGGGATTGCTTTTACCAAATAATGAATCTTCTACCCTGTTTGGGACTGCCTGTTTCATCAAAACAAATGCACATTTTCAGAAAATTTAAACACTGAGGGGAGAGGAAGAAGGAAGGGAAAGTATATCCACTTAGCTATCAGCTGAATCAGCTTTGGCAATGACATCTCACCCTCACATCACTTGAAGCACTGTTGATGTTTCTTCATAGTGTTTAGTTCTCTAGATTAGCACTGTTCTCTAGAATTTTCTATGATGTAAAATATTCTCAAACTATACTTCCATCCAGTATGGTCACCACTACAGCCACAGGTCAGTGTTGAGGACTTGAAATGTGACTCTTTAATTTCAAACAATTTAAATTTAAATATCCCCATGTAATGTGGCTGGGGCCTACTGTACTGAACAGCACAGATCTAGATATAAAATAAAGCCTTAACAAATTTAGCAAAAAGAAAATTTGTTCTTGGTTATATCTTAGTTAATGCATAAAATTGGACATTATTTTGAATATGAAGTTGGACAAAGACCTAAAAGCCAAGGCTATTATGTCCTAGAGTTTGAAGTTAATTCCCTCTTATAGCTGAAATGACTATTTCTAGGGAAAGGCACCCAGGAAAGGACTTCACAAAGCAAAGCCCACATTAATAACCTTAATGGGTGGAACAAAGGATTTAAAAGAAGGTTTTAATTTTTATAGTTTCTTTAAGAAATTATATAAGCCAACAAGGAGAGGATTAACTTAAATTGGGTATATTTTAATCGTTTGAGCCTTGAGATGGCCTACGGGTCAGAATATTAAAAATATTTTGACTATAGGTGGGATTGTCTCAAGACCTATATTGGATTGCAAGTCATTTCCAGTTCTGAGGGAAAATCTTTATATTAATTTTTATATGGGTAATCAAGATTTTAAAATTTGTTAGGGGATAAGAGGAATTATGTAATAATCGTAGATTAGAGTTGCAGGGGAGAGTAGAGTTGTAGGTACCTAATAGTAAACAAATGGAGGCTTAGGGTGCTTGAAGAAATGAGGAGAGAATTCAAGTAGTATGAACAAAGAAATGTTGATTGGTGTCTGAAACCACAGTGTGTGTGTGTGTGTGTGTGTGTGTATCAGCAGGATCATTAAATTTTTTTGGTTATGCTCTCCTTTGGGTCTAAGTTTAAGTATCACATCTTTCACCAAATTCATACACTAGATCCAAACCTTTCCAAGTTCTGGTTCAAACTTTTTGACCAAAATCCAAACTAAGAAATACACATTACATTGGAACCAGGTACACAAATAAGTGCGTGTATGTGTTTCAGAAAAAAATTCTTAGTCTTACTATGTGTGAGGCATTCTAGTACTTTCTATCCTATCCATTTCTTTTTTTCTTTTCCTTTTTTTTTTTTTTTTTTTTTCCACTTTTGCTTTTTATTTTTAAATAGTTTTAGACCTAATCAGGACAGTTGCAAAAATATTACAAGATCTACAGAGAACTCCAATATACTTATTACCTAGATATCTAGATTTACTAACTTTTAACATTTTGCCACTTTTGTTGTTCCATTCTATTTTCTAAACATGTGAGATTAGGTTGTATACATCATGTTCCTCAAACAACTAATACTTCCATGTATATTTCATTAGAACAGATAGTTACCCAAATAATCATCTTAAGTACAGTTATCAAGTTCAAGAACTTTAACACTGATAAAAAGCTTATAGTCTATATTCCAGTTTTTTTCATATGTCACAATAATGTCCTTTTGGGCCTTTTCTCCTCTATTTTTAGATCTAGGCCAGGATCATGTATTGTCTTTGTCATTGTCTCTTTAGTCTCTTTTTTTTAATTGTGGAAACATAAATATAATATAAAATTCCCCATCTTAGCCACTCCTAAGCATGCAATTCAGTGGGGTTAATCACATTCACAGTGTTGTGCCACCCTCACCACCATCCATTCTTAGAACTTTCCCAACCCTAAACAGAAGCCCTGTACCCATTATGCATTAGCTCCCCATCCACTTTCTACCTGCCCATGGTAACCTGTAATTTCTATGAATTGCATGTTCTAGTTATTTCATATAAATGGAATCAAGCAATATCTGTCCCTTTGTATCTGACTTATTTGACACAACATGAGGTCTTTCCATGTTGTAGCATGTTTCAGAACTTCATCCCTTTTTATGGCTGTATAATATTCCACTGCACATATATACCGTATTTTGTTCATTCATATGTAAGTAGACATTTTATTGCTTTCACCTTTTAGCGATTGTGAATAATGCTGTTCTGAACATCGGTGTGCAAATATGTGTTCAAGTCCCTTTTTTCATTTATTTTGGGTATATTCCTAGAAGTAAGATTGCCAGGTCATAATGGTAATTCTATACTTAATTTTCTATTGAGTCGCCAAACTGTTTTCCACAGTGGCTGCACCATTAAAGTTCCTATTTCTCCACATCTTCACCAACACTTGTTTTCCTTTTTTAAAAAAATATTAGTTATTCTAGTGGGCATGAGGTAAAAACCGCAATATTTTTATATTTAAAAGTAGCAGAGTTCAGCTAGAAAAATTCTGAAAAATAATTTAAATAAAAAGAACTGGCACTACTGATTTCTAAAATACTTTTTTAAAGGTTTTTTTTTTTGTTGTTTTTTTTTTTTTTTTACTTTTTTTGTACTGTTTAATACATGTACATAGTTTACAGTTCAAACATTGACTGAAAGGTACATTGTAACAATTCATTCTCCTATGCTTTCTCATCCTCATTGATTTATTCATTACATGCTTCTTATCCTCTTCACCTAATATAATCTACCCATCTCCAATGATAAAATTTCCAGGAAGCCTTCCTAATACCTTTTAATCGTTCCTTCTTCTGAACTCCTTTGGCTTTGGCTTTGAGATTCTTTCATGGTACCATCATATGCTCTTGTTTTGAAAGTATTAGAGCATGTGTCCTCTCAGCTGTACTATACTGTAAAAAAAAAAGAGAGAGAGAGAGAGAAGACACTCCCAACCCTGTCTTCCACTACTTTATCCCTTTTTGTTTATCCTTATTTTTTTTTAAATACATAAAAACATCAAGTGTGAGTATATTTTATTTTTCTTCCCCCATCTTCACAAAAGTAAACCATGGTGATTAAAACCATGTGGTACAGATACAGAAATACATAAGCAAAACAGTGGAAAAACAGCCCAGAAACAAAGGATACACAAAAAATTGGTAGCGAATAAAGATGACGTATCAGATTATTTGGAGAATAGGCAGCATTGAAATAATTGGCTAGCTACCTGGGGGGCAAAGCAAGTCTTAATACTGCTTTACTCCTTAAACCAAAATAAGTTCCAGGAGGATTAAAATTTTAATTGTGAATAATAAAATCATAGAAAACATTTAAGGAAAACCTGGAATCATATGGATACTACCTTGAGATGTGAAAGGCCACCTTAAGTAAGACACAAAACTTGGAAACCATAAGATAAGAAATTGGCAGATTTGACTACATGAAAATAGAAAATACTACATGGTAAAAAATGTCATAAGTTAAAACACAAGTGACTAATGGGGAAAATGACTAACACCACCTGTATGCAAAGAGTTTTTAGATTCAATAAAGTGGTAAAGAAAATTAAGTAAAATAAACAAAAAAGACATGAACAGGAAATTCATACACTTAAAAAAGTAAATGTTTGATACCTATATGAGAAGTTGCCCAGTCTCGCTAATAAAAAGCAAAGTAAATAACAATGATTTATCTCTCTTTTTAAAAAACAAAACAAAACTCTGAGATACATAAAGTTCAGATGATACCCATACTTAAACAGGTAGGGGAAAGAAGAGGTCTTATAATGGAGTGCCCGTCAGAGTCGATCTAGGGAAGTAATTAGTAGTATTAAAATTTGGAATGTTCAAGCCCTTTGACCCAACCAAACCAGATCTAGGAATCCAACCTACTCTAATCACCCTTCTCTAACCATAAGATGTTTATTTTCACTTCATTTGTAATGGGTAAAAATCAGAAAAAAAACCAAGTCCACCAATAGGAGCTTAGTTAAGTAAACCTTAGGTTCATCTCTGTGATGTAGACTTTAAAACAAACAAGATAGAGGGGGTGGATGTGGCTCAAATGGTTGGGCGTCTGTCTGCCATATGGAGCGATCTGGGCTCAATCCCCGGGATCTCCCGGTAAAATAATATATATATATATGGGCTGCCAGGCCCTGTGTGCCGGTGAGCCACCAGGCCCCGGGAGCCATGCAGCAAGATGATGACATAACAGGAGAGAGACGCAGGGGGGAGACAAGCCCAGATACTCCGAAAGCTCAGAAAACCAGGAACGGAGGTGGCGCAGGTGCAGGTGGCGCCTCTCTCCTACATCGGAGGTCTCCAGAATCGAATCCTGGTGAAGACTGGAGGAGGAGGATGAGAAGACATGGCAGGAAACAGACACAGAGAATTGCCCAGCGAATGGACACAAAACAGCAAATGGGGAAGGGAGGGGGTTTAAAAATGGATAAAGTAAATAAATAAATCTTTTTTTTTTTTTTTTTTTTAAAGACAAGATAAGAATTGACCTTGGATTACATAGAAAAGGTTAGAATACAGTAGTATGTAGAATGCAATAGTATGTAGAGTACACGCCCATTTTTATAAATGGGGTAAAATCAGTCTTCATACATGCCCAGAAAAAGAAAACAGAGGATGATGCTTAACTATAAGAAATTATGGATGCGAATATTCTCACTGTCCTGATTCTGTGATAATCAGGGTGGGCTAAACATTCGCTATATTAGAAACCATGCATGTGTCCCCAGACCTCGTTTTCCTCCCTAGGTCTGGTTTTTAGAATGCTGGTGATAAACTAAGCCTGATTTATTATATGTCCATCCTGTATGGGAAAAGACTAACTCTAGGTATCTCTGGTCAACCTTAAGAGATATAGCAGGGGGCTATATCTGGTTGGCGTCCATCTCCCATATGGAGGGACCTGGGTTCGATCCCCGGGACCTCCTGGTAAAAATTTAAAAAATATATAGAAGGTGCGTGGGCCGCCAGGCCCTGTGCGCGGGCGCACCACCAGTTCCCGCGAGCCACACAGCAAGATGATGACATAATAGGAGAGTGACACAAGGGAGAGGCAAGATGAGACGCACCGAAAAACCAGCAACTAAGGTTGCGCGGGCAGGATGCCTCTCTCCTACATCAGAGATTCCAAGGATTGAATCCCAGTGAAGACAGGAGGAGAAGGATGAGAAGAGAGGGCAGAAAATGGACACAGAGTTGCCCAGCGAATGGACACAGAAACAGCAAAAACGGAGGAGGAGGGGGAAGGGGTGTAAAAATGGATAAAAGTAAATAAATAAATAAATCCTTAAAAAAAAAAAAAAAGAAAAAAAAAAAGAAATTATGGGGTGCTCTCATTTTTTTTAGGTTATATATATCTGTAATGTTTAAGTTAATTGTAATGATCATGTATTCATTTTGTAATTAGAAAAAAATGTAATATAAGTTACAATACTACAAACTCTGTAATATCTTTTTAGATACCATGCTTCATATGCAAAATTAATAATGGAATCCTAAAGTAAAATTAAACTCACTAACAAATCCCTACATTCCATCACCATTTAATTAATTTTCATTTTCAGGGACAAAACAAGGATCTCATTATCACCTTTATTAATGTTGTTTTTGAAAGTTCTCTTAATGTATTAATAAAGTAAAAGGAGTAGATTTTTTGCAAGTAACATATCAAGACAACCTAAATTCAAAATCTCTAGATTTAAAAATGTATAATTGGTAAAAACAAACAGATGAAAATTCAAATTATAAAAAGCACAGCTCTGATTCATGTTTCACGAACTCTTTGTGATGTCAGAGTCGTGGTATTCTGCATAGGGAAACAGCTAGTTGACAGTTTCCTAAAATGCTTCATAGGCTGAATGTACTTCACACCAGTATGAGACTTTCACTGCAAACTCAGACGCCAGCTGTTATCAGTTCACCAAGAGCAAATCCATTTATCCTGGGCAACTGCATAGTAGTCACGTTTAAGAGACTTACTTATAATTCCAGTTTGTTAATTTACAAATAGGAAGAACTGGTCCAGCATTCAGAATATTCCATATTAAGACCAGCATATTTTTTGCAGGAACTTACATGGCAAACCAGGTAATCGATAGCAGGTTGCTTTAGTGGGTGTGAAGTCAGAAGAAGGGAAGTTGTAACAATCAACTGTGTGATACTATTAGGCTAATAGGTTTTGATGATTCAATCTCTCAATGGAACATAAGTCATGGGCCTTCATCCATTGGCTAAAGCCACCACTCTTCCTGGATAATAATTGCTTAGGTAGGATAAACAATCCCATTGAGAACTAGATGAATCATAACAGTTAAGAGAAACTGTAACTAGTAAGAATATATATGGAATATTTTATCCGCACAGCAATCATGGAAGTGTAAATATAATCTGAAATACCATTCTACCTACAAAAATAGTTTTTAAAAGATTTTTCTTTTAATAACACACCCAGCAGCTTTTGCAGTATAAGGTGGTACTAATGAGGAAAGAATATATTTGGAACAGTTTTTTTTTATTTTTTATTTTTTGTATATTAGTTCCCTCTTGAGTTAGGGTATGGACCTTTTTTGAGGACACCTTAACATAAGATGAGGAAAGTGGTGTGGAAGCCAGTATGTTTTAGTATACTGCCCATCCTGTTGAGGCATGGCTTAGACTTGTGCCTGAGAATTTTGGTGATGGTGTTTCCCTGTTCTTTGGAACCAGAAGGTATTGGAGGACGAGTATGCAGAGTAGGAAGGCATTGGACTGTCCCTTGAGTCATGAGACACAGGGGCTCCTGAGCATCCCCACTACTTTGTGAAATTGATAGGGAGAGGCTGATACTGTGCTGCTTTGAATAAACTGCCTGCCTTCCAAAGGTGTGGCTCTGGAGTGAAACCAGGTGGGACTATCAAAGAGGTGTCTAGCTCAGCATGGGTGGTTAAATGTTTTCCAGAGATAGGACACAAGATGGCCCTGGGAAAATAATTTTTATATTAGTAAATATATTTTTCTTACTGTATTACAAAAATATGTAACTAGTACATCAAACCCATGATTTCCTAGATGTTGCATTGCCTATGATAAGGTTACAGTAATTCTCTAAGAGACCGTAAAGAAAATGATTGGGTAGATAATAGTACAAGTGATAGGCATATATGAAAAAGAAGTCATGAAAATGATGTATGAATGACTGAAGTTTGGGAAAATACTGATTATTGAAAAGATTATGGGCTTTTAAATCAGATAAGTCTGGAGTTGGCTCTTAGCTATATTACTTACTGGTTTGGGGATGACCCTGAAGAGATTACATAAGCTCTTTGAATCTAACTTTGCCATCCAAAAGAGGAAAAGGTTTATAATATTAAATAATACTTCCCAAGATTGATGAGAAAATTAAATATGATTATCTGACATACCTAGCATAGTAAGTGGCCCAAATGTTTTTTTTGTTTTGTTTTATTTTGTTTTTCCCTCTCTCTCTATAAAATGGAAATATTTATATCAAAATACAATATTTATATCGAAATACAACTTGGAAATGATCTTTGGTCACATAAGTCCTCTTTTTTTGTTGTTATTGATATGGTGGTATGGGCTTTTTTTTTGGTAATTGTGGCGAATAGAAATAAGGATTGTTTACTTTAGGTAATAATTGGAGAAAAAATAGCAAAGACTACAGAAACTTAAATTATAGAGTGCTTTCCCATGACAGAGTTTATATGTCAGGGCAGCCTCAAGTTCAGGGGTTGGCAGACTTTTTCTTTAAAGGGCCAGACAGTAGATATTTTAGATTTTGCAAGCCACATATGGCTTCTGTCACATTTTGTTTAAGCCCTTTATAAATGTAAAAGCCATCTTAACTCACAAAGCTACTTAAAATTAGCAGGCTGTGGGCTAGATTTGGCTTGCAGAGTATAGGGACTCTTCCTTTTAGCCGTTTGTTTTTATGGCAAGTTCTTTTATGCTTATATGTATTGTGATATGGTAGATAAATGCCTCCAATCTCAACAGGAAAATAGTCTTACCCACAAAAGGGATCCTAGGCATCCTTCATAAGTCGGATGACTGATCTGACTTGCCGTTCTAAGATTTTGTCAAATCCTTATTCTAGCCCAGTGTTTGATAAACTACAGCCTGGACATTGCCTGTTTCTGTATGATCAGTAAGCTATCCGTGAGCTAAGAGTGGTTTTTACACTCTTAAATGGTTGGAGGGGAAAAAAAAGAAAACCAAAGTAAAATAATATTTCATGGCTTTGTAAAAATATAAGATTCACATTTCAGTGTTCATAAATAAAGCTTTATTGAAACAAAGCTCTGCCCATTCAGTTTTGTCTGCAGCTGCTTTGACCACAGGAGAGTTAAGTAGTTGCATCAGAGATCATATAGCTGCAAAGCCCAAAGTATTTACTATATGGTCCTTTACAGAAGACGTTTTCCTTTACAAAAAAAAAATTTTTTTTTCTTAACTAGAGGAAGGTGGCTTGTGTTATATTTTTTCCTTCTCCAAGATTATACTTTTCTTGGGGAGGCAGAGGATAGATAGCAAATTTATTTAGGACTGTGATAGTTTATTTTTTGTGCTTTGAGGGGTATGAGACTGGAGGATTGGGGATCAAATCTCTTAGAAACATATTTGACATCTGGAATAGTCAAGAAGAAGAGATGAAACCATAGAGGTTCCAAATAGGACTCTCTGACAAGAGCCAGGAAGTATAACTCACCCAGGAGTTCCTGGGGACAAGGCTAAAAACTGCTAAAGACTCAGAGCAGTATGCTTGCTTACATCCACCAGAAAGATAATTCTTTCTGTCTTTGGAGAAACAAGATAAAAGAGGAAAAAACAGTTTGTTTTATTATTCTCTACATCCTCTTTAGACCCCCAGTCTAAATATTCTATGAAAATTATCTAATATACAGATTGATACCTTAAACCAAGAAAGGTTTGGAACCACTGCAGTAACTTATTGAATTGGCCCAGATAAAGTTCTAATACTCAAGCAGAATTAGCTTAAGCTACCTCAGATCTTTTGGAGCTGAGGTGTGGGATATAAATACAGTCATGGTACTGTGTTGTAAATTATATCACTGGTTAAACATTGGAATCAGTTCTTCATCTTTAAATAGTTTATATATTTCTAAGATGTAGAGAATGTGCACAGTTTTGACCAGAAATAACTCTGTTATTGTGCCTGCAGAGTATAGTACCTCAATAGTGTAATTTATAATTATAACCTATTCTAATTTCTTTTCATATATTAGGTGTCCTAGTTGCCTATGAAGGTTTGCCACTTCATCTTGCACTGTTCCCCAAACTTTGGACTGAGCTATGCCAGACTCAGGTAAAGAAAATTAGTTTTAGATGATTTGGTCTTTCATCTCATTTGACCAAGTGGTCTATAACTTTAGGAACAATGGATTGAAAACTAAGGTGGCTGGAAGTTGGGAAAGTTTTAGAATCTTGGTAGGTAAAATAAGATTAATGGAAACATTAGCTATTAATTAAGCATTGGCCGTTTAGTTTCCCTTTGACTTTTTGTAGATTTGTATCACAGCAGATATTTCAAATAAGCTGTTTATAATTGAATATCTTATTTATAGGTTGGCTATCCACGTTGTGGGAAAAGTACAAAACTTTAGGAGATATTAGGGGAAGAAGGCACATCCACATTCTTAGTCTCCCTCTCTTCCACCATTCTAAAAGCTCCAGCAGAAACCATTTCAGCTGTCCTTTGACTCTTGCTTGTTACCTAGGAGTAGTTTTTCATGAGCCTGATGGACTTGTTTTCTTGTGTAAACTCATTGAGAACAGGAAGGATTGTACACTTGCTACCTTTAGTCTCTTAAGAACCATCTGCTTAATGAAGTGGGCACCTATGTAACATTTGTTAAATTGTGGATGGGGAAGGGCAGGGAGGGAGAAACCAGATTAGTCCTAAAAGGTTTGGCTTATCCCATAGATCAGGCATAAAGGATCTACATCCTTTTTGGACCCTGCACACTTGATTTTCGTGGTTGGATAGGTACAGCCTATCTCCAACTGCAAAGAAGAAAGAAATCTGTTAACCTTCTTTTGTCATAAACCTATAATCCCATATTATAGTATCTGAAAGAGTATAGATGAGCCTGGTCCAGCCTATCAGGCAGTAGTCCTCTGATACATTCTTCTGATTGAGGCTTATCATATTATACTGTGCTGGTTATGTTTGTTTCTCTCCTTTTCTGAAACTGTGACCTTCTTAATGCAGGGACCTGATTTTAGTTAATCTCTGTCATGAAATGGTTTGTTTTTTTATAGTATGGATCTTTGGCTTTGTATGTAATAGGCATTGAGAAAACAACTTTCAGGTTAAAATTATTATTATTATTTTTTTTTTTTTTTTTGGCTGTACTGGGGGCAGTTAATTGAACCCGGGACCTCATATGTGGGAAGCTGGCGCTCAACCACTGAGCCACAGTGCCTCCCCTTGAGTTTGATTTTTCTGTTTTGCTTTTGTTTTTGGGAGGCACCAGGAACTGAACCCGGGACCTCCCATGTGGGAAGCAGGTGCTCAACTGCTTGAGCCACATCTACTCCCCTAAAGGTTGATTTTTGAGCTAAGTGGCCTATTCAGTAAATTGGAGTTCTTTGCTCCCTCAGTCCCCAGCCCCCAGCTGTTGCTTTTTACATTATTCCTGATTTAACTAGTTGCTTTTTGCTTTTGCTTGGTCTGCTTCAGCGCTCTACTATTCCCTTTGCTTTCTCTTTTTCACAGGATTCCCCTTCCCAAAAATGTCCCCTAAAACAATGCCGAAGAAAGACATCCAAAGCCTTTACCAACCCTAGAGAAGCAATCATCCTCTGCAAGAAATATAGGCAGCAGGCAGGGGCTGTGTCTGGTAGAATAAGACACATTTTCCTAACACAGGAATCTGAAGACCTGGGTCAGTCTGAATCCCATTTGACTCCTAATTTCTTAGGTGACCTTGAGCACTTTACCTACCACAGCTGCCTACTCTAATAAAATATGTACATGTACACCTATCTAAAAGTTTTTTTTTTACAGTCCATTATGTTAGAGCACAGATATAATCTAGGGAGGAGATCTGCTTAAAGACATACTACTTGTGTTTTAAGAGCCGTGACCATTTGAAAATAGGAAAACCAAATTTTAGTGAAATTTTTTATGTATTGGGACCCACTAATTCTCTGTGAGATTCTCTGTGGGAAAAGAGGTGTGCAGTTTACCTTTGTACTATTTATGGGGGAAAACATTTACCAAATTACTGTTGTCAACGAAATTATTCAGTTAATGTTTTAACCCATTTCAGAAAATAAATGTACTTTAATTCTTAAGGTTTGTCTTTTTCCTCAAAGTGTTGCTTTAGTAATCTATTAATTATCCATTAATCAATCCTCTGTAAACATTCTCATCCTACTCTGTTAGCCTTATTTGACCAGTACTTGTTAACTCTCTCAATGCAAGATATTAAAGCTCCATTTCTTTTAAAACTTTTTTTTTTCCAGATTTACCATTCAGACTTTTTATAAATCTCTTCCCCCCAACACTCACCTATAAAGCCCAAATCAATAATGTTTCAATGTATGGGGAAGACACTTGGTGTAGCTAAACATACAGTAGACTGAGTTAAGTGGCTTTTTGAATAGGATTTTAACTAACAACTTCAGATGTTTATCATGAGCAGTGTGTTTCAAGTTTGCAGTTATTTCAGTGCTCAACCATCAGTACTTCTTCTCCCCCACTGTAGTCGGCTATGTCAAAAAACTGCATCAAGCTTTTGTGTGAAGATCCTGTTTTTGCAGAATATATTAAATGTATCCTAATGGATGAAAGAACATTTCTAAACAACAACATTGTCTACACATTCATGACACATTTTCTCCTAAAGGTATGTAATATTTTGGAGACTCACTTAAAATTAGTTAATGATTGTGTATTCATTATATGTCAGTCTTCTGGAATTTTTTTTTTAATATCTTTTTCAGGTTCAAGGTCAAGTGTTTTCTGAAGCCAACTGTGCTAATTTGATCAGCACCCTTATTACAAACTTGATAAATCAGTATCAGAATCTACAATCTGATTTCACCAACCGAGTTGAAATTTCCAAAGCAAGTGCTTCTTTAAATGGGGTAAGAACTATGCAAGAGAATAGCTGCATCCTTCAAAACTCTATTTGGCCTATAGTATGATTTTACTATCATTTTAACTTTAACTCACTAGTCAAACTTTAATAAAAGTCATGTATAATGAAAAAACTGACTATAAACTTTTAAGTGTTCACAATGCCTTACACACATTTTCTCTTACCTTAGAAGAGATGAGTTAATCTCTACGTGTTTACATTTTTTGAAACATTCCTTGTGTTATATCCAGTATGCATATATAGGTGATAGTGGGAATATCGCCTATGTGAGTATATGATTATAAAGCCATTTAAAAAGAGGGAATCAGTTGCCTGTGTAGACTCTCCCATGACAGTTGTGTAATAGCATGTTTCCAGGTCATTCCATTATTCTATCATCATCCAGCAGGAGCCTCCCAAATAATGAGATGTCTAGATGCCAGAACAGAAGAGTTACTATTTGGGACATCCACCAGAAATCATCTTATTTGGAAAACTGATTTCTAGATTAAAGCCAAAATCTAAATTTCTCATAGATCATTAGGATATGTTTTGAAATTCCTGTGGAAGCTTGCCTAAGTTCTATTATTGATCATTTTTTTCCTTTTTCAGCAAACACTATCTACATCATCGGTTTGACTTAGATTGTGGTGATAAAATTATAGTAGTGTCTTAGAATTGATGAAATACAGTAGTATCACAGCTTGGCTCACTTGTAAAAATGACAGAGAAACCAGGATGGATTCCTGGGAAAAAGTTTAAACATCTGCACTTAACTATAAATAATCTCTATCAGAATGTTGGCTTTAGAATTTGAAATGTTCTTATCTGTCTTTTTATATTTATAGGACCTGCGGGCACTTGCTTTGCTCCTGTCAGTACACACTCCCAAACAATTAAACCCAGCTCTAATTCCAACTTTGCAAGAGCTTTTAAGCAAATGCAGGACTTGTCTGCAACAGAGAAACTCACTCCAAGAGCAAGAAGCCAAAGAAAGAAAAACTAAAGGTAAGCTTTATAGACTAATATCATTACCTTTTGGGTTGGGGCGTGGACACACTGGATGAAACTAAACTTTATTCAATTGTCTCTTAAATATAAACTGGCAACAGATGAAGTTGATTTCACACAACCACCCCAATCCAGTCTTAATGACCCCTTTCAGAGAAGTTTCAATTTGGATGTTTGTTTTCACAGATGATGAAGGGGCAACTCCTGTTAAAAGAAGGCGTGTTAGCAGTGATGAGGAACACACTGTAGACAGCTGCATCAGCGACATGAAAACGGAAACAAGGGAGGTCCTGACCCCAACTAGCACGTCAGACAATGAAACCAGAGACTCCTCAATCATCGATCCTGGAACTGAGCAAGATCTTCCTTCCCCTGAAAATAGTTCTGTTAAAGAATATCGAATGGAAGTTCCATCTTCGTTTTCAGAAGACATGTCAAATATCAGGTCACAGCATGTAAGCGAACAGTCCAACAGTGGTAGATTTGAAGATTGTAAAGAATTTAAAGACCTCCATTGTTCCAAGGAGTCTAACTTGCACTGTTCCAAGGATTCTAACATAGCCGAGGAAGAATCCGAGTTCCCTTCTACTTCTCTCTCGGCAGTTTTGTCTGACTTGGCTGACTTGAGAAGTTGTGATGGTCAAGCTTTGCCCTCCCAGGACCCTGAGGCTGCTTTATCACTCAGTTGTGGCCATTCCAGAGGACTCTTTAGTCACATGCAGCAACACGACATTTTAGATACCCTGTGTAGGACCATTGAATCTACGATCCACGTGGTCACAAGGATATCTGGCAAAGGAAACCAAGCTGCTTCTTGACATTAGATGTAGCATGTCTACTTTTAAGTCCCTCTTCCCCCAATGCTGTTTGTATAAGTTTTGCTTATTTTCTGTTTTGTGCTTCAGTTTGTCCAGTGCTCTCTGCTTGAATGGCAAGATAGATTTATAGGCTTACTTCTTGGTCAGGCAGAACTCCAGATGAAAAAATTTGCATCTTAAGTATACTTTCTAAAGGGCAATCAGATAATGGATATGTTTTATGTAATTAAGAGTTCACTGTAGTGGCTTTCATTTAATATGGCTGTCTGGGAGGAACAGGGTTCCCTAGCCCTGTACAATGTAATTTAAACTTACAGCATTTTTACTGTGTATAAATAATATGGTGTCCTCTGTGCCAGTTTTGTACCTTATAATAGAGGCAGATTGCCTCCGATCGCTGTGGTTCTTATCAAAATTAAGTTTACTTGTATACGGAACAACCACAAGAAATTTGATTCTGTAAAGAATCCTCTTTAGCTGTGGCCTGGCAGTATATAAATGGTGCTTTATTTAACAGAATACCTGTGGAGGAAATAAAGCACACTTGATGTAAAAATAATTGTTTTATTTTTATTGATATGACTGATTGCTATTCTGTGCACTCAATTAAACTGATTGTGATGACTTTTCATTTGTTTACATACCTTGCTTCAGTCTTCTCATATGAAAATAATGAGAAAACCATGAATGGGGGAAGGGGGAAGCACTTACCTGTTATACTCTCTTTAAATAGAGGTGTTGGTGGCCATCCAAATAGTAATTTATCCCCACAGGCTAAGCAGTCCTCTCCACCCCAAAGTGCATAACTACTGCAGGGCCAACCAAAGCTGGTAGGAAACAGCCAACTAGCCCTCAGTTCAACATGCTTTTGAATGCACCATGCCCACTGTTCTACTAATACATGCCTTAAACACCCTAAAGTAAAATAAAGGAATGGTATCAATATATCAATATCCCAGTTTTTTGTTTTCCTGAACTACAACTACAGCTGAAAGTAGGTTTGTTAGGGCAAGCTTTAGCTTGGGAAACTTAAAATATCTGTGTTCAGGGATTGGATCCGTTTCCAGGGGAACAGCTATGGGAGGTGAAATTAATAATTTCAGCCTGCTTGCTGCATTTACCTCAATACAGAGTCTAGTCACAGTAAAATTCAAATGCTTTAAATTTTGTTACAGGCTAATGGAATTCAATATAAAATGGAGAGGTAAATTTGACTTTTTCCTACTGACTAAAATACCTCTTCTAAAAACCACCTAACTCTAATTCACCTATTTAGGGTGGTCAGCTGTGGTAAACATTTTAATTCTTCAAAATGCTGCTTCTGCCAACACAATCTCATGTTCTCTTTACAGACTGGAACTCCTTTACAGTGCAGCTGTTGCATGGTGTTCTGCAAGAAAAATAGCTTATTGCATGTTGAACAAGAAAATTATCCATACAATACTATTAATTTTCATGGTGGTACAAAAGACCACTAGAAAGATTTGGGACTCTTAAAACCAAAGGATACTAATAACATACTTTCTGGTCAGCTCCTACGTCTCTATTTCATGATGATCTTTTTATTTATTAACTGAAAACAAAGGAGAATTAACACTTTTTTTTTTTTTTTTAAACTTCCCAAATCCAGGAAGAGCAGATGTGGCTCAACCAGTTGGGCACCTTCCTACCACATGGGAGGTGCCCGTGCCCCCTAAAGACGAGCAAGATGACACAACAAAGAGATACAACAAGGAAACACAATGAGGAAAACAAGCAGGGAGCAGAGGTGGCTCAAGCAACTGGGCCCCTCCCTCCCAACTAATGAAACAGTAGATAATGTTACTTGCACGTGTGCTATCACCTTTTTTTAAAATCACCTTTTTAATCTAAATGGAAAATACATAATATAATACTCTGGTTTGGTTTTCTATCTTGCCTACGTAGCTTTTACTTATTAAAAAAAAATTTTTAAAGCTCTCTCCAGTGGGAGAAATCTCAGTAAATTGACATATCCCCTAAATGCTGCCATTGATACATTAAATAGAAATGCCCGTCCCACCCCTCCATCTCCCCCCCACATTATTCAGAAGCTACCCTCAAGACTTCTATCACCACCATCCCTTCAATCACAAAAATCTGGCTTGGGAAAAAAAACAAACAAACTCCACTTTTTGTAGACATTTTCTCCTAATGTTAACATTTAACATCCTTCCTTGGAAAGTTACATCTTTCTCAGTCAAGGTGCTGTGTAGTTGTGCTATAGCTGTGTCAAACAGCTCTGTCACGTGCAGTGCCACAGTGGGAATCCTTACATTCAGCGCCACTGGGGATAAGGAGCCCAGAACCTCAAGCACAGAAGTTCCAGAGGATAATTAGTATACCTAGAAATAAAACTTACATTTAAAAATTAAGTCTTCCTTTTAATACCAAACTGTCCCCAAATCCCACACTACCCCTTCCAGACCCTCAAACATGGCAGCAGCATGAAAAGCTTTTTTTGCACCACTGTTCTGCTTTATACTTTGGAAAGACAACTCCTTGTTCCTATAGGATATTTAGCTCTGCTCACTCACCGGCTATGGGTGAACACCCCTAATCCTAGTTGGTCATTTTGCAAATTGGGAGGACACAAAGATGAGCACTAAAGACCAAAGGGTATCAATGGCCCTATGCCCTAGGTTCCAAGAACTGGCTGGATCTGAAACCTCCCAATCCAAAGTCAGGAGAGGAGAGAAGGTTCTATTGCAGTATGTGAACCTCAAAGTCACCTGGTTTTGTAATCTGTGGCCTACCAAGAAACACTGTCTTTAAAACATTGTCTTAAGGGAAGCGGCTGTGGCTCAATCAGTGGGGCTCCCGTTTACCATATGGGAGGCCCCGGGTTCGGTTCCCGGGGCCTCCTGGTGAGGGCAGGCCCGCCCGCACGGCGTGGTTGGCTGACCCAGCGAGCACAAGCAGCAAGGGGGGGATAAATGAAAAATAAAATCTTTAAAAAAAAAATTGTCTTAAAATAAATTCAGTATTTGTCCCACAAAAAGGCCTTTTCATACATTCCCTTCCATCAATAATGGCAGATTGTAAATGCTTAAAGGGGATGCAAGCATAGATTACCTGGCCCTACTCACTACCCTTCATAGTTCCCCATCATCAAAAGGCTGTTTGGGTCATGGGACTCTCTTTCCTAGAAAAATAGCTAGAGGACAAGCAGAAACAGCTTGGAAAATTTTTTTTTTAGAGTTTAGGACACCAGGGGAAAGCTGGACACTGCCCTGAGGAGATAGATGCAAAGGAAAAGAACTGCAATGGCAAAACTGTGAGTTGAAAGTCACAGCTGCAAATGCCAGCATCATCCTGTACCATAATGATACTTTTTAATTCTCAGGCCTATAGACAAAGGGGGCCGCAGGGATCTACCTCCCCAGGAAAGGGGAGAAAGAGGGACACAGCCTAAGGCTGACTCAGCTTTTGACCCACATTTTGGTCTGCTGTGTCCCACGAGCCCTTCCAGGCTGGGTGGGGCGATGCCACTGTTTGCCTTGGGAGTTGGCAAGGAACTAAAGAGATCCAACCATCTCAATCTCCATCTTTACTAACCAGGACTGGTTATTGAGGAAGCAGAGGGGAGTGGAATTATTTCCTACCTGGGAAAAGGAAGGGAGCTGCCAGCAAAGGTTAGAGAACTGCCTCTGAGAAGGTTTGAATTACAAGGTCTTAGCCTCCAGGAAGGAACCTCTGTCACACTGATCCCTTCCATGTTGCAACAAACACACTCCCACCAGGCACTGAACTGAGAGGGCTGCCAAAGAGTGCCATATACTGGCAGACTAAGGAAGTGCATGTGAAGAAAGTAAAAGTAAGAGAGGTTTTTTCTGGTCTTTTACAGCTCCCTCTCCAAGGCCCTAGGAATCAGATCTGCAGCACATAACTGGGTCCAGGGCCCACGTTTGAGCAACTAACAGGGACAATCCTAAAGACCCATAACAGGTTGAACTAAAAGAAGATGGGAAGCGGCTGTGGCTCAATCAGTAGGGCTCCCGTTTACCATATGGGAGGCCCCGGGTTCGGCGTGGTTAGCTGACCCAGCGAGCACAAGCAGCAAGGGGGGGATAAATGAATAAATAAATAAAATCTTTAAAAAAAAAAAAAGAATCAAAGAAGAGCAATAACACAGCCACTAAAACCCTACAAAAGACAGAGCAATCGAGCATCTCAGTAAACTCACCACTGTAATCATATGCTTAGACATCAGCAAAAAATTGCAAGCTATAAAAGGAAATGGAACAAATGGCCTAAGAAAAGGAATATATCAAAGCCCCAGAAGACATTAAGGATTTGAGACAACTAATCAATGAGATGCCCACAAATTTCCAAAATGAAATTAATGAGTTGAAAGGCAATATGGGGAAGCAGATGTGGCTGAAGTGATTGGGCTCCCGTCTACCATATAGGAGGTCCAGGGTTCGATTCCTGGGACCTCCTCGGAATAGCAAGCTGGCCTGTGCAGCGAGCTGGCCCACACGGAGTGCTGGTCCGCACAGAGTGCTGGTGCAGCAAGACGATGCAACAAAAAACAGAAAAGAGAGACAGTGAAAGATGCAGCAGATCAGGGAGCTGAGGTGGTACAAGAGATTGAGCAGCCAGCCCCTCTCCACTCTGGAAGGTCCCAGGATGGGTTCCCAGTGCTGCCTAAAGAGAAGACAAGCAGACACAGAGAACAAACAGCGAGTGCAAAACAACAGGGTGGGGTGAGGGGGGAATAAATAAATCTTTAAAAAAAAAATAGGCGATATGGCTAAAGAGATAAAGGACATCAAGAATACACTGAATGAGCAAAGAATGTGAAAACCTGAATTAAAAAGTAACAGAGCTCATGAGAATGAAAGACACAATAAGTGAGAACAAAAACACTTCAGAGGAGGGAAGCAATGTGGCTCAAGTGGTTGAATGCCTGCTTCCCACACAGATCCCAGGTTCAGTTCCTGGTGCCTCCTTAAAAAAAAAAAAAATAGAAAAGCCAATTCAGGGGAACCAATGTGGCTCAGGGTTTGAATGCCAGCTTCCCACATAAGAGGTCCCGGGTTCAATTCCTGGCCTCAGTACCTCAAAAAATAAAAAATTAAAATAAAAAAAGAGGCATACAACAGCTGACTCGAAATGATAGAAGAAAGAATAACACAGGGGCCAAAACAGCTGAAATTGAAGAGAGAAAAGAACAAAGAGAGAAAGAAATGGAAAAAATTGAGCGGGGGACTCAGGGAATAGAATGATAACATGAAACATGACAACTTACTTGTCATGGGAGTTCCCGAAGAAGAGGGAGAAGGGAAAAGGGGCAGAAAAAATATTTGAGGAAATAATAGCTGAAAATTTCCCAATTCTCATGAAAGAAATGAAGTTACAGGTCCAAAAAGTATACCATATCTCAATCAGAATAAATGCAAATAAACCTACTCCAAGACACATTAAAGATAAAGAGAAAATTCTGAGAGCAGCAAGGGAGAAGCAAACCAGCACACAAAAGAAAAGTCCAATAAAACTTAGTGTGAATTTCTCCAGGAACCATGGAGGTGAGAAGATACAATTAGGATACTGAAAAAGAAAAACTGCCAGCCAAGAATTCTTTATCCAGCAAAATTGTCCTTCAAATATGAAGGTGAATTTAAAACATTCACAAACAGAAATTAAGAGAGTTCTTAACCACCTTTACAGGATATATTAAAAGGAACCTTGCAGCCTGAAAGAAAAATAAGAGGAGAGAGAGGCTTGGAATAGAGTACAGAAGAAAGAATAGCAGAAAGGATAACCAAATGAGTAAAAACACAGATGAAAATAAGATATGACATATGAGAGCTGTGGCAGTTTGATATTATTTATGAATTCCAAAAAGAGATATTATGTTTGTAAACTGATCTGCTTCTCTGAGCATGATACCCTTTGATTTAAAGTCAAAGGCTTTACATTTACTTGATTAAATCAAGATTAGGGCTTTGATTTAACCACATCATTAGGGCATGCAGGGTTGAGTCCCCTCCGCCTTGGTGGACTGATAAAACAGACTCTCACACAGAAGCAGACACACAGAGACAATACACAGAGGAAGAGAGACAGCTCCATAGACACAGCAGAGGCCCTGGGAAGAGAGAGCCATTCACCTGATAGTTTACAGCTGACCTTGTGACAAGAACAGAGCAAATGAGCCTGGAAAGAAACAAGCCCCAGGAAAAGAGTCAAGCCCTATGCCAGCCTACAGCAGAGATTGAAAGAAGCTGGACCAAAGGAGCCTTAAAAGGGAAGAGGAAGGCTGAACCCTCACAGACATTGACTGCCATCTTCCTTAAGCACATGGCAAAAGAGTTTGGTAAGGAAGTAACCTTGAGTTGGACTTTTTAGGGCCTTGTAACTGTAAGCTTTTAACCCAATAAATATCCTTTATAAAAACCAACAGATTTCTGTTACCTTGTATCAGCAGCCCTTGTTGCTGACTAATACAAAAGCCTAAGAATAAAATGGTGGAAGTACATAATGTATTTACGGTAGTATCATTGAATGTGAATGGATTAAACTCCCCAATCAAAACAAACAGGCTGACAGAATGGATAAAAAAACATGAGCCATCCATATGTTCCCTACAGACCAAGGGATACAAAACACCTCAAAGTTAAAGGTTGGAAAAAGATGCTCCATGAAAATAGTTACTAAAAAAGGGCAGGGGTACCTATACTAATATCACACAAAACAGACTTTAAATGCAAAAAAACTTATAAGAAATACAGAAGGCCATTATATATTAATAAAAGGGACAATCCACCAGGAAGAAATAACAGTTATAAATATCCATGCACCTAACCAGGCTGCCCCAAAATACATGAGACTAACTGGCAAAACTGAAGGGAGAAATAGACATCTTTATATTAATCATTGGAGACTTCAACACCCCACTCACATCATTAGATAGAACAACTAGAAAGAAGATCAACAAGGAAACAGAGAACTTGGACAATATGATAAACAAGTTAGACCTAACAGACACATACAGAATACTGCATCCAAACTCAGCAAGTTATATATTCTTCTCAAGTGCCCATGGATCTTTCTCCAGGATAGACCACATGTTAGGTCACAATGCAGCTCTCAATAAATATAAAAAGACTGAAATTATACAAAGCACCTTCTCAGATCACAATGGAATGAAACTGGAAATCAATAATAGACAGGAAAGAGGTAAATTCGCAAATGTGTGGAGACTGAACAACACACTCCTAAACAGTGAGTTGAAGAAATTGCAAGTGATATTAGTAAATATATTGAGATGAATGAAAATGAGAACACAACTTATTAAAACTTATGGGATACAGCAAAGCTAGTCATGAGAGGGAAATTTAGAACCCTAAATGCCTATATTAAAAGAGAAGAAAGAGCTAAAATCAAAGATCTAACTGAAAAACTGGAGAAACTAGAAAAGAAGCAGCAACCATTCCAAAGTCAAGCAGAAGGAAAGAAATAATAAAGATTAGAGCAGAAATAAATGAAATTGAGAACAAAAAAATTTTGAGAAAATTAACAAAAAACAAAAGCTGGTTCTTTGAGAAGATCAATAAAATTGACAAATCCCTAGCTAGACTAACAAAGAAACAATAGAGAAAAGATACAAATAAATAAAATCAGAAATGAAGGGGTGAAGTTACAACTGATGCCACAGAAATAAAAAGGATCATAACAGGATCTTATAAGAAACTGCATGCCAACAAACTAGACAACCTAGATGAAATGGACAAATTCCTAGAAATGCACAACCTGCACTGATGCTACAAGAAATATAAGAACTTAACAAAAGAATCACATCTAAAGAGATTGAAACAGTCATCAAAAATCTCTCAACTAAGAAAAGTCCAGGACCAGATGGTATTACAGGTGAATTCTACCAAGCATTTCAAAAGGAATGAACAACAATCCTGTTTAAATTTTTCCCAAAAAAATGCAGTTGAGCACCTGCTTCCCTCATGGGAGGTGTCCCAGGTTCAGTTCCTGGTGCCTCCTAAAAACAAAAACAAAGAGCAACAAGCAAACAGACAAGAAGACCAACTCAGGGAAGCCCATGTTGTTCAGGAGTTGAGCACCAGCTTCCCACATATGAGGTACCGGGTTCAATCCCCATCCCCAGTATAGAAAGAAAGAAAGGAAAGAAAAGGAAGGAAGGAAGGAAGGAAGGGAAGGAGGGAGGGAGGGAGGGAGGGAGGGAGGGAGGGAGGGAGGGAGGAAGGAAAGAAAGAAAGAAAGAAAGAAAGAAAGAAAGAAAGAAAGAAAGAAAGAAAGAAAGAAAGAAAGAAAGAAAGAAAGAAAGAAAGAAAGAAATAAAGAAAGAAAGAAAGAAAGAAAGAAAGAAAGAAAGAAAGAAAGAAA
>JAKSZT010054030.1:26401882-26426688 GCA_026826555.1 Tolypeutes matacus
TGTTACAACTCAACAATAAAAAGACAAATGACCCAATTAAAAAATGGGCCAAAGACTTGAATAGACATTTCTCCGAAGAAGAAATACAAATGGCAAAAAAACACATGAAGAAATGCTCAACATCACTCATGATTAGGGAAATGCAAATCAAAGCTACAATGAGATATCATTTCACACCTATCAGAATGGCCACTATTAAAAAGACAGAACTACAAGTGTTGGAGAGGATGTGGAGAGATAGGAACACTTCTTCACTGTTGGTAGGAATGCAGGATGGTACAACCACTATGGAGGACTGTTTGGTAGTTCCTAAAGAAGTTGAATATAGACTTGCCATGTGACCCTGCAATACCACTACTGGGTATATACCCAGAAGAACTGAGAGCAGTGACATGAACAGACATCTGCACACCAATATTCATAGCCACATTATTCATCATTGCCAAAAGTTGGAAACAACCCAGGTGTCCATCAACAGATGAATGGATAAACAAACTGTGGTCTATTCACATGATGGAATATTATGCAGCTGTAAGAAGAAATGAAGTCATAAAGCATAGGGCAACATGGATGAACCTGGAGGACATTATGTTGAGTGAAGCAAGCCAGACACAAAAGGACAAATACTGTATGAATGCATTACTATGAACCAAATATATTGTGTAATATATTGTTTGACTAAAAAAAAAAAAGATTCTCAAGACATAAGCTTTCCCTCAGACTCCACTCATATACATGTATTGATGATCTCCTTGTATGTTCTCCTAACGAACAAACACATCAGGTGACTCCCTACATTTTTTACAACCACCAGCCTTAAAAGAATCATAAAGCCTCCAGGGACAAACTCCAATTCGTGCAGCAAGAAGTCCAATATCTACGGCACATCCTCTCCTACCAGGGGATTCTATTAGATCCCAAAAGAATCTCTTCTATACAAGACTTTCCCAAACCCCAGATAAAAAGCAATTGCAGGGATTCTTAGGTCTTCGTGGGCATCGTGGGAACTGGATACCAATCTTCTCCCTTCTAGCTCCGCCTCTCTATGAACTCTTAAAGCATACCGTGCCCCAGAGCCTTTGAGCTGGACTCAAAATCAGGCCAATGCCTTTCATACTCTACAGGGAGCCCTACAAGACAGCCCTGCCCTGGGTCTACCTAACTGTGATCTCCCCTTCTAGCTGCATATCCAAGAAAGGAAGAGAAATGCCCTCAGAGTGTTAACCCCCAGCAGGGAGCAGTCCAGTTAGGGCCTAGAGCCCGAGCATCCCCGCCTTGTTTCTGACCAGAGGCGGCTGCAATCATTCTAGTTGAAGCTACTGCAGATAGTTGTGCTGACCCTATATTGTGTTCTTCTTGCTGTGGAATGTTTGCTTAAATCTGCTTTAACTCGACATCTCTCTTCGGCACGACTCACATCTTCAACTTATGCTTCTCTCTCCCTCTCGTATGCTCCCCTCTAAACCCTGCCACCCTGCTCCTGCTTCCTGATGGAGCACCTGATAACGACTGCATAATTCTCAATGAAACCCTAGTTTCCCTAGGCCCAACTTCAAGGAAACCCCAGTAGACAGCCCAGATGTAATCCCCTTTACAGACTCTTTATAGGTCATATTTAAAAACTGAAGCCCCAGATGGCCGATGCCCAGCTGGATATACAATAACTACTTTAATAGATGTTCTTGCCTAAGTCCCCTGCCTAAAGAAACTTCCGCCCAAAAAGGAGAATTCATAGCTCTTACTCAGGTTTGCCAAATCCCTCAAGGATTAAGAGCAAACCTTCATATTGACAGCAGATATGCGTTTGGTGTGCTACATGATTTTGATATGCTTTGGAAACAAAGAAGGTTCCTGATCTCCTCTGGAACTGCCAAGAGGAACGGAAAGTACACAGTCAACCCCAGCTCTTTTGCTTCCCAAGGCTACTACAGTTATCAAAGTTACAGCTCACACCCATGTAACTCTCAATTCAGATGAAAGCCAAGGGAAATGACTTGGCTAACTGGGACACTGAGGTGGCAGCCCAAACTCTCTCACAAAAACCCAACTGAGATTTTAATGCTGGACCAAGCCCTCCTTGCAATATCAAGAATTGGCAACTCCCAAAGAAAAGAGCCTATGGAAGGAATCAGGCTGTAAACTAGATCCTTACCAAAGCACCTAGATGGGCTCTAACAGCCGCCCAGTATTTCCAGATGCCCTAAAATTATGAATCTTCCAAGCACACTTCATTCACTTGCACATCTTGGAGCAGCCAAAATAACAGAAATGACAGAAAAATACTGGTTGGGACACTTCCATAATAGCTCTTGCCAGGTCTTTACCTCTTGTCAATCATGTCAACAATACAACCCAGGAAAGCTAGGGAAGTTTCCTGTGAGGCATGTTCCTCTACCTTCCAGGCCAGTGCGAATCTGGCAAGTGGACTCTATGCAGCTTCCCCCTTCTTGTGGGTGTAAACATGTACTAGTAATGATCCGCATGTTCTCTCACAGAGGAGAAGCCATCCTGTGTAGACAAGCTACCTCTTTTGAAGCCAAGAACCTACTTGAAAATATCATTCCAACCAGAGATGCCCCCATCAAACTGCACAGCAATCGAGGCATTCATTTTCACAGGACAAATAATTAAAGAAATATGCAGTCTTCCCTGTGTATCAAAGGCTGCATTGCCCATACCACTCCCAATTTTCCAGCCTGGTGGAAAGGACCAATGGGATGATCAAATAACAATTAGCCAAGTTAGTGACTCTTTAGAATTATCCTGGCCTAAAATACCTCCACTAGTCCTGCTCAACCTTTGTTCAAGCCGCTTTGGAAAGCATAGCTCATACCCCATGAAATTGCTATTGGAAGACTTTACTACTTCTTCACATATTACTTACAGACCCTAATATTGCCCAACAAGACCTACTCAGATTTTGTGAGGCAGTAATGAACTACTCCCAAGCTTATGTTTCACAGGTTGAAGAAACCTTTGAAGGAAGAGAACACCATCTGACTCCAACTGACCCCAAAAATCTGCAGTCTGGAGAGTCTGTATACTGGAAAAGACACCAATTTAAAAAACTCATTGGAACCTCAATGGAAAGGACCTTATCAGGTCCTCCTCACCAACCAAAGTGCTGCTAAACTTGCTCACACACTTGGAAACACCTATCTCAACTTAAACAAGCACCACCAAACCTTTGGAAAAGTAGAATTACTGGTGGCCTCAAACTCAAGGTCACCTGGAAATAGACAACATCTGAGGTGGGCAGCTTTCCCCAAGAGCTAAGGATCAAGAAACATGCATTTCTTTCCTTTGCTTTCTCCTATCCTTTCTGGAAAAAAATCTTCTAGGGTTTAGGACCCCTGGCGAAGGTTGGACACTGCCCAGAAGAGAGAGGGACAAAGGAAAAGAATTGCCACCGCAAAACTGTGAGTTAAAACTAGCAGCTGCTACTGCCGGCACCCTCCCCCACACTAAGGCCCAGATTCTCAGGAATCTGGGCCAGCTACAGACAAAGGGGGTCCCAGGGATCCACTGCCCAGGAAAGAGGAGAGAGAGGGACACAGCCTAAGGCTGACTTGGCTTTTGACCCACAAATTTGGTTTGTTTTGTCCCACAAGCCCTTCCAGGCTAGGTGGGGCCACATCATTGTTTGCCTTGGGAGCCAGCTCTACTAACTTATTGTTGAGGACACAGAGGGGAGTGGAAAAGGGAGGAGGCTGCCAGTGAAGGTCAGAGAACTGTCTCTGAGAAAATCTGAATTACAAGACTCTTAGCCTCCAGGCAGGAACCTATATCACATTGATCTGGTGTGTGTTGCAACAAACCGGCTCTGACCAGGCATTGAAGGAGAGGGCTGCCAAAGTGTGCCATCTGCTGGCACACCAAGGAAGTGCATGTGATGAAATTAAAAGTAAATAAGTCAGAGAGAGGCTTTTTCCAGCCTTTATTTATTTATTTTTTCATTGTGGGTAAAAAATCAAATTTCTCACAATACAAACCAATATTTGTAAAATGATATATAAATATATATATTTATATTATATGTGCATTTGCTTAAATAAATGTTATATATATATATATATATATTTTTTTTTAAAGGTGCTTAGATTATCTAAATGTTACACAGAAATTACAGGGATTCCCATGTTCCCCACCTCCCAGACCTCCCATAACATCCCACTAAACATCTTTCATTAGTGTGGCACATCACCTGCAACGGGTATATACATCCTGGGGCTCTGCCATTAAGCATAGACCACAGTTCACATCTTTTTCCAGCCTTTAGAGCCTACCTCCCCAAGGCCCTAGGAAGCAGGTCTGCAAACCATTACTGGGACCAGAGCCCAGTTCTGAGCAACTAACAGGGACAATTCCAACGATCCAGGTTGAACCAAGAATCAAAAGCAGCCTTAATACACAGCCTCCCAACACTAAATCCCTAAGAAAGAGAGAGAAATTGAGCTTCTGAGTAAACTACCATCTTAATTAGATGCCTACACATCAGCAAAAAATTATGAACCATAGTAAGAAAATGGAAGACACAGCCCAAGAAAAGGAATATATCGAGGCCCCAGAAGAGATGCAGCTAATTAATGAGATGTTCACAAATTTGAGACAACTAATTAATGAGATGTTCACAAATTTCCAAAATCAAATTAATGAGTTGAAAGACAATATGGCTAAAGAGATAAATGACATCAAGAAGACATCGGGCAGCAGATTGTGGGAACATGGCTGACAGGTTAGGCATATAAGTCTTGGCTCTCACTGAAACAACAAAGAGGAGTCCAGAGGCTGCCATGGGGACCTGCTTTGGGGCACAGCAAACCAGGACACTGTTTACCAACTCCCAGAAGAATGAGGGTCAGAGATGTGAGGAAGCCAGAACAAGTAATCATGAGTTATTAAACCTCCTGGCTGCCAGGAAGGACTCCCCTCCCCCACCCCCAAGATATTAATCGAGGGTAAAACTCCTGGCGAATTGTATCTAACTGAGTAGAGCAGACATCTACCTCCATGGGAAGGTGCTCTGAGTCATCTGGGAGGGTACTGGACAGACAGGGAAGCCAGGAATAATCGGGGGTTGCTTACCTCAGTGGCTGGAAGGGGCACACATACCCGGCCCTCAGGGCAGATAGACTAGGTGGAGACCCTAGCCTCCTTCTCCAAACTAGAGTGTAATGGCAGATTCCCTGTGAGGAAGAGGGGTCTGGGAGAGGGCAGGGTGATTTTTTTTGCAGTGAGTTTGGCCTGCTGGGCCCCCCTTGAATATCGGAAAGGACCCCGACTCAACAGGGAGAGGGGAGGGGAATCACCTCAGGCTGGCGGTCATGCCCAGCCACCTAGGTAATGAAAGGAATTGCATCAGTGAGGAGGCAGGGACAGGCGGCCACGCCAGTACCACTCCAGCTGACTGCAGGGGATCTAACCTGCCCGAGGGAAAAGGGGTGGAAAGGACTTAAGAGTAGCTCAGTGGGAGAATTCCTGCCTAGTATATATGAGGTCTCTGGTTTGATTCCTGGCTATTCCTTGAGAAGAAATCCACCGGGTTATCAGGCATCCAGCTGAAACTTTATGAAATTTTATGACAGGGAACATATAGACATTTTCTTTGTATTAGCTTTTCTTGGATCTCTATTTCCCTTACTTTTCTCACTAAAACCCAGTTCAAAACCTGCAGAGGGCAGGCTGCAGGGTGAGTGATTGAGGAACACCAGCAGCCTGAGAAGATCCTTAGGGGTCTATGAAAGAAGGCTATTTTTCCATATTGTTTTTTTTTTTCTTCTATCTCCTTTTTTTAAAAAAACAAGTTTCTGCTGTCTTGATTCTTGCTTGTTTTGTATCCCCTCCCTTTCTTTCTCTGCTTGTTTCTTTTACTTTTTTTTTTTCTTTCTTTTTTTCTTTTGGTCACTGCTCTATTCTACCTATGCTATTTCTTTTCACTCCTTCATCTTTATATCTTTTCTTTTCTGTTTTTGTTCTTTCATTCCACCTCTTTTATTTAGTCTCCATTTTTTCTTGTTTGTATTTCTCCCTCCTTTTTTCTCTGTATACTTTCTCTTTTTCACTTTTTTCTCTTTTCTGTTTTCTTCTCCCCTCTTCTCACTATTCCAGCCTTTTGATTCATTCTATATATTTTTTTCTCTATTCTGTTTCTTGTTTCATTGTTTATATTCCACTTTCCTAATGTTATTCCTCTGTGCTTCTTACTCATGTTAATTTTTCAATTTCCTAGGTCTTGCACGGTTGCTCTCCATGCCTTTTACTATTGCCATTACTATTATTCTTTTTGTCTTCCTATCTCTTTCCTTTTCTCTGGTCCTAATTTTTTTTTCTTTCAAAGGAACATAGGAAGATCTCTCTCAGAAAAAACAGCTAAGTGGGGGCAAGATCTTGCCCAAGTGAGCTGTTTTGGGAACACACAGAGTAGGAGGCATCAGGGCATCAATCTGGAGGGAGCTGAATGAAGGGATAAATTCCTCAAGGTGCTGCTGGCTTGATTCTTGGTTGCTGTGCTTCCTCTTCCTTGATTTCCCCTTTTCTGTGTATACTGATTTTCTATGCCAACGCTATCTCTTTTCCTTCCTCCATCATTGTCTTCTGCTTTCTGTTGTTGCTCTTACATTCCACCTCTCTTTGTTTAGTCCTCAATTTTTCTGGTTTTTATTTCTATCTCTATTCTGTTTTCTTTCTTTTATTAATTTTTTTTATTTTTGTCTTTCCTTTTCTCTTTCCGTCTCTCCTTATCATTCTGGCCTTTTAATTCATTCTATATATTTTTCTCTATTTTGTTTCCCATTTCATTGTTGGTACCCCACTTTTTTATTCCTATTACTCTATACTACTTACATGAGTTAAATATTCATTTTCCAAGGTCTTATACAGTTCCTTTTCTAACTATAATATAATTATTACTATTCCTTTTACTTTTCTTACCTCTTTTGCTTTCTCTGGCCCTAATTTTTTCCTTCAAGGGAACACAGACTACAGCAATGAAATAGAATAAGAAGAACAAAGTGTCAAAGAGAAAACTTAACACACAAACAAAAATGGCAATTAAATAAAATCCTATAGTAAAAAGAGAAGCTAATCAACTGAACAAACTCATCAAGATAAAAAGATGATCAGACAGCAACAAAAAATTACAAGCCATACTAAGAAACAGGAAGGCATGGCCCAGTCCAATGAACAAACTAAAAACCAGGAAGAGATGCAGAACATTGAACAACTAATCAAAGCTGTCCAAAGAAGACACTGAGTAAGCACAAAGAAGAATTTGAAATCCTGAATAGAAAAGCAACATTGCTCATGGGAATGAAAGACACAATAGCTAAGATCAAAAACACATTAGAAAATGAAACTCTTGCACATTGTTGTTGGGAATATAAAATGGGGCTAAGGACTGTGAAAACAATTTGGTGGTTCCTCAGAAAGTTAAACATAGAACTATATGACCCAGCAAATCCACTTCTAGATACGTACCCAAAAGAACTGAAAGCAGGCACTCAAACAGATACTTGTCCACCAATATTCATAACAGCATTATTCACAATAGCCAAAAGGTAAAAGCAACTCAGTGCTCATCAACAGAATAATGGATAAACCAAAAGTAGTATATACATACAATGGAATATTATTCAGCAGTAAAATGGAACAAGTTATGGTACATGGATGAAACTTGAATTCATTAAGTTGAGTGAAATTAGCCAGACAAAAGGACAAGCATTATATAACTCCACTTACATGAAATATCTACAATAACTAAATTCACAGAGACACAAATTAGATTACAGGTCACCAGGGCCTGAGGGGAGGAGGAAATGGAGAGTCATTTCATAGGTACAGAGTTTTTGTTTGGGGTCCTGAAAAAGCCTCGATAATGGATGATGGTGTTGGCACAACATTGTGAATGTCATTAATAGTACTGAAATGCATACTTAAAAAAGGTTAAAATGGGAAATTTTGTGGTATATATATGTTACCACAATAAAGAACTTAAGAAGAGAAAGTCCCTTTTATTATGATTCCTATCATTTAAACTCCAGATTAAAAGTAAATAAGGAAAAACAGAAAGAAAAAAAAACTCTACACCTCTTTGCATCCCCAAAGGACCCTATCCTAAAGAGGTTGGTAACCTTTTATGACAGATTTCCAGATTTGTTTAAATGATTTTCATTGCCTTTGTGAATTAGGTCTTATTTTATTTATTTAAGTGGTGTGTTTATTATAAGGAGAGAAAATGAGAATCTAATGTGTCCCAGGCTACTCACTATGTGAAACAAAGTAGTTGAACAAAATTAGATTAATTAAAAAAAAAAAAAGAAAGAAAGAAATGAGTAAAATTATCCAAAGCAATTTTTTTTAGGGTTTTTTGTTTGTTTGTTTGTTTTTTCATTTATTTAAACTTTATTTTGTACATTTAATAATTGAAAACATAAGCAATTAAAAACTAAAAAGTAAACACAGATGAATAAATATATACATTTCTCAATTAAATGTAATGGATACATGTAAATTTTTGTTGTTGTTGTTTTGTTTTTTGTTTTTTTTTTTGTTTTTTTGTGTGTGTGAATCAAACAATATATTACACAATATATTTGGTTCATAGTAATGCATTCATACAGTATTTGTCCTTTTGTGTCTGGCTTGCTTCACTCAGCATAATGTCCTCCAGGTCCATCCATGTTGCCATATGCTTTATGACTTCATTTCTTCTTACAGCTGCATAATATTCCATCGTGTGAATAGACCACAGTTTGTTTATCCATTCATCTGTTGATGGATACCTGGGTTGTTTCCAACTTTTGGCAATGGTGAATAATGTGGCTATGAACATCGGTGTGCAGATGTCTGTTCGTGTCACTGATCTCAGTTCTTCTGGGTATGTACCCAGTAGTGGTATTGCAGGGTCACATGGCAAGTCTATATTCAACTTCTTTAGGAACTGCCAAACAGTCCTCCATAGTGGTTGTGGATTAGTTTTTTTAATTGATTTATATTATTTGAACATTTTACATCAAGAATGTACTCATGTATTATTTGTATAAATATAATTAAATACAAATAAAAAGATTGAGGGAGGAGTGGTGTCAGATGGAGCCAAATATCTAACATGACAATTCCTGAAAGTGCACATTGGATGCCAGGTAGAAGATACTGAGGACCTTTGCCAACAGTCCAGTGCCAGGAGCACAGGGAGTTGGAACAGCAAGGCCCTCAGTGCAGGCCACTGAATGGATAAATGAAACTGAGACAGGAAGTGCAAACATCCCTTTCAAGAATATTTTCCACATTCTTTTTTATAATTATTAAACCTTGCTCTAGGTCAACTTCCGGGAAGACAACAGACTAGAAAGACACAGGACTCTCTTCTCCTCCAGAAAAAAAGCTAAGGAGAGGCTGAAACAGCCTAGGAAAAAGATCTTCTAGGGTTTAGGGCACCAGGAGAAGGCTGGACACCACCCAGTGGAGAGAGGGACAAAGGAGGGAAATCACAACAACAGAACTGTGAGTTGAAACCAGTGGCTGCTGCTGCCAGCACCATCCCCCACACTAAAGACAGTTCAGAATTCTCAGGCCTCTGGGCCTGCTGCTACAGACAAAGGGGGCTCCAGGGATGTACCACGCCAGGAAAGAGAAGAGAGAAGGACACAGCCTAAGGCTGACTCAGCTTCTGACCCACAAATTTGGTCTACGGTGTCCCACCAGTACTTCCAGGCTGGGTGGGGCTGCACCATTGTTTCACTTGGGAGCCCACAAGGGGCTAAAGATATATGACCCTCCCAATCTCCTTCTCTACCAACTGGGACTGATTGATGAGGACTCAGAGGGGACAGGAAATATTCCTAGCCAGGAAAAGGGAGGGGGCTGCCAGAGAGGGCTGGAGAACTGTCTCAGAGAAAGTTTGAATTACAAGGCTCTTAGCCTCCAGACAAGGAATCTCTATCACATTGATCTGGTCTGTGTTGCAACAAATACACAAATACATGAGACACGGAATTGAAGGCTGCCAAGAAGCACCATCTGCTGGCAGACAGAGAAAGTGCATGTGAAAAAATTAATAAGTAGGAGAGGCTTTTTCTAACCTCTATAGCTTCTATAGCGTCCCTCCCCAAGGCCCTAAGAAGCGAGTTTACAACCAATTACTGGGTCCAGTGCCCAGTTTTGAGCAACTAGCAGGGACGATACTAACAATCCAGGCTGAGCCAAGAATCAAAGAGCAGTAGTAACACATAGCCTCCTGCCACTAAAGCCCTACAAAAAAGAAAGATATTGAGCATCTGAGTAAACTATATTCTAATCATATGCTAGATATCAGCAAAAAATTACAAGCTAATAATTACTAAGAAAATAGAAGACATGGCCCAAGAAAACAAATATAGCAAAGCCCCAGAAGAGTCGCAGGATTTGAGAGACATACTCAGTGAGATGCACACAAATTTCTAAAATCAAATTAATGAGTTGAAAGACAATATGATTAAAGAGATAAAAGACAATGAGTGAGCACAAAGAAGAATATGAAATCTTGAACAGAAAAGTAACAGAGCTCATGGGAATGAAAGACATAATAGGTGAGATAAAAAACACATTAGAGGCATACAACAGCAGAATAGAAATAATGAAAGAAAAAAAAAGTGATACTGAAGACAGAACAGCTAAAATTGAAGAGAAAAAAGAACAAAGAGAGAAAAGAATGGAAAAAATTGAGCAGGGACTCAGAGAGTTGAATGACAACACAAAATGCAGCAACATACATGTCATGGGAGTTCCAGAAAGAGAAGAGAAGGGGAAATTTCAGGCAGAAAGAGTATTAAAGGAAATAATAGCTGAAAATTTCTCAAAACTCACACAAAAAAATTAACTTACATGTCCAAGAAGTACACTGTATCCCAGTCAGAATAAATCCAAACAGACCTGCTCCAAGACACATACTACTCAGAATGTTAAATGTCAAAGATAAAGAGAAAATTCTCAGAGCAGCAAGAGAGAAGCAAAGCATCACATACTGAGACACTCAGTAAGACTTAGCACAGATTTCTCTTCAGAAACTATAGAGCAAGAAGACAGTGGTGTGATACAATTAAGATACTGAAAGAGAAAAACTGCCAGCCGAGAATTCTTTATCCAGCAAAATTGTCCTTTAAATATGGAGGTGAATATAAAACATTCACAAACAAACAGAAACTAAGGAAGTTCATAAAAAAGCATCCAACTTTGAAAGAAATATTAAAGGAGGCCTTAGTGCCTAAAGGAAAAAGACAGGAGAGAGAGGCCTGGAGGAGAGTATAGAAGAAAGAATAGCAGAAAGGATAACCAAAAGAGTAAAAAGATGGATGAAAATAAGATATGACATATGAAAACCAAAGAATAAAATGGTGGAAGTAAATAATGCATTTAAAATATTATCATTGAATGTGAATGGATTAAACTCCCCAATCAAAAGACACAGGCTGACAGAATGGATAAAAAAAAACATGAGCCATCCATATGCTGCTTACAAGGGACTCACCTTAGACCCAGGGATACAAACCGTTTAAAAGTGAAAGGCTGGAAAAAGATACTCCACACAAACAGTAACCAAAATTGAGCAGAGGCAGCTATACTAATATCAGACAAAACAGACTTTAAATGCAAATAAGTTATAAGAGATACAGAAGGCCATTATATATTACTATAAGGGACAATCCACCAGGAAGATATAACAGTCATAAATATCTATGCACCTAACCAGGGTGCCCCAAAATACATGAGACAAATCCTGGCTAAACTGAAAGGAGAAATACACATTTCTACAATAATCATTGGAGACTTCAACATACCACTCACATCATTAGATAGAACTAGACAGAAGATCAACAAGGAAACAGAGAACTTGAATAATATGATAAGTTAGATCTAACAGACATATACAGAATGTTACATCCAAACTCAGCGGGTTATACATTCTTCTCAAGAGCCCATGGATCTTTCTCCAGGATAGACCACATGTTAGGTCAAAAGGCAGTTTACAATAAATATAAAAAGAATGAAATATACAAAGCACCTCAGATTATAATGCAATGAAACTGGAAATCAATAATTGACAGGGGGAGGCGGCTGTGGCTCAGTCAGTGGGGCTCCTGTTTGCCATGTGGGAGGCCCCGGGTTCGGTTCCCGGGGCCTCCTGGTGGGGGCGGGCCCGCCCACGCGGCGTGGTTGGCTGGCCCGGCAAGCGCAGGCAGCGGGGGGGGGGGGGTGGATGAATAAATAAAATCTTTAAAAATAATAATAATAATTGACAGGAAAGAGGTAAATTTGCAAGTGTGGAAACTGAACAGCATCTTACTAAATAATAAGTGGGTCAAAGAAGAAATTGCATATGCAATCAGTAAATATATTGAGACAATTGAAAACGAGAACACAACTTATCAAAAGTTCTGGGATACAGCGAAGACAGTCTTGAGAGGAAAATTTATCGCCCTAAATATCTATATTAAACAAGAAGAAAGAGCTAAAATCAAAGATCTAACTGAACAACTGGAGAAACTAAAACAAGACAGCAAACCAATCCCAACTAGAAAAAGAACAGCAAACCAATCCCAAAGCAAGCAGAAGGAAAGAAATAATAAAAGATTAGAGCAGAAATAAGTGAAATTGGGAACAAAAAAACAATAGAGGGGAAGTGGCTCTGGCTCGATCAGTAGGGCTCCCGTTTACCATATGGGAGGCCCCGGGTTCAGTTCCTGGGGCCTCCTGGTGAAGGCAAGCCCGCCCGCATGGCATGGTTAGCTGACCCAGTGAGCACAAGCAGCAAGGGGGGGATAAATGAATAAATAAATAAAATCTTTTAAAAAAACAAAACAAAAAAAAAACAATAGAGAACATCAACAAAACCAAAAGCTGGTTCTTTGAGAAGATCAATAAAATTGACAATCCCCTAACTACACTAACAAAGAAAAAAAGAGAGAAGATACAAATAAATACAATCATAAATGAAAGGGGAGAGGTTACAACTGACCCCACAGAAATAAAAAGAGTGCAAGAGAATATTATGAGAAACTGTATGCCAACAAACTAGACAACCCAGATGAAAAAGACAAATCCCTAGAAATACACAATCTACACTGATGCTACAAGAAATACAAGAACTTAACAAACCAATCACATTTAAAGAGATTGACTCTTTCATCAAAAATCTCCCAAGAAAGAAAAATCCAGGACCAGATGGTTCACAGGTGAAGTCTACCAAGAATTTTAAAAAGACTGAACAACAATCCTGTTTAAATTCTTCCAAAAAAATTGAAGAGGAGGGAAAATTACACAACACATTTTATGAAGCCAACATCACCCTAATACCAAACCCAGATAAAGACACTACAAAAAAATAAAATTATAGACCAATCTCTCTAATGAACATAGATGCAAAATTCTCAACAAAATACTTGCAAATTGAATCTAATGGCATATCAAAAAGAAAAAAAAACTTATACTTCACTACCAAGTGGGACTTATTCCTGGAATTCAAGGATGGTTCAACATAAGAAAATCAATCAACGTAATACACCACATTAACAAATTGAAGGGAAAAAAACACATGATCAACTAAATCGATGCAGAAAAGGCATTTGACAAAATCCAGCATTCCCTCTTGATAAAAACACTTCAAAAGAAGGAATAGAAGGGAAATTCCTTGATATGATAAAAGGCATATTTGAAAACCCACAGCCAAAATTGTACTCAATGGGGAAAGGTTGAAAGCTTTCCCTCTAAGATTGTGAACAAGACAAGGATGCCTATTGTCACCATTGTTATTCAACATTTTACTTGAAGTTCTAGCTAGAGCAATTAGACAAGAAAAATAAATAAAATAAAGGCATCCAAATCAGAAAAGAGGAAGTAAAACTCTTACTATTGCAGATGACATGATCCTATATTTAGAAAATTCTGAAATATTTACCAAAAAAAATCTAATTGAACTAATATATGAGTTCAGCAAAGTGGCAGGGTACAAGATCAACATATAAAAATCAGTAATGTTTTTGTACACTAGTATTGAACAATCTGAGGAGGAAATCAGGGGGAAAATTCCAGTTACAATAGCAACAAAAAGACTGAAATACCTAGGAACCAATTTAACCAAAGAAGCACAGGACCTATATGCAGAAATCTACAAAACAATGCCAAAAGAAATCAATGACGACCTAAACAAATGGAAAGGGATTTAGCCCCTCACCAGATTCACCACGTTGCAACAGGACATTGATGATTTTATTACAAAGAGCCCCCTAAGTGCGCCTCACCGCAGGGCTTCCCCTGGGAGATACAACTGAGTGAGTTTTTACCCTCCCTGCTTGGGGGAGGGTTCCCATACTAGGGGAATGGCAGCTGTGGTGATTGGCAGGGGAGCCAGGCAGTGGCACATGCCTATGAACCCAGCAGGCTCTAGGACCCATGGTTTGGGTCAGCAGCCACCCATTCCTCTCATGGTCCCCACTTGCGGAGCTATGTTCTTGAGGTTACTAGAGCAAGGGATCCCAAAGGACACCATAGACAGGATCTCTACTGGAGAATTTTGGAAAAAATATAAACTAGAAGGAGGGCCTCCAGCTCAACAGGGACCATCTGCTTCCCATAATCCCAAGATCCAGGCAGTAGAGGAGGAGGCAGTCTGAAGTTCCCTCACCTCTTCCTTTGGTCCCAACTGAGAAGGCCAGCCCACAGGAGGGGCTTCTCTACCCAGACCTAACTAAATTCCCTCCACCCCCATCCCGGGAACTAAAGGCCTATGCCCCAGTACGTGTGGGATTTGTGGGCAGTGAACAAACCTTTAGGGCGCTTTTGGATGCAGGTGCCCAGGGCACTATCATTCCAAGAGAAGCAGAGAGTGAGGGACAGCGAATAGAATTGCGTTGGGAGGTTTTGGGCATTCCATACCAGCATGAGGACAGGAGATTACTGCTAATTCTTCCTTTGTGGTAAAGTTGCCTATATGGCCTTAACACCAGTGTGGAATGCGACTTGCACAAGAGCAGCCTCACTGCTTGACCTAGAGAAGAGGGACCAATCAGAAAGCCAAACTGAGAGCTTTCATTTAACAACTCAAAAACCATTTTAGACCTAAACAGGACAGTAAAGAATAAAACTCATTAATTAGAAGGCCTGGTAAGGGCTGGAATTTTCTGAGAAGTATATTTTGGAATTCCTCAACTTGAGAAAGCCATGTGAAACATGTCAGAAAGTATTGGGGGCAGAGAGAATTGTGAGAAGATGGCAGAGTAGGAAGCTCCAGGAAAGCAGTCCCTCCACCAGAACAACTATTAAACAAGTAGGGCCTGTCTCAATCAACAATGTCAAAACTCCAGAGTTCAGCAGATTATTCTATGGAAGAGTGGGAGGAAGAAGCTGGTAAACTACAATAAATACCAGTAAACTGCTCTCTCAGTGTGGTGGATACCACCACACATCACCCACTCTCACAGCAGGCAGCAGTGGGGTCCAGGAGCCAGGGCAGTTAGCTGGTGCCAGAGAGGACATAAAACTCTACTTCCCCAAGATCAAGGGGGTGAGATAGGGGAGCAGGTCAACCACTGATTACTGCTTTTAATAAGTTTCTTTGGATAACTGGGGGCCCAGACAAAGGGAGCCATTGTTCCAACACACCCCAGACAGAGGCAGCAGAAGAGACTTAAAGACAGTAAGCTTCCTCAAGCTGCAGAGAGCAGTTGAAGGGCTGCATTTGCTGGGCAGGTGCTGAATCAGGAAAGCACAGACTAGGGATCCATGGAAGAAGCTCCTGGCACTCTTCCTGGCCCCTCCCTCATCCCCTACCCAGGGAAGTCTGGAGCCAGCTGGGCTCTGTTTGTGGATCCTTGGCCTTGTTTCGCCTGGGAAAGACTGACTTGGGAAACTCTTCTCCAGCATGTATCCCTTCCCAAAATTTGCCCTCCAGGCAAAAGAAGCCTGAGACATGGAAAGCAGTTTAAGAAACAATTCTTAAACTGAAGGAAAATACAGAGAAAGACAGTCTGGGACAAAGGCTTATCTCTTTTAAGTCCTGCAGGGAAACACCCAGGAGTGGGAGAAGGTCTGTTTCCTAGAGAACAGAGGGGGCATTCAAACTCCAATAAACAGGGAAACTCCTGAGGCCACTAGTAAGCACAAGCCCAGAAAACACAGGCAGGACCCTGCACTATGCATTCGCTTTGGGCTGACCTTCCTGATAGGAGGGCTGAACTCTGATGGAGAACACCAGCCAATTTGCAAATATGGTAAGAGGCTTTTTTTTTCTGCTTAGGTTTGCTTGGTTTTGTTAGCTCCTGACATGAAAGAAAATCTGCCTCTCATCACCATCTGGTTACAAACTAAAGAAACAGAAATCTCAAGGAATAAATCCCAGAGTTAATATTTTAAAAAATTAAGATGCAGAGTGTGCAACAAAAGATTACAGGATGGGAGGGAGGGAGGAAGAGAGAGAGAAATAATGGCCTGTCCAAAGGAAGACAATAAAAATCCAGAAAATACCAGAAGAAGACCACAAAGGGAAGCAGATGTGGCTCAAGCAGTTGGGTGCCTGACTACCACATAGGAGGTCCTGGGTTTGGTTCCCAGTGCCTCCTAAAGAAGACAAGCAAGACAGCGAGCTGATGCGATGGGCTGGCGTGACGAGCTGATGCAACAAGATGAACCAGCAATATGATGCAATGAAAAGACACAATAAGGAAACACAATGAGACACACAACAAGCAGGAAGCAGAGGTGGCTCAAGCCAATGGGCACCTCCCTCCCACATGAGAGGTCCTGGGTTTGGTTCCCGGTGCCTCCTAAAAAGAAGACAAGCACACAACGAACAGACATAGAGAATGGACAGAGAGCACAAACAACAAGGGGCGGGGGGCAGGGGAGAAATAAATAAATAAATTATAACTCTTAAAAAAAAAAAAAAAAAAGACCATATCATGGACATACCACACAAAGTATGTTAAAAAAAAAAAAAAAAAAGTATTAAAAAATGATCTCCAATATACTTAAGGAGAGGAAGGAAAATACATAGAAAGAATTAAAGGATATCAGGAAAACAATGATTGAGCAAATGACAATCTTAAAAAGGAAACAAACAGAACTACTGGAGTTGAAGACCACAATAACTGAAATGAAAAATGCCCAGAAGGGTTTCAATAGCAGATTGGAGCCGGCAGAAGAAAGAAACAACAACCTGAAGACAAGACAATTGTATATGCATGCTACTGAAGATAAGTTGGTATCAAATCAAATATGATTGTAATATACTTAGTATGTTAAATTTTAATACCCTGGTAATAACCGGGAAGTATATAAAAAATACATCCAGATAAAAATGAGAAGGGGCTCAATATGGTACAATTAAAAAAAAATCAAATAAATACGAGAGAAAGCATTAATGAAAGAACTGAGGGACAAGAAAAGTTTAAGACTTACAAAGACTAAATAGCAGAATGGCAGAAGAAAGTTCTACATTATCAGTAGTGACTTTAAATATAAATGGATTAAACTCTTCAGTCAAAAGGCAGAAACTGGCAGAATGGGGAAAAAAGGCATGACCCAACTATATGTTGTCTACAAGAGACTCACCTTAAATTCAGAGGCATAAGTAGGTTCAAAGTGAATGGATGGAAAAAATATACCATGCAAGCAGTAACCAAAAGACAGCTGGGGTGGCTATACTAATATCAGATTAACAAACTTTAAGTGAAAAACAGTTATTAGGGACCAAGGGGTCAACTCAACAAGAAAGTGTAACAATTATAAATACATATGCACCTAACAGCAAAGCCCCAATATATATGAAGCAAATACTGAGAGATTTGAAGGAAGAAATGGACAGTTCTACATTAATAATAAGAGACTTTAAAATACACTACTCTCAATGATGGATAGAACATCTAGACAGAAAAGCAATAAGGAAAGAGAAGATTTGAATGATACTCTAAAAAAACTGGACCTAGCAGGCATATACAGAGCACTTCACCCAAAAACAGAATATACACTCCTCTCGAGTGCATATGTATCATCCTCAACAAATTCAAAAATATTGAAATCATACAATGTATCTTCTCTGACCACAATGGAAATCAATAACTGAGGAAGAAATATAAAATTAACAAATATGGGGAAATTAAACAACCAATAGGTTAAAGAGGAAATCACACCTTTCCAAAGAATCTGCAAGATGGTGGAAGTGGAGCAAAAAGTGAACTTCCACAAGTTCACCTACCACGGTGTGGGCTTTGACCAGCTGCTGGACATGTCCTACGACCAGCTGATGCAGCTGTACAGGTGCAGCAGCAGAGACAGCTGAACCGCAGCCTGCGGCAGCAGCAGCACTTGCTACTGAAGTGGCTGCACAAAGCGAAGGAGGCACCACCCACAGGGAAGCCGGAGGTGGTGAAAATGCACTTGCACGATATGATCATTCTGCCCAGATTGTGGCCGCTTGGTGAGTGTCTACCTTGGCAAGACTTTCAACCAGGTGGAACTCAAGCCTGAGATAACCAGCCACTACCTGGGTGAGTTCTTCATCACCTACAAGCCTGTGAAGCATGGCTGGCCTGGCATCAGGGCCACCCACTCCTCCCACTTCATACCCCTCAAGAAGCCCCATCTAGCCAATAAAGGCACAGACTTCTCATTTAAAAAAAAAAAGAGGAAATCACAAGGGAAATTAAATATATTGAGGTAAGTGAAAATGAAAATATAACATACCAAAACTTATAGGATTCAGCAAAGGCAGTGCTGAGAGGGAAATTTATAGATCTCAATGCTTACATTAAAAAGGAAGAAAGATTTCAAATAAGAGACCTAATCTCAAAGCTGGAAGAACTAGAAGAAGAACAGACTCAATCCAAAGTGATCAAAAGGAAGGACATAACAAAAGATTAGAGCAGAGATGAACAAAATAGAGAATGAAAAAACAGTAGGGAATATCAACAAAACCAAAAGTTGGTTCTCTGAAAAGATCAACAAAATTGACAAACTTTCAGCTAAAATGATGAAGGAAAAAAAGGACACAAATAACTAAAATCAAAAGTGAAAACAGGGAAAAAAAAAGTGAAAACAGGAACATTACTACTGATACCACTGAAATAAAAAGGAATGTAAGAGTATTATGAACTGTACACCAACAAATTAGAGAATTTAGATGAAATAAACCACTCCTAGAAACACACAAACTACCTACACTAATGCAAGAAGAAAAAGATCTCAATAAACCAATCATTAGTTAAAGAGATTGAATCAGTAACCAAAAACCTCAAAGAAAAGCCCAGGACCAGATGGCTTCACAGGGAAATTATGCCAAACATTCCAAGAAGAATGAACAGCAAGCCTGGTTAAACTCTTCCAAAAAAATTGAAGAGGAGGAACCACTCCCTAACTCATTTTGTATAAGGCCAACGTCACCCTCATACAAAAGCCAGATATAGATACCTCAAGAAGGAGAAAATTTTCAGAATAATATCTGTGAATATAGATGTAAAAATCCTCAATAATTATACCAGTAAACCAAATCCAACAGCGTATTCAAAGATTATGTACCGTGTTGAATTGGAGTTTATCCCAGGTAGGAAAGGGTGGTTCAACACAAGAAAATCAATAATACAATACATCACATTAACAGAACAAAGGAAAAAAAGCCACACAATCATCTCAAGTGACACAGAAAAGGCATCTAACAAAATCTAGCACCTTTCTTGATAAAAACACTTAGAAAACCAGGAATAGAAGTAAACTTCCTCAACATGATAAAGGGCAAATATGAAAAACCCACAACTAACCTCATACTTAATTATGAAAGACTGAAAGCTTTCTTGTAAGATCGGGAACAAGATACTTTCCCTATCTGCAGATGACATGATCCTATACACAAAAAATCCTGAAAAATCCACACCAAAGCTCCTGGAACTCATAAACGAGTTCAACATAGTGGTAGGATACAAGATGAACACCCAAAATACAATACTGTTTCTATACACTAGGAATGAACAATTGGAAAAAGAAAAAAAAATCCATTTATAATCGTAATTAAAAGAATCATATATCTAGGAATAAATTCAACCAAGGATGTGAAGGACTTGTATACAGAAAGCTATAAAACATTGCTAAAGGAAATCAAAGAAGACCTAAATAAAAGGAAGGTCATTCCATTGCTCATGGAATGGAAGACTAAATAATGTTAACATGTCAATTCTACCCAAAGCAATTTAGACTTCATGCAATCCCAATAAAAATTCCAACAAACCTCTTTACAGAAATGGAAGCCAATAATCAAATTTATATAGAGGGTAAAGGACCCCAAACAGCCAAAGCCATCTTGAAAAAGAAAAACAAAGTTGGAGGACTCAACACTTCATGATCAAAATACCAGTAATCAAAACAGCATGGTACTGGCACAAGAATTGACATATAGACCAATGGAATCAAACTGTGAGCTCACAAATCAACCCTCACATTTATGGCCAACTGATTTTTTACATATTGGGAAAGAATAGTCTCTTCCACAAATGGTGCTGGGAAAACTGGATCTCCACTTGCAAAAGAATGAAGGTGGACCCTTACCTCATACCATATACAAAAATGAATATGGATCAAAGACCTAAACATAAAAGCCAAAACTAAAAAAAGTCCTAGGTGAAAACGTAGGGAAGTATCTTCAGGACCTTGGGATAGGTATGGTTTCTTAGATTTTACACCCAAAGCACAAGCAACAAAAGAAAGAAAGAAAGAAAGAAAGAAAGAAAGAAAGAAAAAAAAAAAAGATAAATGAGACCTCATCAAAATTAAAAACTTTGGGGCCTCAAAGGACTTCATCATGAAAGTAAAATGACAATCTACACAATGGAAGAAAATATTTGGAAACCACATATCCAAAAGGGTTTAATACCCAGAATATATAAAGAAATCCTTCAACTTAAGAACATAAAGACAAACAACCCAATTTAAAAATGGGCAAAAACTTAAACAAATATCTCTCCAGAGAAGATATACACATGGCCAAAAAGCACATGAAAAGATGCTCAACGTCATTAGCCATTAGGGAAATGCAAATCAAAAAACCAAAATGGGATACCATTTCACATCCACTAGACTGGCCACTATAAAGGGCACATTATAAAAAAAAAAAAAAAAGGAAAATTAACAAGTGTTGGAGAGGATATGGAAAAATAGGAATTGTTGTTAATAATAGAAAATAGTGCAGCTGCTGTAGAAAACAGTTTGGCAGGTCCTCAGAAAGTGAAGTATAAAATAACCATATGGCCAGCAATCCCACTTCTACATATATGCCCAAAAAAATTGAAAGCAGGGACTTGAACAGATATTTGCACACCGATGTTCATAGCAGCAGTATTCACAATTGCCAAAAGATAGAAGCAACCCAAGTGAACATCAAACGATGAATGGATAAACAAAATGTAGCATATACACAAATAGGAATATTCTTCAGACGTAAAAAGGAACAAAGTGGGGAGCAGGTGTAGCTCAGTGGCTAAGCACCTGCTTCCCACATTCGAGGTCCTGAGTTCAATCCCCGGTACCTTCTAAAAAATAATAATAAGAAGAATGAAGTCCTGATACATGTGACAGCATAGATGAACCCTGAAGATATCATGTTGAGTGAAATAAGACAGACACAAAAGGACAAATATTGTATGATTTCACCCATATGAAATAATTAGAATAAGCAAACTCAGAGTCAGAATCTAGAATACAAGTTATCAGGGGATGAGTTAGGGGTAGGGAATTCAGGCTTAAAATGTAAAGTTTCTATTTGGGACAAGAGAAAAGTTTTGGTACTGGATGGTGGTGACAGTAGCACATTATAAACATAATTAACAGCATTGAATTACATATTGGAATGTGGTTAAGGGGAAAACTTTACGTTGTATATATGTTACTAGAACAAAACTAAAATTTTTTTTAAATCCATGGAATTGCACCATACAGTGATGCCTAAGTTGAGCCATGGACTATAGTTAACAGCACAATTATAAAAATGTGCTTTCATCAACTGTAACCAACGTACCACAGCCATACAAGGCGTTAATAATATTGTAGTTTATGTGAACCCTGTATTTTATGCATGATTTTTCTGTAAACCCGTAACTTCTCTATAAAAAACAAACTACTGATACCATGAAGGTATCAGAGCACTTACAACACATGACAGATAGCCTAGAGCAGGGGTTCTTAACAAGGAGTCCCTGAGCTTGATTTGAAATTCAAAAAAAACATTATTCTTGTAGGGATGTGTTGGTGCGGCTGTGATATATTTATTAAATAATACACACTATAGTGTGGACTTGGTAAGGTGTCTGTGGTTTTCACCTGACTGGCAAAGGAGTCCGTGAAACAAAAAAGGTTAAGAACCCCTGGCCTAGAGGGAGTTTCCTCCAGAGCCGAGCACTTGAGGTGCTCACGGCTCAGCAAGGAGGGACATGTGCCCTCTTCGGGGAGCAATGCTGCTTTTATGTAAATCAATCTGGCAAAATTAAGCAAAACATTAAGAACATCAAAGAAAAGATTCAAATACTACAAAAACCAGGGAGTCCCAGGGCTTGGGATTTATTTAGCTGGCTCCTGGATCTTGGAGAGACTGGATTAGCAGCATACTCCAAACACTGTCAACCTTTTCCTTCTTACAATTATAATAGTATCTTTAAATTGTTGCTGTATCTCCAGAATAATGGCTACGGTTCAACAATCTCTCACTTCCAAAATCATGTTGGTAAACCAGCTTTCGCTCTTGGCCTGCAGTCGTGATGCCTACAGGACAAATCCTCTGATAACTACTTCACTTACCGCACAACACTGTTGCCCCAGAATAATATCCCTCTCATGTCCTTCAGCAACCTTGGTCGCTGACCTCTGATGGAATCCATCTTCCCCAGTGTTGCCTCAATTGGCCATAGTTCTGTAACAAACATTTCCTCCTCCGTGGGACATGACAACACACCCTTCCAGCTACAAGGATGCCTAGGATATACCCCTAGCACCGTCTCAACAGCATAAAATCAATCTTCATCAGCAATGCTCTCTAGGAAAGATCTTGATGAAAAGGAGGAAATGTGAAAGGAACTCAAAATTGACTTTCAGGCCCTGGGTTACGAAATGGTTCCTGGTGGAGGAGGCACCCAAGGTGGAAGCCCTGCTCCAACGCAATCAGACTTCAAGCATACGCAGCTTGGAGGAGACAGAGCGTACAAGAAATAGGACAAGAAAAGAAACCCAAACTCTGACCAATCAGCTTCAAACAAATTTCCGACTGCCACGAGATTCCAATAAGCCACTGGAACAGAACCCAGCTGACAACCACAATTACCCCCTTCTTTTTGGACTATAAATTCCTAATGCCCCCTGAACACTTTGGAACACCTATTTATTCTTGGTATTGCCCAATTACTATACTATTAAATAAAGCTCTCTTCTTTCCACTGGCACTAGCAGTTTTATTTATTAAGCAGTTTTATTGAGATATATTCACAGACCTAAGATTTATCAAAAGTGTATAATCAATGGCTTTTAGTATAATCACAATGTTTTTGCATTCATCATTACTCCAAAAAGATACATATAATAGAGCATAAATCCAACCAAAGTGTACAATCAATGGTATTTGGTATAATCACATAGCTATGCATTCATGCAGGAGCAGTTTTTCGGACAGCCTGCAAACAAAACCAACAAAAATCCTCGTCCTAAATAGCCAAAAAGTGGAAACAACTCAAATGTCCATCAACTGATGAATGATTAAAAAAAAATGTGGGATAAAATGGAAGATTATTCATCCATAAAAAGGAATGAAGTACTGATAATGCTACAACATGGATGAACCTTGAAAACAATACTTTTTAAAGAAACCAGTCACAAAGGCCACATATTGGAATCCATTTACACAAACTGTCCAGGATAGGGTAAATCTACAAAGCCAGAAAGTACATTAGGGGTTGCCAGGAGCTGGGGGAAAGTGGGGAGATGGGGAGTGACTGCTAATGGGGATGGGGTTTCTTTTTTTTTTTTTTTTTTTAAGTTTTACATACTTTTATCATGTATCAAAAGTGATTATCGAGAACAGAATATTATTTTGTTTATGTAAGTACTGTATGTTGGAATCCAGGACGATGTCATAATTTCTGAATATGCAGCTGTACTCTACTTACTTTTTGAAAAAGGGGTAGAGTTAATGTATTTTTTTTTCTTTTTTGATGTCTTTTTTTTTTTACCTTTATTTTGTACATTTAATAATTGAAAACATAAACAATTAAAAACTAAAAAGTAAACACAGATGAATAAATATATACATTTCTTAAATATAATGGATACATGCAATTTTTTTTTTTTAATCAAACAATATATTACACAATATATTTGGTTCATAGTAATGCATTCATAGAGTATTTGTCCTTTTGTGTCTGGCTTGCTTCACTCAACATAATGTCCTCCAGGTTCATCCATGTTGCCATATGCTTTATGACTTCATTTCTTCTTACAGCTGCATAATATTCCATCGGGTGAATAGACCACAGTTTGTTTATCCATTCATCTGTTGATGGACACCTGGGTTGTTTCCAACTTTTGGCAATGTTGAACAATGTGGCAATGAACATCGGTGTGCAGATGTCTGTTCATGTCACTACTCTCAGTTCTTCTGGGTATATACCCAGTAGTGGTATTGCAGGGTCACATGGCAAGTCTATATTCAACTTCTTTAGGAACTGCCAAATAGTCCTCCATAGTGGTTGTACCATCCTGCATTCTTACCAACAGTGAAGAAGTGTTCCTATCTCTCCACATCCTCTCCAACA
>JAKSZT010054030.1:26441688-26468860 GCA_026826555.1 Tolypeutes matacus
CCTTTCTGCTTTTCTTTCTTCTATACTCTCCTCCAAGCCTCTCTCTCCTGTCTTTTTCTTTCAGGTTCTAAGGCTTCCTTTAATATTTCCTGCAAAGGTGGATTCTTTTTTTGCAAACTCTCTTAGCTTCTGTTTGTTTGTGAATATTCACCTTCATGTTTGAAGGACAGTTTTACTGGATAAAGAATTCTTGGCTGGCAGTTTTTCTCTTTCAGTTTCCTAATTGTATCATACCACTGTCTTCTCGCCTCCACGGTTTCTGAAGAGAAATCTGCACTAAGTCTTACTGGACGTCCTTTGTACGTGATCGTTTGCTTCTCTCTTGCTGCTCTGAGAATTTTCTCTTTATCTTTTACATTTGACATTCTGAATAATATGTGTCTTGCTGTAGGTCTATTTGGATTTATTCTTATTGGGGTACGGTGTGCTTCTTGGACATGTAAGTTCATTTCTTTCATGAGAGTTGGGAAATTTTCAGTTATTATTTCCTCAAATACTCTTTCTGGCCCTTTTCCTTTCTCTTCCCCTTCTGGAACTCCCATGACACATATGTTGTCGCGTTTTGTGTTGTCATTCAACTCTCTGAGCCCCTGCTCATTTTTTTCCATTCTTTTCTCTCTCTGTTCTTTTCTCTCTTCAATTTTTGCTGCTCTGTCTTCAGTATCCCTTATTCTTTCTTCTATCATTTCGAGTCTGTTGTTGTATGCTTCAAATGTATTTTTTTTTTTAAGATTTTATTTATTTATTCATTTATCCCCCCCTTGCTGCTTGTGCTCGCTGGGTCAGCTAACCACGCCGTGCGGGCGGGCTTGCCTTCACCAGGAGGCCCCGGGAACCGAACCCGGGGCCTCCCATATGGTAAACGGGAGCCCTACTGATTGAGCCACAGCCACTTCCCGTCAAATGTATTTTTGACTTCACCTATTGTGTCTTTCATTCCCATGAACTCCGTTACTTTTCTGTTCAGGGTTTCAAATTCTTCTTTGCGTTCGCTCAATGACTTCTTGATGTCATTGATCTCTTTAACTATATTCTCTTTCATCTCGTTAATTTGATTTTGGAAATGTGTGCTCATCTCACTGATTAGTTCTCTCAAATTCTGCATCTCTTCTGGGACTTTGCTGTATTCCTTTTCTTGGGCCATGTCTTCTATTTTCTTATTATGGGTCATAATTTTTTGCTGGTGCTTAGGCATCTGGTTAGTTTGTATTTTACTTAGATGCTCTATCTCTTTCTCTTTTATGGGGTTTTAGTGGCAGGAGACTGTGAGTTACCACAGCTGTTTCATTTTTGGCTCAAACTTGATTGTTAGGATTGTTCTGCTGATTGCTCAAAACTGTGCACTGGACCCAGTAATTGGTTGTAGAATCATTTCCTAGGGCCTTAGGCAGGGAGGCTATAGAGGCCAGGAAAAGCCTCTCTTACTTATTAATTTTCTTATGTGCACTTCCTTGGTCTGCCAGGAGATGGAGCTTGTTGGCAGCTCTCAATTCAATGCCTGGTCGGAGCGCATTTGTTGTGACACAGACCAGATCAATGTGATAGAGCTTCCTGTGTGGGGGCTAAGAGCCTTGTAATTCAAACTTTCTGAGACAGTCTCCAGACTTCTCTCATAGCGCCCCCCTTTTCCCAGCTAGGAAATATTTCCACGCCCTTCTGAATCCTCAACAATCAGTCCCTGTTAGTAGAGGAGGAGATTGAGAGGTTTGTATATCTTTAGCCCCTTGCAGGCTCCAAGGCAAACAATGGCGCAGCCCCACCCAGCCTGGAAGGGCTCTCGGGACAGGGCAGACCAAACCTGGGAGTCCAAAGCAGGGTCAGCCCCAGGCTCTCTCTCCCCTCTCCCGTGGTGTCCTCAACAATTAGTCCAGGCTAGAAGAGAGGGAGGTTGTGAGGGTCGGATTTCTCCAGTCATTTCTAGGTTCCCAGGGCGAAAGGCCATGTGGAAGGGTCCGTGGGGCTCCGCAGCCCAAATTTCTCCCCTTTCCGGGAGTGGCAGATCCCTGAAGCCCCCTTTCTCTGTGGTCGCAGGCCCAGAGGCCCGAGAATTCTGTAGAGTGTGGGGGAGGGTGCCGGCAGCAGCAGAAGCTGCTACTTGCAGCTCATGGTTCTGTTGTCGTGATTTCCCTCTTCTGTCCCTCTCTCCTCTGGGTGGTGTGCAGCCTTCACCTGCTGTCCTAAACCCTAGAAGATCTTTTTTGGGGCTGTTTCAGCTTGTCCTCTAGCTATTTTTCTGGAGAAGAGATTCCCGTGTCTTACTAGTCCGCCATCTTCCCGGAAGTCGTTGGGTTTCTTTTTGAGGTGAGGAATATGTTCTAAAATCAACTGTGGTGATGATTGCACAACTCTTTGAATATGCTAAATACTTTTTAATTTAAAATACTAAAAACAATTTAAATGGGTGAATTGCATGGTATATGTTCTAGGAAGCAACTCCAGGAAGACCCAAGTACTCACAAATGCCTGGTAGAAAAAGTTCCAGATGAGAGCAGTGGGCTCTCTGAGCAGCTCCAAATGTGCTAAGAGAAAGGAAGAGTCCCCACTTCTGGAGTCAGGGAAATGCTCCCAGTTTCTCCCACCAAGTAACTGTAAGTGTGGAAATGTGGTAAGAATTTCTGGAACTACGAACCAACTCAAGGCCACTCACTGCCCAGTCCATAGCAGGAGTTCTACAATATGTGCCAAATGAATGAACCAACTCCACACCCAAGTGCCTCCAGCCCTGCCCAAGGGTATGCCCAGGCCCCTGTTGCCTTTCCAGCCCAATTTGATGTTCCATTCTTAAAAAGAAAATCAACTTTCCTTTACAGCTGCTGCAGGAAGCTTGGCTTCACCTGCTTTGGCTCACTGATCTCCCAGGAGGCCAGACTCATCCTCCACAACAATGCCCACCAGGTGTTCCTGGAGCCTCTTTTTGGACCAGCTGGTGGCATCCTGTTCTGTCCTGCCAGGGACCAGACGGACACACTCATGACTGGTGTCCACCTGTCCAGCGGGAGGCCCCAGTCCAGTCCAAGTCATCCTGGTTCCCCTCAAAAAGCCTCAAAAGACCTGCCATCCTCAAACTTACACACTCTGCAAACCTCATGTCTACCAAGTATCTCTTAACCCCCTGCTCAGTTCTTTAAGATTTCACTATCCACTATGAAAAGAAGTACTTTGTCCTAAAAACACTGGCTTAATTTTGGAGAGCGGAGACCTAGCAATCTCAACAGTTGGAAATGGATGAGCAAAACCTGGGCCATATAGAAGGCAATACTTGAACTAATTTTAATCTTGATAATACAAATTATCAAGTGTTTTCACACATATATTATCTCATGCCGTCTTCCCAAATAATATTCCCATTTTACAGGCGTGAAAACGAGCTGAGAGAAAAACCCGTGTCAGGGCTCAGAAACTAGAGCTTAAGCCCTTCTCGGCCCCAGGCCTGTTCTTGCATGAAAGCCAATCAAGCTCTCATCACCTTGCAGGCTTTGCTCAAGTTCCGGATGAGGTTCAAAAAGGATGAATAACTTGCTCAAACTCAGAGAAGGCAGGGCGCTCTTAGAGGCCCATCTAGTAGGATGTGGAGTTGAAATCCAAATTCCTGTGTTTTTTCCACTACATACCAAGATACACGCACACATACACTTTTTAGCTAGCTCCCCCTTTACCTCGGGGGTGGGGCGGAGCGGCGGGAGGAAGACCCCTAAGATCAGATATTGTCAAAGGTGAAAAGGTAGGTCGGAAGTCATTCTTCTGGTCCAAACCAACTTTCCAAGAGGAAGCTGAAGTGCACAGCCAAGGCAGACAAGATCCCAGGTCTCCAGACTCAATGCGCTCCCAAGCCCTGAGGCCAAGGGCGAGCCCTTAATCTTTAAGCATTTAAGCAATTGTGGGGGCGGAGGGGACCGTGTGCACCTGTGCGGAACCCCAGCTCTCCCGTGAGAACGGCTGCGGCCCGAGAGGCGTCCCCCAAGGTCACAGGACGCCGGGAGCTCGCGAGGGGCCTCCACCCTCCCGCCAGGGGGGTCCCGGAGGGAAGATGAGGGAGGAGGAGAGAGAGGGTCAGCGCCCCCGCCCGCTGCACCAGTGTAAGTTGTTCACTTTGGTCCCGACCTCCCGCTCCTCCACGAGCCAACGCGGGTCCCCCTGGCCCACTTGCCCCTGTCTGCGCGGGCGGCGCGGCGCCTCGGCCTCGGCGCAGAACGAGTTAGGGCCACGGCGGCTGCCGCTCGGCCGCCAGCATTTCCGGCCTCGGAGCCCGGGATCCGCGCGTTCGCAGCGCCCAGAACGTGCCAGAAATCCCGCCCCCGGCCCCGCCCGCTGTCGGCTAGCTGCGGGGCGCCGGGGGAGCTGCGGGGGTCAGGCCGCTGGAGGCCTGGCGGCGCCGAGGGCCCGGAGGTTGAAGCCGGGGGGCCCAGGGGACCGGAACATCGGAGGGCGCCGGATTGAGACCCAGGCCCCGCTGCGGGATTCTCAAGTGGGGGGGGCCGGGAATGGGGAGTCTCGGGTTCCTCCGAAGGACCGAGACATCTATCAAGGATTCATTATTATTATTGCAATTGTTATTATTTTTAGTGCTAGCAAGCAGGGCAGTGAGTACCTCGGTGCCTGAGGGTGGTACTGGACATGTAGACAAGGGCCTGTGTCAGTTGTCTGAGGCTGTGCTAACTATATTCCGTGAATTTGACTCTTGAGGATGTGACCCAGGGATATGAACACCCTATTTTGCTGTGCGACCAACTTCTCTTCGCCAAAAGGCCGAGAAGCGATTTGTGCGACCAACTTTTGAGGTCTGAGCGCGTCACAGTGTGATGTGATGGCCTCTGTGCGTGCTCTCCTTGGTGTCTTTTCTGAAAGTTCATGCAGAGTTGGTGCCTGTGGGTCTCCTCTTGATGCTAATTAAGTCTCACACCTTTGTAACGTCTGTCCATGTAAGGAATGTTTGCATTTTATTCATGTAATATTTGTTTATGGATGACAACGTAGTGTTGTGAGTGCATACCATTGCAGCTTAATGCAATTTTACGCTAATTAAATATATATTTATTTAACCAGTTTCCCCCTTCCAACCCACAGTGGCACCCAGGATTTTGCCTGTGGTCTTTGCCCATCAAGGAAACAAACTGATGGAGAACATTTTCTCCATTTGCTTACTGGAGCTACAACGTTTCAAAGCATTTTACAAAAAGCTACAACAGTTGCATAGACTTACATTATTTTATGCTAAACAGTAGTTTTAAAAAAATAGTCCAGTTTATTAAACTTTTCCCTTTTTGCTTTTGGGTAGTGTGCCTTGTTTGGGGTAGTCATTTGAAGAAAGTCCCTGGGTCAACAGCTAATCAAAGAGGTAGAGCTTAATCCTCCTCTGCAAGAGAAATGCCAAAGGGCATTGAGAAAGAAATGCTCAACTTTTCTCTGGAGCCATAGTTTAGGCAATGGAAACAGGGAGTCCTGCAGTTTTTACTGCTCACTGAGTATCTTTAGGTGAATTTTTGGCCAAAACTTAAAATTCAACAGAGCTAAAACCCACCTAATCTTTCCCCCCAAATTAGTAACTTCCCTGGACTTTCCTATTTCTGAAAATTTTCAGAAAATTTTCTGAAAAAAAAATGTCACTCATCTCATTCCTCACATATCTAGCCAGGAATTGATGTTCTCTACTCTTTGTTCATGCCATCATTGCTTTCCAACTGCCACCTCCCTGTACCAGCTCTTCACTCTTGAAATCCAAATGTGATCATATCCCCAATATCGCCTTGATTGCTACTCTTCAGTGACCTAATCCTGGGGGGGGGGGGAGTTCCCTGGAACTGGCACGATTGGCATGTAATGGAGTGGCACTGTCGCAGAGGTGGAGGCAACATGTGCCCCCACGGCATCAGCTCCCACTCACCAAGGCCAGCCTACCTACTGTTGCCTCGAAAAGTCCATCCTGTCAGCGACAGAGACCAGTTCTGAGCCTCTGATACGGCACAAGCTCTTGAAGACACCAACTGGCCACTTAGTGGCAAATCCAATGGGCCCCTAAGCCCCTTCCATCCTGGCAGAGCTGGCGGTTTGTTCCCACAGGGTAGATACCTATTCTGTGCATGAATTGGCCTTTCTGGCTGCAGAGCCTCGGTTAGTCCCACTGTCCAGGGCCTTACAGAAGGCCTGGTGCATAGGCTTCTGCTGTGTGGCCTTCTACAGAGCAGAGCATTTGACCAGGGGACCTGCTTCACAATAAAGGAAGGCAGGAGTGGCCTGTGACAAGGGACCCCCAATCCTATTGTGTAACATGCCATGCAGCTGGCCTCTGGGAATGGCAGGATAGCCTCCAAATGTGGAGCTCAAGTGCCAGCTCAGAGACCACACTCTGGGAGGATTCTCCCCAACTATTGCCGTGAATTATTATAGTGTTATTTAAAGTATGTAGAAACATAAAACTGGATATCAACTCCTTATCCTTTAAGCTTTCACCCAGCTCTAAAACCAAATACAAAGAAAACCACACAACCCACCAAATGCAAATGAACATTTAGTGCCACGTGCCATTCTGTTGACTGCCCTGCTGCTCACATTGTAGTCGTGGTGCAGACGATCTTCTGGAATTCCACTTGCCTATACCCTTTTGGCCAATTTTTCCAATTTCCCTAGTTTCTACTGGAACTTGATTAGCATAGCCAGTCACAAGGAGGAAATTGGCCTCCACTCTGACATAGATGTGTCATTTATATGTTACTTCTTCCTCTGTCTGTTCTCATCAGCTTGTGATAAAGCAATACTTGGTTCTCTATATACACATGCAGATATGGGCAATGAAGCCATAGGTCATATGGGAATACACAGCCAAATATGGTCACTCAGATATGTGAGCTTTATTAGATTAAGTTTTTAAATATAAAAAACCCAAAAATTTTAAGTGTTCATAGAGACGTCATGAATCCCAAAAGAATATTTCTGCAGGCTCCGACCCCTAACTCCTTTATTCACCCCCATGGTCCAAACGCTGTAATCCCGTCTCCATCCCAAACACCTGGCCTGGATTCCCAAGCGTGGCCTTACTCAGACTTCTCACTGCAATTCACTGTTACCTGCTACCAAACTCCACACACCTCACCTCTTTGCCTTGGCACCCGTGCCTTTCCCCAGCTGAAATACACTCCTCCCCCTGCCTTTGTTATCTAGTCCTTCCCTTTGGTTAAATCCTTCATTTTCCTCACAGTGGGATGGTCCTGGCCCACAGGGACTTCTCCCAACAAAGACTGTCATTTAGCATTAATTACACATTCTGCATTATCTTACCACATTTTCCCACGTATTCAATAAACTTTTTTTTTTTTTAAGATTTTTTTTTTTAAGTTTATTTATTTATCCCCCCCTTGCTGCTTATGCTCTCTGTGTTCATTTGTTGCACATTTTTCTGTGTCTGCTTGTCTCCCTTTGTTGTGTCATCTTGCTGTGTCAGCTCACCACACTGCACAGTGCTGGCTTGTCTTCACCAGGAGGCCCCAGGAATCGAACCCGGGGCCTCCCATATGGTAAATGGGAGCCCAACCAATTGAGCCACAGCTGCTTCCCTCAATAAACATTTATTGATCATATACTATATCCATGACACTGTGCTAGGGTCCCTGAATCAAATGCTATGGTTTCTGCTTTTTATCTCACTCATAGTCCCTCCCAAAGAATGTCCATTTGACCTATATTTATGCAGTGGTTTGGATGATACTGTGCTGGTCTGTATTGTCACATGCCACCTACTGATAGCAAATTTTAAACTACTGAAATCAAAAGTCAAGTATAATCCCAGGACTACCTAGAGAAACACCTTGTCTTTGTTGGTGGATGTAGTTTTTAATTTTGTGTATGTTTTTATCAATCTTTTAAAAAGCAGTTAGTACAAGAAAGTTTTCGGGACTGAGCTCAAAGTGGATTACATAGTAGAAGACCCTAGATCTAACTCTTGGAAGTTTCCATGATGGAAAAAAATGTTATCTGGACATGAATGTGATCAGAGCATCAAGGACACATACTGTTTTAAAAGCCCTCTCTTGAATGTGATTTACCTGACAGACATCTGCACAAACACAAATAACTTTATTTGCATGTTAGAACAGTGTTTGAATAGACACACGTTTTAAGGAATTAAATACAATCAATTTATTGAACTCAGATTTGAGGTTTTAAAAAAAATCTATATTCAAGCTCTGAGTATTCTACTTACAGGAATTTAGGCCTAGCCCACTTCTTTCAGCACAAAGGTAAAATACTATTTGCATTTGCTTAATTCCCCATTAGTTTGTGGTTTCGACATGATTTTGTACCCCCAGTCATTTCATTGTTAGATCAAGGTTGCATTTCTTTCACTCTCAGCCTTTTTCGAGCTTCATTTTCTCTCTTTATGTTCTCGAGTATAGCTTTGAGGTGTAGGGTATTCCTTCCCAAGATCCACAACAATTACCTCTCTAGAAAATGTCACTCCTTTTAGGGGTCGTTTTTGGTTTTCACCAGCTAAAGGAGTGCCTCTTACTGTTTTTTGCAGTTCATCATCCTGCAAGAGAATGGGACAAACAATAGAAATCATCAGTTTAGGAATTCAACAAGCCCTGATGTTAAATACCTAGGTCATGTGCAGATTACGTTGGTGAGAAACAAAAAAAGTATTTCTGAATGCTACAGGAAAGCAGTGCTAATCTGTCATAATCACAGTCCCCTCTTCCTGCAGTTACAAAAGCACACATGGCCATATTCCAGTCACATTTGGTGGCATGTATTCTTCTATGAAGTGGTCATTATAATGGCATCTTGGTCAAACCTAAAGCCACCTGGATCATTTTTGTGTCTCAATCAAGGACCATGGGTCAGGCAGTGGAAGGGCACATGAGTTGTTCTTATTAGGGAGCTCCAGACATGGAGCTCAAGAAGGCCCTGGCAGTGTCCGTATGGTGCTACAGAAGGAGCCCTGATGCAGAGCATGCCATGACAGAACTGAATGACCTTTAATAATTTAACTCATTTTCTTGTTTGCCACATGAGAGGCTTGGATCCTAGCTGATCTCTAAGGCCTCTCCAGCTCTAAAATACTAGGATTCCAAGAAAAGCAAAATGAAGGGAAATTATTTGAAACACATGCAAATGAAAGAATGAAGGATGAGGGGAGTGGATGTAGCTCAGTGGTTGAGCACCAGCTTCCCATGTACGAGGTTCCAGGTTCAATCCCCTGTGCCTCCTAAAAACAAACAAAACAAACAAACAACAAAAAAAAGCTGACTCTCATGGGGAGCAGATGGAGCTCAGTGGTTGAGTGCCTGCTTCCCATGTACGAGGTCCCAGGTTCAATCCCCAGTGCCTCCTAAAAACAAACAAAACAAACAAACAAAAAGCAACCAAAAAAAGCTGACTTTCACGGGGAGCAGATGTAGCTCAGTGGTTGAGCACCTGCTTCCAATGTACAAGGTCCTGCGTTCAATCCACAGTACCTCCTGAAAAAAAAAAAAGAATGAAGGATGAACAAGTTTCTAGGCTTGCAATATGCATTTGATTTAATAACATGAACCAATAGGCCACAAAGAACAGTTTAGTGACTGTGGATGTTGGACTCATCCCAGGTATTAATTTAAGTTATAGGCAATGCTGTCCCTTATCATTATTATACCTAGTAGAGTGAGTTACTTCTTTTTCTAACTAAATTCTGTCTAAATTGCCCTTTCAGAGTAGAAAAGCACATCACCTCTTGACCAGCAACCTCAGCATATTGCCCTGCTTTTGCTTTGTCTTCCTCTTCTGCCTCTGCCTCCATGCCCTCCCTGTTTCCTAAGGAAATGTTCAGTGCTTCCTTACTCCGTCTCTGGACAAGAATGCCATGTCTCACTGGCATATTCATATCCATTATTTCCATTAGGATAGTCCTGGAAAATAAATCGGTGGAACTCAAAAAATTCATGCATCTTAGTCACCATTATCACACACAAAAATGGTTTTCTCCCACATCTTAAGATACAGACTTACTTTTCTTGGTCTCTTGAATTGTCCGTCTCCATATTAGCTGGACAATCTTCACCTCTGTTAGCATCTGCACAAGAAATTTTTTCTTCCTCACTCACTGTCTTGGTATTGAAACTGAAAAAAAAAAAATGCAGAAAGGGAAGAATGGTCCTAATTTTAAGCCCTAACAAGGGAACTTCACTTCTAAACAAGAAATTAGCATTTCTAAAACTCTGAAATAGAAAAAGTAGATAGCTACAGCATTACTATTTGTTCTGTTTTAAATTGCTTTATATTATTTCTAGAGACATTTGCTAGTGTGACTTGAAATCTGATCCCAATTTATCAGCATGGATTTATACCATTTATATATAAAAACCACCAATAAAAGGAGGATGCAACTGAAGCAAAATAGAAGAAGGATGAAGAAAATGAATGCTGTGGTTTCAGTGCTCATAGGGTTAGCTAGAAGACTCGTCCACTCTCACAATCACAGATTGTCCAAATATTCTTTTCCAACTCAGTTTGAATGTGGTTCTCTTGTTCTTTAAGTTCTCTAGAAACAGAAGAATAAAAGGCTGTTTTCATTGTTGTCCCTTTGATCAGTTCAGTTTCATAAAAGACGTTCTGCTTGTTTGGTTGCATTTAACTCACACTGGCTACTTTCTCTCCATATATGTGGTGGGGGCTGAGGTGGCCAGAGGGGAGACTGAGCTGGGATACGTGCGATCACTCAGCTCACCTCCCCTCACCCCAAAAACTATCCGAATCCAGAGGAGAGAGGAATCGAGCAGCTGGAGCTGAGCCCAACTCCCCATTCTTCTCTCTTCGGTGACATCACAGAATCATGGAACCGTTGAGTTGGCAAGCATACCAGCTCAGCCCATCAGCTGGAGGGAGGAGAACCCCTGAACTCTCCTCTGCGCTGTCGCTTGTCATTCCTCTCCGCTGAGAGGTCCAGGGTGATGGTGCCATGGCCATTCTTTGGAATTATCTTCCTTCCCTTCCAAACACCATCTTTCTTTTCTTAATCTGAGCCTGTTTCTCTTACTGCTCCGTTAAATTGGTCCGCTTTCTTCTTATAAAATCGCTCTCTAGCCTTAAGGTCAGTAACCAGCTTATCTCAAAATCGCATCCCCTCCAGGCTAAATAGCCTATATCCTTCTAACCTCACCTCCCTGGATCTACTTGCTGGACATACAAGTCAACCGGCATCTCTAAAGGCCATGGCTGAGGAGGCAGTAGCGGGCAAGATGATTAGAGTTAAGATGACCCCTGGCCCCAGCCTAACTTCAGAAGAGTGAGTGATGCCCATGACACAGAGGGGGGGTGCCCTCAACTGGAGGAGGGGTGTGTGGAGCTTAGGTTTTCTGAGAAGAAAAGGAAGGAACGAGAGTATGGCAGCTGCCGCCAGCCATATCTGAAGACTCTAGAAAGTGAGCCTGGGGGTCTTTGGGCAGCGGGGACACTGGCTCCCTCCAGAAGGGCAGGGACTGTGCCTTCTTTATCTTTGGATGCTCCACTGACACAGGGCCTGTGCTATTGCACTATTCCATAAATGTTGAATGAGTGTATGTATGTGTCTGTGTGTGTGTGTGTGTGTATGAGAGAGAGAGAGAGAGAAAGAGAGAGGGAGAAAGTTTGTTGGAGTGTTGGGGGGCTCAGGCTGAGGCTGCTTTCACAGTATATGTGAATGTCTGAGCCACTGGTAGTGTCAGCCCAATTCCTGGAGGCATCATCCAGCCAAGGCTGATAGGTAAAGATTCAGAGTCTGTCTCTCCCTGTCTTAACTCCACATTGCTGTCAGACCAAGACTTTAAAAGCCCAAGCGTGCTCCCGTCTACAATGGCTACGCTTGGCCCCCTGGGCCCTGGGATATGGCCCCAGCCCACTTGCCCAGCGCCACCTCTCTGTTCTCCAAACACACACCCAGCTCTGGGATGTCTCCTGCTGCCTCACACCACAGCCTTTGCACATGCTCCTGGCTGCTCGGAGTGCCTTCGCCACTGGGGAATTCCTAGTCATCTTTCAGGACTCAAGGGCCACTTCCTCCATAGTACCTCCCCTTCGTCTCCTCTTAGACTGGCTGACTCGGATTGCTGCCATTGCCTCTGGTTAACAACCATACCTTTGACAACTTTTTCCTACCCCAAGGATTCTGCCGGTTGGCCTGGCTCTCGGCATCTCTGCATCCCACCAGGTAACAAGGCCATCTCAGCAGCTTTCCTCACACTGTCAGACCTCAAAGCTGGCTGGCTTTCCCTGCTGCCTTCAGGAATCCTCTGAGCTTGTGGTCTCCTCCAGACCATTTCTGGGTGTTCCTGTGGCTCCACCCTTTCCATTCCTGGGTTTTGATCTTAGGAAGCAGTGAAAATGAGATCTCTTATTTGACTTTTCTGCTCTTAGTACTTGAAGGACTTTTTCTCCTTCTCCATCTGGCTGAAGCTCCCTTATGTCATAGCCCCTTCCTTCTACATGATAGCTTAGAGTAAAACCCTGCTGTCTCTCAGTCCACCAGGCTTACTCCTTGATATATAATGAGAAAGGATTTCGAATTTAAAGAAGCACTTTTTTTTTTTCTGACCAAGTCATACTTCCAGGACTATTGCCTTGCAGTGAACTCAGAAATTCTATTTTGGATATTAAAAGTTGAGCATTGACTTCCTTTTTTATTTTATGCTATAACAATAATAATTCTCCCCGAAGCAAATGTGTCTCTGACAGAATGGGGGTGGGGAGAGCACATTCAAAAAAGCACGAGAGAATATGTTAGCACAGTTTTTAAGAGTTCCTCTGTTACATTGGTTTTTGGCGGCTATGTTACAATAACGATGGACAGTCATGTGACGGCTTTCCGGACAAACATTATCCTGCTCAATTTCTGACTCGGATTGGTCCCTTTTCTTCAGTCTAAAGAGAGGTATTTGGACCTTGACTGTGCCATCTGACGTGGCCACTCTCCTTTCCTCCTCATTTTTTTTTTTTTTTAGGAAGCACTAGGGATTGAACCCAGGACCTCATGCATGGAAAGTAGGTGCTCAACTACTGAGCTACATCCGCTCCCCAATGAGAGTTGGTTTTTTCATTTGATTGGTTTTTGTTTTTAGGGAAGTAACAGGGATCGAACCCAGGTCTTTGTACATGGGAAGCAGGCGCTCAACCACTTAAGCTACATCCGCTTCCTCCTTTTGTTATTGACAGACATTGTATTAGTCAGGGTTCTCTAGGGAAACAGAACTGACAGGAGATATCTGTAAATATTATGAGATTTTTATAAAAATTGTCTCATGTGACTGTGGGGATGGGCAAGTCCAAATTCTGTAGGGCAGGCTGCAAGCTGGGAACTCTGATGAAGGTCCTCACTGAATTCCCCAGGAGAAGCTGGCTGAAGTAGAGATGGGAATTCTCTCTTCTGGCTGCTGAAATCATCACTTCTCCTTTTAAAGTCTTCAACTGATTGGGTGAGATGTCTCTCATTGTTGATGGCAATCTCCTCAGTTGATTGAAGATATAATCAGCCATTGGAACAATCAACCCATTGATGATTTAAGTTTACAGAATGTCCTCACAGTAACAATCAGGCCAGTGCTTGTTTGACCAAACAATGGGACACCATCACCTGGCCATAAAGCCCCAGACGTGGTGGGAGGTGGCAGTCTTCCATATTCTGTCATTTCCTACCTCCCTCCCCACTTATTCCTTGACCTCTCACTTTCAGAACCCTGAAGTTTTAATTCTCTCCTGTATTCAAAACCTGCTATCTAATCCTTCACACCAAGAATGCCTGATAAAACATAAAAGTGTTTCCACTCTCAGGGACATTTGTATCTTGACATGGGCTTAAAGTTAAAGTAAAACAGGCAAGGTAACATGTCAGGCACCAGCCTAGCAGATGGGGAATTCTGTTTGGAGGCAAGGGCACTTTTCTGGAGATCCTTTTTTTATTTATTTATTTATTTTTATTTATTTATTTTTTTAAAGATTTTATTTATTTATTCATTTATCCCCCCCTTGCTGCTTGTGCTCGCTGGGTCAGCCAACCACACCGTGTGGGCAGGCCAGCCCCCACCAGGAGGCCCCGGGAACCGAACCTGGGGCCTCCCATATGGCAAACGGGAGCCCCACTGATTGAGCCACAGCCGCCTCCCAATCTGGAGATCCTGACATCAGACCTCAACTCTTCATAGGGTGAGTAGTCCTGGCCTTACCTCCCTCCTCCTTTGGTGGCAAGAGGCGCCCCGTGACAGGGTCTGCAGCAACTTCTTCTCTCAAAGGGTTCCAGGGCGTCTGTGAATCTCCAACCACCTCCCTGAGGCCTTGATCCATGAAACCTGGTAAGATCCTCTGACAGAAACATGATCCTTGGATTACAACATCAAAGTGAAGCATTCAGAGGACTCACAGGACACAGCTGCCTGGATCTGGAAGCCAGGGGTGAACACACTACTCAGGCTGGATGATCAGAACAGTCCACAGTTCAGGCATCTGCAAGTGAGCCAGATCAGCTCAACTGATCTCCATGTCAAGACATTTGCTGGAACTACAGCACAGAAGAAAGTAGGGCTAACAGAGATGGAGAGAAATTATAAATGACTGATCTAACCACCTGACACCTTGACTTTCAGTGGTGGACTGGACGCTGAACTTTCAGATGTGTGAGCCAGAACATTTCCTTTTTGGCTTAGCTGATTTGAGTGGAGTTTGTCTCTTGTAACCCCAAACCAGCGTTGTGTGGCCTCCCTTTCTGTGCCCTCGATTCCCAATTCACGCCATTCACACAAGAGCCATCAAGACCATCAACCATGTCCTGAACTTCTTGGGCATTAAATAGTTGCCCTGCAGCCTTCAGTGGCAGGTGAAATGAGATAGGTGCCTTTTCCCTTTCATCAAACAATGTCATCCCTTTTCCCTACCACAGCTAGGGGGCTGCATGGAGGTTTCATTTCAGGTTTCAGACAGGTAAATGAAAGTTACTGAAATTTATCAACATCGAGCTATGATATTTAACAGGGCACTTGGATTCAAATAGTTTTTTTCTTCTGCATTAATGGCCAAAGCCTATCAGTTATTATTAGAAAGATTTTTTTTTAAAGATATTATAGTAAACACCAAGATAAATGACTAATATTTCAGTAGAATTTCCACATAAGAGAAAGGCTGTTCTGTTAAAAAACCTTTGTTTTATGATTCACACTTAACCTTTTCATGTAGCAGGCATATAAAAACCTCAGAAAGTTGTTACATCTTGACAAAGTTTTTAGGCAATCCGTTCACCACTCCTTCTCATGGAACAAGTTTCACTGAGCTATAGAACAGGAAATACTGCCTTTGGCAGAGGTAGTGACACCAAGACAGCGCTTCTCCCAGTAAGAAAATGGACTATAATCCACAAATGCCACACTTTAGGATAAGAGCCTGCCAATTCACTGCTAAAGATTTGGTAAGCCCTTATGCCTAACATCTATTCACTTGGGATTGAAATGTCTTTGAGAAAGTATCAGAAACAGAAGTACTATTAATATTACATTATAACCACCCAGAATTAGGTGACTACATTCCTGGCTTCAATACCAGTAGCCATGACACTCATGCAGACACCCCATCCCCACGGCACATTTTAAAGCCCCTTTGTCCCATGCAGGCTTTGCATGAGACAATGTCACTTCATTGCAGTGGTTCCATTCCATTCCACCCTTCTGGCTTATGAAGGTGTGACAGTTTGGTATTGTTTATGAATTCCAAAAATAGATACTGGATTGTGTTTGTGGACTGGTCTGTTCCTCTGGGCTTATTAGATTGTATTAGATTCAGAGGTTTCAATTTTACTATATTAACTCAAGATTAGGGCTTTTATTTCACCACGTCATTAGGTGACTTGGTTTGAGTCCCTGCCTACAGCTAGCCTACAGCTGTGGGCTATATAAATGGATGCTCAATAAAAGACAAGAAAGTAAATACATGAAGAAGGAAACACAGTTTAGTTTTGGACCCTGGAACCCAGGGAGAGAACCAAGCTATTTGCCTGATAGTTTTCAGCTGAAGAGATCAGAGCCCTGAACAGCTAAGAAAGCCTGGAAAGAAACAAGCCCCAGGGAGAGAGACAAGACTTATGCTAGCCTACAGCTGAGACTGGAAGGAGCTGGGACCAAGGAGGAAGAGAAAGTCTGAACCCTCGTAGAGACTGGCAGCCATCTTGCTCCAATATGTGGCAACAGACTTTGGTGAGGGAAGTAAATTATGTTTTATGGCCTTGTGACTGTAAGCGTCTAACCTAAATAAATACCCTTTTTAAAGGCAAAAGATTTCTGGTACTTTGCATCAGCTCCCCTTTGGCTGACTAACACAGAAGGGAATACATACCTGGATGGCAGGCAGGGGAGAATGCTTTTGCCATGCATTTGGGAATCTTCTGCCTTCACCTCATGCTCCGTGGTTGGTGAGGATCAAATTCCAAGGACTTTGAAACAGATTGGTCCACACCTTCCTGAAATGTCTGGAAAATATCTGAAAAGTAATCCAGTTTGCCCATTCCTTGGAGGCAGCCTAACCTCATGTTTCCCACCCAGGGAAGAGGCAATGCCACATTCCAACCCACCTCAGAGGAGCAAGATTCTTTTGGGATTTGCACAGAATGAGCTTCTGCACATTACACCCTTTCCAAGCCCTGTCCTTATTTCCCATCCTCATAACAATCCACATTCCATGAATTCATAGTTTTGTTTTCTTGTCTGTCTTTTTATATGAGGGATAAGAATGTGATTATAGGCTTCTGGGAGGAAACCAGGAGGGAAGACAAATCTGAATTTATGATAGAAGAGACAATTGACCAGCTAATGATCCTAAAGAGACTGGAGAGGAAAGGGCTCGGGTCACAGAGGAGTTAGGTTCAGAGAGAAGGGATACTGTCCTCACCAAGAGACAAGGCTTAGGAAGTACATCTAGAAAAGGTGGCTTTAACTGTTCAGTTTTAAGAAGTTGGCATCTTTTTACTGACTTCTATTTTCTCTGTGAAATAAGCATGAACTAAGCCTGTTAAGAAAGAAGAGAAACATATCATGGTCTGAAGCTAGAAAAGATTGGGAAAAGCTTGAAGTATTTTTGGAGATGGAGAGAGAAAAATAATTAAAAAGACAAAGTACAATCACTGATCATTATTGTTGAACTGGCTGAAGGTGATGATAAAATTATAACTATTACAAATTATATATTATAAAATTATATATAAATATAAACATATTATAAAATAACTAACTAGCTAATTATGTTATTTATTCATTTGTTTGTATTATCTGCAGCACTCCTCGGCTTGTGTGTAGGCAAAAAGAAAATGTTAGTGTTTACTTGGGTAGATGCTCATGGAATAAATGAGCAAGGAAGTTATGAGTTTTGATAAGACAGTGGACAAAATGATGAACCAGACAATTGAAGTTGGCTGGAAAGGGAATTAAGGAAAAGATTAAATTACATTTTGCAGCATTTGTTACCTTTGTAGCAAAGATGATTTTTATTTTTCCATTTTAATCATCTTGTTCAATCTATAAGCGTTTTGATTTTATTTCCTTCTAAACATAATTTCCTCTAATCATTTGTACTGTTATGGTTTTCAAGTATCTTGATTTGTTTTAGTTTTTATTCTTTTTCTTCAATTCCTTCTACTCATAGCATTTGATCTGAATATTTTCCGAAAAAGATATTAGGGATTATCTAGGACAGGGCTTCTATATCTGTGTGAAGGATTCCGTTTTTATTTTTTCTCCCAATCCACTGTGGGCTAATACTTTAGTAAGATGCAATAAAAGTGATCATACATTTATATATCACAGCAATATAATATTGTTAGTAAGTTTCTAAATGCTTACTCTCAATTTCTGTATTTTGCTGCAGACCAGTGGCTATTTAGGGGCCAGCACCAGACCACATCACACTCAGAGTAGCACTGATTGACTAACTCCCTCCTTTGATTTATTTGTTTTAAATAATATTTATTTTTAATGGAAAAAAAATTGGGAAATGGAGAAAAAGGAAAAAAATTTAAATCTCACATGATTTTATCTAGAGAGTAAAAAACTATTAAAATTCAGTATATTTCCTTTAAGCCTCTTCTATGCACACATGTATTTTAATGGATTTAGTGACATATAATTCACACACCATACAATTCACCCATTTAAAGTGTACAATTCAAAGGCCTTTTGTATATTAACAGAGTTGTGTAGCCATCACCACAGCCAAAGTTTAGAACATTTTTATCACCCTCAAAAGAAACCCTGTACCTATTAGCAGCAACTTCCCATTTCCCCTTCCCCTAGTGCCTGACAACCACTAATTTCCTTTGTCTCTCTGTGTTTGCCTATTCTGAACATTTCATATAAATGGATCCATACATTATGTGGTCTTTTTGACCAGCTTCTTTCATTTGGTATAATGTCTTCAAGATTCATCCAGGTTGTAGCATATATCAGTATTCCATTTCTTTTTATTGCTGAAAAATATTACATTATATGAGGATATTACATCTTATTTTTCCATGTTCATCATAGGTAACATCAGTTGATAGACGTCTGGAATGTTTCTGCTTTTTGCCTATTATAAATAATGCTGCTCTGAATATTTGTGTGCAGGTTTTTGGGTGGACATATGTTTTTGTTTTTCTTGAGTCTATACCTAAAAGTGGAATTGTGGGGTCATATGATAACTCTATGTTTATCATTTTGAAGAAACACATACAAACTTTTATGTCATAACTGAAAAAACAAACAAACCTGGAATCGTTGTGTATATTTGTGGTAGGGAACAGTCTAAAGGCAGCCTGCCGCTTTTCCCTATGAGTCACAAATAAATGCTGGGCTCAGGACCAGTGTGTTAGCCGGCTCCTAGCATGGGACGGTAAACGTGGGCTGACCCCATCTTTGGAGTGCCTTGAGGTCCCCTACAATCATCTCCTAGCAGATGGTCACCTGCGGGCACATTGGGTCTCCTCCTGCCCCAGCATTTGTAACCATCCACTGGAGACAGTACGGCTGGAAACTATTTAAATTTTGTTGCCCGTGGTTCACTCCCCTGCTCTCTGTTCTTGGTGGGGACACAGCGCTGTCCCTCCACTACGAGCAAGCACAGGGTGCACGTAGACCGACTCCCTGTGTCGGCCACAGTTTGAGACCCACTGGCCAGGGGGACCGATGCTCACTAGTGAAGCTCACCTAGCTCTGACTCTTCTCTATGTGAGTAAATGTTCCATCAGTGCATTCGTGAGTTGTGCTTTCACTGGTGACCTCAACACCTGCAAGTCATGAAGTGGGTGGGGATCCGAGGACTGCTGCTCCAGGTGGCAGACATCCTTGTGCTCTCTGCTACCCTCCATTGCAATGAGACTTCTCTCCTAGAGATGGTAGTGTCTCTCTTCTGACTGACAATATTTTTATTAAACTTAACATTTTTATTATCAACATTTCCCCATGTCTTTCAATAATTTTCAAAAAGATGATTTTAATTGTTATATGTTTTTCCATTTTCTAGGAGCACTATAATTATTTTCTTACTGTTGGATAACTTACTGCTTGTATAAATAATACTGATATATTTGTATCTCAATATGTGAGCACAAATGATAAAAATATTAATCTTTACTTTTATTTTCAAATCTTATTGGCTGTGCTTGCTTCAGAAGCACATATACTAAAATGGGACTGATATAGAGAAGATTAGCATGGCCCCTGTGCAAGGATGACATGCAAATACATGAAGCAGCCCAGTTTTTTTAAATACAAAATTTTAGGTTGTCTATATGTGTTTTAGTTTCTTTGTTGCAAAAGCAAATACCATGCAATAAGTTGTCTCAAACAATGGAAATTTATTGGCTCACAGTTTTGAGGCCAGGAGAAGTCCAAATCAAGGAATCATCAAGGTGATGCTTTCTTCCTGAAGACTGGCATTCTGGGGCTGGCTGGTGATCCTTGGTTCTTGGTCCTCTGTTACATAGCAGTGCACGTGGTGGCCTCTCCTGGCCTCAACTTCTGCTTCCCATGGCTTTCTATCTGATTTCATTCTGCTTATATTCTAGTAATAGGTTATGATGCATCCTGATTGAGTTGGGCCACCCCTTAACTGAAATAACCTTATCAAACGGTCCCACTTACAATGGGTTCAAACCCACAGAAATGGGTTAAGTTTAAGAACATGTTTTCTGGGAAGCAGATGTGGCTCAAGCAATTGGGCTACCACCTACCACACAAGAGGTCCCTGGTTCAGTTCCCGGTGCCTCCTATAGAAGACAGTGAGCTGGCATTATGGGCAGGCGCAGCAAGCTGATACAACAAGACACACAAGAAGAAAAACATAATGAGAGACACAAAAACGTGGGGAATGGAGATGGCTCAAGTGATTAGTTGCCTCCCTCCCACATGGGAGTTCCCTGGTTCGGTTCTCAGTGCCTCTGAAAGAAACAAGGAAATGAACAGACACAGCAAGTACAAACAAGGGGGTAGGGAGAAATAAATTTAAAAAAAAAAAAAAAAGAACGTATTTTCTGGGGTACATAGCTCCAAATCACCACAATATGTTACTAGAATAAAATCTTAAAAAAAAAACAAAAACCAAAAACATAGGACTGTACAAACAAGCAATGAACCCTAACAAACTCTAGTACAATTGTAATATTCTTTCACCATTTGAAACAAAAGTACCACAGTAATGCAAAGTATTAATAGGGAAAACTGTGTGTGTGAGGGGAAGGTATATGTGAACTCTGCATTTTCTGTATGACTTTTCTGTAAAACTACAACTTTTTTTTTTTTAGGCTTTAGTAATAAAAATGTATTGAGAATTCCTGGAGTGATGGTTATCTTCTCCCCACCTTGAGGGAGAGAACCAATGATGTAGGAAATCACTGAAAAATCACACGCTGTCCCAACACCCCTGGCCAACACAGGGAGGGAGAGAGTCATTCCCTGAAAAAGGATCAATCTTCATTAATCTAAGAGGGGTGGGAGGGCCAGTGCATAGGGGCCGTCACATGACACTGGAGAAGGGCTGGCTGTGCTGGGCCCCTGCCTGGCTCCTTGAAACTGGGGGAGAAGCAGCTCTAGGTCCTCTCTGGCAGAGTTCTTGGTCACAGGCTCATTTCTTACCCTTGATGAGGCTGTAGCTTCCCCGGGTGAAACTTTCATCCTGTAGGTTAAGAGCAACGTTGTCACAGTGGGAGATAGGGTTCTGGGTTGTGGCATGGTCTTAGAGAAGTTCTGGGCTGCCCGGATCTTGCGCAGGTTGATGTAGGCCGGGTTCTTGCTCAGGGCTTCTCCAAGGTGACGAGGGCTGAGTTAAGGTTCACACAAAGCCAGGTCTCAATCTCTGGCTCGATCCCCACTCCTACTCTACCCCGTCTGGGCTGTCAGATGCAAGGTTGTGCTCAGATGACCCGCGCCTCGCCCTTCGTTAGTCCCCACCTGTGGACCCCCCTGCAGGAAGCTGCCAGGCCCTGGGGACAGCAGCAACAATGGAGGCAAGGCCAGCAGTGCTATTGATCTGGCCTTACAGTGGGGAGCCAGATCTCAGGTACCTCCATTAAAAAACAACTTTTATAATTAAGAAAAAGCATATTGGCTTCTAGTTTTGATTATTTTTGATATCTATTTGTTCTCTTTTTTCAATACGTTTTTTCCTCTATTTCTAATTACTTACATTCAGTCTTTTCTTACCTTTGTTAAGGCAAAGGAAATGTTCTGCCTTTGCCTTAGAAACTGTTAAAAACACTTTGAGGGGAGCGGATGTGACTCAAAGCAGTTGGGCACCCGCCTCCCACATGGGAGGTCCTGGGTTCAGTTCCTAGTGCCTCTACAAAAAAAAAAAAAGACAAGCAGACATAGCACACAACAAACAGACACAAAGAGCAGACAGCAAGCTCAAACAACAAGGGGGGGCAGTAATAAGTAAATAAATCTTTAAAAAAACTTTGATATCTTTATAATTTGTCCCATTAACTTACAAAAGAGAATTAGTAAATCATAGAAGTTATCTGAAGAACCCAACTATTCTGCTTTTTTTTTTTTTTTGCTTTTGGAAGGATAAAATAATCAGGAAAAAAATGCATTGGCAATGTGAAATAGTAACAAATATATTTCATAAGCAAACACTATTTCCAAAAAAAGCAAGTTTTCTGACAAAGCAATTTTCTCAAGCTTGGAATTTCTCTCACAGATGTCAAAATCTTTCTTGGTCACAAGAATATTACTCTATGTTGAATTAAAAGAAATCTCAATTACATATCTGCCATTTGAGCAACTTAGTTTTAAACTTGGGAACTTGTTTAAACTTGATTAGTCAAAAAACTTTAAGATTTTTGTTAGCTTTTCAAGCTTAAAGCTAAAGTGTTCACAGTACACCATTGGTAATCTTAAGTCAGGGAGAGGTTTTCCTCCCCATATAAAATTTTGATGTTGGGCAAAACGTACATAAATATTTTAAGAGACTTTAATTTTTAGAACAGTTTTAGATTTACAGAAAAATTGAGAAGATAGTACAGAAAGTTCACATATTCCATACCCATTTTCCACTATTAACATTTTACATTAGTGTGGTACATTTGTTACAATGAGCCAATATATATTGTTAATAACTAAAGTCCATACCTTATTTATGTTACTTTCACCTAATGTTCTTTTTCTGTTCCAGGATCCCATCCAGGACACTGCATTACATTTAGCCATCATGTCTCCTTAGCTCCTCTTGGCTATGACAGTTTCTCAGGCATCCCTTGTTTTTGACGACCTAGACAGATTTGAAGAGTACTGATCAGATATTTCATAGGATGTCCCACTATTGGAATTTGAACAGAGATATATTTTTTATTCCAATTTTTCTCTTAAGAAAAGGTTACCTCCTAACCTTCCATTATTGATTTACTCAAACATTTTAAATGGTCTTTCTCCTCACTTATAATTTTCCTTTATAAATATGTTTGGTAAACAGCGTAGCCAGGCTACAGGAGTAGATCCAAGGAGAGAGCCTGTTCAACAAACATGGAGTTGGCAGCATCCCACATCCTGTACATCCTCACCCACCTGCCAGTCCCTGTCTGTCCCTTAACCTTAAATGTGCAGCCTTCTGGAAACCTCACCCCAGGAGACTTGGGAGTCTCCACTTCTGTTTCTACAGACTCCAAACCTGATCCACCCAGAAATGCTAAATTTAACATCTCACACCTATAATCCATAAATGAGAGAAGCTGTAGCAGTTTGATATTATTTATGAATTCCAAAAAAGATAACTGATGTTTGTAAACTGATCTGGTTCTCTGGGTGTGATACCCTTTGATTATATTAGATTCAGCTGAAATATCTGATTAAAGTATGTGAAGATTAGGGCTTTGATTCAACTCAGCGTTGAGTCCCAGCCCCCTTGGGCTGATAAAACAGACTCTCACACAGAAGTAGACACACAGAGAAGATAGACAGATGATCCTGCCGCCCCGGGAAGAGAGATGAGACTGATAGTCTACAATTGACTTTGTGAACCCTTGCAGACATTGCCCGCCATCTTGTGTCAACAGACTTTTGGTGAGACGGTACCTCTTATGGTACCTTGAGTTGAACTCTTTAGGGCCTTGTGAATGTAAGCTTCTACCCCAAATAAATACCCTTTATAAAAGCCAACAGGGAAGCGGATGTGGCTCAATCGATAGGGCTCCCGTTTACCATATGGGAGGCCCCAGGTTCAATTCCTGGGGCCTCCTCGGAAGGGAAGCCAGCGTGTGCGGTGCGGTGAGCTGACGCAGCAAGACAACGCAACAAAAGAAGACAAGTAGCCACAGAAAAACACACAGCAAATGTACACAGCGAGCACAAGCAGCAAGGGGGGATAAATAAATAAATAAATAAATAAATAAATAAATAAATAAAATCTTAAAAAAAAAAAAAAAAGCCAACAGAGTTTTGGTATTTTGCATCAGCATTCCTTTGGCTGTCTAAGACAAACTTCATGATTTAAAATCCATGGTCCCCAAAAGACATTGGATCTGGGACATACCAGGCCAGAGCAGCCTTTCTACAATGACCCTGGCTGACTTGGTAAAGATCAACTTGATGTTGAACTTTACGATGAGTTCTTTTCTTAGATACTGCTCCCTTCCCCTTGAGCATGGACTGGACATAGTGAATCTCTTCTAACAAATAGAATGTAGCAGAAGTGAGGGCCTGTGAGTTCTGAAACTAGGTCATAAAAGGTATGCTGGCTTCCTCATTGCATTTACTCTCAAATCACCAGCTCTGGAGGAAGCCATTTGCCTTGTAGCGAGGACACTCAAGCAGCCTACAGAGAAGCCCACATGGTGAGAAACAAGCCTATTTCCAACAGCCTGTGCGGAACTAAGCCCTCTTGCCAATAACCATGTGACTAACTTTGGAAGTGGATCCTCCCCCAATCAAGCCTTCAGATTACTGTAGCCAACATCTTGATTGCAACTTCTGGAGAGACTCTGAGCCAGAACTGCCACCCCCAGCTAAGCTGCTCCTGAAATCCTGACCCACAGAAACTAGGAGATAATAAATGTTTGCTATAAGCTGCTAAGTTTATTTTGTTAAGCAGAAATAGATAACTAATTCAGACATTGAGAAGGAAACATGTGGAGGAAGAAATAGTCAGGGCTCTGTAGCAGATACTGATATGCCGCAGTGTTTTATCGAGCTGGGCCCATTTTCCCTCTCGACATCACAGAATGATTGTCTTGCTGTGTGACTTCCCATGGCTCTGACTCCTCTGCTTATAAAGGTTAAGGAAGCACATTTGAGAGATTGCATTTCTCCTGAATGGGAATGGTATTAGTCAGGGTTCCCAAGAAACAGAATCAACAGGATATAGGATATACATGTAAATATTAAGTGATTCATTATTGGAATTGGCTCATGCAACCCTAGGAATTGGCATGTCTGAATTCCATAGGGCAGGAGGCAAGTTGGAAATTCTGAAAAAGCCACAAGTTGGAAATTCCAGTAAAGGTGAAGTTGAATTCCCCAGGAGAAGCTGGCTGGCTGCAGAGACAGAAATTCTTGCAATTTCTTTTATTGATTGTAGACACAAGCAGCCATAGATGCTATCAACTGACTGCAGATGCAAATCCATCAATGAAAGACCCTCACAGTAACAATCAGGCCAGAGCTTGCTTGACCAAACCTAGCCAAGTTGACACATGAAATTAACCATCACGGTCCATCTCTTATCAACTTGGCACCCCACACATCTCTTTAAACCATACTTAGGCTCCAAATAAAAACAAAAATATAGTCATACTTTCACCTAACATAATACAACTGTCCTGCCTACAACCAAAACTGCACTAACCCTTTCTCCAGAAGGTGATGCAAGTCCTTGGGTGATATTCACACTTATTCTTGATAGTCTATAACTTACATACTATGACATAAAGATCATACAATATATGTTATATCATAAAGGAGTATTTTAGTTTGTTAAAGGCTGCCAATGAAATATACCAGAAATGGGTTGGCTTTTACAATAGGGATTTATTAGGTTAAAAACTTAGTGTGTCCAAATCAAGGCATCATCAAGAGATGCTGTATCAACAAGTTGCAGCTGTGGGTGATCAGGCACATGGCAGTTGCCATCCAAAGATGCTTTCTCTCCAAGCTCAGCTGTGGGTGATCAGGCACATGGCAGGGCATAACAGCAACATTGGACTGTCTCTCCTGGCTTCTCTCTGTCTCTATGGCTTTCTTCTGTGTGTGCCTCTGCTTTCAGTCCTCTGTTTATAAAGGACTCTAGCAAGAGGACCAAGACCCACCCTGGGTCATGCCTCACTGAAGTAATCCACTCAAAGCGCCCCCCCCCCAACTGAATCCAATCTAGTCAAAAGGTTCCACAGCCACAGGAGTGGATTAGCTTCAAGAACATGATCTTTTCTTGGATTAAAAAAAAAGCAATGTCATAGGGGATAAGAGAGGGAAGAAAAGATTATATATATATATATTTGTTTTTTTGTTTTTGTTTTTTTGTGTGGTTTTTTTTAGGAGGTACCAGAGATTGAACCCAGGACCTTGTACCTGGGAAGCAGGTGCTCAACCACTGAGCTACATCCACTCCCCCAAATATATTTTTAAATGTATATATACAAACATATTCATAGCAAAACAAGGAAGAAACACTCATAACCATTACAATCCTCATTTCTGCCACATGGTCATAGCTCATATTTATACCTACCTTCTTCCACTAGCCATTCCATATTTCCTTTACCCTCAGCAAACACCTTAGATGACTGTGGCTCTTTGGTGGGGTGACCCAAACCTTCATTCCTGAAGAGTCTGGGCCATTAGTCATTCTTCCTGGATTAGGTTGTTCTAGTTTCCAATAGACTTTAACATAGGGAATGGTAGATTAAGAGATGCCTTACGGGATCTCCTGTATGCTAGGCATACTCTTATTTCTCCTTGAATATTGGGATCAATTACCCAAGTCAGTATAGTAGCAGTCTTATTTCTCCTTAATATCGGGATCAATCACCCAAGTCAGTATAGTAACTCCCTTCTTTGCTTGTTGATTCAGAGGCATGAGGAACCCAAAGTGGCTGGGTGGCAGTCTTAAATTCCAGTTCAATGGCATTGTGTCCGCTGGTGGAAGCAGTCCTCCTTTTGGAACAAAGACCTGAGCTTAAGGATACACGGACAGGAAACAAAAAAAATTTTAGTGATCACAAGAGGTAATAATGAGTGGTGCCACTACCATATCGATCCCTTGATTTCTGGACCCACAAATCCTGGCTATGATGGAAACAGCACTGTAGATTGGACACTGATTTAGAACATATACGGCCTCCTGGAGAACACTTCCCCAGCCTTGCAAGGTATTGACACCAAGTTGGTACCATAATTGAGTATTCATTCTATCCATCTAGCTGCTTTGGGATGATGGGGAACATGGTAAGACATGTTCCAGAAACATGATCCCATTCCTGACCATCCAGCCAAACCACTGGCCATGGCCCATGAATCAGTATACAAAGGCACTTCAGCCATTTTTCCTTCCAAGCAAAATGAACAATCAGGTGCACTGCTCAAAATTCTGCCCACTAGAAGGATTTCACTTCACCACTGTCTAAATTTTAGGAATGTCTCTGAAAGGAACATTTATATATTAAAGTGAGCTATGCTCTTTTTGGAGGCATTCTTTTTTTTTTTTTTTTTTTTTTTTTTTTTGGGTTAAAATAAAAATT
>JAKSZT010054030.1:26469260-26635732 GCA_026826555.1 Tolypeutes matacus
GAGCTCTCAGGAACCCCACTGAGTGGGGTGATAGGCACTTAGATGTTCTATGAGCTCCTACTGAGGTGTGCGTAAGAGTTACCTCTGGGATGACCTCCCGACTCTCTTTGAAGTCTCATTCTTAATACATTAGGAGCAATACTGGATAACGTAGACACCTCTAGAATCTCAAAGAAAAAGGAAGCCCCAGTGTACCTCTACCTTGAGGGTCCTGGATTTCCTGGGGCAGAGGAAAGAAGCCAAGTTTTAGCTCATTCATTTTTTGATATCCCCTAAGGCAGAAGTGAAATGCTTTCAATGTATTAGGAGCCATATTGGATAACCTAGACCTGTCTAGAATCTAAAACAAAATGAGAATATCCACAACTTGCTGCAGTGTTCTTCCACCAAACATCCTGGGATCCATGGCAGGACCCAGTAGTGTGAGACCTGACCCTTTTGCCTGCCTAGTCCCAGAAAAGGAAATCCCTATCTGTGGCTGAGGGGAACTAGACTCTAAGCCACTTCACCCACTGACCTCAATCCCCCTCCATGAAAATTACCCTTGAGATCCCTCTTCTGGGCTTCCTCATGAGAAAGCCCTACCTAGGAAGAAATGGTCCCCCTATTTCCAGGAATCAGTTGCACATGCTTTACCTTGGACGATGGGCAGCCTCACAGGTTTTGAGATACATGGAAGAACCAAAGTTTAGGTTTTTGCTTTGTTTTGTTTTAGGTCTGGAGGAGCCCCCAGAGTTGTACTTTCATACATACCCAAAGCAGCTGTGGAATTGAGCTCTGTCCCACCCAATGGTCTGTGGGAAACATTACAGCATCCAGGACTATAGAAACTATGACACAATGTACCTGAGGCACCCACCCTCCTATATATTGGTTAAGTTACTTCCCTCCCCTGAGATAATAGCACTTACTCCCCCCACCCAAACCCCCCAACTCCAGGAACCTTGTTCTTGCTTAAGTCAGATCCAGATGCCATGCTTAAAAAAGGAGGGAAGATACTTTTGTTCCACACAGAAGTGTGCAATAAAACAATTTCTGTGGTCAAATTTTGTATTTGAGACAATGTGAGTAGTCATACCTTATCTTTGAGCTCACAGAGCATTGGGAAAACAGACACGTACCACATCACTACAGACCATACACACCATGATTAGTGCTACGTTAGGGTTATAAACAAGTTATTATGCAACACGGAAAGCGGATGTGGCTCAAGTGATTGGGCTCCTATCATATGAGAGGTCCCAGTTTTGATTCCCAGGGCCTCCTGGTGAAGGCAAAATCAGGCCCACGTGGAGAGCTGGCAGCCTGCACAGAGAGCTGGCAGCCCATGCGGAGAGCTGATGCAACAAGATGACACAACAACAAAAAAAAGAGACACAGGGAAACAGAGGTGGCTCAAGCAATTGGACTCCCGTCTTCCGTATAGGATGTCCAGGGTTCGATTCCCGGGGCCTCCTGGTGAAAGGCAAGCTGGCACGAGCATAGAGCTCGGCCCGCACAAGAGAGCTGGCCCGTGCAGGAAAGCTGGCTCAGCAAGATGACTCATTAAAAAGAGACACAGAAGAGATACAATAAGGGACACAGCAGACCAGGGAGCTGAGGTGGAGCAAGAGATTGAGCACCTCTCTCCCACTCCAGAAGGCTCCAGGATCGGTTCTCAGTGCTGCCTAAAGAAAAGATAAGCAGACACAGAAGAAAACACAGAAAGCAGACAGCAAGCGCAAAACAACGGGGGGTGGGGGGAGAGAAATAAATAAATAAAAATAAATCTTTAAGGAAAAAAAAAAAAGAGAAACACAGAGGAGTAAGACAATAAGAGACACAACAAACCAGGGAGCTGAGGTGACTCAAGCGATTGAGTGCCTCTCTCCCATGTCAGAAGTTCCCAGGATCAGTTCCCGGTGCCTCCTAAAGAGAAGACAAGAAGACAAGCAGACACAGAAGAACGTGAAGTGAGTGGACACAGAAAGCAAACAGCGAGTGCAAGCGGCAGGGTGGCAGGGGGCAGCATAAATAAAAATGAAATAAACCTTTAAAAAAAAAAAAGACAACACAAAGGCCAGAATCATCAGCATTGCCTCGGGGTCAGGAAACTCATCGTAAAGGTATCAAGTGAGTTGCCTCCTGAAGTAAGAGTTTGCCAAGTCAAGCAAAGGAGCAGATGTTCAAGGCAAAAGAACAGCACACACAAAGTTGAGAATTCCTGAAAGGTTCCAGTGTACAGAAAGAACAAGAAGCAAATGTGCCCGAATTGAAGGTGGGAGATGGGGACACATTTTAGTTTCCTAGGATGCTGAAAACAGGTATCATGAAATCGGTTGGTTTAAACAATGGGAATTTATTAGCTTACAGTTTGAGGCTGAGAAAAGGTCCAAATCAAGGTGATGCTTTCTTCCCGAAGACTGGCAGCTGGCAATGCTTGGCTCCTCTGCCACATGGCAAGGCACATGGCAGCATCTGCTGGTCTCTCCCTTCTCTTCCATGTTTTGTTGATTTCAGCTTCTTGCTTCTGTGGCTTCCTCTCTCTCTCTCTCTCTCTCTCTCCTCTCGTGGCTTCCTCTCTCTCTCAACATATTCTGTCCTATATAGACTCTAATAATAGGACTAAGACCCATCCTGAATGTAGCTTCATCATAAGGTCCTACTTACAATGACTTTACATGCACAGGAATGGATTAGTTTTAAGAACATGTTTTCTGGTATGCATACAGCTTCACACCACCACAGACAGGTGAGGAGTGTCAAGAAACAAGGTTGGTGAAATGTTTTGTGGCCAAATTGGGAAAGTAGGGGTGTGGGTTTTGGCCCAATTCGTCCATGCTAAGAAGTTTATAATATCTCTTATAGACTAGGGAGCCATCTTCAGTTTGGAGCTGAAGAGATCATGATTTTTTGTCAAGGAGATAATACTGGGAAGCAGAGTAGAGACTGGGTTAAAGTTGGGTATAGCAGATCCTTTGGTCCACTATCCAGTTCTTGACACAGGACATAGGCACTCATTCTGCATTCCCTGCTGCTGGCTCACAGAGGATTCCTTTCCAGGAATTACAGTTCACTGAAGACAGCTGCCTCCCCCAAGGTGAAGTCTTGCCATATGGGCATCCCACACCCACAAGACTTGTCAAGGAAGGTGTACAAAGACCCAGCTCTCTCATCTTAATACAATGCAATGATATCACAGTTCAACTTCTCCTTCTGCCTGAACCTGCTTCCCTCACTCCCTCAGTGTAGTTTCTGAGAGTATTCCCCAGCAAACTTCTTGCCAACAAATCTCCATCTCAGAGTCTGTTTCCCAGGAAACCCCATTTAAAATGGGGAGAGACTGGTAGTGAGGAGATTAAAAAAAGGAGATTGACCATAGGAATGTAAATGAGACACTTGATTTGGAAAGGAAAATGCTCTTAAGGTAGATCCAATGGGATTTTTTTTTTTTTTTAAGATTTTACTTATTTATTCATTTATCCCCCCTTGCTGCTTGTGCTCGCTGGGTCAGCCAACCGCGCCGTGCGGGTGGGCCTGCCCTCACCAGGAGGCCCCGGGAACTGAACCCGGGGCCTCCCATATGGCAAACAGGAGCCCCACTGACTGAGCCACAGCCGCCTCCCTCCAATGGGATTTTGAGGAAAAAAGGAAAGGAAGGAGTCAAAGCTGACACTAACATTTCAAGCCTGTGGAACTTGGTGATGTTTTTCCATAAACGGGGGAGAAAGAGATGGTCGGGACCCGACTTCAGCTACTGATTAGTAAATTCAGCTGGCTAAAGTATAACCTTAAGAACAGCTAAAGTGGGGACGGATGTGGCTCAAGTGGTAGGGCGTCCATCTGCCATACGGAGGGACCTGGGTTCACTCCCCGGGACCTCCAGGTAAAATAAAAATAGATGGCATGCAGGCAAGCCACCCAGCAAGATGATGATGCAGCAGGGGAGAGACACAGGAGAGAGCCAAGATGAGACACGCCAGAAACCAGGAACTGAGGTGGCACAGCTGGCGGAGTGTCTCTCTCCCACATCAGAGGTCCCTAGGATCGAATCCCGGTGAAGACTGGAGGAGAAGGATGAGAGGAGAAGGCAGGAAACGGAAACAGAGAATTACCCAGCAAAGGGACACAGGCAACAAGTGTGTGTGTGTGTGGGGGGATAAATAAGAGTAAATAAATATTTGGGAAAAAAAAGAACAGCTAAAGTTTGAAGCTGTCCAAGTTGGAAAGAGGTTGTTAGCTGCCATTTTGACTCTGCCCCTGGCATGAGGGAAAGCTGGGCTGACTGAAAATCACAGTGATGGTAGGGACCAGCTTCTTTCCTTCCAGATTGGGCTGCAGCCCTAGCCTAGGCTTCAGCCCCACCTCTGGCAGGGAGGAAGCTGGAAAGACATGCACCAGCCTCTCCGGGTAACTTCAGGTACATTCGGCTGGCACAGGCTGAATAGTCAGAAGTCTACCAGGGCAATTGTGGTCATTTTGGATCCGCATGGCATAGACTGCTGTCCACATCTGCAGCTCTATCCCTGACCCAGGCAGGGGAGGAAGGGGTGTGATGGTTCTTCAGTGTTCCTGGGCAACTACAGTCTAGGCCTGCATGACTTGGGTCATTACACACGGCTGTGGCTCTGTCCCTAACCCTGGCAAAGGAGAAAGGAGGGAGAAGCTTCATCAGTCCCTGGGGCAATGTGGGCAGCTTCAGCCTCCACAGCTTACAGCACAAACTATATCCTCAGCTCCTACTACACAACCAGCAAGGGAGAAAGGGCAAGAAAGCCCTAAACTAAAGAGAGAAACTGCACCCAGAATAAATACATCTAGTAAGTCAGATGCCAAGACACCAACAAAAAATTACAATCCACACCAAGAAACAGGAAGATATGGCCCAGTTAAAGGAAGAAGATAAGTCTCCAGATGACATAAAGGAGTTTAGACGACTAATCATAGATGTTCAAATAAATCTCCTTAATAAATTCAATGAGATGGCTAAAGGGATTAAGGCTATTAAAAAGACATTGGATGAGCACAAAGAAGAATTTGAAAGCATACATAGAAAAATAGCAGATCTTATGGGAATGAAAGGCACAATAAATGAAATAAAAAATACACTGGAGTCATATAACAGTAGATTTGAGAAGGCAGAAGAAAGGACTTGTGAGCTTGAAGAAACAGCCTCCAAAAGTGAACATACGAAAGAATAGATGAAGAAAAGGATGGAAAATTTTGAAGAAGGTCTCAGGGAACAAAACGACAGCAAGAAACATGCAAATATATGTGTCATGGGTGTCCCAGAAGGAGAAGAGAAGGGAAAAGGGGCAGAAGGAATATGTGAAGAAATAATGGTAGAAAATTTCCCAACCCTATTGAAGGACATAGATATCCATGTCCAAGAGGCACAACATACTCCCATAAGAATAAATCTGAATAGACCAAATCCAAGACATATACTAATCAGAATGTCAACTACTAAAGACAAAGAGAGAATTCTGAGAGCAGCAAGAGAAAAGCAATGCATAACATATAAGGAATACCCAATAAGATTAAGTGCCGATTTCTCATCAGAAACCATGGAGGGAAAAAAACAGTGATATGATATATTTAAGATACTGCAAGAGAGACACTTCCAGCCAATAAACTTATATCCAGCAAGATTGTCTTTCAAAAATGAGGGTGAGTTTAGAATATCTGGAGATAAACAGAAACAGAGAGTTTGTAACCAAGAGACTGGATTGCAAGAAATACTAAGGGGTGTGCTACAGTCTGAAAAGAAAAGACATGAGAGAGAGGCTTGGAAGAGAGTCTAGAAATGAAGATTATATCAGTAAAAGTAACTAAAAGTCTCAAAAGAGTGGTGAAAATAATATATGACAAAAAAAAAAAGCCCAAAGGTCAAAATGCATGAAATAAGAACTGCCTTTACAACAATAATATTAAATATTAATGGATTAAACTCCCCAATCAAAAGACACAAACTGATGGAATGGACAAGAAAATATGAGCCACCTATATGCTGTTTGCAGGAGACTCACCTTAGACCCAATGATACCAATAGATTGAAGGTGAAAGGCTGGAAAAAGATATCCCACACATGCAGTAACAAACAAACAAAAAAAGCTGGAGTAGCTATACTTTTATCAGATGAAATCGACTTTAAGAGACACTATTAATGCACAATCTGAGGAGGAAGTCAGGGGGGAAATTTTTCCATTTACAGTAGTGACTAAAAGAATCAAATATTTAGGAATATACTTAACCAATGATGTAAAACACTTGTATTCAGAAAACTACAATGTATTGTTAAAAGAAATTTAAAAAGACCTAAATAATTGGAAGAACATTCCATGCTCATGGATTGGAAGACCAAATATCATTAAGATGTCAATTCACCCAAATTGATATACAGATTCAATGCAATCCCAATAAAAATTCCACCAGCATTTTTAAAATAAATGAAAAACATGATTATCAAATTTATTTGGACGGGTAAGGGGCCCCAAATAGCCTGAAACATCTTAAAATGGAAAAGCAATGTTGGAGGACTCTTACTTCCAGACTTCAAATCATATTACCTAGCTACAGTGGTAAAAGCAGCATTGTACTGGCATAAAGATAGATGCATAGACCAGTGGAACTGAATCGATCGATGGTTCAGAAACAGGCCCTTACATCTATGGTCAAGTGATTTTTGACAAGCCTGTGAAACCTACCCAGGTCGGGCAGAACAGTCCATTTAACAAATGGTGCTGAGAGAACTGGATATCCATAGCCAAAAGAAAGAAAGAGGACCCCTATCTCATGCCTTATACAAAAATTAACTCAAAATGGATAAAAAACTAAATATAAAAGTAAGAACCATAAAGCTTCTAGAAGAAAATGTAGGAAAACATCTTCAAAACCTGGTGGTAGGTGGTGGATTCTTAAAGGAGATAAGAAGAGGACTGAGATGGATGGCTGATACTTAATGTATATAGAGGTTTTAATTGACTTTACTATAAAAGTGTGGAAATGTTTAGAGTTGATGGTAACTTATTATAGTCAGTATTATAAATGGGAATTTGGCTGGAAAGGGTAGTCTAGGGATGTAAATGTCAATTGAAAGAAAGCTAGAGTAATCTAGGGACCGAATAACACAGTAAACCCAGAGGTGGTTGATGGTACAGATGCAAGAGTGTCCTTTATGAGCTATAGCAGATGTACGTCACTATTGCAGGGTGGTGGGAATGTGGAGAAGCATGAGAAAAATACAACTGGAGTGACCTATGGAGTGGTTAACAGCAATACTGTAATATTTATGCATCTATAACTGTGTTGATAATGGGGGAGTATGGAAAAAGCGTGCCAAATATATGCTATGGACTATGGTAGTGGCAATAGTCTGTCGTTATTATCTCATAATCTGTAACGAATGTTCTACCATGGTGTGGTGTGTTGATAGAGAGGTGTTGTATAGGAATTCTGCACATGTGCATGATTGTTTTGTAAATTCACAACTACTGTAATAAAATATATTTAAAGGGAAGTAGATGTGGCTCAACCACTTGGGTGCCCACCTACCACATGGGAGGTCCCGAGTTCAGGTCCCAATGCCTCCCAAGAGAAGATGACCAGATGGTGCCTCCTGCTGCAATGAGCTCAATACAGCAATACTGTGGGGAGAAGATGTGGCTTAGGCTGTTGGGCACTTGCCTTTCATGTGGGAGGTCCCGGGTTCAGTTCCCGATGCCTCCTGGAGAAGGTGAACATACAGACAAGAGAACCATCTAGGGGACGGGGGGATAAATAAAGTAAATAAAATAAATCTTTAATATATATATATATATATTTAAAAATAATAATAGGGTGGTTTGGGGGGGGGGAATACACGAAATGTAAGATATGGACAATGCGGGAAGCGGCTGTGGCTCAATCAGTAGGGCTCCCGTTTACCATATGGGAGGCCCTGGGTTCGGTTCCCGGGGCCTCCTGGTGAAGGCAAGCCCGCCCATACGGTGTGGTTAGCTGACCCAGTGAGCACAAGCAGCAAGGGGGGGATAAATGAATAAATAAATAAAATCTTTAAAAAAAAAAAAAAAAAAGATATGGACAATAGTTAGTAGTAAGATTTTTTTTCTTTTTTCCTTTTTTCTTTTTCTTTTTTCTTTTTCTAGTAGTAAGATTTTGATGATATTCTTAATTTGTAACAAATGTCTCACAGCAATGCAAAGTGCTGGTGGTGGGTTGATGTACAAGACTCCTATATGATGTTATGCATGTTTGCTTTGTAAGTTCACAACTTTTGGTATACACTTGTTGTTTATGTATGTTCATGTTTAAATGATATAATAATAATAATAGTGTGGGTTGGAGGAAAATACACCAAATGTAAGATACTTTGATTGGTAGTGATATTTCGTGAATGTTCTTTCATCATTGGTTAAAATTGTTTCACAAGAATGCAAGGTATTGGTGGTAGGGTGAGGTGTGGGAGTGCTGTATGATGTTATGTATGTTTGTTTTGTAAGTTTACAACTATTACTATACACTTATTGTTTATGTATGTTTATGTATGAGTGATATACTTCAATAAATTAAAAAATATGATGAAATAAATATATATAATAGAAAAACCTGGGAAAGAAGTTCTGAAACTCAGGCAATTATAACATTAATTTAATGTTATTCCCAACAGTCCCTATAATTCCCATCCTCTGGCACAATATTTGCCTTAATTTAAACCATTCCCTTGTCCAGGAAGCCCATATACTTAACATGTGTTGGTGTGATACACAAGGTAACAACTGAAATATGTTGATTACAAGGGAGTTTTTTTGTAAGCGAAGGTCTTTAACACATCATTTAATTTAAAATGCCCTTGTTCATTCCTATGTCTCATAGTAAATCTAGTAGCATGGTGCAATTCTGGCATATAAATGTTTGGTAAATTAATTGACTATAACTTTTATTATCATTTGTATCATAAACCATATCCTCAGGAAAGTAGAAGAAACAAGCAGATTGCACTCTGTTCTGTGGCTTGTTCCAGAAAAGAGACACAAAGGCAGAAAATTCAGAGGTGACCATTTAGATATTAAAAACTTCTATATGTCAAAAAGAAAGGAAAAACAAAAAGTAAACATTTTAAACAAACTGCAGTGCTTTTGCATTATATTCCAAACACATTTTATATACCGCCTGTGGCAGTTTGATGTAATTTTGAATTCCAGAAATATAACTGGATCATGCTTGTAAACTGATCTGCTAATCTGGGCATGATTAGGTTAGGATTAGGGCGTTGAGCCCCACCCCTTGGTGGGTGGGGAATCGAACATAAAAGGCAAGGCAAAGGACAGCTGAAGCAGTCTTTTGAGAAGCAGTTTTGATGTTGGAAAAAGGCCCCAGGAGAAGAGAAGCAAGCCATTTGCCTGATCGTCTACAGCTGAATTTGTGGAGGAAACAGGAGCTAAGCCTGGAGAGAAACGCAGCCCCGGGAAGAGAGGAACCCCAGAAGCCTGAACCCTGACAAACGCCAGCAGCTGTCTTGCTCTAACACGTGGCAATGGACTGTGGTGAGAGAAGAAACTTAACGCTTTATGGCCTGGTATCTGTGGACTTCTACCCCAAATAAATACCCTTTAAAAAGACCGACCCATTTTTGGTATTTCACATTAGCACCCCTTTGGCTGACTAATACACCGCCCCACAAAAAAACCCACTAAAATTATGGTAACAAAATTTAAAGGATATGTTGGGGACTGAATTATGTCCCCCACAAAAGGCATGTTCAGTTCACAATCCCTGGTCCTGTTGGTAAGAACCTATTTGTAAATAGGACCTCAAAGATGGTATTATTTAAGATGTACCCAAACTGAAGGAAGGTGGCCCTTGACCCAATATGGCCTAAATCCTTATAAGCCAAAGACATTAGACATGGAAAGAGAAAGTCAGGGGAAAAGCCAAAAGTCAATGGAACCTAGAGAAGAAAGGAGAAGACATTGCTATGTGCATTGTTATGTGATAGAAAAGTTAGGGACCAATGATTGCTGGCAGCCAGCCCCAGAATGTCAGGCTTCAGGGAGAAAGCATCACCTTGCTGATGTCTCGATTTTGGACTTCCCCAGCCCTTAAAACTGTGAGCCAATAAATTCCCATTGCTTAAGCTATTTGTTTTAGCAGCTGGGAAACTAAAACAGTGTATAAACCATAAGAACAAAGAGACCAGAAATAGAGATGACAGAAAATGGGAGACGTCAACAAAATTCTGGAAGATGAATAGCAGATGCTTAATTGCCTACAACTGGGAAACCAGTAAAAAGCAAGCTTATTCATGCCTCAAAACCCTGGAAGTACTCAGGCATTGAAAGTCCAGGTACCTTGGCAGACCAGTGTTGGGGGGCGGGGCTTAAAATAAGAGAACAGTTTATAGGAATGTATTATATGCAGTTGGATCTTAGATCCCATCCTCAGCTCACATAGCCAGGCAACTGCCCCTGCCCCAGCCTACCCCCGACCCTTGCAGAAAATAAGATATTTTCTTTCAAGGAATTAAGACTCTGGGATTGGCCCTTTTATATTATAGGTTTAAATGCAGGATATGGTTACTATTAGAGGATAGGGACACATGACACTCAGTGGGGACATTCACTTAATTTTCACTCATGATCATATAGAATAAAGTGTTTATTAAAAACAAAGCTTGGATGGAGCATTTGTAGTGAATAGACCATTATGCATGGGTTGGGAGTGTGTCCATAGGTATGTGGGAAATAAGAGATTTAAGAACTGGCTGCTTCTAACTGTGCTAGAGTGTTTAAGATTTTAAATGCCTTGCTCAAGGCATGGCCATATGGTAAATCTCAAGGAATGTCTAGCATTGCCTTAAAATTTTTTCACTCTCATAACCACAAGGCTGATATAGCTATAAATCAGACATTGTCTGATACTATGGGTTACTGAATTACAACATAGATTGAACTCACAATCTTAATAAATCTCTTATGTGAAAGTTGGGGTATTGGCTAAGAAAGATGGGGACTCCAAGAATTAGAGTCTGATCAAGTCTCTAGATCAAACTACCAGTTTACAGGAAAATAAGGGCCAGAAGAACATGTGAGACCACATCACAGGGGCAGTCACCAAAATGCAGACTATGAGGAATGTATATAGGAAAATTGTGGTAAGGGACAGTCTGAGCACTCTCCTGGTGACCCACAAATAAACTCTGTACTTGGGACCAGATGTGTCAGTCTGGCATCTAAGATGGATGATGAATGTACACTAACTCCTTTCTTTCTTTTTTTTACTTTTAAGATTTATTTATTTATCTTCCTCACCCCCTTGTTGTTTGCAATTGCTGTGTCTGTTCATCTTCTTTGTTTCTTTAGGAGGCCCTGGGAACCAAACCCAGGGCCTCCGATGTGGGAGGGGGGCACCTAATGGCTTAAGCCACTTCTATTCCCTGCTTTATTGTGTATCTCATTATGTTTTTCCTCTTGTATCTTTTGTTGTGTCATCTTGTCGTGTCAGCTCGCCGTGCCTGCCCATCGCACCAGCTTGCTGTCCTGCTCGTCCTCTCTTTAGGAGACACCAGGAACCTCAGCTCCCTGCTTTTTGTTGTGTCTCTCATGTTTTTCTTCTTGTGTCTCTTGTTGCATCATCTTGTGTCAGCTTGCCACGCCTGCCTGTCATGCCAGCTCGCTGTCTTCTTTAGGAGGCACCGGGAACCAAACCACGGACCTCCCCTGTGGTAGGTGGGAGCCCAATCACTTGAGCCACATCTGCTTCCCTAACTCCTTTCTTGAGGTGCTTTGGCATAAAATACATCACCCTCCCCTAGCAGATAGTGACTTGCTGGCACATTCCTTCCCCTTTTGCCACAAGCATATGTGAAGATTTGCTGGAAACTGCTTGGCTGAATTGTGTACATTTTATGGCATCTGGCTCACCCCTGCTGCTTTATCTGTACTTGGCCTGGAGGAAGTGGGGTCCTTTGTGGGTTTTTTTTTATTTTGTTTTGTTTCTAGGAGGTATCAGGAATTGAACCTAGGGCCTTGTATGTGGGAAGCAAGTGCTCAACCACTGAGCTACACCACTCCCCGGGGTGCTTTGTTTTGTAGCACAAGAGGCATGAACGCATACTATCCCTTCACACTGGCTGTAGAGCAACACTAGCTGGTCATGGGGAACTGATACCTACTAGTCAAGGTGACCTTGCTTTGCCTCTTCTCTACGTGAGTAAACATTGTTCCATCCAGTGCCTGTGTGAGTTGTGCTTTTGTTGGTAACCCCAATACCTACAAGCCATGGAGTGGGTTGAGACTTTAGGACTGCTGTCCCTGCAGGCAGCTACCCTCCATGCAATAAGACTCCTCCCCTGGGGGGAAGGGGGTTACCACTAGTCTCTTTCCTCCAACAAAAACAACCTGGTTTCTTCAACAACAATTAAAGGAAATAAAAAATGGACAGAGAGAAGCGGCTGTGGCTCGATCAGTGGGGCTCCCGTTTACCACATGGGGGGCCCCGGGTTCGGTTCCCGGGGCCTCCTGGTGGGGGCAGGCCCGTCCGCACGGCGTGGTTGGCTGACCCGGCGAGCGCAGGCAGCAGGGGGGGGCGATAAATGAATAAATAAATAAAATCTTAAAAAAAAAAAAAAATGGACAGATGGTAAAATATAGATTAAAAAATATTTAAGATACTTCTCAACCAAATATAATACTATAATATGTGAACCTCATTCAGATCCCGATTCACTCTGTACTAAAAAAAAGAAATAAGACATTCAGAGAAATGAGAATGCTGATTGGATATTTAATAATATTGAGGAATTATTGTTAACTTTTTTTTAGGTGTGATAAGGTCTTGTGGTTATATTTTTAAAAAGGAATTCTTATCCTTTAGAGAAAGATACTAAAAATATTTATATTGGGAAGCGGCCGTGGCTCAATCAGTAGGGCTCCCGTTTACCATATGGGAGGCCCCGGAAGGCAAGCCCGCCCGCACGGCGTGGTTAGCTGACCCAGCGAGCACAAGCAGCAAGGGGGATAAATGAATAAATAAATAAAATCTTAAAAAAAAAATATATATATATATATATATTTATAGATGAAATTATATGATGCCTGAGATTGTCTTCAAAATAATCTGGGTGGGAGACATAGAGGATATGGATGAAATAAGATTATCCTCATGTTGATTGTTGAATTTGGGTGATAGGGACATTGGGTTCATTATACTCTTCCTTGCTTTTATGTATGTTTGAACATCTCCACAATAAAGCTTTTAAAAATACTTTAAAAAATAGTCCCTACCGTCTTCTGTGAAACAGCAGATATTTGGAAACAACTTAGATGTACACAGTATGAGAATAGCCAAAATAAATGTAAAATGGAATAAACCTTTGATCTTAGAACCTTTTACTATTAGATATTTAATATAACACACTTTTGTCTATGTGTGTTAAAGCTATCAATATTTGCTGTATTAAAATTAAAACTGGCAAATTTAAAAAACATTTTTATCATTTAAAAATACCGAGAATAAATCCATAAAATGTTATTAAATGGAATGTGGGCATGTAATTGTTTTGGATTTATAAGATGCTTCGACTGCCAGTAATAGGAAACAACTAAAAATAGCTTAAATAACGAGAGTTTATTATCTCACATGACAAGAAGCCTGGAGTAACGTGGTTCCAGGGTTGGATAATTCTGGGTTCCAGTGATATCATCAAGGGCCTGGGTTATTTCCTTCTTTTCCCACTGCCACTTCTGTGTGTCAGCAGGACCCCTCATGGTTATGAGATGACTATCAAAGCTCCCGACATCACATATGCCAGAGACTAAAATAATGGGACTACCTGGGGTTAGGCATAAACATCAAAGACTATGGCTCTTGTTTTGTGTAAAACACCATAGGTCAAGTTACAGGGTTGACAGTAAAAATGACTTCCCTTTCCCTGAGGCTTCCCTTGGACACTGGAAGTGATGCCAGCAATCCAACTGGATGCCCCAGTCTAGTAAATGTTATCCAGATGGAATGTTAGGCTAACAAACACATAAAGCATCAGACTTTGAGAAGAAATCAATTACTTACTTTCATTTTACTGCATACTTGTACATTTATGCCAGTATTTTCATCTATAACTTTTATTTCTCAGAGGCTGTAGTTAAAACACCAATTTGAAAAGTCAATTTTACCACTTGTTGCCCAATGTCTTACATGTATTTGGCTCATTTAATCCTCACATAACCCTCAGAGTTAGGTATTATTATAATCCCCGTTTACATGAGGAAACTATGGCATCAAAAGTTTATGTGACATTCACAAATAGGTGGAAATTAAACAATACACTTTTTTTTTTTTTGAGGTATCAGGGCCGGGGAATGAACCCAGGACCTCATATGTGGGAAGCTGGTGCTCAACAACTGAGCCACATCTGCTCCCCTGAGTGGTTCCTTTGTTTGTTTGCTTGTTCGTATTTTTGTTTTTAGAAGACACCAGGAACTGAACCCAGGACCTCCTGTGTGGGAAGAAGGTGCTCAACTACTTGAGCCACATCTGCTCCCTAACAATACACTTTTTCTTTTTTCTTTTTTTTCTGAGGTACCAGGCTGGGGATTGAACCCAAAACCTCGTACGTGGGAAGCCAGTGTTCAACCACTGAGTCACATCAGCTACCCTGAGTTGATTTTTTCTTTTTTTTTGCTTGTTGTTTGTTTTTTTTTTTGTTTGTTTGTTTTTTTAGGAGGCACTGGGAACCAAACCCAGACCTCCCATGTGGGAGGCGGATGCTCAACTGCTTGAGCCACAGCCCTTGCTGGTTCTTTGAAAAGATCAATAAAATAGACAAACCTTTAGCTAGATTGACAAAGAAAAGAGAGAGGAACACAATAACTAAAATATGAAATGAAAGTAGGGGCATTACTACTGACTCCACATAAATAAAAAGGATTTTAAGAGGATACTATGAACAATTGCATGCCAACAAATTAGATAACCTAGATGAAATGGACAAATTTCTAGAAACACACAAATTACCTAAACTGACTCATGAAGAAATAGAAGACCTCAACAGATCAATAACAAATAAAGATATTGAATCAGTAATCAAAAACATCCCAAAAAAGAAAAGTCCAGGCTTCACTGCTGAATTTTACCAAAGTTTCCAAGAAGAATTAACACTAATCCTGCTCAAACTCTTCCAAAAAAATTAAAGAGGAGGGAGCACTGCCTAACTCATTCTATGAGGCCAGCTTTACCCTAACACCAAAGCCAGATAATAACATAACAAGAAAAGAAAATCACAGACCAACATCCCTTATGAATATAAATGTGAAAGTACTCTGCAAAATACTGACCAAAAGAATACAACAGCACATTAAAAGGATTATACACCACAACCAAATGGCATTTATCTCAGGTATGCAAGGATGGTACAACATAAGAATATCAATTAATGTAAAATACCACATTAATAGAATGAAGGAAAAACCCCACACAATCACCTTCATTGACACAGAAAAGGCTTTTGATAAAATCCAGCACTACTTCTTCACAAAACACTCAGCAAACTAGGAATAGAAAGATTTTTGCATCTATATTCATAAGAGATATTGGTCTGAAGTTTTCTTGTGGTATATTTATCTGGCTTTGATATAAGGATGATATTGGCCTCATAGGATGAATTAGAGAGTGTTCTGTCCTCTTCAATTTTTTGGCAGCATTTGAGCAGAATTGGAGTTAAGTCTTCTTGGAATGTTTGTTAGAATTTCCCTGTGAAGCCACCCGGTCCTGGGCTTTTCCTTTGTTTGGAGGTTTTTGATTACTGATTCCATCTCTTTACTAGTAATTGGCTTGTTGAGATCTTCTATTTCTTCTTGAGTCAATGTAGGTAGTTCGTAGGTTTCTAAGAATTTGTCCATTTCTCTAGGTTAAATAATTTATTAGTGCACAGTTGTTCATAGTATCCTATTATAGCACTTTTTATTTCAGTGGGGTCAGTAGTAATGCCTCTCTTCTCATTACTGATTTTAGTTATTTGTAACCTCTCTCTCTCTCATCAGTCTAGCTAAAAATTTGTTGATTTTATTGTTGTTTTAAAAAACAACTTTTAGTTTTGCTGATTCTGTTGTTTTTGTTCTTGTTTCTATTTCATTTATCTCTGCTCTAATCTTTGTTGTTTCCTTCTGCTTGCTTTGGGTTTAGTTTACTCTTCCTTTTCTAGTTCTTCCAGTTTTGAGGTTAGGTCTCTAGTTTGAATTCTTTTTTTTTTTTTTTTTAATGTAAGCATTTAGAGCTATAAATTCCCTCTCAGCACTGCCTTTGCTGCATCCCATAGTTTTTGGTATGTTGTGTTTTCATTTTCATTTGTCTCAAGATATTTACTAATTTTGCTTCTGATTTCCACTTTACTCTATTGGTTAAGTGTATGCTGTTTAATTTCCACAAGTTTGTGAATTTTCCATTTCTTCCTCTGTTATTGATTTATAGCTTCATTCCATTGTGATTGGAGAATACACATTGTATGATTTCAATGTTTTTTTAAATTTACTGAGACTTCTTTTGTGACCCAACATATGGTCTATCCTGGAGAATGATCCATGTGCACTTGAGAAGAATGTGTATTCTGATTTTGTTGGGTGAAGTGTTCTATATGCCTGTTAGGTCTACTTGGCTTGGAGTATCATTCGAGTCTTGTAATTCCTTATTGACCTTCTAACTAGATGTACTATCCATTATTAAGAGTGGTGTATTAAAGTCTTTGACTTTTAACTATCAATTTCTCCCTTCAAATATGTCAGTGTTTGCTTCATCTATTTTAGGGGTCTACTGTTAGATGCATATATATTTATAATTGTTACTTTTTCCTGTTTATTTTTCTACTTTATCAGTATATAATGACCATCTTTGTCCTTTGTAACTGCCTTTTACTTAAAGTCTATTTTTATCTGATATTGATATAGCCACCCCAGGTCTCTTTTGGTTAGTACTTGCATGATGTATTTTTTCCCATCCTTTCACTCTCAACTTTTGATGGTATCTTTGACGTTAAGGTGAGTCTCTTACCATCAGTATATAGTAGGGTCATGCTTTTTTATCCCTTCATCCAATCTCTGCCTTTTGACTGGAGAGTTTAATCCATTTACATTTTTTTCAAGGATTTATTTTATTTATTTATTCCTTCCCCCCACCACACCATTGTTTTTGTGCTCACTGTCTGCTCTTTGTGTTCTTCTGTGTCTGCTTGTCTTCTCTTTAGGTGGCACTGGGAGCTGATCCTGGAACCTTCCGGATTGGGAGAGAGGTGCTCAATCTCTTGTGCTACCTGGTGTGATCTGTCTCTTATTGTCTCTCCTCTGTGTCTCTTTTTGTTGCATCATCTTGCTGCACCAGCTCTCTGCGTGGGCCAGCACTCCTGCATGGGCCAGTTCTCCGCTTGGGCCAGCTTGCCTTTCACCAGGAGACCCCGGGAATTGAACCCTGGACCTCCTTTATGGTAGATGAGAGCCCAATCACTTGAGCCACATCTGTTTCTCAATCCATTTACATTTAAAGTCACTACTGATAATACAGGACTTTCTTCTGCCATTTTTCTATTTAGCCTTATTTAGTCTTATACCTCTTTTGTCCATCACTTCCATTAATGCTCACTTTTATATTTACTTAATTTTTTGTGTTTTACCATAAGTGCCTTCTCATTTTTATCTGGATATATTTTTTTCATCTATTTTCCTTGTGGTTACCATGGGGTTAAAATTTAATATCCTAAATATATATAACAATCATATTTAGTTTGATATTAACTTAACTTGATAGCTTTCCCTATAACCCTCTATCCTCCCACTTTTTTATTTGTACGAGTTACTACTTATGTCTTTGTACATTGTATGTCCAAAAACCTAGATTTATCATTAAAATGCATTTGAATTTTAGCACCTGTAGGAAGAAGTGGAGTTACGTACCAAACAATAAAAACAATAATACTGGCCCTTATAATTATCTAAATGGTTACCTTTACTACAGGTCTTTATTTCTTTATGCTGATTTGAACCATTGTCTAGTGTTCTTTCATTTCAATCTGAAGAACTCAATCTTCACTTCAATCTGAAGAATTTGTATATCAGCTGGGAAATGACTATCTAAACCACAAAGGCCATCTTTCTATCTAAATCACAAAGGCCATCTTTCTATCTGTTCAAGTAAAGAGTAAATTTTAATGAAACAAAAACCAAAGACACAATAGATAAAAGTGTAGTTAAATAGGAAATGACCAGTTTACATTGGTGATTACTCTGTCAGTAAAGGCTTAATTACTATAGTATTACATATTACAGGAGGCCGTCAATCAGGTTAAATTTACCTGTGTCCAGGCTCTCTGACTTCTGTGTAATGCAGTTTTATAGAAAATATGGTTTTTCACAATGTCATAAGTTAGGGGAATGTTAAAGGATTCTGCAATATACACATTTCTCTAAATAAAAAATGAAAAGGAAAAATGGTCAGTCAGTTTGCTGGTTAGCTGGTTAGCATTTCATAAGGGTTAGTATTTATCTCCAAATATTTTGAGGTTTGGGGGTAAGGAGGTTAGTCATAATTTTAAATTTCTTCAACAGGATTTTTTTAAAAGCTGGTTTTTGAAAAATCTTATAAAATATATTAATCTCTGACATTCTCAATGAATAAGAAAGAAGGCAAGAGGGAATTTTCCATAAAATGGATAAATAGCAGGTGTGTGTGGACACGTGAGTGAATTCAAGGCAACTGAATGTGAACAAAACTGATATGTGCCACTATCCATCCTGTCCTATAAAGTATCTCACAAGCAATCCTCCACATTCTTCTTCTCTCCCCTAACTAGGAAGCCACGTTTTGAAGAGGGTAGAAACAGGTAATAAGATCCCAGGTCGCTGAATTACCACTTGAAGGAGCTGTCTGCCAATCAAGGACACCTTTTCAGATTTTATGTGAATGAGAAATAAATCTCTATTGTGTTTGAGCCATTTTTGGGTTTGGCAGTTAACATTACCTTAAACTAGAATTTAGTTTAAACATACCATCTCAAACCAGTAGAGGAAAGAAGTTCAATAAGTGACACCATGTACAAATGTGTAGCATCTGGAAGAAAAATAAATTTGGATCCATACTTCACACATTATACCATGAAAACTTTCAAAAGGATCAAATATTTAAATGGGAAAAATAACCCCATGCAAATTCTAGAAGAAAATACGAGAGAATTTCTTTTCAGCTTGAAATATGAAAGGCCTTTCTAAATGTGTCTCAAAATCTAGAAGTCAAGAAAAGCTATAGTAATCAATCTGATTGGGTAAAATAAAACTTTGTATGGTCAAAAATGCCAGTCACCAAGTCAAAATACAAATGATAAATTGGTAAATTAGGTAATCTAAGCACCTCTTAAAATATATGTATATATATATAAATAACATTTTTATAAGCAAATACAAAAAAAATAAATAAATAAAAATAAATTGGTAAATTATTTGCTATTCATATTAGGCAAAAAGCTAGCATCTTTATAAAGAGTTCTTAAAAATTGCTAATAAAAAACCAACAATCCAATATAAAAACAGGCAAAAGATATGGACAGTTCATTTAAAAAGAAATATCTCTTAAATACATGTAAGATGTTGAATCTCATTTAAAATAAAAGAAATGCAAATTAAAATTATACTGAATTATCATTGTTTTAGTCTGCTAGGCTGCTTAAATCAAATACCATGAAATGGGTCAGGTTTAAACAATGGGAATTTATTGGTTTACAGTTTTGAAGCTGAGAAAAATGTCCAAATCAAGGCATCATCAAGGTGATCCTTTCTTCCCGAAGACTGGCTGTCGGTGATCCTTGACTACTCTGTCACATGGCAAGGCACATGGCGGCATCTGCTGGTCTCCCTTCTCTTCCAGGTTTTGTTGATTTTAGCTTCTTGCTTCCATGGCTTTCTCTCTCTCTGTGCATTCATTCTGTTTATAAAGGTCTCCAATAAGAGGATTAAGACCCATCCCGAATGAGATGGGTCACACCTTAACTAAAGTAGCCTCATCAAAAGGCTCTTCACAGGAATGGATTAGATTTAAGAACATATTTTTCTGGGGTACATACAATTGCAAACCACCACAACCATTTTCACCCATTTAACTGTCAAAAGTCCAAAAGTGTATGAGGCTGTGAGGAAAGAGGTACTCTAATGCATTACTGGTGAAATTATAAGAATTACATACAAAGGATAATTTGACAATATCAAAGTTGCAACCCTTTGACCCAGCAATTCCACTTTGACGAATTTATCCTATAAATGTACTTGTACATGAGCAAAGCGATGTATGTATTGCAGTTATTCATTGCATATTATTTGTAACATAAGTTTGGAAACCACTCAAATGTACATCAATGGGGGACTGGTTAAATAAATTATGGTACATCCATTCAATGGGACATTATATGTAATTGTGAAAAAGAATGAGGGGGGACCTGATGTGGCTCAGTGTTTGAGTGCTGGCTTCCCACATACGAGGTCCAGGGTTCAATCCCCGGCCCCATTACCTGAAAAAAAAAAAAAAAAAGAGAGAGTTGAAGATACATGAGAGCTTTCTCATTATTATTATTATCATTTTTTGAGGTACCAGGGCCAGGGATTGAACACCAGACCTCATATGTGGGAAGCTGGCACTCAACCACTGAGCCACATCGGCTCCCCTGAGTAGATTTTTTCATTTGTTTGTTTGTTTGTTTTTGTTTTCAGGAGGCACCAGGGACCAAACATGGAACCTCCCATGTGGGAAACAGGCACTCAACCGCTTAAGCCACATCTACTCCCTCTCATATATTCCTTTTTTAAAATATATTTTTATTTTTTTTAAAAAAGATACTTAGATTACATAAATGTTACATAAAAAACATTAGAAAATTCCCATATGCTCTGCTCCCTGCCCCTCCCACATTTTCCTACAATAACAACATCCTTCATTAGTGTGGTACATTTGTTACAATTGATTAACACATTTTGGAGCATTTTCCACTAAGCATGTATTATAGTTTACATTGTAGTTTACATTTTCTTCTGTACAATTTTGTAAGTTATGGCAAGATATATAATGGCCTGTACCTGTTGTTGCAATGTCATTCAGAACAATTCCCAAGTCCTGAAAATGCCCCCATATTACACCTGTTTTCCTTCTCCCTCCCCTTAGAACCTCCAATGGCCACTGCCTCCACATCAATAAGTTCTTCCATTACTAGAATCACAATAAGTCTATAGTAGAAACCAGTAAGTCTACTTTAGTTCATAGTTCATTCCCCAATCGTGGGGATTCTGGGATGGTGATACCCATTCCACCTCTAATTGAGAGGGGGCTTCAATCCCATAGGGCAAATGGATGGGACTATCTTGCTTGTAGTTACAGATTCTCTCTGTTCCATGGGACATCATCATTTCCTTGTTAGTTCCTGGGTGAGCCCAATGAACTGGAGAGTAAGTGTTGCAACTCTGTTGAGACTCAGAGCCCAGTTGGCACATGGACAGCCCAAAGATTTAAGTCTTGGATGTACACCTATCAACTCTAGTACTAACTATAGGTTCGAATAGGAGGCGCAGAAGAGCCTTGTGTAAAGAAAACACAACTGAGTCCAACTCTGTCACACTGGGGAGCATAAATTCCAAAGTAGGGCCCACTAGCAACACACCAAACTCCTGAGCTCTCCGCTCTGCCTATAGTGTCTGGATGTCTCCAGAGTCCTCAGGAGGCCCACTATTTGAGGTAGTATTTACTTTGGCAGTCAAGGAGATCCTGATGAGACATATAAGTGTAACCTCTGGAATGACGTCCCGACTCACTTTGAAATCTTTTAGCCATATAAATTCATTTGTCTTTACCTTTTCCCCCTTTTGGTCAGGTCTTTTTCCAGTATCATTGCTAGTTGATGCTAGGTAGTAATCCCTTGGTGCCAAGGAGGCTCATCCTCGGGAGTCATGTCTCACGCTGCGGGGAAGGTAATACATTTATTTTTTTTTTTTTTTTTTTTTACCGGGAGTTACGGGGGATCGAACCCCGGTCTCTCCATATGGTAGACGGACGCCGAACCTTTTGAGCCACATCCGTTTCCCTTGGTAATACATTTATATGCTGAGTTTGGCTTAGAGAGAGGCCATATTTGAGCAACAAGGAGAATCTCAGGAGGTATCGTATATTCTTATGGAAAGAGTTCCAAGATACATTAGGCTAAAAATCAAGTTGCAAAGAAGTATATATATTAACTTTTGTGTTAAAAGGTAAAAATCGATATTTATATTTGATTGTTTATGCAAAAAATAAATGCCAGAAGGATACATGAGAAAAAAAATAACAATGGGGTAAAGTAGGAGTGCTTTGGGAACTTGGCAGATGGGAAATAAGGAAGAAAGGTAGACTTTTAAAAAATTAATTTTAATTTGCAAACACTCTATACCCACTGTATTAGTCAGCCAAAGGGGTGCTGATGCAAAATACCAGAAATCTGTTGGCTTTTAAAAAGGGTATTTATTTGGGGTAGAAACTTACAGTTATCAGGCCATAAAGCGTAAAGTTCCTTCCCTCAACAAAGTCTATTGGTATGTGTTGGGGCAAGATGGCTGCTGACGTCTGCCAAGAGTTCAGGCTTCTTGGGTTCCTCTCTTCCTGGTGCTCCGTTTCTCTCCAGGCTCAGCTGCTGTGCTCTCTCCACAAGGCCAGCTGTAGACTATCAGGCGAAAGGCTCTGTCACTCTCCCCAGGGCTTCTGCAGTGTCTAAGGAGCTGTCTCTATTCCTCTGTGTTCTTCTTCTGTGTGTTCACTTCCTGGGCTCCAGCTGAAAACTCAGTATCAAAACTACAGCTCTGTCCTTTGCTGTGTCTTTTCTCTGTGAGTCCCCACCCACCAAGTGGCGGGGACTCAATGCCCTACTGATGTGGCCCAATCAAAGCCCTAATCATAATTTAATCACACCCAGGTACAGACCAGTTTACAAACATAATCCAATATCCATTTTTGGAATTCATAAACAATGCCAAACTGCTACACCCACCACGCAAGAACTCCTTCTCCACATCTCTGTAACCTCTAATCTACTTTCTGTTTCTGTGCATTTGCTTATTTTAGATTTGTTAGTGACATGACACAACATTTGTCCCTATGTGCCTTCCTTATTTCACTGAGCATAATGTTTTCAAGGTTCATCCATGTTGCAGCATATCTCAGAACTTCCTTCTTACAGATAATATTCCATCTTATGGGTAATATTCCATTGTGTATATGTACCACACATAGCTTTTGTTACACTGGCCTTATTTCCCATTCCTGGCTCTCTTCATTTGTTCCTATGGATTAGAGTTACCATCCAGAGTCATTTTCTTGGCCAATTCAGTTTTGTTCCCACCTACCTCCTTTGTGCTGTTATTGGAGAATATATTACATTTCTTTAAATTATAGACCCCAAAATACATACTGTTTCATTCAGTTGCTTTTTAAATCAGTTAAGAAAGGAAAAGAAATATACATTTATATTGTCTTTTATAATTACATAATTACTTTTACTGGTATTCTTTTGTTTTGTTTTGGGGGGGGCGGGCAGGGTAGATTCTAATTATTGTCTTGGATCACTTGCTTTCAGCCTGAAGAACTTCCTTTAGTATTTCTAATAAAACAGGTCTTTAGCAACGAATTATCTAGGTTTTTGTTTATCTGGGAATTTCTTTACTCTGTCTTCATTTTTGAAAAATAGTTTTTTGGACATACAATTCTTTGTTGACAGAGTTTGTTTTTGTTTTTGTTTTTCTCTTTGAGCACCTTGAATATGTTATCCCACTGCCTTCTGGCCTCCATTGTTTCTGCTAAGTCATCTTATTGGGATTCCCTTATTACAATTCATTTTTCCCCTGATGTTTTCATTATTTCCTCCTTGTCTCTGAATTTCAGCAATTTTATTAGGATGTCTCTGTAGGTCTCTTTGAATTTATTCTCTTGGAGTTTGTTGAGCTTCTTGATATGTAAAGTTTTTCATCAAATTTGGAAGTTTTCAGCCATTATTTCTTATAAATACCGCGTGCTAACTGATTGCGCCACTGGAGCACCTCAGCCATTATTTCTTTGTCAAGAGATAAACATTGCCATCAGGTTGGCTACTCAGACCCTGAATCTGCTCAGATTTCAGCAGAAATCACCAGGGTTCATGTCTACATCAAGTTAACTGGTATTCTTTCTTTAGGTGACAGACTGGCCTTTAGAACCCACAGATAGGGAGTTTGTGCTAAGGTATCTATCTGTTGAGGCTCTAACAGGAGCAGATTAAAACAATGCCAGGTTGGGGACAGTCCAGACCTCAAGAATGCTACGCACAAGTATGAACTCACAGAGGAACATTTCTTGGTGCTGACTGTTCCAATCTTGTGGTCAAGAAGGCCAGATCCCTGCTCTCATGGAGCTCACATTCTAGTATGGGAGACAATTTGCAAACCAACCCAAAAAGAAAAAATATCAGAGTAAAAATTCTAGATATGCTCAGAAATAAACTATGATGATGTGATGAAAGTGGCGTGCATTACTACTTTAGATTGGTCAGGCAGGACCTCCTTTGAGGAACTGACATCTAGAATAAAATCTGAGTTATAAGAAAGGGCCTTTTAGACAGGGGGAGCAGAATTGGATGTGAAAGAACTGAAAGGTGAGAATATGCTTACTTATGGGAGAAACAGGCCAGTGTGACTGGAATGCAGTAAGCAAGAGGGAAAGGGAGGTCTGAGTGGCAGGCAGGGGCTTCAGGCCACATAGGACTTTAAAAGCCAGAGTTACAAAGGTTGGATTTTATTCTAGATTGGATGGGGTGTTATTGAAGTGTTAAGAAAGGGAGTGATGTGATCTTAGTCACATTTTTAAAATCTCTATGGTTTATTTGTGGATAATGAATTGTACAGAGGTTGGAGTAGAAGCCAACCTTAGGAGGTGTTTGTAGCTCTTCAGGTAAAAGATGTCAATGGCCTGGGATAATGATAAGGGAGATGGAGAAGTGAATGGATGTGGGGTATGTATAGGATGTGCTAATGAATTGATGTAAGGTGTGAAGGAAAGAGAGGAATAAGGGATAGCTCCTAGATATTTGGTTTGTGCAACTGGGTGGGCAGTAATGCCATTTACCAAACTGGGGAATACTGGGCTTGAACAAGCAGGGTGTTTGTAGGGTGGATGAGGAGATATATCACAAGTTCTGTTTTGATTATGTTAAGTCAGAGATACCTCCTGATATTCCAGGAACAAATGTCAAATAGGCAGTTGGATAAACAAGTCTGGAACTATAGGAAGTGGGCTGGGCTGGAGATGAAGATTTTAGGTTTTATTAGGGTAGATAACTATTTGAAGCCATGGGACTGGATGAGCTGACTTGAGGAGAAATAATAGAGGAAGCCCAAGACAGAGCCCTGGGGTCTAGGAAGGTCAAAGACAAAAGGAATCTGAGAGGATAAACTTGACATTGATATATTGCTGCCAGTGAGGTGGGAGGCACGTTAGAAGAGTCCTCAAGGAAATCCAAGGGAAAACTGCTTCACAATGCTGGAATATGCTGATAGGCCCAGACTCTAATCCTAGTGTGTGGTTTACCTCATCTGTCTGAGTTTCTTCTCTCTCTGTAAAATGGGGATAATACCTGATTTTTAGAGTTTACTAGATTAGGCATAGAAGAGCACCAGCACCATCCTCCGCACATACAAAGCATTCGACAAATAGCAGCTACTAGGACCAGCACCATCTCTGTGTCTTGCCACAGATAAACAGTAAGAGCTAAATGAGCTTCATTTTCTCAAGGAAAGAGACATCTTGGAAGAAGAGCTGCTATAAGACCTTCACTCTCTCTCCTTCAGTACCTGTCAGGGGAAAGACACCTGTTACCACCACAGTAAGCCTCTTGGAAAACAGAGTAAGTCACTACCACTCATCAGGAAATAGCTTTCTCTACTTAGCTTTTCCTACAAATGCTGTTTACTCTGCCTAAATAGGGTAAGGCATTTACTATGATTTTTAAAAAGTCACGAATGATGCCATAGAACTGTAAGGTGCCTTTTTTCTTTCTTGCACTAAACACCTCCATGTGTGCACACAAACACACAATCACTTTTAACAACTCAAGTTATAGAAAGAGGAATATCAAACTCTCACCTTAGAGAAGTTAAGGCTACCTTCCAAATATTAATAATAATAATGCGAAGAAGCAGCTGCAAAGCTGAGCGGAGGAGGCAGGAACACGAGCTCGAGCAGTTGTTGGGTGGGCACCATGGCCAGGATCACCACCATCGAGGCGGTGAAGCACAAGATCCAGGTTCTGCAGCAGCAGGCCCATGGTGCCGAGGAGAGAGCCGAGCACCTCCAGCGGGCAGTGGAGGGAGAAAGGCAGACCTGGAAACAGGTTGAGGCCGAGGAGGCCTCCTTGAACCGTCAGATGCAGCTGGTTGAAGAGAAGCTGGACCGTGCTCAGGAGTGCCTGGCTACTGCCCCAAAAATCTGGACGAGGCACAGAAAGCCGCTGGTGAGAGCGAGAGAGATATGAAGGTTATTGAAAACTGGGCTAGGGAAGCGGCTGTGGCTCAATCAGTGGGGCTCCTGTTTACCATATGGGAGGCCCCGGGTTCGGTTCCCGGGGCCTCCTGGTGAGGGCGGCCCGCCCGCGCGGCGTGGTTGGCTGACCCAGCGAGCACGGGCAGCAGGGGGGGATAAATGAATAAATAAATAAAATCTTTAAAAAAAAAAAAAAAAAAAAGAAAACTGGGCTGTACAAGATGAAGAAAAGATGAAACTCCAGGAAGTCCAGCTCAAAGAAGCGAAGCACATTGCAGAAGAGGCAGATCGTAAGTACGGGGAGGTGGCTGGTGAGCTGGTGATTATTGAAGGGGACTTGGAACACACTGAGGAACGAGCTGAGCTGGCAGGGTCCTGTTGTCGAGAGATGGATGAGCAGATCAGACTGATGGACCAGAACCTGAAGTGTCTGAGTGCTGCTGGAGAAAAGTACTCTCAAAAAGAAGACAAATATGAAGAAGAGATAAAGATTCTTACTGATACTCAAGGAAGCAGAGACCCGTGCTGAGTTTGCTGAGAGATGAGTTTGCTGAGAGATCGGTAGCCAAGCTGGAAAAGACAATTGAAAATTTGGAAGATAAACTGAAATGCACCAAAGAGGAGCACCTCTGTACACAAAGAATGCTGGACCCTACTCTGCTTGCCCTGAATGAGATGTAGAGCACCCCAGTCCTGCCCTGCTGCTGCTCCTGCCCGAAGCTTTTTTTTTTTTTTTAAAGATTTATTTATTTACTTTACCCATTCTAAACCCCCCCTTCCCCATTTGCTGTTTTGTGTCCACTCGCTGGGCAATTCTCTGTGTGTGTTTCCTGCCATCTCTTTTCATCCTCCTCCTCCAGTCTTCACCAGGATTTGATCCTGAAGACCTCCGATGTAGGAGAGAGGTGTTCTGCCACCTGCGCCACCTCAGTTCCTGGTTTTCGGAGCTTTCAGAACATCTGGTCTTGTCTCCCCCCTGTGTCTCTCTCCTGTTACGTCATCATCTCACTGCATGGCTCCCAGGGCCTGGGGGCTCACCGGCACACAGAGCCTGGCAGCCCGTGCGCCTTCTATATATATATTTTTTTATTTTACCAGGAGGTCCCTGGGATTGAACCCAGGTCCCTCCATTTGAGCCACATCCGCCCCCCGAAGCTGACCTTTAATAAGACTGAGGGCTGATCTTTAACTGGAAGGCTGCTTTCTTCTCTCGCTGTACACTTGGCCACCCACCCACCCCTGGCCCCGTGTCTTTTTCACCAAACTCTCTCTGCCTCTCCCAGAGATTGCAGCTGGGCTAGGGGGCTGAGCACTTTTGGGAACAATATTTAAGAGAATGTGAGCACAATGCAAGTGTCTTTAAAAGCATGTTGTGATGTGTACATTTTGTAATTATCCCCCCTTTTTTGTTGTTGTAGCAGCCATTTGTAAAACATTGCAAACAATTCCACAGCTCTGAAGCAGCAGTCTAATCCCTTTCCAACTTTTGGAAGGTAGTTTTTCAGCTTAATACATATTGCCCACTCCAGAGAGGAGAGAAAGAGCGATGGGCCTGTCTCACTGAGAGCCGAACATAACTCAGGGAAAAACTCATTGATCGCTCTATACAAAGCAACAGCCAAACCAGAAAAGTGATCCTAGGAGTTAGCCCCCACCAAAAAAAAGTGCTGTTCAGCTTTTCAGCTTTAAGTTAACTTAGGGCAAATTTATTATTATTTTTTAAATTTTTCTCATCAGAAGTGACCAAATTAATATGTTGAGACTTCTGAGATCAAATCTTTGTCCCGTCCTTTCTCTACTCCTTTCTCAACGGCTCACAGAATGGATCATGTGCCCCTTATTTTGGGGTGACCAGATTTACTCTCCTGCCTCCTTTTAAGAAAGGTAAGAAAATTACATTTTTCTCACTAATTTAGCCATATGAAACACCTCATCACCCTTTTCTTGGTCTGAAGCTGCTTTCTCTAAAGTGTCATCTCATGCTTTGGATCAGTCAGTGCTGGAGAAATCTTGAATAGCTTATGGACAAAACTTATAAAAATTTTATATTATTTTGAAACTTTGCTTCTTTGGGGTTGGGGAGCACTGGCCACTCCACCTGGCTGTGAGTGAGTGCTCTCTACAGTCTGGGTGGCAGTATGCTGATCTTTTACAATTCCTTCCCCCCCACCCCAGTGCCTCCTTTTTGGTGAGGTTTCTGTGAGGTCTGTTAGGTATGAATCCTGTAACTTATTGGCTTAAAATGTACTCTCCTGTGGTGTTGTCTCTTTTGGGGACCAATTGGGAGAAAGAGAAACCAATAATGCAACTGTTTTGATACTGAAAATTGACAAGTTTCTTTTTGAAATAAAGAACCAGTCCCTCCAACCCTCAAAAACAAAAACAAAAAAATCACAACAATATTTATTTACTGTCAACTGAGAAATAACAAATTAAGCTGCAAGACAACAAAGGCATTTATTCAGGGTCTTAGAATTGCAATTTGGGGAGCACAGATAGCAACCCAGAATGTGTTCCGTCCTGGCATTTCTGGGTAAGGGTTTTTATTTTTATTTTTTAATTTTTAATATTATTTTTTTGAGGTACTGGGGCCGGGGACTGAACCCAGTACATTGTATGTGGGAAGGCGGCGCTAAACCACTGAGCCACATTGGCTTCCCTGAGTTGGTTTTCTCGTTTGTTTGCTTATTGTTTGTTTTTAGGAGGCACAGGGAACTGAACCCAGGACCTCCCATATGGTAAGCAGGCGCTCAACTGCTTAAGCCATATCCTGTTCCCCAAGGCAAGGGTTTTTAAAGGAAAAGAAGATGATTAGACAAGTTGGTTGTGGTTGGTGGATAACTTGGGGTACTCTAATTGTCCTTCAGATTAGATAGTTAACTGAGTTCTCTATCTTGTGTTTTGGTTTACAGTACGGATGTCCTTGGGGCTTTGAGGAGCATTGTTGCTTGAAGCTTTGCATGCTTTGGCAGTTTGTGATATCTGGCTGAGACCTGCTTAGCCATAGTAACTCTATTTTGTTTTACTTCTTTTAACATTACTGAGAGCTTACTATAAGCTAGAAAGTACTGTGCTAATTGTTTTAGATCTATTAACTCATTTAACCTCCCACTATAGGTTAGGAATAATATTATCCCCTTATTATTTTCCCCAATAGATCAGCTTTAGATGAGAGTGGGGGAATTAGCTTATCAAAACTGGACTGGTTAGGAATTCCAGTGCCTTTTTCCTGGGAAGTGTGAAAAGGAGGAATTCATAATAGTTACTCATTGCATAGTTGAAGGTTGGCTGAGGAATTAATCCCAAGTATTGGAGATGAATTGGAGATGAATTTCAGCCTGAGGTTCCAAAGCAATTAGCATACCCCACAACACCTGGCTGACCATTCTGAAGAAAGAAAATATATATAATGATGTAATTGCATAGAATCCTCTTGGGTGGAATTCTAAAAATACTGTACATGTGTGGGATAATCTTTCCTGAGGTATTTTATCACTTAAATGTTTTGCTGCATCATTACCAGGATAACATCATCATTTAAAACAATCTTAAAATTAAAAAGTTCACCTTGTAACAGAATTAATTTTCTGTGAAAAAACCCTGGATCTAGTGCCCATCAAATTTTTTCTGAGAAGGTAGAATAATACCGATTAAGGGACATTTCAAACAATTTTTTGTCATTAATGTTTATTTCAATTAAAAGAGATGTGAATTCAGAATTAATGTAAGGTAAAATTCAAAGTATTTGGCAAAATAAATGCTATTAACAATTTGATTAAAATGTTTATGGTACCTGTGCTATGTATTTACAGGTAGAAATTAACAAAATAAAAAGTACATTCTGAGGAGAATCAAATTCTGCTTTGTAAAAATTAATTTAGTGGCACAGTCCCTGAAGGGGAGAAGAATCTGCCTTTTAAACATCAGTTAAAAATCAAAAAAACATATTTTTTCATCTAGTTGTGACCGCCACAGCACTGTTTACATGTACAAACCCAAATCTTTTTTATCAGAGAATATGGTAATCTACAAGACTCTGGTATTTAACATGTACTTATATACAATGTACTACCCAAACATTTTCTTTTGAAAATAAAAATGTTGAAATCTCTATCAAAAGCATTAAACAATTGAAAAATATATAAACTGGAACAAAATTTCTAAACAGAAAGTTCAAAGACCTTGAAAAAATAACACATATAACATCAAATAACATCTAGTTTGATTGAACTAAAACACTTAAAATACTGTACATGTAAACCAAGTGTAACATTTCAACATTTCAATAACAATTGCTGCTGTCAGCCACTATCAAAACCTGTTCTCTAATTTAAATAATTTTAACATTTTCAATTATAAGATAAATGAAGACTAAAAAATAAAATCAGCGCATCTTAGAGTTTTTCAGAGACCTTTACATATAAGTAATTTCCAAACATATAATTTATGATATGACTATGGTTTGGAACAAAATTTCCCTGAGCACTCTTCTGATTGGTTAGAAAAATTAAAACATGATCTATAAAATACAATTTCTGATTTCCTTGAGCATATGCAACTTTTCACCTATCAAATGTACTTGCAAATCACTCCTTCTAAACATCTCTAAAGTAAATAGTAATTATAAGTGTTTTAGGGAGCTATCTAAATGGCTATAGAAATATGGTTGGGTTTTAGAGCCCTGAGAACTGTATGGTGGGTGTCTCATACAACTGAAATGACTTACTATCCTAAAACTATCAATGATTATTTTAACAAATTCAGAATGACACCAGCTTCACGGAGGAAAGAGGTAATAATCTATAGTTCCAGCTCAGATGACCAATAGACAAGCATTAAAAAGCCAAAGAAAAATAGCTGAATTAACATTGCACTTTCCAAAGGAATAATGCTGAAAAAAAATTAACTCTTTTGCCCAACATGGGAACTACCTCACTTTATTTTATTTTATTTTATTTTTTTAAAGATTTTATTTATTTATTCATTTATCCCCCCCTTGCTGCTTGTGCTCGCTGGGTCAGCTAACCACGCCGTGCGGGCGGGCTTGCCTTCACCAGGAGGCCCCGGGAACCGAACCTGGGGCCTCCCATATGGTAAAAGGGAGCCCTACTGATTGAGCCACAGCCGCTTCCCATTACCTCACTTTAAACTTTATTTAATGCAGTCTTGAGATCTGTCACTCTTTAATATGCATGAAACTTTCATCATCCAAATTGTTGTTCTCAATGTTATCCCAAGATTTATTGCCCAAAAGACTACAATCAGTGCCACACATGGTTATGCTACCAGCTGTGTTCCAACATTTTAAGGTCTCAAAAAAATCTCAACTATTGAGAGTTTAGGTCTCTTCTCTTTCAAATAAATAAATAAAGGAGTCTTAACTATTAGGAGTTTTAACTAGGCAAATTTATAAATAGTGGTTTTCTACAATGACTATCATCCAAAAGAAAATTAGATTTAAGAAGTTTCATATTTACAATTAGATTTCTGTAAGATCTAATTATATATTTCTCTTAGTATTATGACATGTGGCTTGCAAGAATAATTAATAACTTCAAACATTTAGAAGCTATTGTTCTTAAGGTCCTCAAGAAGTAAAAAATTTCAGATGTCCAGGAGTATGTCTTCTGTCTTTTTAGTTATATGTAAGGTGCTTTATGCAGGACGGCCTTGACCAAAACGACTTTTAGACCTAGATTTTTTTAAACAGAAAAGAAGGTCAGAGCTGCTTCTGTAAGAACAGGAAACTGCTGTCGATTTAGATTATGTTTGCTTGATAGTACTGAAGTTTAATGAAACTTTATGTAGTTCCACAAGCCATTCTCTAAAACCCCTAGAGTAGGATGCATTTTGGAATTCAGATGTTCTTAGATTTAGAGAGATGAATTGGCATGCATAAGGTATTACATATCTGGAGCAGAGCCCTATAATCAAACATTAACATTTTCTCAGAGAAATAAAGGAACATTTACATTAAATGGGATAAATAAAAACTATAAATAGCATTACAGTAGCTTAGTTCAAGTTTGAATTGTCACAAATGTATGAAAAAAACCTGTAGTCTGAGCTTTATCAAATTTCAGAATTGCAGATAAGGCATTTGGATCTATAGTACTAATGTTCAAATCTCAACAACCATTAATCTCTAACAGAAAATTTGTGATGTAAAATGACACAGGCCCACAAGTTACATTTTAGTAGGAGCAATAAAATAATAAAAGAAAGAACAGGAAAGACTTCTATGATTTATATAAAGTAATAATATAGAATATACAAACTACAAAAATTCTGCTGATCCACAGTAGCTTACATTTTTATCAGCAGTTGGCTCAGAGTGAGCTGACTCAATAAACAGAAAATTCTAAATAAAAACTACCCTTTCATTTAAATTTTGTCCTCATGACCTTTTTTTGTTAAACTCAGGTAAATGCAGGTTTTTGTTTTCCATATAAGCATGGATCTTATACTTCTAAAAAAAATTTATTTGGCCAGAATCTTATTAAAGTTTAAGATAAGTAATCAACAAGGGTCTGATTAATGTTTCGATTAGCTAATCCTTGAAACAAAACATAAAACCAAGCTCATTTCAAATTAGTTCATGCTGACTTACCTTGTGTTTTTCTCTGTGCTGCTTTGCCGAGCACTGACTGGCACTGAGGCCTTGATTTGTGCTTCAAGCCTGGAATAAATACCCCCTGCAAACTGCAGAGTAAAGAAGCAAAACTATTTAGTTATTACCTTTATGGAATCAATAGATGCTCTGCATTATCAGAGGGGAATTACTTTTTAAGCTAAGAAGTAATTTTATTTTGATTTCTATTATTCAGATTTATTGAGGTATAATTTACCTACAGTAAATTTACCCCTTTAGTGTACAGTTCCAAGTTTTGACAAATGCACACAGCTGTGGAGCTACCGTTGCAATGAAGACAGAACAGTGCCATCACCCCAAATAAATCTCCCTGTGCGCCTTTTACATCAACCCAACTCCCACTACCAATCCCTGGCAACTACTGATCTGTTTTCTGTTCCTAGAGTTTTGAATTTCCCAGAATTATAACAGAATCATACAGTATGTGTCCTTTTGAGTCTGGCTTCTTTCACTTAACATAACGCATCGGAGAGTGACCTATGTTGTTGCATGTATCAGTAGTTTTTCCTTTTTATATGTACTATAGCTTGTTTATCCATTTACCAGGTAAAGGACCTTTGGGTTATTTCCAGTTTTGGGTGATTTTGAATAAAGCCACAATAAACATGTGTATTGATTTGCATATGGCAAGTTTATGTTTAACTTTTTTTTTTTTTAAAGATTTATTTTATTTATTTATCTCCCCTTTGCTACTTGTGCTCTCTGTGTCCATTTGCTGCGTGTTTTTCAGTCTGCTTGTCTCCCATTGTTGGGTCAGCTCACCGTGCAGCGCAGGCCAGCTTGTCTTCACTAGGAGGCCCAGGGAATTGAACCCGGGGCCTCCCATATGGTAAACGGGAGCCCAACCACTTGAGCCACATCCGTTTCCTATGTTTATTTTGAGAAACTGCCAAACTGTTTTCCAGAGTGACAATTTTGCATGCCTACTAGCTATGTGAGAGTTCTAGTTGCTCCATATCCCCATCAACACTTGGTATTGTCACTTTTTTTTTTTTTTTAATCTTAGCCATTTTAGTTGGTATATAGTGCTATGTCATTGAGGTTTTAATTTACATTTCCCTAATGACTAATGATGTTGCATCTTTTCATGTGCTTATTTGCCATTTGCCATTCTTTGATGAAGTGTCCGATTAATCTTTTGTCCATTTTTTTATTTTTTAAGAGGTACAGGGGGTTGAACCCAGGACCTCGTACATGGGAGGCAGGCACGCACCCCTGAGCTACATCTGCACCCCCCATTTTTTTTTTTTTTTTTTACCGGGAGGTCCCGGGGATTGAACCCAGGTCCCTCCATATGAGAGACAGATGCCCAACCATTTGAGCCATATCTGTCCCCCTGCACCCCCCATTTTTAAAATTGGGTGGTTCATTTCATTGAACTTTGTTTTTGTAGCATTAAATTTTTTTATTGTTGTGACATATTTATTATTATTATTATTTTTTTTTTTTTTTTTTAAGATTTTATTTTTTATTTATTCATTTATCCCCCCCTTGCTGCCTGTGCTCGCCAGGTCAGCCAACCATGCCGCGCGGGCAGGCCTGCCCTCACCAGGAGGCCCCAGGAACCGAACCCGGGGCCCCCCACATGGTAAACGGGAGCCCCACTGATTGAGCCACAGCCACCTCCCGTGACATATTTATTATTGAATTGAGAGGTCTTTATATGTTCTAGATACAAATCCTTTATAAGTATTTTATACATATATTCTCATACTTTATGGCTTGTCTTTTCATTCTCTTAATAGTGTCTTTCTAAAAGGAGAACTTTTCAATTTTGATGAAGTCCAATTTGTCATTTTTTTTTTCTTTTATGGGTTATGCCTTCTGTGTCATATCTAAGAAATATTTGCCTAACCCAAGGTCACAAAAACTTTCTCTTGCATTTTCTTTTAGAAGTTTAATAGGGAAATAAATTTTAAATAAAAGAATTAGGAGAGCTGAGGTGGCTCAAGCGAATGAGCACCTCTCTCCCACGAGAGGTCCCAGGTTTGGTTACCGGTCCTCCTAAAGAGAAGACAAGCAGACACAGAGCACACAGCGGATGGACACAGAGAGCAGACAGTGAGCACAAAACAAAGGGGGAGGGGAATAAATAAATAAAAATAAATCTAAAAAAAAAAAGAATTAGGGGCAAGAGTCATTACAAATACATAATACCAATACTAATGTTAATACATAATGTCATAACCAATACATAATTCTAGTAGGAATACAGCTTTTTCTGGTTATCAAGACTAACCGATAATGGAGTTAACATGGAACACTACATGCAGAGTTGATCAAAATCAACAACATCCAGGAAGCCATCCTCTGGATAGCCAGAGTTTGGTCAATAATGCACAATTAACCTACTCTTATTGAGGTATTAACACTTTCAGGGATGATATACTTTATTACGTGTGTTACAGATGATCTATAGACCATGGATAATAAGAGGTAGCGGAAAACTTTTCTGTGAATGAAGTGGTAAAACTGCTATAGAATATTAAAATATCTAAATTACTGTTTTAAAATCGTGCCTAAAACATCTTTATACTTTCTCTTGCTGAAATTAAGAGTAGGAAGGCATATCTAAAAAAGAAATACCAGCAACAATTCTTACTTCTTTTGCTTCCTTTGACTTAAGTCGGTCCAGATCACCCAACCTCATTTTTATTAGGTGCCCTGTAATTTCAGACATCCGTCGCTGATCTGAAGGTAAAAAACAGTAAATCTTACTTTTCATGAGGATAATTATAATTTATATTTGTTGAAGACTGCAATCAAGGTTTTATGAAAATGTCTTTTGATATTATTGAATAGACACATTTATCTATGTAGCTTTGAAAAATACGAGGCAGCAAGTGGCAAAATGATTTGTACATGGATAATTGTGCTGTTTTTTAGATTACTATAAACCAGCCAAAAACATATTCAATCATCTTCAGGCATGAAGTCTTCCCAAGTCATGGGAAGAAGTCAGTCTGAGAGAGACCTCAAAACCACAGATGCATAAAGCAATACCTTATCTACTGGGACTGTCTAATCAAACTTTGGTTGATACCCAAGAGAAAGTACAAATTCTGGGTCCACTGCAGCTGGAACCTTTACTTCCGTTCAGCACATTTCATAATATGGAAGGTATTTCTATCATCATTATTTCTATCCAAATTGCATGTTACTCAAATAATGAAAGTTACCATCTTCTCTTTGTGCATCCTGGTTGAATCGCAAAGATCTTGTGGCATCCCACTTATTCTTCTGCATACTTACACTATTGAAAAAAAATCAAACAAAAATCAGTGTCTCTGCTGTTTTAAGAGTGGACATCAGACTGGATTAAGGAGTGATACTCACATGAAAGGAGATGCATCTCTAGAAGTTGACTAAAAAAAAAGTAGACAATAGTAAGGCCCAATCAGAACATATTTACTGGTTATTATTATTGCTAATAAAAAGTTTATACTAATTGATCACTGGCTTTGTGCAAGGCACTGCACTAAGAGTATTACATACATTATTTCATTTAAGCCTTACAATAACTATGTGGGATAGACATGATTATTATCTCCATAATAAAACAGGTTTAGTGAGGTTAAGAAACTTATGCAAAGAGATACAGAGCTAGCATTTGAATCAATCTTTATGTGTCTGAGCACACAGCCCCAGCTTACACAATCTTTTAGAGGTCACTTATTCGTGTGCCTGTGGTACTTAACTCGAAGATGAATATACAACCTGTCTAATGTAATTGCGTGGATCTTGTCTTTCAGCCCCAGCCTTTCACACATTTTTGGAATCCATGGTTTCTCTTTTAGCAACTGTGGTTATTACTGTTCTCTTATTCCTATTTGACTTTTTACCCCTTCCTTCAAATGACATGGGGAAATAATTATTTGTAAAGGTCATAAAATATAATTTATTTTAAAATTTAAATATTAAAATCCATTTATTTATTTTTTGAATAAGTAATACTGGTTTGAAATTCAAAAGGTTCAAATATAGTGCATATAGCAAAAAGCCTCTTCCCAGACATTTAGCTCCTTTCCCTAAAGGCAACCAATCTGATATATTTCTTGTGTTGCTTTCCAGACATATTTTATGCATATACAAGGAAATCCACCTCTACATTTCCCCATCTATTTCACACAAACAGTAGCACACTATGCCACCATACATAATGTTCTGCATCCTCTTTTTTCACCTGTCAATATATCTTAGAGATCGTTGATCTTAATCTATAGAGAAACTCCTCATTTTTACACTGCCAGCATTCCATTGTGGTATTTGTTACTTTTCTTTTTAGATTTTTCCTGTCTATATTTGCTTGCTTATTTCTGATATGAACTTTAGCATAATAATAGATAATTTAGAGTTACCTTCTCCAATGCCTTTTCTTTCTTCTGAGCGCAGGGTGAAGACATCTGCTTCTTTGGTTGCTTAGTAAACTTCTTTGGCTTCTCCTTTTTCCCTAATAATGGAAGGTCAATTTTATAAACACAATTCCCACATAGCTCACCAATGTACTTGTTATTTCCAAACAATAACACTATTGTTGTTTTTTAATTAAAAAAAATAAATGATTGTTTTTTAAAACTAATAAATTACCTCTGGATAAAAAGTAAATACATGGAGAGGCCAAACTACAATTGCCTTTCAGGAGTTCATTTTAATTAATTTTCTTCTTTCTACTTGGTAAAAACCTTTGGGGAAACAATGAAAGCAATGAATTAAAAGTCTCAATGAAGTAAAATATAGGAAAACATTGGGGAAAACTACATGTATTAAAGAAGTACAAAGTTAGAGTACTTGCACATCCCAGTTTCAAAACTTACCACAAAATTACAGTAATCAAATAGTGTGATACTGGCATAAGGTAAAAAAAAATAGACCAATAGAAGATAAGTGAGAGTTCAGAAATAAACCGACACATCTATGACCAATTGAGAATAGTCTCTTCAACATATGGTGCTGGGAAACTAGAAATCGACCTAAAAAAGAATGAAATTGGACCCCTACCTTGCACCACATACAAAAAGTAACTCAAATGGATCAATGGCCTAAATGTAAGAGCCAAAACCATAAAACTCTTAGAAGAAAACATGGGACGGGGGGAGGGGGGGAGGTAGATTTTCAGGACATTGCATTAGGCAATGGATTCTTAGATATGATACCAAAAGCACAAGCAACAAGAAAAAATAGATAAATTGGACTTCAAAATTTAAAACTTTTGTGCATCAAAGGACATTTTCAAGAAACTGTAAAGCCAACCTTTGAATGGGAAGAAATATGAAATAATTTATCTGATAAGGTTGTAATGTCCATAATATATGAAGTCCTCCTACAACTCAACATCAAAACGTCAAAAAAAACAATAAAAATTTTAAAAATAGGCAAAAGATTTGAATAGACATTTCTCCAAAGAAGATATACGAATGGCCCATCAGCACATGAAAAGCTGCCATACACCATTAGCTATTAGGGAAATGCAAAACAAAACCACAATAAGACACCACTTCCCACCCACTAGGATGGCTATTATTTAAAAAATGAAAAGACAATAACAAGTATTGGTGAGGATGTGGCAAAATACCCTCGTGCATTGCTGGTAGTAATGAAAAATGGTGCAGTAGAAGAGTTTGGAGGTTCCTCAAAAAGTTAAACTTAGAATTACCATGTGATTCCACTCTTAGACATATACCCCAAAGAACTGAAAGCAAGAACTAAAAAAGAAACTTGTTCATCAATCTTCATAGCATCATTATTCACAACAGTCAAAAGATAGAAACAACCCAAATATCCATTGATAGATGAAAGGATTTAAAAAAATGGTATATCCATATAATGGAATATTATTCTGCCATAAAAGAAATGAAGTTCTGATACATGCTACAACATTAAATTTTAAAACATTATGCTAAGTGAAATAGGCCAAACACAAAAGTACAAATATTGTGATTCCACTTATATGAAATAGGTAGAATAAGCAAATTCATAAAGATAAAAAATAGTTAAAAGGTTACCAGGAGCTGGGGAAGGTGGTAAAATAAAGAATTATTGCTTAATGGGTAAAGAGTTTGTTTTGGGTGATGAAAAAGTCAGTAATGGAAGGTGGTAATGGTAAGTAACACAACATTGCAAAAGTAATTAATGCCACTGAATTATACACTTAAAAATGGTTAAAATGGCAAATTTTATGTTGTATTTATGTCATTACAATAAAAAACCATATATATATATATATACACACACATACACACATATACATGTATATTTTTCTGATTTTAACTCAACAGTAGAGTTATCTTGTATCAAATTTTTATATAAAATATGACCATAACTTAGAAAAACACAATTTAAGAATGGTGGGAAAGAGGGATTCATAAAAACATTTTAATGCGAATATTCTGTCCTGATTTTGTGATAATCAGGGTAGACTAAACATTCGCTATATTAGAAACTATGCATGTGTCCCCAGACCTATTTTTCTCCCTAAGTCTGGGTTTTAGAATGCTGGTGATAAACCAAGCCTGATTTATTATACAACCATCCTGTATGGGAAATGACTGTAACTCTAGATATCTTTGGTCAACCTTAAGAGATACAGCAGAGGGGGCGGATGTGGCTCAAATTGTCGGGCATCCGTCTCCCATATGGAGGGACCTGGGTTCGATCCCCAGGACCTCCCGGTAAAAATTAAAAAAAAAGAAAAATATAGAAGGTGCGAGGGCTGCCAGGCCCCATGCATGGGTGCACCGTCAAGCCCTGCAAGCAGGTACGCTGCCAGGACCCGCACATGGGTGAGCCCCCCAGGCCCCATGCATGGGTGTACCATCAGGCCCCACTGAGCCACACAGCAAGATGATCCATAACAGGAGAGTGACAAAAGGGAGAGCCAAGACGAGACACGCCGAAAAACCAGGAACTAAGGTGGGGCAGGGCGTAGGACGCCTCTCTCCCACATCAGAGGTTCCCAGGATCAAATCCTGGTGAAGACAGGAGGAGAAGGATGAGAAGAGAGGGCAGGAAACAGACACAGAGAATTGCCCAGCAAATGGACACAAAAGTTTTGAGTTGGAGTTCTGATGCTGAGCAAAAATGGGGGGGAGGGGGGAGGAATAAAAATAGATAAAAGTAAATAATAATAATAGGGTGGGTTGGGGGAAAAATACAGCAAATATAAGGTATGGACTATAGTTAGTACTAGAGTAAGATTTTGATGATATTCTTTCATAATTTCTAACAAATGTTTCACAACAAAGCAAGGTATTGGTGGTGGAGTGATGTATGGGAGCCCTGTATGATGTTATGCATGTTTGTTTTGTAAGTTCACAACTTTTACTTTATACTTATTGTTTATGTATGTTCATGTATGAATGATATACTTCAATAATTTTTTTTTAATTAAAAAAAAAATTAAGACTTTTGTTCAGGTAGGAGGTAAGGGGATGTAAAGGTAATAATGGAGGTAGGATAGCAAAGATTTTGGAGATTTGGGATAAATTTTTCTGGACTTGGGCATTCTTAGAGTTAATATTCTGAAACTATTCTGGCTGACAGCTTAGGAGAGACAGAAGAGGGGCAGAAAAGAAGAAGGAGAAAGAGGTATTACTCTAAAAACAGCTTATTAGCTGGGGAGCGGATGTGACTCAAGCAGTTGAGCACCTGCTTCCCACATGGGAGGTACCGGATTCAGTCACAAGTGCCTCCAAAAACAAATAAACAGACAACAAGCAAACAAACAAAAAAACCTCTGAGTTGTCAGAGGAGCCAATGTGGCTCCTCTGAGTTGTCAGATGAGCCAATGTGGCTCAGTGGTTGGGCGCTGGCTTCCCACGTGCGAGGTCCTGGGCTCATTCCTCGGCCCTAGTACCATAAAAAAACAAACAAAACAAAAACCAGCTTATTAGCATAAGAATAATACACTGGGTAAATGTTTTCTGAACATCAATTGTCTGTATACCATCTGTGGTAGTTTGATATAGTTACGGATTCCAAAAATAGATATTGGATTATGCTTGCAAACTGGTCTGTTCCTCTGGGCATGATGAAGTTATGATTAGGTCTTTGATTGGGCCATGTCAGTAGGACGTTAATTCCCTGCCCCTGGTGGGCAGGGACTCAGAGATAAAACTACATGGCAGAGCAGAGGAGTTAGTTGGAGTTTTGAGTTGGAGTTCTGATGCTGAGTTTTAATGCCGGAACCTGGGGAAGTAAGCACACAGAGAAGCTTGGTCATGAGGAAGGAGAGAAGGCCCCAGGAAAAGAGACGAGTCGTTTGCCTGACAGTTAACAGCTGACTTTGTGGAAGGAGTTTGGCAAAGCCTAGAGAGCCTCATAGTCTACAGATGACCTTGTGGAAGAAACAGAGCAGCTGAGCCTGGAGAGAAATGGAGCCCTGGGAAGACAGGAACCCAAGAAGCCTGAACCCTGGCAAACATCGGCAGCTGTCTTGCTCCAACATGTGGCCAGACTTTGGTGAGAGAAGTAACTTATGCTTTATGGCCTGGTAACCGTAAGCTTCTACCCCAAATAAATACCCTTTATAAAAACCAACAGATTTCTGGTATTTTGCATCAGCACCCCTTTGGCTGACTAATACACAATCTATACAATTTTTGTTATATAATTTAAAGGGAAACTTTATATTACTATTATAAATGAAAAACCTGTGTAATGTGTTACATAGAAGATAACTTTGAAGATATAATTATCTGATGTACTAGCAAATGATCCAAGGCAGGCAGAAACTTGAGAGTTTACACTGGAAAGGTGTATGACATAAGAACTGTGAAATTTGTGGCTGTCTTGTGTGAAAGTACTTCCTAACCTCCTCAGCTCAGGGAGGAAAACTGCAGCCTTGTGAGTTCTAGGAGGATAATAGAGTTCAAAGAACCAGAAAAACTTGAAATATAAAGGGGACATTTTGGAAGATAGTGAGGACCGGAGATCTAAAATCTGAGTATAAACTCTACCCAAATTCTAGGTGAGTGTTAATCATGCAAGTACAAGGAAGACCCAAGAAGCTCAGCAAAAAGGCAGGCAGAAACCAGGGCGACCTTTGCAAAACAGAACTTATCCTGGTTAGATTTGATAGTTTCTTGTGCCTTGATTGAATGCTTTCCTCAACCTGTACACAGCTTGTCCTGCAGACAGAAGAAGCCTTACTGGCTTGAGGTATTGGAGGACAGAACTTGGGACCAGAAAAGCAACTAGAAATCTAAGGGGAACAACTAAGTGAGTAAGCCCCAAAATCTGAATAAAAATTTTATTTAAATCTATGGTTGACTACTCAACTATACTTGGAGTGACTACTAGGGGCCAGGCTAAATTTGAAGCAATAAGTGGCAAAAAAAAAAACATGTAGAGACATCACCTGTTCACACCATGCGAGAAGACAGGTTTTGCAGTTTGAGTGCAGGCAAGTTAACTGAACACTAGAACAAAAAAATCAACAATGCTCAGAAGAACAAAACAGATTTCAGAGTTGTCACAAGGATAATCTGCAATGTCCAGTTTTCAACCAAAAGTTATGAGAAAAAGAAAGTGAAAAGTGTGACACACTCAGAAAATAAGCATGTAGTAGAAATTAATTCTGAGAAGACCTGCATGTTGGATTTAGCAGATATGTTTAAAAAGCAACTACTGTAAATATGTGAAAAGGGAAAATAGTATTATTAAGTATAAACACATAGGGTATCTCGATAGAGTTACAGAAACTATAAAAGAAGAATCAAATGGAAATTCTAGAGCTCTATAACACAATAATTGAATTAACAAATTTGCTAAATGGGATCAAGAGAAAATCTGAAATGGCAGAAGAAACAATCATTGAAGGTACAGATAGTGCAATAAAAATTATCCAATACATAGAACAAAGAGAACAAAAGATCGAATAAAAACAAACAAATCCTCAGAGACCTATGGGACAAAACCAAAAGGTCTAACATATGTGTAAATGGAGTGCCAAAAGATGAGTGAGAGAAAAATGGCAGAAAAAAATACTTGAAGAAATAATGACTATAAAGTTCCCAAATTTGGTGAACAACAACTTACAGATCCAAGATGTTCAACGAACCCCAAGTAGGCTAAACACAAAGAAAACCACACCTGGGGACATCATAGTCAAGCCCCTAAAGTCAAAGATAAAAAGAAAATCTTGAAAGCAGCAAGATAAAAAGGGCACATTACATGTAGGGAAAAATGATACGACTTATGGCTGACTTCTCATCAGAAACAATGCAGGTCAGAAGACACTGGAATGACATGTTTAAAGTGTTGAAAGGAAAAAAGTGTAAACCAAGAATTTTATATTGAGCAAAACTATATTTCAAAATCAAAAGTGAAACAGACATATTAGATAAATAAAAAGGAGAGAATTCATTACAAGCAGATCTGTACTATAGAAAATAATGGAGGAAGTTCTTCAGAATGAAAGAAAATGACACCAGATGTTAACTGAGAAAGGGAAAATAGTAAATATAAAAGACTAAATTTATATATATTTTCTTTTGTTTCCTCACTTTCTTTAAATGATGTGCAACTATTTAAAGCAAAAAAATCATAATACTGCTGGGTTTATAATGTATATAGATATAATACATATGATAACAACAGCACACAAAGGAGTGGGCAAATTGAACTATACTTTTTCAAGGCTCTTATATTTTACCTTAAGTGATTTACATAAGCTTTAGATGCTTATTGTAATCTTTAGGACAACCACTTAAAAATATAAAGACTTATAACTTAAAAGCCAATACAATAATTGAAATGGTACACTAAAAGTATTTTCTTTACACACAAAAAGCAGAAAAGGTGATACAGAGAATCAAAAACATTAGAGACAAATAGAAAACAAATAGCAAAACAGCAGACCTAATACAACCATATCAAAAATGCATGAAATATAATGAAATAAGTGCTCCTATCAAAAGGCACAGATTGTCAAACTGGATAAAAAAGCAATTCCCAATATTATGCTCTCTATGAGATATGCACTTTAAATTAGAAATCACATAAATGTTTAAAACAAAATGATAGAAAAAGATATGCCATCAAAATAGTAAACAAAATAAATCTAGAGTGGCTATATTAATATTAGACAAAAAAGATTTCAAGAAAAGTTGTTTTACTACAGAAAAGAGGGATCTTTTATAATGATAAAAGAGTCAATGCACTATTATATATGTCTATGTATATATGTGTGTGTGTGTACCTGATCACAAAGCTCCAACAAAGCAAAAACTGACAGACTTGAAAGAAAAAAACAGATAAATTAAACAATTATAGTGAGACATTTCAATATCTCTCTTTGAGTAATTGATAGAACAAGTAGTCAGAAAATAAGCAAGGTTTGTACCAGATAATGAAACTAACCTGATCTGATAGACCACTCCACCAACAGCAGAATTCACATTCCTTTTAAAAGTATATAGAACATTCAGCAAGACAGACCAGACACTGGGCCTTAAAACATGTCTTAAATTTTAAAGGGTGAAACCACATACAGTATTTTTCTTACCATAATTAAATTAGATATCTATAACTGAGAGGCATCAGGAAAATCTGAAAAATTTTGGAAATTAAACAACACATCTAAACAACATATGGGTCAAAAAAGAACTCATAAGGGAAATTAGAAAATATTTTGTACTGAATATAAATTAAAAGAAGGTAAGTCAAAATCTGTGGGAAATAAAGCAGTGCTCAGAGAGAAATTTGTAATTTTAAAACCTTATATTAGAAAAGAAGAAAGATAAAAAAATCTACCTATAAGAAGCTAGAAAAAGAAATTAAGCCCAATGTAAGTACAAGGAAGAAAATAGTAAGTATAAGAGTGAAAATAAATGAAATAGAAAACTGATAAACTATGGGGGAAAAAATCAATGAAATCAAAAGCTACTTAATTTGAAAAGATCAATAAAACTGATAAACCTCTAACTAGACTGCTCAAGAAGAAAAAGATAAGATACAAATTACCAATGTCAGGAATGAAAAATGGGACTTCACTCCAGGTTCTTCAGACAGAAAAGGATAATAAGAAAACAATATGAGTAACTTTATGCTAATAAATTTGACAATTTATATAAAATGGGCAAAAATTCCTTGAAAGACACATCATCAAAACAGATTCAAGAAGAAACAGAAAACTTAAATAGCCCTATATTTAAAAAATTGAATTCATAATTTAAATTCCTCCCATAAAGAAAACTTCAGGTCTACATAGCTTCACTGCTGTATTTTATCACACATTTAAGGGAGAAATCATATAAATTCTACACAAACTCTTTCAGAAAAGAAAAGTGAAGGAACACCTTCTAGCTAATTTTATGAGGTCAATATTAACCTCATATCAAAACTTGAAAAAGAGGAATGCAGATATGGCTTAAGCGATTGGGCTCCTGTCTACGATATAGGAGGTCCAGGGTTCAATTCCTGGGGCCTACTGGTGAAGGCAAGCTGGCCTACACAGTGGCTGTCTCAAGCGAGTGCTGGCCCGAGCAGAGAGCTGGCGCAGCAAGATGATGCAAGAAAAAGAGACACAGAGGAGAAACAACAAGAGATGCAGCAAATCAGGGAGCTGAGGTGGTGCAAGAGATTGAGTGCCTCTCTCCCACACGGGAAGGTCTCAGGATCGATTCCTGGTGCTGCCTAAAGAGAAGACAAGCAGACACAGAACACACAACAAATGGACACAGAGAGCAGACAGTGAGGGCAAAAACAATGGGGGGAGGGGAGAATAAACAAATCTTAAAAAAAAAAAAAAACTTGAAAAGACATCACAAAGAAACTATAATTATCCCTCATGAACATACACAAAAACACAAAAACCCTTAATAAAATATTAGCAAGTTAAATCCAACAATATATAAAAAGAATAATATATCATGGCTAAGTGGAGTTTATCCCAGAAGATTGGTATAATATTCAAAAAACAAGGTAATTCATCATATTGATGTAATAAAGGATGAAGGAGAAAACCTAAACCTATATGATCATCTCAATAGATGGAGAAATAGTATTTGACAAAATTCAACACTCTTTCACTATAAAAACTAAGCAAACTAGAAATAGAGAGGGACTTTCTCAACCTTATGAAGGATACTTATGAGAAACCAACAATAACATTACTTGCTTAATGACAAAAGACTGAATGCTTAACCCTTAAGATCAGGAAAAAAGCAAGAATGTCTATTCTCACCACTTCTATTCACATTAGGTCCTAGCAAGTGCAAAAAGGCAAGTCAAAGAAACAAAAGACATACAGATTGGAAAGGAATCTAAATGTGAAGAACTAATAAGTCAGTTTAGTAAGGTCATAGGCTACAAAGTCAAGGAAAGATCAAACTGTATTTCAATAAAGCAGCAATGACAACCGGAAACTGCAAAAAATCCATTTATAATAGCATAAAAATACTTGGGAACAAATTTTTAAAAAGATTTTCAACATGTACATACTGAAGCTACAAAACATTATTGAGAGAAATGAAAGAAGACTTAAATAAATGGAGAGAGATTCCATGTTCATGGATTGGAAGACTTGCCATTGTAAAAACGGGCAATTCTCCTCAACCTGACATATGGGTTCAACACAATCCCAATAAAACTCCCAGCAGAATATCTGTAGAAATACCCACACTGATTCTGAAATTTATAGGAAAGACAAAGCACCTAGGAAGCCAAAATAATTTAAAACAAAGAACAATATTGGAAGACTCATACCACCTGATTTCAAAAGCTCACTAAAAACTATGGAAATGAAGACACTATGGTCTTTACTGTATTCTGTAAAGACGGATATACAGATCAAGGAAGAGAACACAAAGTCCAAAAATAGACCCACATGTAAATGGTGAATTAATTCTTAACAAATGTGCCAAAATAATCCAATAGGGAAAAAACCGTCTTTTTGACAAATGGTACTGGAATAATCGGCTATCCCCATGGAAAAAAAGGAACCTCAACCTTTAACTCATACCATATTCAAAAATTAACCTAGAAGGGATCAAAGATTTAAATAAAAAAATCTAAAATCAGACAACTTCTATAAAATATGCAAAAAATCTTTATGACCTGGTGGGTAGGCAAAGATTTCTTAGCTATTAAAGCATGAACCAACCATAAAAGGAAAAACTAAAAAATTATAGAGTTCATCATCATTTGTTCTTCAAACATCATCATTAAGGAATAGAAAAGGCAAGTCACAGACCTGGAGAAAATGTGTGCAAAACATATAAGTGACAAAGGACTTGTATCCAAAATGCAGAAAAAATCCTTACAATTCAATAATAAGCAAACAATCCAAAAAAGAAAATAAAATAACCCAGCAATTCCACTCCTAGGTATCTACTCAAGAAAAATGAAAACGTATGTCCACACAGACTTGTATACAAATGATCATAGCAGCATTGTTCATAATAGCCAAGAATGGAAAACAACCAAAATATCCATGAAATGGTGAATGGCTAAGCAAACTATGGTATATCCATAAAATGGAATAGTAGTCAGCAATAAAGAGGAACAAACCATTGAAACATGAAACAACATGGATGAACCTCAAAAACATCATACTAAGTAAAAAAAGCCAGATATAAAAGACCGCTAATGATTCCATTTATATGAAATTCTAGAAAGGTAAACTACAGGGACAAAAGATTAATGGATGCCTTGAGGTGAGGATAAGGAAAGGGAATTGAGTGTAACAGGCCAGGAACTTTTTGAGATGATTTTTTATATCTTGATTTTAGTGCTGTTTCACAACTATATTCCAAAATTCATCGGATTGTACATTTAAAATTGGAAGTTTTATTACATATAAATTATACCTTAATCAAATTGTGGGGGAAGAAAACATAGTAACACTTTACCCTTGATTAATTATGAATGAAAAATAATTGAGAAAGGAAATTTTTTTCACCTTGGGATTCAATGTGTTAGAAAATATATGCAAAACTTGGAAATAAGACAAAACAAGGGAAGCATGTCCTTTCAGTGTCCCAATAGAGCACTATTTAATAGGCCTGCCTAAGAATTAATCCTCTAATAGAATATCCCCATGTTTGACCTTGCTATCTACTATTGTCTGAGGGCCCAAACACTGAGAAGTTACATGGTAACTTGCAGATTTTTATACCTAATTGAGATGCAAATGATTTCTACCTAGTAGAAAAGATAACCCCAAATGTTATGGGTTTATTGCCTTGTAGGACACTAATCAATTCTGTGTCAAACTTCCAATATTATTTTAACATTCTTTTTTCAAATGCCTATAAATACCTAAGTCTTTAAATGCTCTTTGAACTAACTTTACAGGCTGTTTCCCTCATTAAGAAATTGAATAAATTTTTGACACAAGTTCATTCTATATTTGTATAATAGTCATGTTTTTAATTAAAAAATACTTTGATCTTATGTAATGCCTCATTTCAGTGACGCTCCAAATCATCTCATGTACAATGAGTTGTGTTGCATATTTTGAGAAACCCAACGTTATATACCTGAAGTGAAAATTTAGAGGACTGTTTCTCAGATCATTGTACTTTTCTTTATAACTTTCTGCATATTCTGTGATGGTGGCAGGGGGCGGGAATCTGGATGGAACCACCTGCCTTTCTTTTTTCCATGTTAAGATCTACCAAGTAGACTTTTAAAGCCAACTCTTCATTCCTTGCATTAAAGCATTCAGAATATAATTCCTACATAAATTGTGAGACCTGATTTTTTTTCTCTTTTTTGTTTTAGACCTGATTTTAATTTAGAAATTAATACTTTGCTTCTTGGATACTTCTTCTTCATCTCCAACTTCATCTTCCGTGACCTCAGATCCAGTGGTATATTCTTCTTCTTCTGAAAATAATGACTGCTGTTTCTAAATTGAAAAAAAAAAAAACAACCCAAATACATGCTATTACAAATGAAGTATTACCACATCTCTAATTCTTTCTTTCAAAAACATTTATCTAAATGTATTTTGAATGTATAAACCAAAGAAGAGCTGATAAAATGACCACTGGTTTAGCACAACATACAAAAAAATGTAGATAAGAATTTCTACATTTAGAATAGGATCACATTACATCAGATACTTTTGTTGTATTTTCTTCACACAACTGAGCACAGTGAAAGGCATATAATAGCTACTTAGGTAATATTTGCAGAATTGCAGTGCTATCACTCAACCGAATGTATGTCCTTTGATATTAAAATTAAATCTAATCACTCAACCATATCCACATTAGATTCCTGCATCTATCCTCTCTACTCTCTGCCATCACTGACCCAAATTCCTATTTCATACTGATGGTATTGGTTGCAGATGGCACAGCAATGGCAAACAGATAAAAAAATCACTCCCCAGTGTGACAGAGTTGACTCAGTTGTGGTTTTCCTACACATGGCTCTTCTGCCCCTTCTATTCGAACCTAGAGTTAGTACTAGAGCTGATAGGTGTATGTCCAAGAGACTTGAACCTTTGGGCTGTCCATGCGCCAGCTGGGCCCTGAATCTCAACAGAGTTACAACACATACTCTGTCCAGTTCATTGGATGCACCCAGGACAACTAACAAGCAGATGACGATGGACAACGACTATCCCAAGGAACAGAGTCAGTCTACAACTGCAAGCAAGATAATCCCATCTATCTGCCCCATGGGATCTAAGCCCCTTCTCACTTAGAAGCAGAGTGGGCATCTCCATCCCAGAATCTTCAGGATTAGGGAATGAACAATGGACTAGATAGACTTACTCTACTCTACTTTAGACTTATTGTGATTCTAGCAATGGGAGAACTTTTATCATTGATGTGGAGGCAGTGACCACCACAGGTTCTGAGAAGAGGGAGAGGAAAAATAGGTGTAATATGGGGGCATTCTCGGGACTTGGGAATTGTCCTGAATGACATTACAGTGTCAGATACAGGCCATTATATATCTTGTCATAGCTTACAAAGTTATGACCATGCGTAGTGGCAATACTCCAAAATGTGTTCATCAATTTTAACAAATGTACCACACTAATGAAGAATGATGTTAATGTGGGAAAGTGTGGGAGGGGTAGGGAGCGAAGCATATGAGAATCCCTTATAATTTTTATGTAACATTTATGTAATCTAAGTATCTTTAAAAAAAATTTTTAAGTATATGTATAAATATATATAAATCAACCAATCAATCAAACTGAACAACTGGAACTTAATAGAGTGTTGGTTTGTTCAATGCTGTAAATGTGATTTTAAAGTGACTAAAAATAAGTCACTTAGCCTAACATATGGATTATGCAGCCAGACAACAGAGTATCTGTCTTAACTTAATGGCATGTTTATTAAAAACAAAATTATAAAAGTTGAAAATTTATCAATTAAAATACTGAAACATTCTTTAAATTAAACTTTAGGAAAAAAAAAGAATAAAAGAAACAAAAAAATAAATCAAACTTTAGGAAAAAAGAGATGAAAGCTGAATATAATCATTCATTTACCAGTTGCAGAGTCCAGTTTTTCAGTGACAAGAACTATAAAAAAGACAGAGGAATAAGAAATTAATAAATCTGCATCTACCCAGATTGTGGTTCTTTTGTTATTTTTCACATAGATTTTATAGAAGAGTTGAAAAAAGTGACAAGTTTTCAAGGCTTGAAAATTTAAAACTCAAGCTAAAAAATGCATTAATATTATACTATTTAATACCCCCTGTATAAAGGAAGATGTGGATGTTAAAAAAAAAGAAAAACAAAAACAAAATCATTTTCCAGTGCCATTTCCAAAGGACAAGTAAATCACATGTAGAGATAATATAATTCAATCATATTTTAATGTTTATGTTTTTCACAAATTAAGGAACCAGATTATATATGGACATTCAAGAACTCTAATTTGTCATTTTGTATATAATTAATAAATGTTAATGACTGAATATTTATATAGTCCTCTGGAGTTTATAAAGCACTTTACATGGAATATTTCACTTTCTCAAGTCAAGCTACTCTAATCAACACAAGGGCAAAAAGTTCACAGGCAAATAGAAATTCCCTGGTCTTTAGTAACAGGAGTCAAAGGAATCAAAGCTTTCCAGTCACTTAAAAAATATAATTTCAGTTTTGAAGACTGAAAAAATTAAATGCATTCTTGGTTACAATTTTTAAAACAGAATTTCATACAGAAGATCATTTCTAGAACTACCAGGGGGCAAAATATCCTATTTATACTACCTTCATTCCTCAAATCATTATTTGTCCATAATAAAACCCCTGAAGAGCATGTTACTATTTTTTTCAAAACTTAAATATATTAGTTATTAATTGTTCGAGGGTAAGGAATGTCCCATTACCCTTATAATCCTATTAACTCAGCATACCTTAGTATTAGGTACTAATACTAGATTAGATAGTGAGTAAATGCTTGATTAAATTTTCAATTTCCATTTAAACTGGTCAGATTCCTGTCAAAGTATTAAATGCCATTAGTTGTTTATATCAATAAAGAATAATTGAAACAATTTACTCACAGCATTGAGTTCCCCAGTTTTTGGGCCCCATGGTGTATTTGGCTCCAGTAAAACATCACAGTCTAAACTCTTTTCATCACAGGGGCCAACCCCAGACTCACTTGAAAGAAAAAGACATTCTTAAAAATGTAAACACGAATGATATCTTTTTTATTTAATATTTTGCAAATCACTCCTGGGAAAGAAATATAGTTAGTTCCTAAGTATTGGGTATGCCACTGCAACATTTACATTTCCTAATTCATCTGGTGATTCACCTCACAGAAGTAACTCCATAGAGGAGAGTGCCATAGCACAAGGACCACATTTGTCAGGTGGTGAAACGGGCTGCCATGACTGTACTGCTTTGGGAACAGCCCCTATTAAAGGGTCCTGCCAACCTCTAACCCGAAAGCCTGCTGCCATGACGAAGTTATAGAAGTGACTTCAGAAATTAATGAATTCTAAGAGTTCAAACTTATGAAAAGATGATCTCAACCATCAACTTTTTTTTTCTTTTCTTCTGGCTGAATCAATCAAATATGTAAGAAGGGCTAAAGTCACTTGGGGGAAAAAAACAAACTCAAAATTGGATTGAGAGTCCCAACCTTTTTAATAACCAAGGACCACTTTCATTAATTTTTCCTCCCCTTGGACCTCCAAAACTTAAGTGTTTTGCCTAGCAAAAACATCTGTTTTCTCTTATTGTAAGTTAACATATAGCTCCATTTAAGCTTTCAGAAATAATGCAAACTATTTGAGGACTGAACTCAAATAGGAGACAGGAGAATCTGAGATAGCAGCTACTAAATAAAGCTGCAGTACAGTGGCTTTGTTTTTGTTTCTCACCTAACAGTGTCTTTAGAAAAAGGCACGACAATGACATCTCTGTGCTTGAGCAGATCGTCCAGTATTCTAGTAGTTGGATAGGACAGCAAATTTCCACCTTCACCTCGATCACAAAGAGCAACCAGATGCTCCCTCACTTTACAACCCTGTCAGGTAAGAGACACTATATTAGAGAGGTTGGTTCATTAGAGAAACATTCCTTTAAAGATCACTGCATGTTTTTGTTCTTTAATGCCCAGCCATATAAACGATTTTTACAAAATTTTTGTTGGGAAAAATAATACTCATACAGAAAAGAACAAGAAACATAAATGTGCAGCTTAACAAATACCCAAGAATATCCATCACCCTCCACATTAAGAGACAGAACACTGCCAACATTCCAGGAGGCCCAGGTGCACATTCCCTATCGTAACTGCCTCCCTCCTTCCAAAAGGTAACCTCTATCCTGGGTTTTTATGGAGATCTCAGTTCCTTCCTTTTCTTTATACTTTTACCACTTCAGGATGTATCCTTAAACAGTTCCTTTGTTCAAATTATTATAATTCAACCATGTTATTCCATGTAACAATAACATTTGCTTTTATGGACAGTATTCCAATGAATGAAGATACATAATTTGCTGATCTATTCTACTGTTGATGGATGGGTTGTTTCCAGCTTGGGGCTATTAAAATTATATTCCTATGAACATTTTTTCACGTTTCCTGGTACACAAGTATACATGTGTACCAAATTACGCTGCTACCAACAGCACAGCAGAGTTCCTTGTTGTTCCATATCCTTGCTAATACTTGGGCAGATATTTTAATTTTAGTCATCCTGGTGGGTGTGTAGCAGAATCTCATTGTGGTTTTAATTTGCATTCCCCCAATTATAAATGAGATTGAGCTCCTTTTCATGTTATGACAACTTCGTTTTTTCTTACCCCAAGTGCCTATTGTCTTTTTCCTATTGATTTGCAGTTTCTAACAAATATATTCTTAATCTGAACCTTTTATGGATATGTGTTGCTAGTAATCCTTCCAACACGTGTGTTTGTCTTCTCAGTCTCAATTTATTTAAAGTAATTAATGTACTTGAAGTTACCATTCTCTTTTTGTGGTATTATCTTTTAATTGCTTTATTAAAAGCAATTTTCCTTTTACATACAGCCTTTGCGTGTGTGTGTGTGTGAATAGTATAGGGTAGAAGTCCAATTTCATTTTTTCTACTTATGTCTGTCTACTCTTTGTTATTATTACCCTGTCTTAATAACCACAGTTTATAATAAATCTTAGTATCAGGTGAAGCAAGCCTTTCTACCTTTGTCTTCTTTGAAAGTATCTTGGCTATTCTTGGTTCTCTGTGTTTCCATACAAAACCATCAGCTTAGCTTAACTGGATTTTTTATTGAGATTCCATCGATCTAGATATATCGGTTTGGGGAGCATTTCCATCTTTACGATATTGCACTGTCCAATCTGTGAACATGGTCTAACACTCCAATATCTAGTCTTCTTTATTTTCTCTCAATAATGTTTAATGTTATCTATATAGAGATCTTACACATATTTTGTTAGGTTTCTTCTTAGGTACTTGATATTGTAAATGCTTTCTTTTTTAAAAATTTCATTTTCTAACTCTGATAGTATAAAGAAATACAAATAATTTTTGTAAATTGATTTTTTTCTTTTAAAAATTTATTGAAGTATATCATTCATACATGAATATACATAAACAATAAATGTATAGTAAGAGTTGTGAACTTACAAAAAAACATGCATATCATCATACAGGGCTCCCATATAGCAACTTCCCTAAATTCTTAATTCTAACAATTTATCTGTAGATACTTTATGGTTTTCTATGTATACAGTATCATCTACAAATTATGAGCTTTGTTTCTTTTTCAATCCTTATATCTTTAACTTCTTTTTCTTGTATTAATATACTTTCCAGGAAATCCAGTTCAATTTGAATAGAATTGTGGTGACAATGGCATCCTTATTATGTTCCCAATCTTAGGATGTTTCACTACTAAGTGTGGTATTTTCGGTAAGTTTTTTTTCATTAGCTATTCTTTATTGGATTAAATCATTTTCCTTTTATTCCTGAATTTGGAAATAATTTTTTTTTGTTTTTAACCCTGAAAAGATGAAGTTTAAAAAAAAATATATATATATATATTTGCATCTTTGGAAAAGATTTTCTGTTATTACAGCAAATTACAAGGAAAGGTTGTCTCATGTTAAACTAACATTACATCCCTGGAAATTGACTCAGCTTGGTCATGGTAAGTACTCTTTTTATGTACTGCTAGATTTAGATGCCTATTTTATTTATAGTTTTTTGCATTTATATTCATGAATAAGTGTCCTTTAATTTTCCTTATCCATATTCTCACCAGGTTTTCTTATCAAACTTACATTTGCCTCATGGAATGATTTGGGAAGTGTACTTTTTTCATTCCCTGGAAAAGTGTGTCTAAGACTGGCATTATTGCTTCCTTAAAGTAGTTGGCAGAATATGCTGGTTCAGGAGTCTGGACCTGGAGTTTTCTTTGTTTAAAATAGTTTTTACTGCTTCAATTTCTTTAAGAGTTAGACGGCGGCTATTTAGACTTTTTATTTCTTCTTGTATCAGTTTTGGTAAGATGTTATTTATCCAGGAATTGTCCAATTCATCTATATTTTCAAACATATTGGCATACAGTTGTTCATTATATCTTCTTATTCTCTTTTAATGTTTACATGATCTGCAGAGATATCTGTTCATAATCTTGATGTTGGTTGTGTCTTCCTTCTCTTTTTTCTTAACTGGTCAAACAAATAAAGGAGGTTTATAAATTTGGTTATTTATTTCCTTCTATTTCCTTTTATTGCTTTTTGTGGTGGTTTGAAGTATATATACCCTAGAAAAGTATGTTCTTAAAGTTAATCCATTCCTGTGGGTGTGGACCCACTGTAAGTAGGATCTTTTGGTGAATAATATCTTAAGATGTGACCCACCTCATTCAGGGTAGGTCTTAATCCTCCTTTTGGAGTCCTTTGTAAAAGAATGAAACTCAGACAAAGAAAAGAAAGCCACAGAAGCAAGAAGCTGAAAGCAATGAAACCTGGAAGGGAGAGAGACCAGCAGATGCTGCCATATGCCTTGCTATGTGACAGAGGAATCCAGGATCGCTGGCAGCCAGTCTTCAGGAAGAAAGTATTGTTTTGATGATGACTTTAGATATGGGCATTTTCATGGCTTCAAAACTGTTATCTTTTAAGCTAATAAATGCCCATAATTATCACCAATGCATTTTATGGTATTTGTTTTCAGCAGCTTAGTAAACTAAAACACTTTTTTATTCTTCTAGGGATGGATCCTTAATTCACTAATTTTTAACCTTTCTTTTCCTGAAATATGCCATAAGCTCTAGCTATATCCCATATATAATGATGTGTGGTTTTTTAAAACATCATCTATTAATTTTATTATTTATTTATGCATTTATTATAAAATACACATAACGTAAACCCATTTTAACCATTTTTAAATGTACAATTCAGTGACATTAAGTACATTGACAATTTGTGTAACTTCAACTAGTATCTATCTCCAGGACACTTCCACCATCCCAAACAGAAACTCTATATCCATTAAGGAATAACCTCCCCTTTTACACTCCCTCCAACCCCTAATAACCACTATTATGCTTCCGGCTCTATGAGTTCGCATATTCTACATATTCTCAAATAATTTGATTCATATAGTATTTATCCTTTTGTATCTTGCTTATTTCACTTAGCATCCAACTTTTCGATTCAATGATTCTATTTTTTTTCTATTCACTATTTCATTTATCTCTGCTCTAATATTTATTTCGTTCCTTCTACTAACTTTGGGTTTAGTTTGCTTTTCTTTTCCTAATTCCTCTAGGTGTGAAGTTAGATTATTGATTTGTGATTTTGTTTCTTTTTTAATGTAGGAATTTACAGGTATAAATTTCCCTCTGATAACTGCCTTTGCTGTATCCCATAAGTTTTAGTTTGTTGTGTTCTCATTTTCATTTATCCCTGAGTATTTTCTAATTTCTCTTGTGATTTCTTCTTTGATCCACTGATAGTTGAGTGTGTTGTTTAATTCACACATATTTGTAAAATTGCCAGTTTTCCTTCTATTTTTTAGCTCTATTCTTTTGTGGTTGGAGAATATTATTTCCATTTTTATAAATTTATTACGATTTGATTTGTGCCCCAACATATGGTTTATCTTAGAAAATGATCCATGTACACTTGAAAAGAATTTGTATTCTGTTTTTGGGTGAAGTGTTCTATAGATGCCTGTTGAATCTAGTTGGTTTATAGTGTTGTTCATGTCCTTTATATTCTTAATGATCTTCTGTCTACATATTCCATCCATTATTAAATGTGTTGTATTGATTTCTCCTATTATTAATTTAGAACTGTGTATTTCTCCCTTCAATTCTGTCCATTTTTTGCTTCATGTATTTTGGGTTAGGTGTGAATATGTTTATAACTGTTACAGCTTCTTGTAGGATTGAACATTTTATCAATATGTGATACTCTTTTTTAAAAATTTTATTTTATTTATTTATTCCCCCCCTCGTTGTTCTCAGTGTCCATTTGCTATATGCTCTCTGTGTCTGCTTGTTTTCTTTTTAGGAGGCACTGGGAACAGAACCCGGGACCTCCCATGTGGAAGAGAGGCACTCACTCACTTGAGCCATCTCACTGATATGTTGTGTCTCTGTCTTTCCTCTTTGTGTCTCTTTTGTTGTGTCAGCTCGCCTTCTCCAGGAGGCACCAGGAACTGAACCCAGGACCTCCCATGTGGTAGGTGGAAGCACAATCACTTGAGCCACATCCGCTTCCCTGTAATGCTCTTTTTATCTCTTATAATCTTTTTTGACTTAAAGTATATTTTGTCCGACATTAGTATAGTCACCCTGATTCTCTTTTGGTTACAATTTGCATGGAACGTCTTTTCCCATCCTTTTACTTTCAACCTCTTTGACCTATATCTAAAATGAGTCTCATACAGACAGCAGATAGATGGATTATTTTAAAAATCCAATCTTACAATCTCTGCCATTCAATAGGTTAATCTATTTACATTTAACTACTTATGAAGAAGAATTTACTTCTGCCATAATAGCGATTTGGTTTTTGTTCCTCAAGCCCTCCATTACCACCTTTTGTAGTCTGTTGATTTTTTGTAGTGTATCATTTTGATTGCCCATTCTTGCCTTTTCTGTATTTTCTGTCATTTTTATTGGTTATCTTTGTGATTACAATTAGTATCTTAAACTTATAACAATCTAATTTGAATAATACAAACTTAGATTCAGTCATATACAAATTCTACTGCATACCTCTCTGTACTACCCTCTTTATAATGTAATTATCTCAGATTATGTCTTTATACATTGTGTGCCCATTAACATTGTTTTACACATTTGCCTTTAAGTTGTATGAAAAAAATCAAAAGTCCAGTAATACAGGATTTTATATTTACATGTAGTTACCTTGACTAATGTTCTTTATTTCTTCTTGTGGCTTTGAGTTACTAATGACCTTTTATTTCAGCCTGAAGGACTCCCTTAGCATTTCATGTAGGTCAGACCTTCTGGTAATTAACTCCTTCAGCTTCTGTTTATCTGTAAGTGTCTTAATTCTCCTTTCATTCTTGAAGGATAAATTTGCCAAATTTATCAAATATAGATTTGCCAAATATAGATTTATTGGTAGACAGTTTTTTCCCTTTAAGGACTTTAAACGTCAAACCATTGCCTCTAGTTTCCATGGTTTCTGTTGAGAATGTTAAACTTATTGAGGATTCTTTGTACTTCATGAGTTGTTTCTCACTCCTTTCAAAATTCTCTCGTCTTTGGGTTTTGTTAATTTGACTGTAATGTGTTTCAATGTGGAACTCTTTAAGTTTATCCTGCTTGGAGTTCACTGAGCTTCATCTTTCATCAGATTTGGGAAGTTTTCAGCCATTATTTCTTCAAATACTTTTTCTGCCGCCTTTTCTCTCTCTCTTGTACTTTGGGACTCCTATGATGCATATGTTGGGATACTTCATGGTATCCCACAGATAGCTCAGGCTTTGCTCGCTTTCCTTCATTATTTTTCCTTTCTGCTTCTCACAATGGATAATTTCAACCATATGATCTTCAACTTCACTGATCCTTTCTCTTCTGCCTGCTCAGATTACCAGTGCCATTGAATGCTTCTAGGCACTTTTTCATTTCAATTATTATACTTTTCTGCACTGGAATTTGTTTAGTTCCTTTTTATAATTTCTATCTTTCTTTTGTTCAGACAATTTCCTATCTTCCTTTAGTTTTTTATCCATAGTTTCCTTTAGCTCAATGAACATATTTAAGACAGCTGATTTAACATCTTTGACTAACAGTATCAATGTATGTGCTTCCTCAGTGATTGTTTCTGTCAAATTCTTTTTTCCCTGGGAAAAGTCCTTGCATTTCTATTTCTTTGAATGTTTTGTAATTTTTCATAAGAACTGAACATTCTGGGTTTTAGGATGTGGTAATTCTGGAAATCTAATTCTCCCATTCTTCTGGGATTGCTGTTTTTTTTTACTTGTTGAAGTCTGGAGCTATGCTTGTAACTTGCCCGAATTATTTTTGCTCCCAAATGGAGAAAGGAAAAGAAAAAAGAAGCGCTGTTTCTTTAAGTCTCTTCTGCTGCTTCAGCCTGTGGGGGGTTGAAATAATGTCCACTTTCCAGGCTAGTCCCCCAGCAATCAGACCATACCCCACACAGTTTTTGGAGGACAAAGATCCTTACTGTCCACCCTGACACCAGCATACTGTACCAGAGATGTGGACTGCAGTTCCCAGTTGTCCGTCACACAGTTGGTGGATGGGAGTGGTAGCCACTACATGGAAAAGTGAAATTCACCAAAATTAATCAGCCTCTTAATGTCCTTAATGCTGCAAATGTCCCACCAGACTTCAGAGTTCCAAAATAGTAGAGTCAGCTGGTTCAGCCAGTTCAAAATTTGTCTGGATGGAGGGACCGATTCCTGGAGCTTCCTACTCCATCTTCCCACAATCCTCCAGTGTGTGGCTTCTTAAGACTCACTTAGTTAAAAATATTTTCTAATTTCTCTTGTGATTTCTTTCCTGATCAATTGGTTTTTAAAATGTATTTCTTGGGAAGCGGCTGTGGCTCAATCAGTAGGGCTCCCGTTTACCATATGGGAGGCCCCGGGTTCGGTTCCCGGGGCCTCCTGGTGAAGGCAAGTCTGCCCGCACGGCGTGGTTAGCTGACCCAGCGAGCACAAGCAGCAAGGGGGGGATAAATGAATAAATAAATAAAATCTTTAAAAAATAAAAAAAAAATAAAATAAAATAAAAAATAAAAAATAAAATAAATAAATAAAATGTATTTCTTGGGAAGCAGATGTGGCTCGAGCAGTTGGGTGCCTGCCTACCACATGGGAGATCCCAGGTCCAGTTCCCAGTGCCTCCTAAAGACAATGAGCAAGACAGTGAGCTGACGCAACAGGCTGGTGCAGCAAGCTGATGCAACAAGATGACACAACAAAGAGACACAAGGAAACACAATGAGACACACTAAACAAGCAGGGAGCAGAAGTGGCTCAAGTGATTGGGTGTCTCCCTCCCACATGGGAGGTCCCAGGTTCAGTTCCCAGTACCTCCTAAAAAGAAGACAAACAGACACAGAGAGCAGAGAGCAAGCACAAACAACGAGTGGGAGGGAGGGGGAGAGGAGAAATAAATATAATAAATCTTTTTTAAAAAGTATATTTCTTAATTTCAATACATATAGGTATTTTCTTGTTATTTTTTCTATCATTTCCATCATGTGGTCATAGAATATATTCAACATGGCCCAATATTTTGAAAGTTGTTGAAACTTTTTTATGGTCCAAAACATGATTCATTTTTGTAAATGTTCAATATATGCTTAAAAACATATATATATATATATTTAAAAACCATATATTCTGCAGTTGTTTATGTTTAATAGACAAACTTGGTTTAATAGACATACACAACCCATTGTTCAATCTTCAGCATCCTTACTGATTTTTTTTATCTGCTTGGTCTATAATTGTGCTAAGATAGGTGTGTTAAAATATCCTACTATCATTGTAAAATTTTCTTCTTCTTATAAATGATCGATTTTTTTTGCTTTATATATTCTAAAGCCATGTTATTAGGTACAATCAATTCTTGATAATTAGCCATTTGTGATTATTTTACAAGCTTGGCTTTTTTTTTTTTTTTTCCCATGGTACTGGGGTAGGGGAATGAGCCCGGGACCGCTTATGTGGGAAGCCGATGCTCAACCAGTCACATCGGCTCCTCTGAGTTGGTTTTTTTGTTTGTTTGCTTGGTTTTTTTTTTAATTTTGTTTTGTTTTTAAGGAGGCACCAGGGACCAAACCTGGACCTCCCATGTGGGAAGCAGGCACTGAACCACTTGAGCCACATCTGCTCCCCTATAAACTTGGCTTTTATCAACTTAAACTACTAATTGTATTTCTTTATAGTCTGTATCATTAATTCCAGTATATGTAGTTCCTGTTGTCTAAATTTCTGCTGTTCCCATTCATGGTAACTTGTTACCATCTATGCCAGGTTATCCTTGTATGTTGAATATTTTGTTAGCAAAATATGTAGAAATAACAAGGACTAGAATAATGTTGTCTTTCTCCAAAGAGGATATTTACTGCTTTTTTCCAAGTACCTGAGACAGTGGCAATCCAGGATTACCCTAATTCAAGTTCAAGATTTGAGATTTTCTGGGCCACCCAAATGACTCACAGCCAGGCTGCTATCTAGGCAGGGGCTGGTTTATTTCTGGTTTACTCTTATTCTCTTTGGGATCCCAATTCAAATTGTGTGGGGATGCTATTCATTAATATTCCCCACTCTTGACAGACCTGACTATTCCCACACATCCTGATATGACACCAAAAGACAAAAATGGGGCCCTCAGTGCCAGCTCACTGCTTTGGGTTCCCATTATCTATATATCAACACTAATTTAATACATCATTAGTTCTTTAATGCTTTTAATATGGTGATGCTTATATTTTATCCACTTTTTAAAAGTTGGTTTTTGATGGGCGAAGTCATCTGAATTATTTAGTCCACCACCAAGTAATTTCTGGAAACAGAAATCACCACATGAACTATTTAATTTCAGTTATGCCAAGAAATCAACTCAATCATTATCCATGAAGTCATATACCAGACTTATTATACAGTTCAATTACTATTTATTCTTTGAATCCTCCCAAAATGAATAGAATATTAGTATTAATACAACCAATAAATAGACCACAAGCAGCCAAGGAGTTACAACTCTTAGAAGTATATTTTGTTCAAAACAATGTGTAGGGAAGCGGCTGTGGCTCAATCAGTAGGGCTCCCGTTTACCATATGGGAGGCCCCAGGTTCGGTTCCCGGGGCCTCCTGGTGAAGGCAAGCCCGCCCGCACGGCGTGGTTAGCTGACCCAGCGAGCACAAGCAGCAAGGAGGGGATAAATGAATAAATAAATAAAATCTTAAAAAAAAAAAAAAAAAAACAATGTGGAAATACGATAGTTGAAATGAAAACATCCTGACCATAAAGAAATGCAGTGACTAAAAATCATGTTACTACAAAAACATAACAGTAATCATGAATAAATGAAATATCTTGGGCCTATGAAAGCTAATCCCACTTTGCTTTAAGTCTCACGCTCAATTTAAATAGCTTTGTAGAATGCAGAGCTTATATAACCACATGACTTTATAGTTGTGATCTCAAAAAAGAATTCCACTTTTTATCTTTTTCTTGGAGTTAATATAAGAATACTATGAATCTCTAAGCTTTTGAAGCATTTTTGATAGAGATGGTCTAGTAAAGATGAAGTAGTAATGTTTTATCCATTTAGCATGTGTTTATTTCCCCTTATGTACTCTCAAAAGTGACTTATTTGTTGAGCTCAGTGATATTACAGCTGAAAAAAATCATTCATTAGCAAAAGGAGAAGCAGTCTCAACCTAACAAAGAAAGCAGAAATGTATCTTACTATCATTTTATATTAAGTTGAATATTTGAACTCTAATACTTTTCTACATACAAAACACAAGTATCCTGAAGGTTCTTCATAATTGCATTATAGAGGAATTCAGTATGTCATGATTACTTTCTAAAGATTTGAGATTTGACTGTAGTATCATATGTTGGTTAATTTCTTTTTAAGCCCTATGATGGAAACACTTAAAGATGAAATTGAGAAAAGTTGAAAGAAATTAGATTATCAGGTTCTGTTAAATTGTTATATATATCTTTTTAAAGATTTATTTATTTATTTACTTTTATCCATTTTTACGATCCCCTCCCCATTTTTTGAGTCCATCCGCTGAGCAATTCTGTGTGTCTGTTCCTGCCCTCTCATCCTTCTCCTGTCTTCACCGGGGTTCGATCCTGGGAACTTCTGATGTAGGAGAGAGCCGTCCTACCGCCTGTGCCACCTTAGTTCCTGGCTTTTCGGTGCGTCTCGTCTTGGCTCTCCCTTGTGTCACTTTACTGTTATGTCATCATCTTGCTGTGTGGCTCGGCGGGGCCTGATGGCGCACCCGTACATGGGGCCTGACAGCGCACCCGCTCACAGGGCCTGATGGCGCACCCGCTCACAGGGCCTTGGGGGCTCACCTGCTCGCAGGGCCTGGCGGCATACCCATGCGAGAGGCCTGACGGTGCACCTGCCCAAAGGGCCTGGTGGCCCATGCGCCTTCTATATTTTTCTTTATTTTTACTGGAAGGTCCCAGGGATCGAACCCAGGTCCCTCCATATGGGAGATGAACGTCCAACCATTTGATCCACATCCGCCCCCCTATATGTATCTTGCTTAAGTTTTTGTTCATTAATTTATATCCACCCAATTACATAAAGCAAATTTAGATGAAACACTGAAGTTGTGCAGTATTTTCAGTAATAACACACTTTCATCCTTGTATTTCTTTTTAAACGTGATCAGGTATCATAGCCAGGCTTTTTTTCCTAGATTGTTAAACTTGGTAAATAACTTTAAAAAAATCAACTTCAATAAATAAATAAGGGAAGCGGCTGTGGCTCAATCAGTGGGGCTCCCGTTTACCATATGGGAGGCCCCGGGTTCGGTTCCCGGGGCCTCCTGGTGGGGGCGAGCCTGCCCGCACGGCGTGGTTGGCTGACCCAGCAAGCACAAGCAGCAAGGGGGGGATAAATGAATAAATAAATAAAATCTTTAAAAAAATAAATAAATAAAAATAAATAAATAAATAAATAAATAGCTTTGTAGGCAAAGCACCTACTTAAATCATTATATATGAACATTACATGGGTAACCTAATATCTCACCAATAAAATTCCTAATCAAAGTTGGTAATAGATTGCAAATACAGACAAACCTCCTAATTCAGCTTAAATTCCATGAACCATCATTTCATATTGGAATATTCATGCCAATACCCTAAATTCCTTATCCCTAAAATTTCATCATAGTCATCTTGTAAAACCTCAATTCTGGACGAGCTAAATTACCCATTTTCTCCATGCCTGCATGGGAAAAGTCATAAAAAAGCATGTTGAATTTCACTGTAAATTTAAGATTACCAACCTCCAAAGGGCTCTCAAACTTCCTGGCAACCTACAACGTTTTTCCGGAAAATTCACTCCCCTGTTTTCCAAAAAAGACTATTTCAAACCTCCTCTACTTTCTTTGGAGCCCTCCCTCCTTCTCCTCATTCTTAGCAGATGGCTTTACCTTCTGCTTTAGAGGAAGAAAAGGCATTAGATTGGAACAATTTATCATCCCAATGACAAACACAGTTTTACTAGTGTCTGCAGGCATTCTACTCTTGTTCTCTCCTGTCATAATGGAAGAGATGTCCCTCCTCCTGTCTAAACTAACACTGCAACTTGTGGTTAGTATCTTCCTCAATTCTATTACTTCAAAAACCTCACTATCAACTTCTACTTCTCAACTGGTTCCTTCCCACTGACTTTTAAAATGTCTCTATTAAAACAAAAAAAGCAAATATACAAACACATACAACCTAATCATTGACCCATCTCCCTTTCTCAAATTTCCCCAAAAAGTTTTTATTCATACAGTCTCCATTCCTTCACCTGCCACTCATGCCTCAAACCACTCAGTCCTGAACCAATACCAACCTGGCTTCTGGATTTAGCACTGCACCAAAATAGCTCTTGCTAAGGTCACCATTAATTCCAGGTCACCAAAGCCAAAGGACACATTTTTTCATTATTTTATTTGACCTCTCAGCAGCATTTGGCACTGTGGACCCCTCTCTCTCTCTTTAAATACTATTCCCTTGGATTCCATGACAACATCCCTAGTTTTCCTCCAATCGTTCAAGCTGCTTCGATTATTCTCCTTTGCAGGCTCATAGCTCTCTATTCAGCCATTAAGTGTTGCAGTTTCTCTAGGCTCTATTCTAGTCCCTCTGTTCCTCTCTACCTTCTGTTCACCTCTACCTGGTGGCTTCAATTACCACTCATTTGCAAGAAGACTTACCAATTACTAACTCCAGCCTAAACCACTTCTCTGGGCCCCAAGTCCATATATAACCAGCCTCTGCCTGGTTATCTCATAAAGTACCTCAAACTCTAAATGTCCAAAATGGAATTCATGACCTTTTCTCCAAACCCTATTCTCCTCTGCTTTTTCCTTCTTAATGAATAGCACCAACATCCAACCAGAAGCACAAGCATAAAAACAAGTTATCCTTGACGCCTCCCTCTCCCTGTGATACAGTTCATTTAATCATTTCAGTTTTACCTCCGATATATGGAATTTATCTACTTCTTTTAATTTCCACTACCCTAGTCCAAGCTTCCATCAACTCTCTCTAAGATTACTGTGATGACATCCTCTTATACCTGAATCCACTGATCACACCCAAACCATTCTCAATAAAACTGATATTTTCAAAATTCGGGAGAAAGAAAAAAACTCTAACATGGCCTACAAGGCCCTGCTCTGCATGGCGTGACCCCTACCTAGTCTTTCCAGACTTAAACTATGTATATTTTCTATAGTAGCTACAGCTGCCTTCTTTCAGTCTCTTATACTTGACTGTGTTCCTTTTGGCCTTGCTGTTCTAACCAGAATGGTCTTTCCTTCTCTCTTTGCCTCATATATTCTTACCTATCCTTCAGCTCTCAACCAAATTGCAACTCTGTAAGAAGGCCTTTCTTGAATTCAATGGGCAGGTCACTATAGGAATTACAAACATTTATGGCCCTTCGTACTTCTTCAAACCTGTCACAGGTGCAATTTTACATTTCTTTATAAGCTTTTTTTTTCTTTTTGGTATTAATGCCTCAACTGTAAACTCCATGAAAGCAGAAACTTGTCTAATTTTACACACTATTCTCTTCCTTGCCCAGTGTGTGGCACATCTCTGGTGCTTATAAATATTTGTTGTGTGAATGATATGACAAAGAAGAGCTCTTTAGGTTCTTTTCATTCGCTCATGAAATTTAATTACCTAACATTTTCAAAAGTGTTAGTGATCAACGAATCTAACCTATAGCAATACTCATATATTGCACCAAGATATAGGTGCAAGGATGTTCATTGCAACATTGTAATACCAACAATCTGGAACAACCTAAATGTTCAACAATAGGAGAATGGTTAAATACATGGTGATGATATAGGCACAGCTTGGATTATTACACTGCAGATAAATAAAATTACATAGAAAGATGACCTCGGTATATCAGTGAGGAAATAAAAAGCAAATTACAGAATAATATGAATAGTATGGTTCCATTTCCAATACAAGAAAATTACATACAATTTGTGTCTGAAATATAGAAAACAAAGTCTGAAAGGAAACTTTTAACTGTGTTTACTTCTAATAAGAGGTGCAGAATAGTAGAATGGCATAGAGAGGCAATTCTTTTTTGCTATACATATTGTATTGTTGGAAGTCTTTTCTACACAATTGTGTTACTTTTATACTTTATAAACAATAAAAGGGTTTAAATAAAAAGTGTTAATATAACCACAAAAGGGCAACATTCAAGATTTACCTTTGTAAGCTGAGTGGGATCAAATCGAAGAACCTTTTGGTTACAGCAAGGATAAATTCCAGTGCCAACAGTATTCAATGAACTCACTGCAGTAGGATAAACCACTGTTTCTGAATGATACTGACAGTGTGAAAATTCAATACAGAGAAAAGCCTAAATAAAAAATATAAAATCAATTATCATTCCCACAGTGAAATTATACATCTTTTTTTTTAAGTTGCTCTTCCTTCCCTCTACTGAAAATCATAACCTAAGTGAGAGAGGAAAAGCAACAGGAGGAGGGAGACTTTAGGGATTTACTTCCTATGTAAAGTTTTTATGTAGAAAACTCTGAATTTATATGTAAGATTTAATTAGGAATTAGGAATGACTGTGCCTTCTTTATTTCAGAAAAGGATTCACTACAGGTTCTTTCAAATAGCAAGCTTGCTTGTGCTTCTATTACATAACTTCATTTATTTAAAAAAAAAAAAAGGACAAAACTTTTGGGGAACACAATTATTAGAAAAACAAGGACACATATCAATAGCACCTGTCTGCAAAGGTGTTTGTGAATTTCTAAAGAAACTTATGGGCCAATGGAGAAACTGTTTTGGCTGGAAATAAAGGCAATGAAGATACTGTATTTTATTTCCATTGACAGTTCTGGGTTTGCTCACTTAAAACCTGTTGGCTTTCTAAGAATTCAGCAAGTCATTGATTGTTTCAGCAATGAAAATAAAAAAGAGAAAGAAGAAACATGGCAAGAGAAATGAAGTTACTTGCAAGCAAGGTTTAATAGCACCATTGTTTTTGCCAAGAATTTCTTTAAAAATATATCAGATATTTTCTAAACACATTCAAGCATACTTATTATAATAGCATATATCAAAAGAGGCTTGTTCTCAATGTGTACAGAGCAGAATATAAAAAAAAATTTCTCACCTGATAACATCTAGAACAAGTTAGCCAGTTGACCGTTCCCCATAAGCGCCAATACACATCTCTCCAACACTTTAATTCTTCAAAAAGACTATTCAAATACTCATGAACATCCCAAGTCTTATCTCTGGAGAAAATAATTGTTATATTATTTTACAAGCAAACAATCTGTTTTAAACATTTTTTAAAATTTTGGCTTTACATGCCTTAGCACAGTGAAAGGTAGATGATATTTCATATTTACAGATATTCTATAGACAACTAAAAAAAAAGTATGAAAGGGAAAAAAAGTATGAAAGGTTCACTGCCAAATTATTTTGCTAAGCTATACAGAGAGCTATAAATTAAATACAGTTTGAAGCAGGCCAATACCTGGGACTTAGGCATATGTTGTTAAATGAAACCTTTATTGTAATTGCATATGTTATAAAACAAGATATTGTGATTCTTAACATTTCATTAATGTATTAGTTCTGTATATTGTTTTCAAAAGCCATTTTCTAATAAATGAGAAATACAGTTTGTTATATACAATTATGTCTTGGCAATTTCCATTTTGCAATTAAATAATATGAAGCTAAAAAATAGCAGAGACTTAAAAGCATATTTGCTATTGTTATGTGTAACTCAAGTCCCCATTTTTATCCAAGTCCCTATTTTATTTTTAAAGATTTATTTTATTTATTTATTCCCTCCCTCATTGTTTGTGGACATTGTCTGCTCTCTGTGTCCATTCACTGTGTGCTCTATGTGTCTGCTCATCTTCTCTTTAGGAGGCACCAGGAACCGAACCTGGGACCTCCCATCTGGAAGAGAGGCATTCACTCAGTTGAGCCACCTCAGCTACCTGGTTTGTTGTGTCTCTCATTGTCTTTCCTCTTTGTGTCTCTTTTGTCGCATCATCTTGTTGCGTCAGCTCGCCGCGCCTGCCCAACGCGCCAGCTTGCTTTCTCCAGGAGGCACCAGGAACTGAACCCAGGACCTTCCATGTGATAGGCAGAAGCCCAATCACTTGAGCCACATACACTTCCCCCAAGTCCCTACTTTAATCTTTTCTAACTTTTGCTATTTTTGCCCTTAGCTCAAGAAATAACACAATGCCATCATGCTGTTACAAATTACACAGGCGCGATTTGTTTTAAAAGGTTATTTAAAGACAATTTTTAGGTATTATCAATTACTTATTCCACAATTAATAAGTATTGCTGTCAGAAGAGAAGTCATTTTCAAAATGTGAATCAAATCTCAAGACCAAAACTAAAATATTCCAGGTGCTTAATATAATTACTGAAGATTCCCTGTACTGAGAGAAAACAGAACATTTAAAAGTTGACTGTGCTGGGAAATGGATGTGGCTCAAGCAACTGGGCTCCCACCTACCACATGGGAGGTCTTGGGTTTGATTCCTGGTGTCTCCTGGAGAAGAGGAGCAAGACAGAGAGCTGGCACAATGGGCAGGTGCAGCAAGCTGATGCAACAAGATGATGCCACAAGGAGACACAAAGAGGAAAGACAATGAGAGACAAAACAGAGCAGGGAGCTGAGGTGGCTCAAGCGAATGAGTGCCTTTCTCTGACGTGGGAAGTCCCAGATTCAGTTCCCAGTGCCTCCTAAAGAGAAGATGAGTACACAGAGCGAATGGACACAAGAAGTAGGCAGCGAACACAAACAATGAGGCAGGAGGGAATAAATAAATAAAATAAATCCTTTAAAAAAAAAAGTTGACTGTGCCATTAATACTAGGTCAAATGTTAAATGTGTCCCTGTATTTCTCTTTTAATTTTTAAAACATGAAATTTAACACTTATATAGGTTTTTATTTAATAAGAGTGTTATACATTCTTACTGTAGAAAAGAATAAACAGAAAGAAAATTAAAACCATTCATAAAACTATCAAAGGTAACAACACCTCAGTTAACATTTTAGTGAACATGTTTCCAGTTTTCTTTAACCATTTTTTTGCCCATAATTTACCACTAACACCTTTCTATGTAAATATATATCCATTTATATTATTCTTAAAAGCTGCACATTAATAATTGATTAGATGTGCTTTATAAAGCTATACTATGACATAAATATATTTTAGTTTGTTTAATCTTCTGGGTGTTCCATATTTTTTTGTTCCTTAAAAAATAGCAATACAGGGAGCGGATGTGGCTCAAGCAGTTGAGTGCCCACCTCCCACATGGGAGGTCCCGGGTTCAGTTCCCAGTGCCTCCTAAAGAAGACAAACAAGCAGACAATGAGAAGACATCAAGCAAAAACGAGCAGACAATGAGCAAAAACAAGCAAGACAAGGAGCAAACAACAAGCAGACAACAAGCAAAAGCAAGCGAACAGAGAGTGGATGTGGCTCAAGCATTTGAGCACCTGCCTCTCACATAGGAGGTCCTAGGATCGATTCCCAGTGCCTCCTAAAGAAAGAAAACCAGAAAACAAGCAAACAGGAAAAAACAAAACAAACAACAACAACAAAAAAAAAAAGCCGAGCAGACAATGAGCACAAACAACAAGCAAAAACAGTAAGCAAACAGATGAGGGAGCCACCTCGAGGTGGGGGAACAGATGAGGGAGCCATCTCAGTGGGGGGAAATAGCAATAAATGTCCTTGTGGTTAAAATGCTTTTTAAAATCCATGCTACCTCTTTGGATAAATTGCTAGTAGTAGGCTGTTGTCAAAGAATACATACATTTTAATGTTTCTCCTTTCTTGATATGTTTTATCAATTTATAACCCCCCAAACTCAGAATGAGAGCTTATTTTGAACTTAAAGGGGTGAAAAGGGCTATGCATTAATAGAATACAAAACAAGTATGATGAACAAATGAATGGTTGATGGAAAATTTAGTTTTAAAGACAATCTTCCTCATTTGCCAAAATTCAAATGAAAACAAATCTGGATCTATTGTAAAATTCAAAAGAAGATAAAACAACATGTAAAAAGATATATTTATTTTCACTACACCTTATGTGAATATAAATAATATTTCCATGTTGATCCACATTGATTTTTCCAGGAATGCAAGGAATTCTTCTTTCTGTATCTTTTGTTAAAAGTTTCTTGCACAAATAGCACCTAAAATACAAAGATGACATAAGAATATCCAAGAAGACAATTTTAAATGTAGTAAGACTAAAAGAATTTAACTGTATTATATAGCACACTAATGAATAACATACTAGCATACCTATATAATGTCGCTGCACTACTCCGAGAATCTGGATTCACGTACTCAGGATCAAAGAGTCGCTCAATCTTCTTACAAAAGAGTTTACTATTAACAAAAATGACCAACAAATTAATTTTCTGTATTTACTTTATTTATTTATTTATTTTTTAATTTTGCATTTTTTGTATTTACTTTATTAAAGTTACTTGTTAGTCATGAAAATAAGAACTAATCTATTTGTACATGTATAAAATAAGATGAATAAATTATTGGAGAGCCCCTCTTTGAGAGTCTATAGTACATTTTTGGTGTTCTACTAAGTAAATTAACCTATTAATGAGAACTGTTTGTGATCAAGGATCTGTTTTCAGAAGCAAAACAAAGGTGTTAGATATCTACCTCTCTTTTTGAGAATTTAACAATCCTGGATCTCTGGCAACTCAACCTCTCTGAACCTCTTGTTTTTTCATCTAGAAATTGAAGTTAATAATTCAAACTCACAAGGTTTTATGAGAGTTAAATAATACAATGTTTTTGTTGTTTTTTTAAATACACTTTTTAATTTTTTTTAAAAGATACTTAGATTACATAAGTGTTAAATAAAAAATATAGGGGATTCCCATACTTTTCCACACTAACAACATCCTTCATTAGTATGGTACATTTGTTACAACTGATGAACACATTTTGGAGCATTGCCACTAAGCGTGGATTATAGTTTACACTATAGTTTACACTCTCTTCCACACAATTTTGTAAGTTATAACAAGATATATAATGGTCTGTATCTATCATTGCAGTGTCATTCAGGGCAATTCCCAAGTCCTGAGAATGCCCCCATATTACACCTATTTTTCCCTCTCCCTCCCTCAGAACCTCCAGTGGCCACTGCTTCCACATCAAGGATTAAAGTTCTTCCACTGCTAGAATCACAATAAGTCTATAGTAGAATAACAGTTGAGTCTACTCTAGTCCATTGTTCATTCCCCAATCCTGAGGATTCTGGGATGGTGATGCCCACTCTGCCTCTAACTGAGAGGGGGCTTAGTTCCCAGGGGGCAGATAGATGGGACCATCTTGATTGTAGTTGCAGGCTCTCTCTGTTCCTTGGGATGGACATTGTCCATCATCACCTTGTTAGTTGTCCTGGGTGAGTCCAGTGAACTGAAGAGTAAACATTGCAACTCTGTTGAGATTCAGGGCCCAACTGGCATATGGACAGCCCAAAGATTTAAGTCTCTTAGACATATACCTATCAACTCTAGAACTAACTATAGGTTCGAATAGAAGGGGCAGAAGAACCATGTGTAGGGAAACCACAATTAAGTCCGACTCTGCGACACTGGAGAGCATAAATTCCAAAATACGGCCCACTGGCAGAGCACCAAATTCCTGAGCTGTCTGCCCTGCCTATAGTGTCTGGATGTCTCTAGAGCCCTCAAGAGCCCTGCTATTTGAGGCAATATTTACTTTGGCAGTCAATGAGATCCAGCTGAGACATGCATAAGCGCAACCTCTGGAATAACCTCCCGACTCACTTTGAAATCTCTTAGTTTTATAAACTCGTTTGTCTTTACCCTTTTCCCCTTTTGGTCAAGGTCTTTTTCCAGTTGCCTTGCTAGTTGGTGCTTGGTAGTAATCCCTTGGTGCCAGGGAGGCTCATCCCTGGGAGTCATGTCCCACACCACAGGGAAGGTAATGCATTTTTATGATGAGTTTGGCTTAGAGATGCCACATTTGAGCAACAAGGAGGCTCTCAGGAGGTAACTCTTAGGTAACCTATAATACTAGGCTAAGTTTCAATTTCAAAAGATAAGGTTCATAAGTATAGTCATCAATATCAAGGGTCCGTCAATGGTCCATCCTCCTTCACTAGATACTGCCCCTGTACTCGGGGGATTCTTGCTGTCCCATCAGAGAATGTGGCAGAGCTCCCTAGGATGGGAATTCGATATTCTTTCAGTTATTTGTGTATCTCCACCCACTGTTACAATGCCCCATGAACACTTGAACACATTCCTATGATACAATGTTTTTAAAGAGTTTAGCATAGTGCCAGGCATATTGTGAAGCATTCAATAAATATTAACTATTCATTATTATGTATAATATGACTGAACTTGAAGTCTTCTAAGTGTGTCATTAATTCCCGGTATACACCTTGGCTGTCAGACCCTACTTCTCCATTTTTCCTCATGGAATGCCTGTTGCTAAAAGCTAACTCCATTCCCCTTCTCAAGTATTTACCTCTTGGATAATTCCCCTCAAGAACTTAACTCTTGGATAATTCCCTATACTATCAATTTCTCCCTGTCTCATGGATCATACTGATAAGCATATAAACATACTCTTTTATCTCCCTTCTTTAAAATATCTTCTCTTGAGCCTATTCCTATAGGTACTGCTAAATTGTTTAGCTTTCAATCAGAACAAACTTTTGGAAAAATGTTGTCTAAATCCAATTGGTCTCATTTTTGTCCTTATCTTACTCTACATTGTAACAGCATTCCACACAGTTGGTCTCTTAATCACTTCCTTCTTGAAACCTTTTCTGCTGTTGTCCCTACTAGTTCACTGGCTCCTCCTTCTTAGCCCCTTACTGGCTACATCTCCTCTGTTGAAACCCTAAATGTTGGGTTACCGCTGTTGATGTTCTCTTGCTAACAATTAGAAAATGAAATAAAAATAATATTTACAAGAGCACCAAATAAATCAAATACCTATGAATAAATCTAATGAAAAAAGGAAAATGTCTCCACACCAAAATCTGTAACACCTTTCTGAAATGAATTAAAGAAGACCTAAATGGGAAGTTGTATACTCTGTTCATGGACTGGAAGACTCAACATTGCTAAGATGTCAAATCTTCCCAGATTCATCTATAGACACAATCATCCCCCAATTCTAGCAGATCTGTATGTGTGCATGCATGTGGGTATGCATGTATGTGTGTGAGAAAGAAAAAATTGGCAAGTAGATTAAAAAATTTATACAGAAATGTAAAGAACCTAAAATAGTCAAGGAACAATCTTGAAGGACAAAGCTGGAGAATTTAGATAACTAGACACCAAATATTACTCTAAAGTTATTATAATTAAGACAATGTGATAAAGCTACAACGATAAACAAAGAAATCAACAGAAAAAAATGGAGAATTCAGAAGCAGACCTCACATGTATAGTCACTTGATTTACAAAGTAAAGGTGCTGCTGTGATTCTGTGGGGAAAGTATGGTCTTTTCATTACATGATGCTTTGTCAACTAGATACCTATTTGGGAAAAAATGAATCTTGATCCCTACTTCATCTATATACAAAAATTAATTCAAGATGGGTAACAGGAAAAACATAGGAGAATATCTTACCACCTTCAGACAGTCTAAGACTTCTTGAACATGACACATATAAAACCATAAATAGTGGACTCTTGCTAGGAAATCTCATCTACTTCCATGGCATCAAACCTCATCTATTTTTAAATTTCTGTTTTAAGTCCTGATCGCTGACCTAAACTCTAGACTTGCATCTCCAACTGTCTACCTTCCCTCCCCACCTGGCTGTCTAATAAGTATATTAAATAATCTTAACAAGACCCAAATCCATCTCTTAGTTCCCCTCACCCCAATTTCCCCTCTTCATTAATTGCATCATCATTCATGTAGGTGCTCAAGTTCTGAACCCAGTAATTATCCTTAGATCCTCTTTTTCTCTCTCTTCTCACATCATTCCATTCACAAATCTACCCTGAATCCATCTATTTCCTTCCAGCTCCACTGCTTCCACCACTGTCCAAACCTGGTCATCTCTTACCAGACTCCTAACTGGTCTTCTTGCTTCTACTCTAATACCCCGCAATCTATTCTCCACATAGCAACCAGAATCATCTTTCAAAACCAAATCAGAGGGATCTTCCTGGGCCGCATTGCCATGGCTGCCGGCCGCGGCGTCTCTGCCACCGGCGAGGGGCTGCGCTACGCCGAGTTCACGACACCTTCCACTAAACTGTCTGACACCGACATCGACCATAGACTGGCAAGAAACTTGATAGCTGTAGGACTGGGTGTTGCCGCTATCGCATTTGCAGGTCACTATGCATTTCAGATCTGGAAACCTCTAGGACAAGTAATCACAGAAACTGCAAAGAAGATTTCAACTCCTCCCATCTGCTGACAAGGCCAAGATTAGAACAGCTCACAGAAGAATCATGATTTTAAATCACCCAGATAAAGGTGAATCTCCTTACTTAGCAACCAAAATAAACGAAGCCAAAGACTTGCTAGAATCAAGCACCAAACAGTGATTGGTGCTCACGGACCACTGTGAAGGAAAAAAAGGGGGAACGTTTGAAAAAAAAAAAAAAGCTCTGCAAATTAATTTATACTGTGGCCTTCACAATCTTCATACATATATTGACCACAATCATTTCTTCCACTACTAAGCTATTTAACAATAAATGATTAATAGTCTTGCTTTTTATTGTACTTTTAAAGGACCCCCCCTTAAAATTCTATAACTGATCTTTTCCCCTTGTTTTTCTTCCTTTTTCCATGATATTCATGTACCTTAAGATTTTTTTTATCTTAGTCCTAAATTTCCTGCATTTTAAAGTCTGTTTCAGCTACCCCTGTTGGATTCAAATTATAAGTATTTTGTGTTCTTGACACGCAAAGGTGTGCAAAATCTATGACTATCTGTAATGCATTTGTGTTTTGTGAGCAATGTATAGAAATTTCCTTGCACTCTCATATATGTCCCTTGTCAAAGGAATTTGGGATTCCACCTCTCTAAGGTGCTTTCAGTGCTTTAAGACCAAACTCTGGCTGCTACCCCACAGGCAAATCATCTGACTTAATGGAATTCACTAAATGGTGTTTTGTTAAGTAGTAGTTAGGACTTGGTAAAGAACTCTGCTCTCTTGAGACCCCATAGCTGAAGCATGAGCACTTGGAGATCTACTAAAATGATTAAAGATTTACCAAATGTGCCCTATGAGGAAAGGTAGGAAAAAGCTGGGAGAAGTCTAAGGAGTTTGTATTTAAATATAATCTTTCAGTACTGTGTTTTTATTCAGTTATTCACTCTGCAAGTATTTATTGAGCGCCTATGATGTATAAGGTACTATAGTGAGTCCTCTGAGAGTTATAAATGTGAACTAGTCATAGATCCTGACCCTTAAAGAAAGGTGAAATCACATAAATCTACACTATTAGATACAGGTGATATGCTAAGGAAGTTCAAGAGATTAAAAGAATACTTTTCACTGAATGCATCAGGGAAGGCTTCATGGAATAAGTGGCATAAAGCTGGGCTTTAAAGAAAGTTATTAGATACTATATGAATGATGAGTCAGTGTTGTTTCCCCTGAGATCAGCATTAAGAAAGAGATATATCTAATTAGTGTGATTAGAGTGAAATGTTTCCCCAAAACAAGGGATGAATAGATGGTCTCGAAGCACTAGCCCTGTGATTTGTACTGCATTAAATTCAATTCTGAAAACAGCCCCTGATCTTTCATCACTTTACTATTCCAAAGATGAGTAAACAGAATTCAGATACAGAGTACCTGCATTATTTCCCATTACAAATCCTGGTTTCATTACAGTGAAATTGGCCTCCTGTATTTCATCTAAAAATACATTTCAAAATACTCTAGAGATGTCTTTCAACTCATGGCATTCCGTAGTTCAGGTGTTCTCCACCATGACACTACTGACATATTGGACCGAATAATTCTTTGAGGGAGGATGCCCTGTGCATTGTAGATGATTAGCAGCATCCCTGGCCTCTACCCACTACAGGCCAGTAGCATTATGCTCCCCAGTTGTGAAACCAAAAATGTTCCCAGACATTGCCAAATGTCCAAAAAATCACCTGTGATTGAGAGCCACTGTTTAAAAGGTTTAATGCCACTGCATTCAGTGAAAAGTTTTTTTTTTTTCTTTTGGTACATAAAATAATGGTCTGACTTAAAATTGATCAGATCTTAAAGTCATTCAAATACGGTTCTTGCTTTAAAGTCCTCATGCGTGGCCCAATTTTCTCCTGTTTCAGTGTTTTGGTTTTTTTTTTTGTTTTTGTTTTTTCATTTTTCTGCTCACAATTATCCCTCTACCTCGACTGTTCTCCTAATCCCAGATCTAGGCTTAGTTCAAGCCAAGTCAAGACGTAGCACTCCTTTTCTGGGGCTTCTAGCAAAAGTAATATTATGAGTGGTCAGCCCTTAGAGAGCAGGGACCAAATCTGTCTTGTTCACTGCTACATAGGCATCCAATAAAATATTTGTTGAATGAAAAAAAAAAAAAACCAAATCAGAGGGGTTGGAGGTGGCTCAAGCCTTTCTGAGGGCTGTGTTCCTAGGGCTTAACCCTTAGAAACAAAGAGAAAAGTGCAAGTCAGAGAGAAAAGAGAGAGCTCTGTGAAATTATCAAAAGTAATAAGTAAAAAACATTCTTCAAGGCAGGGGTTCCAGAATGTAGAGAAGGCAGGAGGCCCATCTTCTATACTAGCCAATCCCACAGATGACTTGAGGAGGAAGATCCAATATTTGGCCACTAATGCAACACCTCACTCCATGGAGGAAGGAAAAAGCTTTAAGAGGTCACCCCACACACAATGTCGGGGGAAAAAACCTGATCATGTCACTACTCTGCTTCCAATCACACTTAGAATAAAGTATATCCTTGCCATGGCCTAAACAGACCCTAAATGAAATGGCCACTGCCTACCTCCTTTCAAACCACTCCTCCCCATTATACCAAGGTCTGTCTCAATAATCTTTAAACATAATTCACTACCAGAATATACTCATATATATATTATATAAAATAATTTAATTCCTAATTTTTTTTCCTTAAGCCATCGGCTCTGGATAAATTCCACTTCATTTAAAATACAATGAATGCAATAGAAATCAACTTATTATAACAGGAACATTAGGTATAAAATTAAAATTTAAAAATTACCTCCTAAACTTATCTTTCTTGTCCCTTAAATCATCAACTTCACTGTGTGTAAACAGATCAGCTATACGTGTAAGAAGATTTGCATTAATACAGTTCATGTTGCATGGGGTGGCTACAATGGCATTCATATTCTTGTGGCAATACTGAATACACTGTTCAACCTAAAAAAGTACAGAAGAGAAAACAAATGTTGAAAATAGTAGCATGAAGGATGATGTCGTATCAATAGCTTTCAAGGAAAAAAATTCATTAAAAGCCTAATCCATGTATTGCTAGGCACAAACTGGGTTTTGCCCATTTGTGTTAATTTATACTGTTTCAAAGTGATCCAGCAGATAAAATTTGTAAAAACAGATACATATGCCTAGAAAAATCATTTGCAACACTTTAGAATATTTCAAACATCAATGCACTGTACACCCTTCATAGATGTGGCAGGTATAAATTTTAGTGCACAAACTCAAGTGTACAAAATATGTGATTTACTACAACTAAACAGTTGCAATTTTAAGCCTCCATTTCTCTGGGTAGCAGAGACAAATGTTCAATCAGTTCAGGGTTTCCCCAGTTGTATTGGGTTTGCTCTATAAACTTCTCCCCCTGTCTCCAATTTGAACTACATTTATTTACTTTTTGAGGTGGCCTTGGGTTTAGGGGGAAACTGAGAAATTAGCACTAATTGTAAATGTGTTATTTATGGAATAAAAATTATCCCTTGGGCTTAGATTACAAAACTCAAAAGTTAAGGAGGGAAACGGATGTGGCTCAAGAGGTTCGGCGTCCATCTACCATATGGAGAGACCTGGATTCGATCCCCGGTACCTCCCGGTAAAAAAAAAAAAAAAAAAAGTTAAGGACTCTTTTAGTCTTTGCTTTTTTTTCTGTAACCCATTCCTGAAACAATTAATACCACCTGATGGTAAGAATAAGGACAAAGGACTGGAAAAAATCCAGGGAACTAATAAAAAAACCCAAACAATCAAATAAACAAACTTCACATCTCTTAATATAACAAAGGCATAGCCTCTCGTATATAGTTTTACCAGAGACTAAAAGCAAATATTTATTTAAAGTAACAACAAAAAAAATTTTTTTAAAAATCTGAATGATAAAAAAATCTAATAAATTAAAAGAAAACAAATACATTTAATGTTAGAGCTTGAAATTATGTGTATATTGTGCTCTTATGTTTCATCAGCTATTCTTAAGCAATAGATGTAAGCATATGTGAAACACACTAACAAAATTATATTAATACTTGAGTATTTATTCTTTATTCCCTGAACTACAAATGAAAGACAAAAATAATCAAAACATGCTTAAAGAAATTACCTACATAGTGAAACAAATATATCCCAATTGATTTTCATTTAATTTGGTTTTAGAGTAAAATCCCATTTGGGATAAAGTTAATTCTGTTGAGCTTCATCTAAAACAACAGTGGGCTACTCCTTAGGGATAAGCTGTGTGCTTTCTAGACATCACACACAAATGATATCTGGAGGCCTTAACGCCTCCCCAACAGAACCCCTCCAAATGAGCAGTTTATTCTAATGGAATCATACTCTTGAATTAACAATTATTTTAGTAACAGATCTTACAACTTTCTAGACCCTTGAAGGAAAAATCAAAGCATACCTGTTAAATAAGCATAGGTGAATAAAACAACTGGGATCTTTTATTAAGACTTACCAAAGAATCCATCTTCAAGAACTCTGAAGAAATAAGAATTGAAATGACATTTCCTGGCTCTAAAAGGGGAGAAAAAAATTTAATTTTTTGTTATGATTTGTAACATATCTCCTCAGAACAGGCTTCTTCTCACCTTAAAAGAGGATGTTACTTTAATCAGAACAATTTAATATAATCTTACTATACCATATGTCTTAGATACATGAAAGAACAAAAACTGAGCATTAAAAGGGTACAGAGAAAATGTGCAGTAAATTTGTCCTGGAATTAGATTCATATCAAGCAAAAAGCCTCCAGCTAAAGGTAAGGCATATGAAAACATCATTTTAAGCAAGGGAAAAAAGAAAATTAAATAAAAGAATATAATTAATCATATATAAAAAATAATACTGAGAAAAAAAATTTAAATTAATGAAAGCATTTTTTATTAAAGAAATTATTTCAAAAGTAGTTCATGCTTACTATGAATAAATATTTAATTATAAAAGATTCTGAAAGATAATAAAAAATTTACTACTGCAGAGATGCTGAGGCTACTTCCAAAGGCATATTAAATGATCCTGCAGAGGTATAGAGAGAGGGAAAAGGTGGATGACAGCTGGTACTATCATTTTAGTAAACCTAAATTATCTCCCACATGGCATATTTAAGAAGAAGAAATATCTGTGATTTCTTACCATTACAGTACTAAGATAATCCTTCTAAATAAAGAACCAAGCAGACAATTATTAAAATAAGTAATCCCAGTATTTCTCTAAATAATATTTCTAGATTAACAATTATCAACCTTTAAATTCTAGATTACAGGTGAAGGGAGGAAAGAGTTGGTTAAAAAAAATTCTCAGGTAATTGTAACATAGCCTGTCCAAGTTAAGAACCAGTATCTGGGATTACTAGAAATTTAATTAAGCATTTTGGTGGTTTTCCTGGTTAGTATAAAGATTACTTTTATAACAATTTACATTTGTAGTCACTGATTTAAAGTCAAAGGTAACAGAGTGACAGGTTTTGCTCTACTTCTTTTACCTTTACTACATACATAAATATGTTGGATCAAACAAAAATAACTTTTTTCTCTCTTCATATTTTGATTTTTACTTCCTACATACATATCTATATTGAGCTGGACTCTGGCTCAAAATTTGATTCAGCAATCTTATAATTTTTATTTAAGGATCATTGGAAAACTTCCGCATGAATCTAACCACTAGAATATAATAAATTACTCCTCAGAAAATTTTTATACTGTCAGTATAGATTTATTTACTAATAAAAGTTTAGAAGTATGTTGGTACTGCTGTAAATAGCAATTCTAGTGCAAGGAAAGATTTTTCTTAAACCACAAGTGTGATCTCCTATAAAATCTATGCCCACTGAAAGATTACTTCGTAAATTCTTATCATCTAGAACATTGGTTCTCAAATATTTGGTCTCAGGACCCCCTTAAAATTTAGTAAGTTGAGAATCCTAAAGAGATTTTGCTTACCTGGCTTATATCTACCAGCATGTACCATATTAGAAGTTAAAACAGAAATTTAAAAATATTTATTAATTTCATTTAAAAAAACAACAATAAATCCATTACATGTTAACATAAATAACATATTCTTATAAAAAATAACTATATTTTCCAAAGCAAAAAGAAAATTTAGTGAGAAGAGAAACACTGTTTCACATTTTTTTGCAAATCTCTACAATGTCTGGAGTATTAAGAAGGCAGTTGGATTCTCATATTTGCTTCGGTATTCAATTTGTGGGTAGCCTTCTTTTATAATACACTAAAACGTACAAATGGTAGTTTCTTGAAGATAGTAGAAACAAAATATGATACCTTTTCCTACTCTGTTACTTAAAATCTACTGGTTTATCTTTAACTTTGAATGGATCTTTGACCTATGTAAGATTTTTTAACATCACACATTGGTCATTTGGAAAATACTGGTTAATCAAGTTATGTAGATCTTCCAAATGTTGAAACATTTCATTTTACAATAAACAAAAAAATCACATTCTATAATTTGACCCCTAATCTTATCAGAAAAATCTTTAAATTTCAAGCAGCTATCAAGCTCCTGGAAGCAGATACAAGTTTTCCAAAATTCAAATTATCTATTGAAAGCTTGCATTTTATCATAGGCAACAAGTATCATCAGTTGTTTTCCACATCACTTTGTTCATTTTCAAGAAAATGTCTGCCAAATAACCATAGTTTATCTGTCTTTCAAGTAAAATCTTTCAAGTAAAATCTGTTCTTTCAAGTAAAATGATTCTCTATTTTTTAAAAAGCAGCTATTTTAGCTTACAACTCAAACAACCACACAAGTGCTTTGCCTCAGGACAATTATCATACTTTGGTGTATAGCAGAAGTGTATTTCTCATTTCCTCACATAGACTATTATAAAAGATGTATGCCCAAGGGTCATGATTTAATAAATATAGTAATTTTTACTGTTTTATCAAAGACATTCTTAAGTGAAACTGGCTTGTTTGTTTTTTCCTTTTTAACTAAGTACACAGTGTTGAAGAATATAATGACTTCTAGTACAGTTTGACGTCCTACCTTCAGTCATACTAAGGCTACATTGCTTTCACATCATCTGAGTACATGTCAACAAGTAAAAAAGACAATTAATAACTTAGTATTATTATGAAAATTGTTTTGACCTCATGGACTCTCTAAAAAGGGTCTCTAGGGCCCTCAGGGTCCATGTACCACACTTCTGAGAATGGCTAATCTAGAGACCTGTGCATTTGCCATAAATTCATTATAATTTACTAGAAAAGGATGAGTCATTGCTTCTGCAATTTGAGCATAAATACTAATGTCAGAATAATTTTCACTTTTGGCCTGCAGCAACTATGAGGTGACACACAAATTCCACTACAAAATAAGCAATAGATTGTCTTTTACCTAAAGTGGGGATCTCACAATCTTTATTCTCCTTAGTGTTCCTTTTAACATATTTTATCAACCAGTTGAAGATGTGAACGTCACAATGAACTGAAATGTCCACCTCTTCCCAGCGCTGGGCATCCATAGATAAATATTCAGCAAAGTACTTCATTTCTGATATCAAAAGATCTCGTGGGCAAATAAAATCTTCTTTCAAGTTTTTTGCTTCATCACATACATGGATCACCATATTTGGCCTTTATACAGAAATGAAATTATTAGAGTTTTACAAGAGTCAAGAATATTGACATTCATTGGAAGTAGGAGAACAAGAAGTTTTTGAAGGTTTTGACCATTAATCAGTTTATAGGATTTTGACATTGTGAACTTTTCAAGTGTCTTGCTAACCTAATGGTATTTTAGATAACGACTAATTTTCTTAAGTTATTGATTGAATAAAACAATAAAATATCTTTTTATAAAGGACTAATAATTTACATGGATTAATATTTAATTTCTCAAGTTATAAATTAATTATAAGGTTTATAAAATTACCAATTCAAAAAGAAAAATTAAGTATTACATCCTAATTCTTGTGAGAAACATAAAAGAGCATCCTTACATGATTACGGGTGTGAGAAGGACATACAGATAAATACTAATTTTTCTTATTATTAAAAAATGGAAAAACAGCTAAAATTAGTCATTAAAGAATATATATAAGGGAAGCGGCTGTGGCTCAATCAGTAGGGCTCCCATTTACCATATGGGAGGCCCCGGGTTCGGTTTCCGGGGCCTCCTGGTGAAGGCAAAGCCCGCCCGCACGGCGTGGTTAGCTGACCCAGCGAGCACAAGCAGCAAGGGGGGGATAAATGAATAAATAAATAAAATCTTTAAAAAAAAAAAAAAAAAAGAATATATATAAAATTAGCATGAGTTACTTAGCTATTTTTAACATGTTAGGTTGCTCCTAGGCATTCATTAAATATAAATTAGTAAATGAGTTAAATGGATTAAGACTAGAATGTGCTTATTTATATATTTAAAAAATCATTTAAGAATAAGTTCAGTGGGCCCCACCTCAATCAAGATGATGTAGTGAGATGCTTCAGGGCTCCATCCCTCACAAAAGCTTTGAACAATCAGTAAGAATTGGCAGATACATCTTTCTCAAGGCTCCAGAAAACAGTTAAAGGACTACAGTAACAGGAAGAGTGCCAAATCAAGAAAAAAGCACTTAAAATAAGTAGGATATCCTGGGATCCTAGCTTGCGCCTCCCTTATCCTTTCCCAGCTCAGCATGAAGCTGGCCTGCACTCCCAGTGTGAATCCCTAGTCCTGACTGTAGAGGGTGCAGAGTAACCCTTGTGCACAGACTGGGAGCAGGTATATCTGACCCAATCTGTATGGTGGTGGCCTGAGGAATTCTCTACCCCTTAATTTGGCCTGTGTGTAGAAGGCAGCTCATAAAGGTCTCCTACAGAATGCTATGGGAAAGCAGTCAAGTTGTGCTGCCTTGGGCAAGGGATTGCTGACTGTAGGACATACAGGATAGTTCCCAGGAAGAGGAAACTGTTTCCAAGGGAAGATGGGACTTTGGAAGCTGTGTTAAGGGGGGAGTTCCTAGGGCCAAATGAGCATGCCCAAGACATGGAGAACAGATCAGGGAAACCACTATTCTTTGGCCTGGAGCTATTCTCTAAACTCATTGTATAGATAAGCTCTAAAGGATAGTGCTAGCATAAGCCAATCTGCAAAGACTGGGAAAGGAGTTTTCTTTTTTGCCTTTCCTTTTTATTTTATTTTTATTTTTTTTTAAAGCTCCTAGCATTCAAGGAAAGTTCTGTCATAGCACTAGCTGGATACAAACTTAAGAGGTAGATGTTTCAGAGTTTAAATTCCAGTGATAACACATTAAATATAAAGATGTCCAGTTTTTTTAAAAAAGAAATAGGAAGTGATGGCCCAGGCAAAGGAGAAAATTAAAGCATTAGAAACCATCAATGAGGAGGACCAGACCCAAGACATACCAAAGACTTTAAAAAATGGTCTTAAATATGCTCAAAGAGCTAAAGGAAAACATGTACAAAGAACTAAACAAAATCAGGAAAATGACAGATGAATACAACAAAGAGACTATCAATAGAGAGATGGAAATTATGAAAAAGAACCAAACAGAGCTGAAGATCACAGTAACAGAAATTTAAAAGAGGTTTAATAGCAGATTAGAGTCGGCATTAGAAAGAATTAAGAACTTGAAGATAAGACAATTAAAATCATCCTGTCTGAGAAGCAGAAGAAGGAAAGAACAAAGGAAAGTGAACAGAGCCTGAAAAACCTGTAGGACACCATAAAGTGTACACATTATGGAAGTCCCAGAAAGAGAAGAAAGAAAGAGGCAGAAAATATATTCAAAGAAATAATGACTGAAAGCTTCCCAAATATAATGAAAGACATGAATGTACACATCTAAGACACTAAACAAACTCCAGACAGGATAGATCTAAATACACCCACACTGAGACATATAGCAATCAAATTGTCCAATGCCAATGATAGAGAATTCTGAAAGCCACAAGAGAGAAACAACATGTCACAGACAAGGGAGCTTCAATAAAATTAAGTGCTGATTTTTCATAGGAAAACATGGAGGCAAGAAGGCTGTGGTATGATATGTTTTGCTGAAAGAAAAAAAAAATTGCCAACCAAGACTGTATTCTTGCAGAAGTGTATTCTAAAAATGAGGAAGAGATGAAGACACTCTCAGATAAACAAAAGCTGAGGGAGTTCATCATCACTAGACTAGCCCTACAGGAGATACTAAAGAGAGTTCTGAAGGTTGAAAGGAAAGGAGAATAGATAACAGATTGAAGCCTCATGAAGAAATAAAGATCTCTCGTGAGCATAATGACATGGATAAATATAAATGCCAATACGATTGTATTTTTGGTTTATAACTCCACTTTTTACTTTCTACAAGATCTAAAAGGCAAATGCATAAAGTATAATGATAAATTCATGGTTTGGGACTCATAGTGTATAAAAATGTAATATATGATAAGAATTACATAAAGGTAGGGGGACAGAATAGGAAAATAGTTTGTATATACTATTGAAGCTAAGTTGGTATCAAATCAACTAAGATTGCTATAGATTTAGGATGTTAAATTTAAGCCCATGGTAAGGTACAAAGAAAATACCGGAGCACATGCAAGATCATAGAGATAGATATCAGAGTAAAGGTTACTAGGGGCACAGAGCAGGTGGAATGAGGAATTAACGCATAATGTGTGTATTATCTGTTTGGGAAGAGGATAAAATTTTATTAATGGAAGGCAGTGAGGGTACCACAATATTGTGAATGTGATTAATACCAATGAGTGGTATGCTTGGGAATGGTTGAGATGGAAAAGTTTATGTTGTATGTATGTATGTTCCCACAAATTTTTTTTAAATTGCTCTTTTTTTTTTTTTTTTTAAAGAGCAACTAAAAAAAAAGACAATGACAATTAAATGCAATACATAATCCTGGATGAGATTTAGCAAGGGAGGAGAAAAGGCTCAAAAGGACATTGTTGAGGGAAGCGGCTGTGGCTCAATCGGTGGGGCTTCCGCTTGCCATATGGGAGGCCCTGGGTTCGGTTCCCGGGGCCTCCTGGTGAGGGCAGGCCCACCCGCACGGCGTGGTTGGCTGGCCCAGTGAGCACAAGCAGCAGGGGGGGGGTTAAATGAATAAATAAATAAAATCTTTAAAAAAAAAAAAAAAAAAAAAAAAAAGGACATTGTTGAGTCATATGAGAAAAATTGGAATATAGACTGTAAGTTTTAATATTAATGTTCAATTTCTTGAACTTGATAACTGTTCTTAAGTGAATATCCTCACCCATGGGAAATGTACATGGCAGTATTAAGTGTTCAAGGAGCATGATGTATACAACCTACAATCAAGTGTTCAGAAAATCGGTTGATAGAATGATATGGCAAATGTGACAAAATGTTAAAATTGGAGGATGTGGGTATCAGGGGAAGTTAGGGGTATGCTGGAGTTTTCTGTATGGAGTTTGTATTATTTTTGTAAATGTCCTATAAGTTTGAAAGTATTACAAAATATTTTTTTTAAATCCCAAAATAAAAAGAACACATTTAGTGATGCATCAGAAAGAATACTTCAAAATCATACACCCCTTAAATTTACCATCCTTTGAAATTATATCACTTCAAAAAGATACTTCAATATGATCCACATCTGCCTTCACATCATTACAAAAAGAAAAGTATAAACAGAAAGAGATACACTTACAATATGAATTTATTGTGCTTAATTGAAATTCATAAAATACCAATACAAATAATTTACATTTGAAATAAAATTGGACTATCAGAAAAAGGATTATAATCAATACCCTGTCCAAATCAAAGGAATTTAAAGAACTGTTAACAAATTATTCTTCTGAAGAAATTATGGTCAAATATAAACAGCTAATAGCCTGACATAATAAAACATACACATTTCTGTGGCTGTTTGGACAGTATGAGATATTAATTTATTCTAGTAAAAAACTATCTGACAAATTTTTGTGTGACACTAACAAATCTATCGATTAAAAATCTATGTGAGAACGGGATTGTGGGAAGATGGCGTAGGACTAACAGGCAGAGCTTAATGCTCTCACAAAAACAACAGAGAAAGAGCCAAAAGCTGTCCAAGGGACCTGCTTTGGGGGTCAGCAGACTAGGACAGCACTACACAACTCCCAGGAGGGTGAGGGCCAGAGAGACAAAAAAGCCGGAACAACAAGCATGAGTTACTAAGCCCCCATGGTAGCTGGGAAGGACACCCCTCTCCCACCCCCAAGATATTAAGCTGGCTCACTGCAGCCAACTGAGAAGGGAACAGACATCTTCCTCCCTGTTATTACCTGTTTCAAGGAAAAAGAGAGAGGGAGTCATGGGTGCTTTTCCTCAGTGAATTCGGCCAGCAGAGCCTGTTTTGAATCTCTGCTCTGGAGATTAAACACAGGAACTCAGGAAAGCCAAGACTGAAACACCTTCATGGAAAGGTGTGGTGACGAGCGCTACCTGCTGGACAGTCTGGAAAATGCATGGACAAAAACTGTTCTTGGTTCTCTCTGTATCCTTACCCCTGGGAGAAAATCTGTGCCCCACTAGTGAGTCCCTGGCCCAATTTTGATAACTTAAGCCAGACAATTTTAAAGACTTAGAAAAAGTTGAACCAAATATCAAAGAAGAGCTGTGGAAAAAAAAAACAATAGGCAAGAGAGAGAAATTGGTCATCAGAGTAAATTCACCAATTCAGATGCATAGACATCAGAAAAAAATTACAAGCCATACTAGTACACAGGAAGAGATGCCCCAGCCAAAGGAACTAACCAAATATCCTGAAAAGATACAGGATTTAAGACAATTAATCAGTAATAATCACACAACTCTCCTAAATCACTTCAAAGAATTTAAAGAAAATATGCTTAAAGAAATAAAGGATTTTAAGAAGACACTGGGTAAGCATAAAGAACAATTTGAAAGCCTGCAATGAAAAGTAACAGAACTTATGGGAATGAAACTCATGATGGATGAAATTAAAAATACATTAGAAAAACAAAAACAAAAACAAAAATACATTAGAAAAAAGAAAATGAAAAAAAAAAAAAAATACATTAGAGAAGCATATGTGGCTCAAGCAGTTGAGCTCCCAGCTCCCCATGGGATAGCCGGCATTTGGTTCCCAGTGTAGCCTGAAGAAACAAAAACAAACAACAAGAGAAACAACAAGAAAACCAACTCAGGGAAGCTGATGTGGCTCAGCAGTTGAGCACAGGCTTCCCACATAAGAGGTCCCAGGTTTAATCCCCAGCCCCGGTACCTCAAAAAAAAAAAAAAAACCCAAACAAACAAACAAAATATTAGAGGCAGATTTGAATTGCTCCAAGACAGAATTTGTGATTTCGAAGACAGAACATCTGAACTGGAATAGACGGGAGAAAAGAAAGAGAAGTGGAACAGAATATCAGGGAATTGAATGACAATGTGAAATGTACAAACATTTGTGTTATCAGTGTCCCAGAAGGAGAAGAGAATGGAAAAGGAGCAGAAAAAATATCTGAGGAAATAATGACCAAAAACTTCCCAACTCTTATTAAAGACATAAATATCAATATCCAAGAAGGACAATGCACCCCAAAGAGAATAAATCCAAACAGACCTACCCCAAGACACCTCCTATTCAGAATGACAAATATCAGAGACAAAGAGAGGATTCTGAAAGCAGCAAGAAAAGCAAAACATCACATACAAGGGAAACTCAAGATTAAGTGCCAACCTCTCATCAGAAACCATGGAGGAGAAAACAAAAAGGTATGATATATTTAAGGTACTGAAAGAGAAAAACTGCCAGCCAAGAATTCTGTATCCAGCAAAACTGTCTTTCAAAAATAAAGGTGAGTTCAAAGTCTTCATAGACAAACAAAAACAGATAGACTATGTTACCAAAAGACTAGAATTACAAGAGATACTAAAGGGAGTGCTGCAGCCTGAAAGGAAAAAACAAGGGTGAGAGATTTGGAGAAGAGTTTGGAAATGAAGAAGATTAGGAAGGGTAAACTAAAGGGTAAGAAGACAAACAAAAGAATGATATGACAACAAAGAACCAGAGGACAAAAATGGATGAAGTAATTCCTTTATAGTAATAACACTGAATGTTAATGGATTAAACTCCCCAATCAAAAGACATAGACCGCTACAATGAATTAAAAAAAAAATGAGTCGTGTACATGTTGTACATGACTTACACCTCGGATGTAAGGACACAACCAAGTTAAAAGTGAAAGGATGGAAAAAGGTATTGCATGCAAATAGTAACCAAAAAGGAGCTAAAATAGTGACACCAATATCAGACAAAACAGATTTCAAATGCAAAATTGTTATAAGGGATGAAGAAGGACCCCATATATTAATAAAAGGGGCAATTCACCAAAAGAAATAACTATGCTAAATATTTATGCACCCAACCTGAAATCCCCAAGATACATGAGGCACACACTGGCAAAACTGAAGGGAGAAATGGATGTATTTCAATAATGGTTGGAGACTTCAGTATACCACTCTCAGTATTTGGATAGAACATCTGAACAGAGGATAATGAAAGAAACAGAGAACTTGAATAACATGATAGTTAACTAGACCTAACACACATCTATAGAGCATTGCACCCCAAAACAGCAGGATATACTGTCTTTATCAAGTGCTCATGGATCCTTCTCCAAGACAGACCATATGTTTGGTCACAAATCTCAATAAATTTAAAAAAGACTGAAATTATACAAAAACACTTTCTCTGAGCATAATGGAATGAAGCTGGAAATCAATAATGGATGGAAAAGGGGAAAATTCAGAAATATATGGAGATTAAACAGCACTCTCTTAAATAATCAGTGGGTCAAAGAAGAAATTGCAAGAGAATTCAGCAAATATCTCGAGATGAATGAAAATGAGAACCCAACCTATCAAAACCTATGGGATACCTAAGGCAGGGCAACGAGGGTTTTATAGCCCTCAATGCTTATACTAAAAAAGAACAAAGAGCTAAAATTGAAGATCTCATTGCACACCTGGAAGAACTAGAAAAAGAATAGCAAACTAATTCCAAAGGAAGCAGAAGGAAAGAAATAGTAAAGATCAGAGCAGAAATAAATGAAACTGAGAACAAAAAAACAACAGAGAGAATCAACAAAATCAAAAGTTGGTTCTTTGAGATCAACAAAATCGACAAACCCTTAGCTAGACTGACAAAGAAAAAAGAGAGAAGACACAAACAAATAAAACCAGAAATGAGAGGGGAGACATTACCACTGACCCCACAGAAAAAGGAGAGATTATAAGAGGATACTATGAATAACTGTATGCCCCAAAACTAGACAATGTAGACAAGATGGACACATTTCTAGAGACACACAAACCACCTACACTGACCCTAGATGAAACAGTCAGCCTCAACAAACCAATCACAAGTGAAGAGACTATAACAGTCATCAAAAACCTTCCAAAGATTAAAGCCCAGGACCAGATGGCTTCACAGGTGAATTTACCAAATTATTCAAAGACGATCTAATACCAATCATGCTCAAGCTCTTCCAAAACATTGAATAGGAAAGAATGCTACCAAATTCATTCTATGAAGCCAACATCACCCTAATACCAAAACCAGATAAAGGGAAGTGGAGTTGGCTCAAGGAATTAGGCACCTCCCTCCCACATGGGAGGTCTTGGGTTTGGTTCCAGTGCCTCCTAAAAAGAAGATAAGCACACAACAAACAGACACAGAGAGCAGAACATAAAGCATAAACAATGGGGGTGGGGTGGGGGGGAGGGATAAATAAATAAAATAAATCTTTTTTAAAAATTACGAATATTCTCACTGTCCTGATTTTGTGATAATCTGGGTAGGCTAAACATTTGCTATATTAGAAATCATGCATGTGTCCCCAGACCTAGTTTTTCTCCCTTTGTCTGGTTTTTAGAATGCTGGTGATAAACTGATTTATTATATGATCATCCTTTATGGGAAAAGACTGTAACTTTGGGTATTTTTGGTCAACCGTAAGAGATACAGCAGGGGGATAGATGTGGCTTGAATGGTTGCACGTCTGCCTCCCATATGGAGGGACCTGGGTTCGATCCCCGGGATCTCCCATTAAAAAAAAAAAAAAAAAAGAAAAATATAGAAGGTGCGTGGGCCACTGAGCCCTGTGCACGGGTGTGCCACCAGGCCCCGTGAGCAGGTGCGCTGCCAGGCCCCACAAGCAACACAGCAAGTTGCTTGCGGTTGACACAAGCAAGAGTGACACAAGGGAGAGCCAAGACAAGACACACCAAAAAACCAGGAACTAAGGTGGCACAGACCACATCGGAGGTTCCAAGGATCGAATCCCAGTGAAGACAGGAGGAGAAGGATGAGAAGAGAGGGCAGGAAACAGACACAGAGTCACCCAGTGAATGGGCACAGAAACAGCAAAAATGGGGGGGGGTGTAAAAATGGATAAAAGTAAATAATTAAATAAATAAATTCTTTAAAAAAATGTATAGGGGAGGAAGATACGGACTATAATTAGTAGTGATACTTTGATGATGCTCTTTCATGATATGTTAACAAATGTTTCACAACAATGTAGGGTGTTTGTGGGGGGGGGTGATGTGTGGGAGTCCTGTATGATGTTATACATGTTTGTTTTGTACGTTCACGATGTTTACTGAACACTTATAGTTTATGTATGTTCATGTATGAATGATATATTTCAATAAATTGTTTAAAAAAAAAAACAGATAAAGATCCTATGAAAAAATAAAATTACCAACCAGTATCTCTAATTAATATAGATGCAAAAATCCTCAACAAAATACTTGCACACAGAATCCAAAAGCACATTAAAAGAATTATACACCAGGGGGCGCATGTGGCTCAAATGGTTGGACGTCCATCTGCCATACGGAGGGACCTGAGTTCAATCCCCGGGGACCTCCCGGTAAAATTAAAATAAATAAATATATAAATATATATATATATATATATATATGACGCATGGGCTGCCAGGCTCCATGTGCCGGTGAGCCGCCAGGCCCCGGGAGCCATGCAGCAAGATGATGATGTAACAAGAGAGAGACACAGGGGAAAGACAAGACGAGATGCTTCAAAAGCTCCAAAAACCAGGAACCGAGGTGGTGCAGATAGCAGAACACCTCTCTCCTACATCAGAGGTCTCCAGGATCGAATCCTGGTGAAGACTGGAGGAGGAGGATGAGAAGAGAAGGCAGGAAACAGACACAGAGAATTGCCCAGCGAATGGACACAAAAACAGCAAATGGGGAAGGGGGGGGATTAAAATGGATAAAGTAAATAAATAAACCTTTAAAAAAAAAAAAAAATTATACACCACAATCAAGTGGGTTTTATCCTAGTGGGTTTTATCCTAGGTATGCAAGGGTGGCTCAACACAAGAAAATCAATTAGTGTGTAATAAGCCACACTGATAAATTGAAGAAGAAAAATCACATGATCCTCTCAGTTGATGTTGAAAAGGCATTTGACAAAAAACAGCACCCTTTCTTGACGATAAAACAAACAAACAAACAAACAAAAAAAAAAAAAAACACTCCAAAAGATAGGAATAGAAGGAAGATTTCTCAATATGGTAAAGTGCATATATGAAAAACCTACAGTTAGCATTGTACTCAGTGGTGAAACACTGAAACCTTTCCCACTGAGATCAGGAACAAGACACTGTCACCACTGTTGTTCAATATTGTGCTAGAGGTTCTAGCTAGACCAATTAGACTAGATAAAGAAATAAAAGGCATACAAATAGGAAAGGAAGAAGTAAAACTTTCACTATTTGCTGATGATATGATCTATATTTAGAATCTCCTGAAAAATCTACAACAAAGCTACTAGAACTAGGAAACAAGATCAGAAAAGTGGAGGGATACAAGATTAATATGCAAAAATCAATAGTTTCTAAACACTACTGATGTGCAATCTAAGGAGGAAATCAGAAAAAAAAAATTCCACTTATAATAGTGACTAAAACAATAAAATATTTAGGAATAAACTTAACCAAGGACTAAAAGGACCTGTATTCAGAAATATACAAAACATTGCTAAAAGAAACTGAAGAAGACTTAAATAAATGGAAGGACATTCCACGTTCATGGACCGGAAGACTAAATATTGTTAAGATGTCAATTCTATGGGAGTGGATGCAGCTCAAGCAGTTGAGTGCCTGCCTCCTACATGGGAAGTCCCAGGTTCAATGCCCAGTGCCTCCTAAAAACAAAAAGCAAACAACAAGCAAACAATCGGAAAAAAACAACTCAGGAGAGCCAATGTGGCTCAGTGGTTGAGCGCCAGCTTCCCATATATGAGGTCCCGGATTCAATCCCCGGCCCAAGTACCTCAAAAAAAGGTCAATTCTACTCAAACTGATTTACAGATTAAATGCAATCCCAATAAAAATCCCAACAGCCTTTTTTGCAGAAGTAGAAAAACCAATTATAGAATTTATTTGGAAGAGTAAGGGGTCCTGAATAGCCAAAAAGATCTTAAAAAAGAACTAAGTTGGGGGACTCTCACTTCCAGACTTTAAAGCATATTACTTAGCTACAGTGGTAAAAACAGCATGGTATTGGCATAAAGACAGACACATTACCAATGGAACCAAATCTAGAACTCAGAAAACAGACTCTCACATCTATAGTCAACTGATTTTTGACAAGGTGGTCAAGCCCTCCCAGCAGGGCCAGAGCAGTCTATTCAACAAATGGTGCTGGGAGAACTGGATAGCCATATCCAAAAGAAAGAAAGAAGACCCCTATCTTACACCTTATGCAAAAATTAATTGAAAATGGATCAAGGACCTAAATATAAAAGCAATAACCATAAAACTCCTAGAAGTAAATGTAGGAAAGTATCTTCAAGATCTTGTGGTAGGCAGTAGTTTCTTAAACCTTACACCCAAAGCACAAACAACAAAAGAAAAAAGAGATAAATGGGACCTCCTCAAAATTAAACACTTTTGCACTTCAAAGGACTTTGTCAAAAGGGTGAAAAGGTAGCCAACTTTATGGGACAAACTATTTAGCAATCACATATCTGATAAGCATTTAATGTCCATGATATACAAAGAGATCATACAACTCAACAATAAAAAGACAAACTACCCAATTAAAAAATGGGCAAAAGACTTGAAAAGAATATTGTCCAAAGAAGAAATACAAATGACGAAGAAACGCATGAAAAAATGTTCAATGTCACTAATAATTAGGGAAATGCAAATCAAAACTACAATGAGATATCATTTCACACCTATTAGACTGGCCGCTATTAAAAAGTTGGAAAACTATAAATGTTGGAGAGGATGTGGAAAGACAGAAATGCTTATTCACTGTTGGTGGGAATATAGAATGGTAGAGCCACTGTGGAGGACTATTTGGCAGTTCCTAAGGAAGTTGACTATAAACTTGCCATGTGACCCAGCAATACCATTACTAGGTATATACCCAGATGAACTGAGAGCAGAGACATGAACAGACATCTGCACACTGATATCCAAAGCGACATTATTCATGATTGCCAAAAGCTGGAAACAACCCAAGTGTCCATCAAATGATGAATGGATAAACAACTTGTGGTATAAACACATGATGGAATATCATGCAGCAGTAAGAAGAAATGAAGTCGTGAAGCATATAACAACATGGATGAATCTGGAGGATATTATGTTGAGTGAAGCAAGCCAGACACAAAAGGCCAAATACTGTATGATTGCGCTATTATGAACTAAATATGTTGCATTTACTCATGGAGTTAATAATTAAAATATAGGTCACCAGAAAATTGAAGGAGGGTAAAGAATGGAAAGTTGAGGGTTAATCTGTGCAGAATTAGTAAAAAGGTTTTTTGTATATCTTTGGAAATGAATAGAAATGGTTAAAGCATATCATGGTGTTTGTAACTAGCAGTGCTATTGTACGGGTATGACAGTGGTTGAAAGGGAAAGTCTAAGGTCATGTATATCACTAAAAGGAAAGCTAAAAACTAACATGGGACTGAATAAGATAGTAAAACCTCATAGAAAACACGAATTTGGGTGATACTGCATATATAAGAGGGCTTTTACAAAATATAAACACAAATGTACTAGAGAGAAGGAAAAAGAATAGTGGCTATGTACGGCAGGGGAAGCATAGAAACACTGAGAGGTAATGAGATTTGTTTGATTTTTGTTTATTATTATTGGAGTAATGAAAGTGCTCTAAGAATGACTGAAGTGATGAATACACAAATATGTGATTAGACCAAATGCCACTGATTGTATACTTTGGATGCATTTATGCTTTATTAATACGTATCAATAAAATTGATTTGTTAAAAAAAAAATCCATGTGAAAAACTACTGAACTACAGACCTTGAAGAGGTGATTTTGTGGCATGTGAATTATATCTTAATAAAGCTGTTTAAAAAAATCCATCAAAACTAAAGGTGCACAAAGGAACTTGCAGGGATAATAATGAAAATGTCTTATATCTTGATTTGGGTGATAGTTATATGGTATATAATTTTGTCAAGTAGTTCTAAAATAAATAACCAGTTTCTTGAATAAAGTTGGAGAACCAATAGCATAGATTTTCTTTGTGTTTTTTAAATTATTTTCAAAGTTTTATATTAATAGATGTTATTTCTCATATTTACAAATATGATAATGAATTTTTTAAAATGGAAAACCAAAGTCAAATATATAGCGACATGAATAAGCCATATATTTAGGTATCAAGCAATTGTTTATAGTTCAACACATGAACTAAGTTGATTCCAATTGATTCCATAATTATGTAATGTAAAATTCCTGAATTACGGTAAATTATGTATATAACTACCAATCATATATTTTATAATTTAAAGTTGATATCAATATTGAATCATATCTTGCAAACAACCAGCCTCCTACCCTTCAGATTCTTCAGTCTTTTCTCCACCATTACGAGTTGTACAATTTTCACTTTCTGAAGAACAATTCCTTGTGGAAGCTATACTATGTCTTCCTTAAATGCAGAAGCAAACATATACAAAAAAAAAAAGAAGAGGAGTTAGCATTTCTAGCTAAGAGTGGATTTTCATTTTTTGAATGGTAACACTGTAAATTCATGGTTTCCAAGACTAAAGTACTTGTTGTGTGGCATTTTCCCTAAATATTTCTAAAGGTATATGGAAGAAAGTCAAAGAAAGGATCCAAAACCGCTAATGTTACAAACCGAATACTTCAAAATCTCCTGATACCGTGTGTACAAGGAAAGGCCAAATGTTCAAAAGCCAATACAGTTCTCTCTTCCTGATGCAAATTATTTATCAATACTCCAACTGCTGCTGAGATTAAAATAACTCACTGGGTTATTATTTCCAGTATAATTGCAGAAAACATCTCTTCTACCTTGTCACTGTGCCATTTGAAGCTATTGTTGACAGGAGTAAAGGGTAGCTGTAAAAAAGATTATAGGCAGAGAAACAAGATACTCTCACTAAAAAAAGAAGCAGATGGTATAGGACGAATTCCTTTAAAATAAAGTAAAAGAATACTCATAGTAAATAAAAATATCTGAAATAACTAGGCCAAGAGATTAGAGTACAAAATTTCGTTATAACAGTTTTTTGGTAATAGTTTTTGACCTGTATATTAAAACTAAAAATTAAAAAATACAGCAAGAACAGATTATAATTTTTAAATCTCAGGAAGATATAAATACTTACAGATTTCTTTTTATTACTGTTTATATTAGTCTCTAAACAAAGTAAGAAAAGCTGATTGGAATGTATGCTATTTTGCAGAATTATCATTAAGAACAAGCAATGCATTTTGTTTAAAGCCTTACCTGTTTTGGAAACTGCACCTTGACCAACTGGAGCCTCCTGAAATTCTCCCTGAGTGTCAAGTAGTGAGGATTTGATATACGAGGCTAAAGTTTCAACATGACTCTCTCCAGTAGCCATAATGGGATTATACTGGTTGTCAACAGGTGAGGTTCCACTGATTTTCAATTCTTCAAATCTTTTTACACACTATCATGATATATAAGAAAAGAAATGGAGGTCTTTGTTGGGATTTTTAAAATTTATTTTTCATTTTTATTTTGAGGTTCAGGGGCCAGGTATTGAACCCGGAAGTTCGTATGTGGGAAGCCAGTGTCTAATCACTGAGCCACATCGGCTCCCCTGAGTTGGTTTTTTCATTTGTTTGCTTGTTGTTTGTTTTGTTTTTAGGAGGCACCGGGAACCGAACCCGGGACCTCCCATGTGGAAAGCAGGTGCTCAACTGCTTGAGCCACATTCACTTCCCCCACTTTTTTTTCAAAGGAGGTACCTGGGATTGAACCCGGGACCTCATACATGCGAAGCAGGCACTCAATCATGGAGCTACATCCACTCCCCATGGTGGGCTTTATAAAGAAAACATTAGAAGATACTTTCCTGCTTTCTATTAGAAGATATTTGTTAATAATCATTTGTGTAAATGAACATTAACCTGTTTGGGTAACATTTAGCAAATTAGCACATTTTTCAAAACAAAGAAACCCCTGATTCTTTTAATAATACAGAGTAGAATTTTTCTTATTCTCTTTAATCCAAAGGCATAATGTGTTTATGCTATTGTAGAAAAATGAAAAGTAACATTATCAACCATATTTTCCTATGGTCAGTATATATTACATGTTAATAATTTTAATAACTCAGTTTAAAAATTGCCTTTTATTCTAAGATTAACAGAGTTTCCATCAGGAATAAGACCAAATTCTAACTTTCTATGGAAAGCAAGCCAAATAGCATCTGATTTGTGACATTAGACTCTCTTTATTAAAATAATGAGAGCTTTGTTTTCAGTAATGGCAAATATGCACAAATGTATTACAGAACATTTAATAGCCATGCATTTGGAAACAGTTTGCTCTAGCACAGTGTTTTCCATTAACCCATCAGTGGGTCCTAAAACCCACTTAGAGAGTCCAGATTAGCAGTTAAAAAAAAAAAAAAAAGAATAAAATAGATTATAAAATATTAAGAGTTTGTTAAGCATAGTAAGGCTATGCATTTCTTCATGAAAAGTTTGTTCCTCTGTGGGCACCTGGTCACAATATAAAATTCCTTTCTCACTGTGGGTCTTAGTCAAACAACACTACTGGAGCATCCATTATTAAATCCCCATTAACATCAATATGGATGGCACGTTCCTCAGCAGACCAAGTAATCCAGGGGTTGCAAGAAGAGAAAAAATATGAACCATATATACGTGTGTGTGAGGTGTGTGTGTGTGATTTAATATCTGATGTTCACTAATTACAGCATCATTCATTTATTACATGAATATTTATCAAGTACCCAATGGATATCAAGCACTATTTTAGGTTATGATCATTTACGTAGTTACTACAGAAGAATGTCTACCTGAGGCTTTGTTCTTTGAAAACTGAAGTAACTTTTTTGAAAAGGCCTTTTTTTTTTTAAACAAATCTATTTTCTTGGTACATATTAACAAAGCATACAATTCATTCAATGTATACAATAATAGTATTTGGTATAATCTCATAGTTGTGCATTCATCATTTCAATCATTATTAGAGTATTTTCATTATTTCAACAATAATAGTAAACAAAAAATGACAAACAATAAATTGAAAAGGCATTTAAAAGAGATTTAAGGGTAGGCTGAAATATAATCAATATACCTATCTCTTTTTAACGCAGTCAAGCACAGAAATGTCTTAAAATTAAATTGATAAGGGAAGCGGCTGTGGCTCAATTGGTTGGGCTCCTGTTTACCATATGGAGGCCCCGGGTTCAATTCCTGGGGCCTCCTGGTGAAGGCAAGCCAGCCCACAGGGTGCAGTGAGCTGGTGCAGCAAGATGATGCAACAAAGGGAGACAAGCAGACACAGAAAAATGCACAGCAAATGGACACAGCAAGCACAAGCAGCAAGAGGGGGATAAATAAATAAATAAATCTTTAAAAAAATTTAAACTGATAAAATATGTAATATCTCAGATAATAATAACTACCATAAAAAAATGTAAGGCAGAAAAGAGGGATAAAGTGCTTGGATGGAGGCTACAATTTTAAATAGAGTAGACAGAGAAGTAGTCATTGAGAAAGTGACATTTGAACCAAAAGAGGTGAGGGAATGATCCCTGTGGACATCTAGAAGAAAAATGTTTCAGTCAGAGGAAAGGACAAAAAATAAAATAAAATAAAATAGAATAGAATAAAAATAAAATAAGTAGTGTATGCTATAGACCATGGTTGGTGGTAACAGTCTGATGATATTGTCTCATAATCTGTAACAAATATTCCACCATGGTGTGGTGTGTTGGTGAAGCGGTATTGTATGGGAATTCTACACAAGTGCACGATTGTTTTGTAATTTCACAACCTCTGTAATAAAAACATATATTTAAAAAAATAATGGAGTGGGTTGGGGGAAAAGTACACCAAATGTGAGATATGGACTACAGTTAGTAGTAATATTTTGATGATGCTCTTACATAGTTTTTAACAAGTGTTTTACAACAATGCAAGGTGTTGGTGAAGGTGAGACAGGCTAGTTTAGAGAATAAAGAGACAAATCTGGGACCTGGGAGAAAACCATGGCCGTGAAACACGTGGCTATGGAATCCCATCTGGAAATCTCTGAGAAAGACCACCCCACCACCACCAGAAAGCAGCTGGAAGAACCTGCGAGAATTTTTCTTGATGTCGGGGATCCAGGAAAAGTCCAGGATATTCCCAAGGGGCCTTATCATTGCGCCCCCCCAGGAGACTAATGGGTGGGATAATCAATCAAAACTGCAAACAACTGGGACCCTCCCCGAAATCAGCAAGTGGGAGGAATAATTAATGGTTTAAAAAGCCAGCGCAAAGACTAAATCAACCCTTTTCAGCCTTTTTTTTCCTGCCCTTTTTCTTCTCTGCCTGGACCAGCATGTAAGTATACCTGGGACCCATAATCTGATATTTTCTTTCTCTTCTTTCATTTTCTTAATAAACTACTGGCCTAACTAAACTGGCATGTACTTAAATTCTTTTTTGTAACATAGCCAAGAACTTAGAGAAAATCCAGCAACAGGGGTGATGTATGGGACCTCTGTATGATGCTACACATGTTTATTTTGTAAGTTCACAAGTTTTACTAAATACTTACTATTTACGTATGTTCATGTATGAATGATACTTCAATAAATAAATAAATATATATATATATATATAAATAGCAAAATAAAATAAAATAAAATGACTGGGGATTGTGGGAAGATGGTAGAGTAGGAAGTTCCAGAATCATAAATAAATAAATAAATATAATAAATCTTTGGGGAAAAAAAGAAATACCATTTCACACACATTTAAATGGCTGACATTTTAAAAATGTAAAATTTACAAGTGTTGGAGAGGATGTAGAGAAATAGGAACATTCATTCATTGTTCTTGGAAATGCAAAATGGTACAGTCACTATGGAAGACACTTTGGCAGTTCCTCAGAAAGTACAGCATTATCATACTAACTGGCAATCCACCTACTAGGTATATACCCAAAAGAACTGAAAGCAGGGATTCAGTTATTTTTATAGCAGCATTATTCCCAAATGTGAAAAGACGGAAGCAACATAAGTGTCCACCAATCAATGAATGCATAAACAAAAGGTGGTATGTACACACAATGGAATGTTATTCAGCCGTAAAAAGGAATGAAATCCTGAAACATGCAACAACATGGATGAACCTTGACAACATTATGCCAAGTGAAATAAGCCAGGCACAAAAGGACAAATATTGTATGATCTCACTGATTTGGAGCAATTAGAATAAGCAAGCTCATAGAATCAGAATATAGAATATAGTTTACCAGGGGGCAGAGTGGGGATAGGCTTAAAATGTACAGGATTTCTATCTGGAACGATGGAAACGTTTTGGTAATAAATGGTCATCATGGTAGCACAACATTGTGAACATAATTAACAACAACTGAAATACATATCTGAAAGTGTTTAAAAGGGGAAATGTTAGCTTGTACATATGGTAATAGAATACAATTTTTTTAAAAAATCTATGGAACTGCACAACACAAAGAATGAACCCTAGTTAAAACATGGACTATAGATAATAGTACAATTATAAAAATGTGCTTTCATCAATTGTAACAAATGTACCATACTAATGCAAGATGTTAATAATAGGGTGGTACATGGGAATCCTGTATTTTATGCACAATTGTCTGTAAGCCCACAACTTCTCTAAAAAAAATTTTTTTAAACCAAAAAGTATTTTAAAAACTAAATTAAAATACTTAAAATGATGAAAGAAACCCTTTTTTGCATGAGGACTAAAAGAGGTAATAATGAAATTCTGGGCAAAGAAAGAAAGAAAATGCTATAGCATAATTAGAAAAATGTAGAGGTTTACACACACATACATAGGATGAAGAATATAAATGGTTTACTGAATCCATTTTTCCTACAAAATGAGTTTATTCTTTGTAACACAGAGAAAGTGGCAGATAGGCTTTTAAAATAATGACTGTTTTTTACATCTTTTAGGAAAAGTTTATAGCTATATTGGAAACAATGTATATGTATCTCCTCTAATGAAGGTAAGTCAAGAAACCATAAATGAAATCAGTAGAAATCTAAAACTACTTCTGAGTCAACAGATTAGTTATAGATATTTTGGACTTAGAGCCATTTTTAAAAAATAATAAAAGAACTTTATGAATATGTGAAATTAATATATGACTGCCTAAAAAATAAACATATTAAATGTAAATAATTTTAACAATATTGTTAGATTTTTTCCCCCATTTTAAAGGTATATCCACATACCTGATAAAGGACTTGTATCCAAAAAATATAAAGCACTCTTAAAACTCAACAATAAAAAAATAAACAACTCAACTTAAAATTGGGCAAAAAAATATCTGAACAGATACCTCACCAAGGAAAAGATATGCAGATGGAAAATAAGCATATGAAAAGATACTCAACATGTCATTAGATAATTGCAAATTTTTTTTAAATGAGATATGACTACATGTCTATCAGGCTGGCTAATATCCAAAACAATGTTTAACACCATATGCTGACGAAGATATCAAACAACAAGAACTCTCATGGACTGCTGAAGGGAATGCAAAATGGTACAGCTACTTTGGAAGATGGTTGGCAGTTTCTTGCAAAGCTACACACAGTCTTACCACATGATCTAGTAATCATGCTCCTAGGTATTTACCCAAATGAGTTGAAAACTTATGTTCACAGAAAAACCTGCACATGAATGTTAATAGCAGCTTTACTCAGAAATACTAAAATTGGAAGCAACAAGTATGCCCTCAATAGGTGACTGGATAAACAAACTGTGGTCCACCCTTCAATGGAATATTATTCAATGATAAAAGGAAATGAGTAGGGAAGCGGCTGTGGCTCAATCAGTGGGGCTCCCGTTTACCATATGGGAGGCCCCGGGTTCGGTTCCCGGGGCCTCCTGGTGAAGGCGGGCCCGCCTGCATGGCGTGGTTGGCTGACCCGGCGAGCGCAAGCAGCAGGGGGGGATGGATGAATAAATAAATAAAATCTTTAAAAAAAAAAAAAAAAGGAAATGAGTTATAAAGCCACAAAAAGACAAGGAAGAATCTGAAATGCAGACTACTAAGTGAAAGTAGCCAGTCTGAAAAGGCTACATACTGTATACTTTCAACTATATAAACAGCCTGGAAAACACAAAACTATAGAGATGACAAAAAGATCAGTGGTTACTAGGGGTTTGGGGGGAAGAGAGGTAGGAATGAATTGGTGGAGGACAGGGGATTTTTAGGGCAGTGAAACCATTTTGTATGACACTGTAATATGGATACATTTGTTAAACCTCATAGAAGGGTTCAACACAAAGAGTGACACCTAACATAAACTATGGACTTTAGTTAATAATGTATCAATATTGGTTCATCAAATGTACTACATTAATGAAAGATGTTAATAATAAGGGAAATTGTGTGTGTGTGTGGTGGGTATATGGGAACTCTATTTTCTGCTCAATTTTTCTGTAAACCTAAAACTTCTCTAAAAAGTAAGGTCTGCTAATTTTTTAAAATGAGCAAAGGATCTAAATAGATATTTTTCCATTTCAAATAAGCACATGAAAAGATACTCAACATTATTTATCTATCAGGGAAATGGAAATTAAAACTACAATGAGATGCCACGTCCACTCACTAGGATGGTACAATAAAAAAGACAGATAACAAGTGTTGAGGAGGATGTAGAAAAATTGGAGCCTTCATACACTGCTAGTGAGAATGTAAAATGGTGTGGCCACTTTGGAAAAATGAGATACATTGTTTCAGTTACATTAATGATTTATTTTTAAAAATTTAAATAATTCTTTCTCCATATCCAAATACCAACAGGGTAACTTTGAAATGGAATATATATATATAATCCAGGAAATTAAATATGAGAACATCCAAGAAACTTAAAAAAAAATTAACAAAGGGTTCAATTCAATACAACTATCAAAATAAGTAAGTCAATAAGAAACTGACAAGAGAATAGGATAAAGATAAAAATCTTCCATGATTTTTTATTTTCTTATTTTTACTGGGCTAGAAGAATAATAAGAAATAGATCTAAAGGTAGAGCCTGAAACCAGTAATAAAAAATTAAATATTCAATAAATGTTGAGTAATTAGTCGTTAGGAAAAAAGTTACAACTAAAATAAATTCTTGATTTAAATGCAAAAAATAAAAGTAATCAGGAAAATATAAGTGAATATGCGCTATACACATAAGCTTGAGATTAGAAGGATTTTCTAAACATGAAAACAAAGGCAGACAAGAAAGTAAAAGTTTCAAAGATTTTAACACAAATTTTTTACATTTGTATACAATAGACTATCATTAATAACTTAAGAGGCTGAAAATAGAAAAAATAGATCAAGGGTTGGCACGGCGAGCTGATGAAACAAGATGACGCAACGAGGAGACACAAAAAGGAAACACAATGAGAGTTACAACAAAGCAGGGAGTGGAGGTGGCTCAAATGATTGAGCACCTCTCTCCCACATGGGAGGTCCCAGATTTGGTTCCCAGTGCCTCCTAAAGAGAAGACAAGCAGACACAGAGAGCACACAGCGAATGAACACAGAGCAGACGAGTGCAAACAATGAATAGAGGCGGGAAGAAATAAAATAAATCTTAAAAAAAGAGGTTTTGATTTTGAGGATAAGATTAATAAAATCATCTAGACCATCTGGATAACAGAATGCTTCAGTACCCATTTGCTTTTCTGTTTACAATTAAATGGGTACCAAGAGGGGAAGCGGCTGTGGCTCAATCAGTAGGGCTCCCGTTTACCATATGGGAGGCCCCGGGTTCGGTTCCCGGGGCCTCCTGGTGAAGGCAAGCCCGGCCGCACGGCGTGGTTAGCTGACCCAGTGAGCACAAGCAGCAAGGGGGGGATAAATGAATAAATAAATAAAATCTTTAAAAAAAAAAAAAAAAAAAAAAATTGGGTACCAAGAAATATTATTTTAATTGTTCAAGGTTAATTAAAAAAAGGAAAAAGGTGGGGAAGGGACTTGGTACAAGAGAGATGCAAATGAACGCAAGTGATGTCCTGGTACAATTTCAGGCTTCACAAAAGTTAAGGAGAGAAAAATGGCAAGACAGGAATACTTCTACTGCTTAAATTATTATTAGTTCATTTTCAGTTGTTGTAAATATGTAAGATGAAGGTGAATTTAAAACATATCAGGGAGACGGCTGTGGCTCGGTCGGTGGGGCTCCCGTTTGCCATGTGGGAGGCCCCGGGTTCGGTTCCCGGGGCCTCCTGGTGGGGGCGGGCCCGCCCGCGTGGCGTGGTTGGCTGACCCAGCGAGCGCAGGCGGCAGGGGGGGGATAGATGAGTAAATAAATAAAATCTTTAAAAATAAATAAATAAATAAATAGATAAATAAATAAATAAATAAAACATATCAGGTTGGTTAATCTATAAATTACATAATATGTGTGTCTGTGTAAAACCTATCATTTATAAAGGTTGTTAGCTAGTCAAATCATATAGGTATGTACATACAGTGTTTATATATGAATATGAATATGAATATGAATATGTAAAACAAATATTTTTCTCTCTCTTAATTGTTTCTTTAAATTGATCACTTTTCTTGATTTTTTTCAGGAGACATCTGGGGGACTGTTTTTACCTCTTTGGGTGTTAATCCAGGCATGAGCCTTGCCACAGATTCCCAGTTGATGGTCTGAGGGATTCCAATCAGTGGATAAAGGATCATGTCCAATACCATTTGGTTGTTATTGTTCAGGAAATTGTTGTTTTCTGAATATCCACCACTCATCTTTTGGAGCTAGAGATAAGGAGGACAAACAGCCTTATTTACATCTGAAATCCAAATGTTTTCCAGAACATTCTAGATCAATTACAAACTAAGATTTGATTCTACATAAAGGAAAAATAAATTTGACCAAAAATGAACACAGAAAATATATCCTAAATCTCTTCAAATATAAAAACACTTGAATATTATGGATTGATAGGTGGATGAATAAAAGGATGGTCAAATGGGTAAATATGTGATAAAATAAGTATAATAAAATATGAGTAGTAGAATCTAGGTGATGGATAAATGTGCATTCACTATAAAATTCTTTCAACTTTTCTGTATGTTCAAAATTTTTCATAATAAAATACTGAAAAAAAGTGACTTAGAAAAAAAAGAATTGAATACAATTTACCTTCCTAAAAAAAAAAATCCTTAATTATGCCTGATTTATGCTCTGATTAGCAATTCATGGATGGTGGCAAAAAGGTAAATATCACTGAATATTAAAAAGAATTAGAACTTCTTTTAAATTTAAGCAATGTTCCTTTTGTTTTTCTGTGATTGTCCATGCTACAAACAATAAAAGCTGATCATACTGAATTTTTACTGATGTAATCAAATGAAATGTAAAATTAAGTTAATTTGACATTTTAGGATAAATATAATAATTGCTATTGTGCCATGTGATAATTAGTTATAAAGTTCTTTTTTCCTTCCATGTCTTCAGAAGCAAGGTGGCAGCTGATCTGATAATCAGTTTTAATGCTTACACACACACTGACATTCACATATAAAAAGCCAGGACACATCTACAACAAAGCTGCTAAAGCTAATGAATGATTTCAGTCGAGTGTCAGGATACAAGATCAATACACAAAAATCAGTGGTGTTTCTATACAATTGTAATGTACAATCTGAGGGGGAAGTCAGGAAAAAAAATTCTGTTTACAATAGCAACTAAAAGAACCAAATACTTAGGAATAAACTTTTTTTGTTTTGTTTTGTTTTTTGTTTTTGTTTTTGTTTTTACCAGGAGGTCCCAGGGATCGAACCTGGGTCCCTCCATATGGGAGACGGACGCCCAGCCAGTTGAGCCACATCCGACCCATTAGGAATAAACTTAACCAAGGATGTGAAGCACTTATATTCAGAAAACTACAATGTATTGTTAAAAGAAATCAAAAATTGGAAAAACATTCCATGCTCATGGATTGGAAAACTAAATATCATTAAGATATCAATTCCACCCAAATTGATATACAGATTCAATGCAATCCCAATAAAAATTTCACCAACATTTTTTAAACAAATGGAAAACACAATTATCAAATTTATTTGGAAGGGTAAGGGGCCCCTATAGCCAGAAACATCTCAAAAAGGAAAAAAGTTGGAGGACTCTCACTTCCGGATGTTAAATGATATTACCTAGCTATAGTGGTAAAAACAGCATGGTACTGGCATAAAGATAGACATATAGACCAACAGAATCAAACTGATAGTTCAGAAACAAATCCTCACATCTACGGTAAGTGATTTTTGACAAGCATGTCAAACCCACCCAGCTCGGGGAGTACAGTCTATTTAACAAATGGTGCTGGAAGAACTGGATATCTATAGCCAAAAGAAAGAGAACCCCTATCTTACACTTTATACAAAGATTAACTCAAAATGGAGCAAAGACCTAAATATAAAAGCAAGAACCATAAGGATCCTAGAAGAAAATATAGGAAAACATCTTCAAGACCTGATGGTGAGTGGTGCATTCTTAAACCTTACACTTGAAAGCAAGAGCAACGAAAGAAAACATGGATAAATGGGATCTCCTCAAACTTAAACACTGTTGTGATTCAAAGGACTTTGTCAAGAAGGTGAAAAGGCAGCCCCTAAATGGGAGAAAATATTTGGAAACCAGATTTCTGATAAGGGCTTGATTTCCATTCTTTATAAAGAGATCATACAACTCAACAATAAAAGAGCAAACAATCCAATTAAAAAATGGGCAAAAGATTTAAATAGACATTTTTCCAAAGAGGAAATACAAATGGCCAAAAAGTACATGAAAAAAGGTTCCATATCTCTAGGTATTACGGAACTGCAAATCCAAAAGACAATGAGATTTATCTCACACCGCATAGAATGGCGATTATTAAAAAAACAGAAAACAATAAGTACTGAAGAGGATATGGAGAAACAGGAACACTCCTTCACTGTTGGTGGGATTGTAAAATGGTGCAGCCTCTGTGGAAGACAGTTTGGCAGTTAGTTCCTCAGGAAGCTAAATATAGAACTGCCATATGATCCAGCAATTCCTCTACTAGGAATATATCCAGAAGAACTGAAAACTGTGACATGAACAGATATCTGCACAGTGATGTTCATAGCGGCATTATTCACAATTGTCAAAAGATGGAAACAACCCAGGTGTCCATCAACCAATGAATGAATAAACAAGATGAGGAAACTGAGGTGATATATACATACAATGGAACACTATGCTACAGTAAGAAGGAATGAAATTGGGACACTTATGACAACATGGATGAATAAAGACATTATGTTAAGTGAAGTAAGCCAGACACAAAAGGACAAATACTGCATGGTCTCATTAATATGAACTAAATATGAGGAATAAACGCGTGGAGTTAAAACCTAGAGTTCAGGTTATTAGGAGGTAAGAGGAGGGTTGAGAAGAATACCTGATGTTTAATGTATGTAATTTTAATTAACTTGACTGTAAAAGTGTGGAAATTCATAGAGTTGATGGTAACACATTATAGTGAGTAGCAGCTGGTTTATAAATGGGATTGTGGCTGAAGAGTAGTCTAAGAGATGTAAACGTCAATTGAAAGAAAGCTAGAAAATATCTAGGGACTGAATAACACAGTGAACCCAGAGGTGGGTGAGAATTGTGGTTGACAGTACAGATGCAAGAGTGTCCTTCTGTGAGCTAGAGCGGTGCTGGGAATGTGGAGAAGCATGGGAAAAATACATTGGCATGACCTATGGACTGTAGTTAACAGCAATACTGTAATATTCTTGCATCAATGCCAAAGAGGTACTGTGTTGATAATGGGGGGGGTATGGAAAAAGTGTGCCAAATATGCACTTTGGACCATGGTTGGTGATAATAGTCTGACAATATTATCTCATAATCTGTAACAAATGCTCTTACCACAGTGTGGTGTATTGGTGGAAGGGATGTTGTATGGAATTCTACACATGTGCATGATTGGTGTGTAAGTTCACAACCTCTGTAATAAATATATATTTTTTAAAAATAGTAGGATGGGTTGGGGTAAAAATACACCAAATATAAGATATGGACTATAGTTATTAGTAATATTTTGACAATGTTCTTGCCTAGTTTGTAACAAATATTTCACAACAATGCAAGGTGTTGGTGGAGGAGTGATGTATGGGACCCCTGTGTGATGTTATGCATGTTTATTTTGTAAGTTCACAACTTTTACTATACAGTTATTATTTAAGTATGTTCATGTATGAATGATATACTTCAATAAAAAATATATTTTAAAAAAGCGAAGGCACTCTTCATTTACAGAGATTTTAGCAGGCTGGTTTTAACCTACCCAAAGCTAACAAATACACCAAGTTTTTGGAAATCTTAGATTTGGTTCCTTAAATGTAAGAATGTCACAGTAGAAAATATAAGGGTGCTGTATTCATTTCCTGGAGTTGCTGTAACAAATGACCACAAACAGGTGGCTTAAAACAACAGAAATGTATTGTCTCACAGTTCCAGAGGCCATAAGTTGGAAATCAAGGTGTTGAGAGGGCCATGCTCCCTTCGGAGCCTCTAGGAGAGGATACTTCCTTGCCTCTTTGAGCGTCTTTCTGGTAGCCTCAGGTGTTCTTGGCTTGTGAAGGCACAGCTCCAGTCTCTGCCTCGATTTTCACATGGTCGTCTATCCTGTGTTTGTCTTAGGGCCCACCCTAATTCAGTAGGACCTCATCTTAAATTGATTACATCTGCAAAGACCCTATTTCCAAATAAGGTCACATTCACAGATAGCAGGGGTGAGAACTTTAATATATCTTTTTGGGAGTCACAATTCAATCCTTCAGAGGTGGAGTCATTGAACCCAGTGGCACTCTGAGGTCAGGGCATTATATAGCCTGTGCCAAGGCAAGAACTACAAATAGTCTTCTCTACAATCTTGTTCTCCACGGTGATCTTCCACAAAACAGATTTTGAAATGGTATCAACCCAAGGACAATGGCTTCACATCAGCAATACACATATGCAAGTTGTGCCTACAACTAAAGCACTGAAGTCGCAAGTATACCTCCTAATTTATGAGAGAATTCTGTAACAATTTCAAAAAGTGCTATCTTCAGAAACACAAGGTTATGGTTTATGATGGCTGTAATAATAGTAAAGTGAAGATAAAATTAAATACATACCAGAAGAAATCATGTTTATTGAAATATTAAAGGGGAAAACACCAAAAAAAATGTACAATGGTTTTATATTGTCATAGTGACTTTTATTCCTATTTCTAGTTTCTGGAAAGGAAATTCTTAATTACTTAAGTCCTCTGTGATTAATATGTCTGGGTGTGGTACGTCACAATACATCAATAAACTGACTTTCCCACCCTTCCCTAAAACCAAGGCATTGGACCTACCCTGGATCCTGTACACCATCCCCATTCCCCCAAGCTCATGCCTGCAGTGTGAGGGCTCCCTGTGCTTCCTGACCTGATTCCCCATCCATCTCTCCTCCCATCACACCCTCCAGTTCAACTCTGGAGTTAAGTGACATATCCAGCAAGCCTCAACTTTATAAAGGCTGTCCAAATAGAAAAAGAAAAAAAAAAAAGTATAAAGGCTGTCCAGGCAATAGGATCACCAAGAAAAAAAGGCTCTAGATGGCTTTCCAAATGCATGTGGAAAAAAATTAGTGAGTCCAAACTATGTTCTAAGCACTGGAGACACAAAAATATATATGGCATGGTCCCTGCCCTCAAGGAGTTTATGGTCTGTTGAAGGATTCTGGCAGAAGAAAAGATAATATAATACGCCAAGAGCCAAAGCGGACGAGAGCCATGGAAGGACAGAAAAGGAATGCATAATAACTGTTATTTACTGAGTACCCACTAAAAGCCTGGCACCGTCCTAGGACTTTTACACAAGTTAGCTCATTTAATTCTCACCATAACCTATAAGATAGGTACTCTCCCCCATTTCACAAGATGAGGAAACTGAGGTTCAGAGAAATTAAGTAACTTGTACAAGAGCAAGGATTCAAACCCAGGTAAAACTGACTCCCAAATCCATGTTCCTTCCATTAGTACACTAGATATAGTACGTGGGAGATAGCAGGCTAGAAATGATGGCTCAAGACAGAGAGAAAGTCTAATACAGTTTGAAGTTAGTTATCACTCAGTGAAACAATTCTGAAAGCTTCTGTTTGTGAGGTAGGAGTTTGGGGGTAAGGATGTGGTATCAAAGACAAAAAGAAGGTACCTATTCAAACGGAAAGAATGTTAGGAACATTTTTTATATCTATGTATATGAGACACACCTTATTTTATTCAACCATTTACTGAGTTCGCAAGATATGCCAGGCACTGTATGTGAAGTTGGAACATAGATTTATAGATGGAAATACTGACAAAGGTTTATGGCTAGTCTTATCCTTAGGACATCAGATGGTAGACACCATAAAGCTAAAGGTTTTTGCATGAACATTAAAAAAAAATAAAGAGGGAAGCGGATGTAGCTCAGTGGTTGAGTGCCTGCTTCCCATATACGTGGTCCTGGGTTCAATCCCCGGTAACACACACACACACACACACACATATAAAGAAAAACTTTAAGCATGCTAAAATAAGAGCCTCCTAGTAACAACAGATATACCTTGTTGAGGGGCCAGTATACTGTAGTGGTTAAGAGTGCAGACTCTGGAGACAGCCTGCCCGGGCTTGAATCTCAATTCTACAACTCACTGTATTATTTGGTTCAGGTTACTTAATCTTTGTGTCTTGATTTCCTCATCTGTAAAACAAAGACAATAATAGTAGCCAGCGCATATGACTTTGAGAATATATCGAAAGTGCTACCTGGTGCACAGATAGGTCTAGACACTGTTTTTAGTAGTGACATTACCATTCCAGAGAGTCTCACACTAAACAGATTCATAAAGATAAAAGGCAGATAAAAGGACAGACAAAAACATTCCAACGAAGTATACTGCCAACAAAATGAGTACAAAGAGTCAGATCTAGATCCTAATTCAATGGTTTCAGCTATAAAATAAGGAAATGAATACCTACCTTATGGAGTGGTTGTAAGGATTAAATAATAAATATATAAAGCACCAGACACACTCTCAGGCATATAAAAGGTGCTCAATAAATAATTTATTACTATTTTTTCCCTTTCTTACTTTGGCCATTTTGGGCATGAAAATTTTCTAAGAATTAGTTTAATAACCATAAAACACCACCTTGAGCCCAGAAGAAAATGGATTTCCTTCTTTTGTTTAAAGAACTGGTCTTCTTGAAAACAGGTAAAAAAATAGAGTAAGTTGCAGAGTAATACCCTCTCCCTTGCTGAGTTTGATGAAAACCTTGGGAAAGCATGTTGGTTAACCTTGGAAAGGTTCTGAGAAATTTCTGTTCATTTTTCTCTCTAACCCACTGGACCCGGAGCTCCCTGATGAGCTGGATCTTCTATCTCTGATTCCCCAGAAAAGTGCCCAGCATATCAGAAATTGCCACAAATATTTGCTGAATTAATGAGAAAGCCACAAACCCTAAGAGTTGATGTATCCTTTGGGATCCTCCCCACACTGAGGATCCACAAGGCATTTAAATACTCAAGCACCTACTTTGTGCAAGGTAAACAGGACCATGCCCTGCTGTTATTAATCAGTTTAGTTTTGAAACTACAACCAAGTCACATTCTTGAAGGACTTGGTTTCTCACCTGTAAACAAGGCACTGTTCTCTTAAGATTTGTTTGCCTAGTACATTCATTACTTTTCATATCACGCCAGTTTGGGATGAATGTTAGAATATGGGATATTTTATTATAATTTGTTTGGGTGTCAGTAGAAAAGGGTCTAAATGGAATTTGGGACAAGGACCCTGGGTGCTGCTGTTTCTACACTTCCAAAAATGTTCATTTGCAGACACATGTTAGGGAATCAAAAATACCATCCATATCAAACACTTAAAACTTCATATGTGTATTTGAAATACCGGGCCCCATTCATGACCTCCGCTCCTGATATTGCTCCACATACTGCCACACATCTCTGATGGATCCATTCATGTACTCACTGTCTGAAATGATACTGATTTATGATTATATATGTTTAAGAATAATTAAAGCCTCTAGATGTGACAAAAATTTTCTGTTGACATTTTCTTTACACAACCAAATCATACTAAAAAGGGAAGACTACTCAGTATGAATTCCAGTTAAATGAATGCTCAAGAAAGCATCCTTTAGAGTCTCAATGTAAGTATGAAAGGGAAAGCATTGATCGGATTGTCCTTAATAAAACATATGTTCTCTCTAAATAGCTGTCATAGTGCACCACATTCTGGGAAAACAACATATAGACTTTACAAGAAACTGTGACGACAAGACAAAGTCCATACTCAGATTATGCTACAACTAAATCCACTCCCATTTACCATAAAATATCAAATTTATTAATATTTAAAGTGAAATGTTATTTACCAAAAATAAAATTTTATTCGTTAATGGACACTTTTTAAGAACACACCTCAGGTCCCCTCTCCCATTCCTATAAACTTGGTTTATATGTGTGTATTATTAATACCAATCTAAGTTACACCCACACCGAACAGAGGTTTACAACTGGCATCTGATAATTTTTCTTTCTTTCTTTTTCTTTTCAAATAGAACATGGCTTTTGTAAACAGAGACTTCTTCCCCCAGGCAGAGAGTGGCAAGATGGGAAGTGAGGAAGGCCAGTAGAATAGGCCAAGGGCCTTTGACATAACAGTTTTGAAGATACCACTGAGTCATCCTGGACCAGGGGAGAAGCCTTGCGCCCCGGCTTCCTGGCCACAAATGAGAGCAGTCAGTTGGCTTTGATCGCGAAGGAGAAAGTCAAATCACATCTCAAACCCTGGGTGAATCGATCAAAACCCTTCAGACCTTCTGCCCAGAGGCTCACGGCGCAGGGCGTCTCAGGGCACCCTAAGACGCTCGCGGACCCCGCCCCGCGCAGGGGCAGAAACTCTCAGGGCGCTGCGGGGACAAAGGCGCCGGACAGCTGGGCGAGGCTGGGGAGATGCCGGCGGAGGCCCGGGGCGCGGCCCGGCGCGCAGAAGCCGGACCCCCCTCGGCTGAGGCGCGCGGCGGGATGAGCTGCCTGGGCTCCGCAGCGGGCTGCGGGAAAGGGGTCAACGGGCGGCACCGGGTGCAGCGGGCTGTGCCGGGGGCGTTTGGGTGAGAAGGGCCCCGGCCAAGCCCACCCCGCCGGGGGTGGGGGGGGGCGGCGGGAACCGGTGGGCTGCGAGCGGCACTACCGCCCTAGCCGCACTTCCCGCCCCGCGGCTGGCACCCGAGCCTAGTCGTCTCGCTCACCTCCACAGGGCCGCGGCGGTCCTCGCTGCGCCTCGGTCACCTGCAGCGGCTAGCACCGCCCGCTCTCGCGCCGTGAAGCGCCTGCGACCCGAACAGCAACCCCGGCCGCTGGGCCCTCGCACGGCGCCCCCGCCCGCGGGCTCAGCCGGGGATCAGCGCGGAGGGGCGGGGGAGCGCCAGGCCCAACGCCGCCGGGCCAATCGTGGGCCAGCGCCGCGGTGGCGGAGCCAATGAACGACGAGCTCCTGCCGGGCCGACGGGTGGGAGCCCGACGAGCTGCTGCCGCGCCTTGCCTACCTCCTTCCAGGCTCTTGAATCCACTTCCCCGGCTTGTCGCAGTGCAGCGTCCCCACCTTCTCAGCGTCTTGTCTCTTAGAAACCAGGTCCTCAGAGCTAGATCTTAGCTAAGCACCCAGAGTCAAGAAGGAAGGAAGGAAGGGAGGGAGGGAGGGAGGAAGGAAGGAAGGAAGGAAAAAAACACACAAAAAAATGGATGAAATGATTTGCTGTGTAGTTCACTTTGATATCACTACTTAGGTAGAACGGGAAAATTGTACGATTTGAGGGACATCAAACTTCTGTTCCAGGAGACATCTCTTTTAAAATGCAGAGCTCTGTTTTTCATTTATTAATTGGTTCAGCACGTCTGCGTTATTGTGAATACTATTGCTGGGTTCCTAGAAAGATGTATAAAGGCTCAAACTTGAAGGATAAATGCTACATTCCAATTTCCACTTGGGATGTGTGTATTTTGAGAGCCAAAACTAAATGTTAGGATCAGAAAGGACAGAACAAGTAAAGCCTCATCCAAAATGAATAATTATTATAATGAGATCTGGTGAGTAAGTAGAGATTAAGTGGCTCACTGTATAGAATGTCAGGTTTTTCCCAGTTGTATCACTTGTGGCTTTCTATATATCTTAATATTTTTTGTTCTACAAAGCCATTAAAGTTACTCAAGCTTTGTACCACAAAGATGTTAGTTAAGCAAATTCTCAAAGAGAAGCTTTTGTCCTCTACTTCCCCTCTTTCTCCTTTTGTATAGCCTAGAACTCAGTTGTGATGGTGGTGAGCCAGTTTAAACTTCAAGAACAAGAACAATCCACAGGGGCTGCAGAAATGCAGAGCAATAACAGACGAAACCTGGGCCCTGAATTACTTTGTGAAGCAGCGCTGCCTAAAAGGCCCTAGACTGCCTGCCTACTTCTAGACTGTTACTTGAGAGAAAAATGTTTCTCTTGCTGTAGCTACTGTATTTTTGGTCCTCTTTCTTATATCAGCTGACGTGTTCCTTAAAAGAGAAAGTTGGTCCCTGAAAGTGGTGTGCTACAATAAGAAAGATGTAAGACATGTTTGGCATTAGCTGGCAGGTAAAAACACTGCAGGCTGGAAAGCTGGTGACCCTTTTTGTGCAACAGCAAAACATTTGGGAAAAGTGTTATTTGGTGTGTTATTTGTGTTAATTTGGGAGGCAGAATTTGTGCTGGCTGCCACTCCTTGCTTTTTTAGCAAAGTTCAACAAAAAGATATGTCATTTAAGAATTAACCAGGGAAGCGGCTGTGGCTCAATCGTGGGGCTCCCGTTTACCATATGGGAGGCCCCGGGTTCGGTTCCCGGGGCCTCCTGGTGAAGGCAGGCCTGCCCGCACGGCGTGGTTGGCTGACCCAGTGAGCACAAGCAGCAAGGGGGGGATAAATGAATAAATAAAATCTTTAAAAAAAAAAAAAAAAAAGAATTAACCAGTTTGCAAGCAGAGCTCAAAGAGAATAGAGCTCTACTACTAGGCCCCATCCATGACATCCTTTCCTGCTGTTGCTCCACATACTGCTATGCATTTCTGAGGGATCAATTCAAGTACTTAATGTCTGAAGCTTTTCCTCATCACTCCAGAAAAACTACATTTATAAAATGACAGAGCTCGACTTTTAAATTAGGAAAAGAAGAGTGAATATTGGTGGTCAATTAGCTATCTCTATACAACAGTCTAATTTCAAGGATTATATGAAACCCTATTATTGATTTCACTAGAATAAGTCATTTTCAAAAAACATTTTTAACTTACAGTGAAATATGAGACTGTAAAGAAACCCAATTAATACCACACACACAAAAAAAAAAAAATACACAAAAAAATGTTTATGGATAAAAGACATTACAGTGCAAATGCTCCTGAGATTCAGGTGCTACCAAACATTACTGGACAACATTTAAAATTAAATATAACTTTTTCTCCATGACAAGGCAAAGGTTTGTACAAAACAAAAGATAATGTGGGGGTCGGATGTGGCCCAACTGGTTGGGCATCTGTCTCCCATATGGAGGGACCCGGGTTCGATCCCCGGGACCTCCTGGTAAAAAAAAAAAAAAAAAAAAAAAAGTTAATGTGGGAAAGTAAAAGGTATCACTAAGTACACTTCTTTCATCTACTTTAAGGTCTGTAGAAATTAAGATGATGTGTGTCTAGGCCATGTTCATTCCCTAAAGTGGCTTTCATGGTTACTATGCCCCAGTGGAGAGCTTTTTGTTACTACCCAAAAGCAAAGGCCCCTGGTTACAATACTCACTCAGGTTGAGATAGCAAGTATCCAGACTGCAAGTCCTACATGGTATCATCACATGTGTAAATATGTCTGGTAGTTCTATGCCCATGTTGTCGAATCTTGTCTGCTTACTGCTGAACAATATTGCCTTCTCTTATCCCTCAGTACCTGTGCTAGAAATAGGCAGAGATAATTTCCCACTCTTCTAATAGACTGTGTGATGACTAATTTTATGCATCAACTTGGCTAGATTATGGTTTCCAGTTGTTTGGTCAAATACTGGCCTAGTTAGTTACTGTGGAGGTATTTTATAGGATTAGCATCTACAATCAATCAACTGCCCTCAATCATGTGGGTAGGTCTCATCCAATTAGTTGGAAGTCTTAAAAGAACTGACTGTTCCAGAGGTCAGAAGAATTTCTGCCTCAAGAGTTTAACATCAACTCTTGCCAGAATTTTTAGTCTTGCAGCTTTCCTTGGGGACTTCAGACTCAGAACTTCCACATCAACTTTACCAGAGCCTGTGGCTGGCCCTACAGAGTTTGAACTTGCCAGCCCCCACAGTAGTATAAACTAATTCCTTATACTAATCATGTGGGGAAGTGGATGTGGCTCAAGCAGTTGGGCTCCTGCCTACCACATGGTTTGGCATGCCTACCAAACCCTGGTTTGGTTCCTGGTGCTTCCTAAAGAAGACAGCTGGCGTGACGGGAAGCCGCTGCAAGCTGATGCAATAAGCTGATGCAACAAGAGACACGAGGAAAATATAATGAGAGACACAACAAAGCAGGGAGCAGAGGTGGCTCAAGTGATTAAGTGCCTCCCATCCACATTGGAGGTCCTGGGTTCAGTTTCCCGTGCCTCCTAAGGAAACAAGGAAGACATAGCAAGTGCAAACAATGAGTGGGTGGGGAGAAGTAAATAAATAAAATAAATCTTTAAAAATATATATGTGTAACATATTTATGTTTCTCTGGAAAACTAAGATTGATACAAATTGCTACTCAAGAATATCCCTATTCCTAAAGGGTACTGTTCCACTTGACCCCCTTAGCTGGTAATCTTTGGAGATAGCTCCTGATTCTAATATAGTTAAAAAGTGCTAATAACCTTTAGCAACAAGGGCTAACATACTGAGCCCTTACTTGCCAGTTGCTATGCTAAATGCTTAATCTTCAGTATCCTTTTGTCCTCCTAACAACTCGGTTAAGTAGTTATCATTATCCCCATTTTTATGGACCAGGAAAAAAATTCACTCAAAAGTGGATTTTACCCAGGTTTGATCCCACATTTAAGGTGATATGAGGTGAAATAGTCTCTTTGAAAATGTTGGCTGTCAGAGATAAGGAAAATATACAAAGACCCCTTAATTTGGTGTTCACAAGAATCTTTATTTTTAAGGCATCCTACTTAATCTTCTCATTTTTAGTCCTCATAAATGTATGAAAGATCTTGATGTATTTTGAACTTAATGAATAAGTTCAAATGGAAAATGTGTTAACCACTTACTTTAAGAAATTCATTTTGGTTGGTTTTTTAAAAGTTTTTGTGTTTTCGTACACAAATGGAAAAACAGTAAAGTATATGTTTTATCACTAATTCAGTGGTTGAGGAATGGTTTTTTCCCCGATTAATTGAAGAGTTTAGTTGTCATGTATCACATATGGATAACCAATTTTCAAGTAATATTTCCATGGAATTAAAAAAACAAACAAACATAAAACTACACTATTATAAATGTAACCTGTTTTTTTTTCTGTGATGAGTCAGAAAACACTTAGGAATTTCCCTAAGTCTTGAAGCAGAAGTTTCTAAATGGCCGTTTAATAAAAGGCCTGTGAGATTCTGTGGAAAAATAAGATGAAATATATATGTCTGTTGAACTATTAAGTTTGCCAATAGTTCTTTCTTTGGAAGACTATCCTATTTATTTTTCAAATTATGCCTTCTCTACTTTCTGGCATTAATATCCTTTCTTAATGTAAGATGGTAATTTGGTAATCTGAGTTTCCCTGTTAAATTCAAACTAAAGATTAGTTGTTCATAAATATTCTTAGTAGTCAAAAAACAAATCATTACAAAGAAAGAAAAACACCAGATATTATAGATTTTCCACAATGTAAAAATTGAAATAATTGGCTATTAGTATGGAAATTGGAGGAAACTTCTACTTCTGACATTGTGATGGACTATAGGTGAGACTCTTCTGCTGAACAAGTAAGACCCGGGATGGGGGACACATATTAAAGCACTGCTGTTCTCACAGAAGTAGGAGGGGGTAAAATCAAACAAAACTGATGAGCTGGGAAACTGAAGGCAGAAGTTAGGGTGATGGGTGCTCAGGAGATAGATGCCCATAACAGCCTAGCCATCAGGATACTGAGCTTTGGGCCAAGAAGGAGAGTGTGAGAAAGCTGATTCTGGTCTCTCACTCTTACTAAAGACCTTCAGAAGAGGACTGAAGTGGTCCCAGAATGGTGGTGCCCCCATACTACCAGTAGAGGCAGAAGCAAGTCCTCTGGAAAGGCAAGCCTTTCCCAGTTTTGGTCTGCTTAATGTACACAGATTAATAAACAATAATCATAAAGATCACCATGTATGTGGAAAGAATAGACACTATACATGGGTCAGCAGAAACAACATTTTAATTCTCAAAAACTGCAGATAAAGATAATAAAAAACAAAAAATAAAGAAATAAAAAAATAAACTGCAGATATTGGAGTTCTTGGAAACCTAACATGTGTATGCTTAAGCATACATATTTAAATAAAGGGCACAATAAATTATCAGGAATGAATAGGCAGATTAAAAAAAAGAAGACAACTTCTAGATATATTATAACATTTAAATATTAAATATAATTATTAAGATATTATTGAAATTTAAAGAAACCCCAGTGAATGAGTTAATGGCAAATTAGACACAGCTGAAGGGTGAAAAGGCAAACACACTTGAAGAAATTACCCAGAATGCAGCACATAGAGACAAAGAGATGGAAGATATGAAAGAGACAGATAGAGAAGGCAAAATGAAGTTTAATTTGAGTCCCAAAGATAATAGAATGGAGATAATGGTTGCAGAATTATCAGAATTGAATAAAAAGATGAATCCACAGATCCTCGAAACAAATGTATTATGAACAGAATAAAAGTTACTGGCGGCAAATTATCAATTTTAATCATGCTATCTAAAAGACATGCTATCTATGTGACTTGTAGTCTTATCTGGAGCTTTCCAATTGAAGCTTAATGTGCCGGCTTTAAACTTTAGTGTGCTGGGATATGGACATATTACTGAAGTTTAAAACCAACCAAATTTAAACTACACAAAATTTAAATGATCAAGAGTATACACAGTTTGATATTTCTTTTTACTTATTTTATTACTTATTCTCAATTTATCATTAAGTTTACTAACAGAATAACCAATAAACATGGCCTCAGTGCATTAGTTATGAATGTGGGAAATAATGTGTACTGTAGCTAGTAGTTACGTATTTAAGCCATTATATCACACCATACTGATTTCATTTAACATTAGTGGTAATTTCATAGTGATAGGAATATGCTCTTTTCAGAGTGAAACCTTTTGGCATTAATGGGAATATTTGGAAAAGACTACTATGATCTACTCACTCTTTAAATATATAATGAGGGAAGCGGCTGTGGCTCAATCGGTGGGGCTCCCGTTTGCCATATGGGAGGCCCCGGGAACCGAACCCGGGGCCTCCTGGTGGGGGCGGGCCCGCCCGCTCGGCGTGGCATGGTTGGCTGACCCAGAGAGGGCAGGCAGCAGGGGGGGGATGGATGAATAAATAAATAAAATCTTAAAAAAAAAAAAATAAATAAATAAATAAATAAATATATAATGAAACCTAAAATATGGCAGATACTGTTTCAAGTATTGGGGATGCAGGAGGAGACCAAGCAATATATGCTACTAAGGTAGGCAAGTTTAGGTAATGAGAAGACAAATCTGGGACGTGGCAGAAAAACATGGCCATGAAACATGTGGCCATGGAACCCGCCTGGAACCCGCCTGAGAGAAAGACCCCCCCACTCCCCCACCCACCCCCTGGCAACCAAAAGGCTGCTGGAAGAACCTCGTGAGAATCTTCCATTTGAAACGAGATTTTGGATCAAGGAAAAGCCCTGATATTCTTAAGGGGTCTTGTCATTGGCCCTCCCCACCGCCCAGGGGGGTGGGGGTGGGGGTGGGGGTGGGGGGGTGGTAACCAAGCAAAAACAGCAAACAGCTGGGACCCCTCCCCCTAACATTAGTAAGGGGAGGAGTAATTAATGATTTAAAAGCAAGCACACAGGCAAAATTGTCCCTTTTTTTCTGCCTGGCCCAGCCTGCAAGTATACCTGGGAACCTGTAATCTGTTATTTTCTCCTCTTCTCTCGCTTTCTTAATAAACTATTGGCCTAATTAAACCAGCATGTTCTTAAATTCTTTTATGTAATGTAGCTAAGAACCTAGAGGAATCCAGTTACACTACAAAGAAGAAAAAACAGGGAAGAACAATAAAGGAATATAGAAGGAGAAGGGAGACATTGCAATTTAAAATAAGTTGACATGGAAAGGCTCACTGGGAAGATGACCTCTTGAGCAAAGACCAGAAAGAAGTATAGAAGAGGACTGTGAGGGTGTCTAGGTAAAAGGTGTTCCAGACACAAGAAAAACCACAAGCAAAGATCCTAAGGTGAAAGCATGCCTGGGATATCCAGGTAAAATAGCAAGGAGGCAAGTGTGGTTCCTGTGAGGAGAGTGGTACGCGATGAATTGAAGGTGCAGTAGCTTGGAGCTATTCATCCCAGAAAAACATGTTCTAAAACTTAACCCATTTATGTGTGTGTACACATTGTAAATAGGACCTTTTGATGAGGTTACATCAGTTACAGTGTGGCCCAATTGAATCCAGATGGGTCTTAATCCTACTACTAAAGGCTTATAGGGAAGGATATACAGAGAGAGGGGAAAAGTCAGAGGCAGCAGCCAGAAGCTGAATGTCAACAGAACCTGGAAAAGAAGGGAGAAGCCAGGAGAGGCTGCCATGTGCATTGGTATGTGACAGAAAAGCCAAGGATCAGGGATTGCCAGCAGCCAGCCCCAGAATGTCAGTCTTCTGGGAGAAAGCATTGCCTTGATGATGCCTTGATTTTGAACTTCTCCTACCCTTAAAACTGTAAGCCAATGCATTCCCATTGTTTGAGCCAAGCCATTGCATGATATTTGATTTGGCAGTAAGGAAACTAAAACAGGGAAGGAGGGCAGATAGCATAACACCTTGTAGACCACTGTAGTTTTTACTGGGAAGCCCATAAAAATGGGAAGCCCACTGGAGGGTTTTGAGCAAAGAAGTGATGTGATCTGATTTGGATGTTAAAAAGATCACTCTGCTCTTGTTCTGTCAACAAACTGGTCTGATGAGATAAGGGCAGAGGCAGAGAGACAAGTCACAAGTCTTATTATGATAATCTAAACAAGCAATGAATGATGAAGCTTAGACTGGGGAGGAGGTAGTGGAGATGGTGTAAAGTGATCAAATTCTGGATATATTCTGAAATTATTATAAAAAGAATTTCCTGATAGATGTGGGGTGCCAAAGAAAAAGATAAGAAAGATTCCAAGTTTCATGGTCTGAACAAGTGGAAATATGTAGCCACCATTTACTCATATAGGGAAGAGAGAGAGGAAGGAACCTTATGAAGAGAAGGTCTGGAATTATTTTTAGGCATATTAAGTTTGAGATACCTATTAGATACTAAGTGGAGATATCGAATTGGTGTTGGACATTTTTGACAGTTGAAACCTTTTGTGGATCCCAGAAAAGATCATGTTCTTGAAGCTAATCAATTCTTGTGGGTGTGGAACCCTTTGATTGGATTGAATTTAGCTGGGGGCATTGGATTGGATTACTTCAGTGAGACATGACCCAGGGTGGAGTCCTTTATAAACAGAGGACTGAAAGCAGAGACACACAGAGAAAAAGCCGCAGAGACAGAGAGAAAGAACCCAGGAGTTCAGAGATGAAGTCACAGATGGAAGAAGCAAGAAGCTGAAGCAATGGGGCCCGAAAGAGAAGCAGATACCTCCATGTGCCTTGCTACGTGGAAGGAGTCCAGAATCGCCAGCAGCCGACCTTCAGTGAGACAGCATCTCTGATGATGCCTTGATTTGGGCATTTTCAAAGCCTCAGAACTGTAAGCTTTTAACCTAATAAATTCCCATTATAAAAATCAACCTATTTCTGGTATATTGCATTGGCAGCCTTTACAAACTAAGGCAACATATGATATTGGAATTCAGATTAAAGATCAGTGCTGGAGATATAAAATTTTGGAATCAAGAACATATGGTGGGAAGCAGACATGGCTCAAGCGATTGGGCTCCCGTGTACTATATGAGAGGCTCCGGGTTCAATTCCTGGGGCCTTCTGGTGAAGGCAAGCTGGCCCACGCCCGGCAAAGAACCCAGCGGAGAGCTGAGCTTGCGCAGCAAGATGATGCAAACAAAGGGAGATGCAGAGGAGAGACAGTGAGAGACGCAGCAGACCAGGGAGATGAGGTGACTCAAGCAATTGAGTGCCTCTCTCCCATACTGGAGGTCCCGGGATGGGTTCCCGTATGCCTCCTAAAGAGAAAGACAAGAAGAAAAGACAAGCAGACATGGAAAGAACACACAGCGAGCAGACAGCACAAACAACAACAACGGGGGGGGGGGGGGGAATAAAAATATATATACCATATATATATATATATATAATGGCATTTTAAGCCATCAGAGTGAATGAGATCATCAAGGAAGTGAGTAAAAAGAGATGAGGTCTGAGGACTAAACCCTGGGGCCCTTCAAAATTTAGAGGTATAGGGAATCTGTAGAGAAACCAGCAATGAAGACCGAGAAGCAGGGAAACCAAGAAAGTTTGATAACTTGAATGCCAAGTGAACAAAATATTTCAAGGAACAGAGAGTGATCAACAGTGCCACCCTAGGTCAATCAGAGTGAAAATGAAAACTGTTCACTGGATAGCAGCATAGCAGTCACTGTGACCTCAACAAGTATGGTTCTGGTGGAGCAAAAGCCTGCTGAAGTGGGTTACAGAGAGGAGATGGACTGGATAGCATTATGGACAACTCTCTCAAGGGTATATAAAACACAGCTGGAGAACACCAGTTAGGCTTCCAGTTAAATACCAGAAATTGGCTTTTCCTTGGTGTGATTCCATCGTGCTTGGCTGTTCTCTGGAACAGTGGTTGCCTGTCTCCATCCACCTTCTCTCCCACCTAAGTACAGCCACCACCCCATGGAAGATTTAAAAAAAATTTTTTTAATTGTGGGTAAAAATCAAAATTTTCACAATACATACCAACATTTGCAAAATAATATATATAAATATATACCCATGGAAGATTTGATGGACATGAACATGAATACCGTGAGGCCCCAGAACTATCTTTTGGTTGTGAATTAAAGGTCGACAAAGATTATCACTTTAAGGTGGATAATGAGGAAAATGAGCACCAGTTATCTTTAAGGACGGTCAGTTTAGGGGCTGGTGCAAAGGATAAATTGCACATTGTTGAAGCAGAGGCAATGGATTATGAAGGCAGTCGAATTAAATAACACTGGCAACTTTGTAAATGTCTGTATAGCCAATGGTTTCCCTGTGAGACTTTGAAATAACAAGCAAACAAATGAAAAAACCAACTCAGGGGAGCCGATGTGACTCAGTGGTTGAGTGCTGGCTTCTCACACACAAGGTCCCGGGCTCATTCCTCTGCCCCAGTAACATTAAAAAAAAAAAAAAAAAAAAAAAAAAAGCCAAGTTTGTAAAATAATCACAAATGGCTAATTTACCAAGAATTGATTGTACCTAATAACATGGCTTTAAAATATATAAAGCAAAAAAATAGATGATTTACAAGAAGTAAAAAAACTACAATGATAGGATATTTTAACATACCTCTCTTAGGACAGTTGATAGACAAAGCAGATAAAAAAAAATCAGTAAGGATGTTGAAGATTGAACAATGGGTTGATATGTCTATTAGACCAAGTTTGTCTATTAAACATAAACAACTGCAGAATATATGGGTTTTTAAAAAATATATATGTTTTTAAGCATATATTGAACATTTACAAAAATTAATCATGTGTTGGGCCATAGAAAAGTTTCAACAACTTTCAAAATATTTGGCCATGTTGAATATATTCTATTTCCACATAACGGAAATGGTAGAAAAATAACTAGAAAATACCTATATGTATTGAAATTAAGAAATACACTTTTTAAAAAAAGATTTATTTTATTTCTCCTCTCCCCCTCCCTCCCACTCGTTGTATATGCTTGCTCTCTGCTCTCTGTGTCTGTTTGTCTTCTTTTTAGGAGGTACTGGGAACTGAACCTGGGACCTCCCCTGTGAGATGGAGGTGCCCAATCACTTGAGCCACCTCTGCTCCCTGCTTGTTTTGTGTCTCTCATTGTGTTACCTTGTTGTGTCTCTCTGTTATGTCATCTTGTTGCATCAGCTCACTGTACCAGCCTGTTGTGTGAGCTCACTGTGTTGCTCGTCTTCTTTAGGAGGCACTGGGAACCAAACCTGGGTGCTCCCAGGTGGTAGGCGGGAGCTCAATCGCTTGAGCCACATCTGCTTCCGTAAGTATTTTAATAAAGTAAAAAAAAAAAAAGGCTATTTGCCTTTATCTCCTTTTTTTTTCAAAATCTCCTCTAAATGACAAAGATGGAAAAAGACCTAGATCATAAGACGGAAATATTAAATACAAATAAGTTTTTATGGCTAGGAGATTTCAAAGTGGGTTGGGAGGTCATTCCAGAGGTTATGCTTATGTGCATCTCAGCAGGATCTCACTGCCACAGTAAACAGTGCCTGAAGCAGAGGTGCTCCTGAGGACTCTAGAGACATCTAGACATTATAGGCAGGGCAGACAACCCCAGAAAACTGGCAACCCGTCAGTGGGCCTTACCCTGGAATATATGATAATCTGTCTCCCCAATGTATCAGGGTTAGACTCATTTATACTTTTCCTACACATGGTTCTTCTGCCCTGCCCCCCCCCCCCCCTTTTTTTAGGCCAGTATAAAGAATTTATTTTGGAAATGGGGGAAAGAACAGAGCTTGCTGAGAAATGGGAGAGAAAGATGGAAATACACACCAAGATTTGGTGCAGGCCCCTCTAGATGGAGATAGCAAGTTCTGCTTCGTGTGATTACTTTTTTTTTTTTTTTTTTTTTAACCAGGAGGTCCCAGATTTGGGAGACGGACGCCCAACCATTTGAGCCACATCTGTCCCCCTATGTGTGATTACTTTTTAAACTGTTAATTATTCCAACCCCTTGCTAATGATAAAGGGATGGGCCCCAGAGGGTTTTGGTTACCCCACCTATGGTGGGACCAATGGTGAGGACTGTTTGGAATATCTGGGGCCAAGGGGAGGCCCTGGAAAGAGAAACTGGGACCTCAATGTTAGTCAAGGTGCCAGCAAGGTCTTGCAGCCATGTTGTCTGCTGGCCATGCGGTCTGCTGGCCATGTTATCTTCTCCTCCATTACCCTGTACTGACCTGCTTCAACTACCCCCTCAAAGAGTTCATGCCCTTATTTTTAAGGGGGGTGCTGAGGGTCTGCCCCTTTATCTTGAACCTATAATTAGTACTATACCTGTTAAATATATGTCCCAGAGACTTAAATCTTCTGGCTGTTCTTATGCTGGTTGAGCTCCGAATCTCAGCAGAGCAGCCAATACCTACTCTCCAGTTCATTGGACTCAACCAGGACAACTAAAAGAAGGATGACGATAGACAATGCCCATCCCCCAAAACAGAGAGTATCTACTACCACAAGTAAGACAGTTCCATTCATTTGCCCCGTGGGATCTAAATACCCTTTCAATCAGCAGCAGAGTGGGAACCACCATCTTAAAATGTTCAAGATTGAGGAATGAACACACATAAGGTGGGAATGCAACTATGGACTAAAGTAGACTTATTATTCTACTAATGGAAGAACTTGTAACATTGATATAAAGATAGTGGTCATGAGAGGTTCTGAGGGGAGGGAGAGGGAAGAATTGGTGTAAATGGGGCATTTTGGGGACATTGAAATTGTTCTGCATGATATCGCAATAACGGATACAGTCCAATATACATTTTGTCAAAACCTATAAAGTGTAAACCATAATGCACCTAGTGCAAAGTGTAAACCATAATGTAAACTATAGATCATGGTTAGTAGCAAGGCTTCAATATGTTCATCAATTGTAACAAATGTATCACACTAATGAAAGATGTTGTTAATGGGGAAACTGTAGGAGGGGGTGGGGGTGAGGTATATGGGAATACCCTACATTTCCGATGTAACATTTATGTAATCTAAAGTTTCTTTAAAAATAGTTTTTTTTTTTTTTTTTTTTTAATTACTGGGAGGTCCCAGGGATCGAACCCAGGTCTCTCCATATGGGAGACGGATTCCCAACCATTTGGGCCACATCCACCCCCCAAAATAGAGTTATTTTTATTAAGAAAACGACAATAAAGAAATAAGTGGTATTAAACATCAGAGACAAAGAATGGAAGAGTAAACAACAATAAATGTGACTTTTAGAAGTCAGAAAACAACTGGACATGAGGGCACTGACTTAGAGCAAATGACAATACACTTAAGATAAGGATTCTGACAACAACTAAGACTGTTTACACTGTAGAACCCCAGAAAGGCCCAGGCATCACTCCTTGCAGCCAGGTACAGTACACAGAAACCAGGAAAATGAAAAATCAAGGTAGTATCAATGTCAGGAAAATCAGAAAGTTGTATAAGAAATGAACAATAGGGAGGGAAGAAATATTTACATAGCTACAATAATGCATACATTTTCATTGACTTAACCAAAAGTTAAAATATTATTATATTTGGAAGATAGGGTAAGGGGAAATATGGGGTAGTGCTGTAAGGCAGCCAAATCCTCCATGGGACGGGGGAGATTGATAACCTCTACAATAGATAAATCAAGAAATAGCAGGATAAGCACATTATTTAGAAATAAGAAGGTGAAAACAGAAGAAATTGTGAAAAAATTAAACGTGCTTGTTCTAGAATCAGGTCTTAGGAGTGAAGCAAGGATTGCTGTATTTCTTTTCATGCCTTTTAACGGGATTTGATTTTTTTAAACTATGTTGCTAAAGTTAAAATTGTAAATGAATGGGGTATAAAACATACATGGGAAGTAAGGGTAAATAATAACTTCAGAAAAGTTATTTGTTTAATTAGGCAAATATTAAAAATAAAAAAAGTAACCATGACAATCTCTAATAAAAACTCCAAGTGATACCAACATTGGTGGGGGAACAAAGGCAGAGTGGCAACAGGAGGATGTGTCTGGGGGAGAAAGTATGGAGGATAATAGAAGGCCAACCTTCTTGTGTTGTTCTAAGACTCCAATATTGATAAACTTTAAACACTGATAGGGTGGAATAATTAAACAATGGGTTAGAAGTGACCACTACAAGAATAACAATAGAATGTATAGCTTCTAAACCTATAGAAAAGAATTTGATCTATCCAATAGAAGGTAGGGAAGTAAAAAACAAAGTATGAAAAATCTAACACTTTTAATAAATTCAATCTAACATACTGCTGAGAAAAACACTAGTTCCTCACCTCATGTTTACACAGGGAGGTATTGCTGTAGAATAGTATTCCTAGGGCATTTCTTTCCCATCCTCCCATACTGCTTTTTCCCTCCCTTGTTGCTTCCCCGGGGAGAAGGAGCAAGTTAGCTGATTGGGGAGTATGTAAGAAGAAACTGTCATATACATTTACTATTCCCTTTCCATTCTTTCACTGTATCTGTCTACTGTAGTAAAGGTACTTTCTGGTCTGTTTGCCTGGCCTTTTTTTAAGTTTGGTGAGTCACTCTGCCTGAGACTGGATGAAAGTTCAAATTCAGGGAAATAGCAAACCCCATGCCAGGCCCTCCAAATTAGCTTTAACATCAACAAAATATATAGTCAATAAACCCTACCTTCCTGCATAAAGCCTTCAATCAGTTGTCCAGTCTCTTGTTCTTAAACAGACAACCAAAGTTCAGCAGAAACCTGAAGAAACCCTCTATTATGAAATACAGAGAGAAAAAAACACAAAACACCCAAAAAAGCAACTTGGGGGTGGGGGGACTACATAGGGAAATGAAAACTTCAAAACAACTTAAAATCATTAATATCTCCAATTAGATAATGGAAGATATTGATTCTATTAGGCTAGAAAAAGATGATATATTTATTTATTTATTTATTTATTTTTTTATTTTTTAACCGGGAGGTCCCGGGGATCGAACCCAGGTCCCTCCATATGGGAGACGGACGCCCAACCAGTTGAGCCACATCCAACCCCAAGATGATATATTTAAAAATCAATGTTCAGATGGAAAAAAATCAAAATAAGAGGTTCCCAGGATTGAAAAATACGAATTTCTTAAATTAGAAAGGGCTTATTAAGTACTTGGCACAATGTGTGAAAATATACCCATACCATTATAAAATTTATGAATGTTGAAGTCAAAGAAGATCCTACAAATTTCCAGAGAGAGGAAAAAATAAAAATAAACACAAACAAAATAGGCATAGAAAGGATGAAGAATCAGAATGACTTTAGGCTTCTTAGCAGCCACAAGGGAAGCTAGAAGACCAGAAAAATCCCTTAAAAATTAAAAAAAAAAAAAAAACAATGTCCAGTTTGGAATTCTATACCCAAACTATTATTCAAACTAAGAATAGAATTAAGACATTTTCAGACATTCAAGGTCTCACATTTTGCCTCCCACGCAGCCTTTTTTGGGAAGTTCCTAAATGTGCTCCTTTACAAGGGAGTAACCAAGAAAGAGGCAAGTATAGCGTAGAGAAACAGAAAGATCATAGGAATCTCAGGAAAAGGAAGAGAACCCAGGATAATAGCCGTGCACCAAGTAAAGAGAGCAACCAGGTCTGATTTGTGCAAAATGACACAGGTGACATATTGAGGGCTCTCTTCAACATGGTGGCTTCTGCTGTTCTACCATATTTTGAACCTGCCAATGCCTGGGTGAGCATGGCCTAAATTATTATCTGCACATGTTTTGTTAGATCATGTGCTAAGGAAGCATTTACTCTTTCTTTCAAGCCCCTACTCCTAGATTATTTGAGAACACAGGAGTGTTCTGCTTTGATCTATTCCTGAGACCAGGAGGATGGTCATAGTGAGCTTAAAAATAGAATAGCTTAAGTAGTGTACTCGCTCTTGACCATGTTACAGGGAAATAACCAATTTTAGGAGCTGAAGCACTTTTTTTTTTTTTTTTACAAATCAATTTTATTGATACATATTAATAAAGCAAACAATTCATCCAAATTGTACAATCAGTGGAATTTGGTATAATCACATAGTTGTGCATTCATCAACTCAATCATCATTAGAGCATTTTCATTATTTCAATAATAATAAACAATTAAAAAAACAAGAAAATTCTTCACCCCTCGATTTCGCTATGCTTCCCCTACTATACATAGCTGCTATTTCTGACTATTCTTGCACAATTATTTCTTAAGCAGTTTTATTGAGATATATTCATATACCATAAGATATACCCAAAGTGTATAATCAATTACTTTTAGTCTAATCACAATGTTGTGCATTCATCACCACAACAATTTCATTACTCGAAAAAGAAAAAGTCCACAGCCCTAAGCAGTTCTTCCCCAACCCTACATAACCACTAATCTAACTACATCTTTATAAATTGATTTATATTTACATTTTATATAAATGGAATCATACAATATGTAGTACTTTGTGTCTGGTTTCTTTCACATAGTATAATGTGGTTTTTTTTTTTTTTTGGTCCCATAGTAACATCTTAACATCTTGTAAGAAAAAGTCTTATACATGCAATTTTACCCATATTTATATTTCACATGTCGTTTTACTATGCTATACAGTTTCATGTTACATTTTTAAGCTTTCCTTTTAGTAATATGACTTTAGACTTTTCCTTTAAACTACTTTCACACCCACATAATAGTACTGCTAGTTACAGATACTATGTCGGGCTTTCACCTTTTCTATTCATTTCCAAAGATTAACACACATCCCTTTTTCCAATTCTGCACAAGTTAACCCTCAGCTTTCCATTCTCTAATCTTATTCTATATTCTAGAAACCCATATTCAATGTTTTTAACTCCATGAGATTACACAATATATTTAGTTCTTAGCACAATCATATAGTATTGGTCCTTTTGTGTCTGGTTTGCTTCACTCAACATAATGTCCTCCAGGTTCATCCATGTTGTCATATGCTTTACGACTTCACTTCTTCTTATAGCTGCATAATATTCTATTGTGTGTATACACCACAATTTGTTTATTCATTCATCGCTTGATGGACACCTGGGTTGTTTCCATTTTTTGGCAATCATAAATAATGCTGCTATGAACATCAGTGTGCAGATGTCTGTTCGTGTCACTGCTCTCAGTTCTTCTAGGTATGTGGTATTGCCAGGTCACATGGCAAGTCTATATTCAAATTCCTTAGGAACTGCTAAACAGTCCTCCACAGTGGCCATACCATTCTACATTCCCACCAAAAGTGAGTAAGTGTTCATATCTCTCCACATCCTCTCCAACACTTGTAGTTCTTTTTAATAGTGGCCATTCTAATCGGTGTGAAATTGTATCTCATTGTAGTTTTGACTTGCATTTCCCTAATTGCTAGTGATGTTTTTTTATTTGATTTTCGCGATTTATATTTCTTCTTTGGTCAAATGTCTTTTTAAGTTTTTTGCCCATTTTTTAATTGGGTTGTTTATCTTTTTATTGTTGAGTTGTAGCATGTATTAGTCAGCCAAAGGAGTGCTGATGCACAGCACCAGAAATCTGTTGGCTTTAAAAAGGGTATTTATTTGGGGTAAAAGCTTACAGTAAGGCCCTAAAGAGTACAACTCAAGGTTGCTTTCTTACAAAAGTCGGTTGCCACGTGTTGAAGCAAGATGGCAGGTAATTTCTGCCTGGTCTCTCGGGCCTTCTTCCTCTTAAGGCTCCATGGGACCAGTTTGTTCAGATCTCAGCTGTAAGCCGGGCTTAGGGCTCATCTCTCAGGGCTTCCTATATCAGTCTGGTATATAGCTTGTTTCTTTCCAGGCCTTATCAGCTGCTCTGTTCTCTTCAGCTGCAAACTATCAGGCAAATGGCTCATCTATCCCCGGGGCCTCAGGATCAAACATGACAGCTATCTCCTCTTCCCTGTGTCTTCTTTAGTGAGTGTCCGTTTATATCAGCCCACCAAGGGGGCAGGGACTCAACCATAATCTTAACAGGTAATTTAATCAGACAACTCAGGTGAATCTAATACAATCAAAGGGGATACTATCCAGAGGAACAGGCCAGTTTACAAACATAATCCTTCTCTTTTTTGGGAACTCATAAATAATATCAAACTACCACATAGCATCTCCCTATATATCATGGATATTAAACCCTCACCGGATTTGTGATTTCCAAATATTTTCTCCCATTGAGTTGGCTGCCTTTTCACCCTTTTGACAAAGTCCTTTGAGGTGCAAAAGTTTTTAATTTTGAGGAGGTCCCATTTATCTATTTTGTCTTTTGCTGCTAGTGCTTTGGGTATAAGGTCTAAGAAAACACCACCTACCAAAAGGTTTTTAAGATATTTCTTCTAGTAGTTTTATGGTCCTGGCTTTTACTTTTTTTTTTTTTTTTACCGGGAGGTCCCGGGGATCGAATATGGGAGACGGACGCCCAAACAGTTGAGCCACATCCGACCCCTACTTTTAGGTTTTTGATCCATTTTGAGTTGATTCTCGTAAAGGGAGTGAGACGGATCCTCTTTCATTCTTTTGGTTATGGATATCCAGTTCGGTGAGACAGTTTTGTCCTGTTAACATGGCTTCGGTAGTGTATGAAGCGGAACGCGTCATGCAAATAATGATTTCCAGGAGAAAATTTCAATGAAACCTTATTTACCGGCCAGGGCGCACTCCATAGTGAGAGTCGCACCTAACGTCCGGTGACTGCAGTTTTTATAGAACTCCTTCCCGCGTGGCCAATTCTTTTTCGCACGTGCCAAAAGCAGGATTGGTTCAATCATTATACATATTTCTACAGCAACTGAAAACAGGATTGTTTTAATCATCATACATCTTTCTATAGCAAAGCAAGCAAGCAATGTTTCAAAAGCTGATGTTTACCGTTAGCGTTCCAGCAGGGAGGGGGAGTGGTTGATCTTTGGGGCATGATTTACTGATTCTTTTCAGACCTGGATGGGCACCTGGTTTCCAACCGAGATTGTTAGAGGATTTTTCTACTGGAAATTTCCTGGTACTGTTTTATTTCCTTCTCATTCCCCACTCCTGTAGTAGCATTAGTCAAACCATTGACTCTGCATTTGTGGCCAAGGGATAGTAATGAGTGCGTAATATCATTACCTTCTCTGCCTGTATTCTTTTTCAGATGTAGGAAGTGAGGCAGTTAATGAAAATAGGGCCTACTAGAAATCCTAGTAGGACTAGGACAAGTGGTCCTGCAACAGCGGTGATTATGGTGGATAGCCATGGTGACCATGAGAATAGGGTTTCAAACCAATTAGCACTTTCGGTTCTAAGTTTTTCTTTTTCCCTTAGCCTGTTTCTAACTAATGAGAGACTTTCTTTAATTACTCCTGAGTGGTTAGCGTAGAAACAGCAGGTTTCGCCTAGGGCTACACATAGTCCTCCTTGTTTTAAGAATAATAGATCTAGCCCGCGCCTATTCTGTAAAACCACTTCGGCCAGAGAGGATAAGGATGTTTCGAGGTGACTAACTGACTTTTCCAATTCCTTTAGAGCTGTGTCAATCTGAGTAGATAAGGTTTTAAAGTTTTCCTTGTAGGTCCCCCAGAATTAGAATTGGCTTATGACTCCACATACACAGCTTTTGGCTTTCGTTTACTGATATTTTTTGAACATACAGTGATGCATTGGGAATAATGCTCCCATTTGCCCCTATCCCAGTGTAATAAGGAGGTTGGGGGTTTAGGCAGAGCCAACAATTTTTGGTGGCGTTTGGTTGGCCATTGTTTAGGAAGGCGAAGACAGAGGACAACATGAACAACAAGGGGTCTCTGGGGGGTTTTTGGTTGGGGAAGGTTAGGTTTTTTGGTTTATTTTTGGGTGGAGTTTCCGGTTTTGAATTAAGGAAAATGTCCCGGTTGGGGCAGACCGGATCAGGTGAAGGAGGTTTAAGAATATCTCACTGGATAGTGAATTCAGTTCCGGAGTCTCAACCAGTTACATATAGTCTGAGGCCCCATGTTTTACCTCCTCCTAGGCATTATCAGACCCATTAGTGATATGGATGTGGATGAGGTTGCCAGACCCTATAGTTGGGTTTTGGGGCCTTGCTTTTCTACTGAGGCTGATGGCAGCATCTTTGGAAGTTCATGGGGCTAAGGTTTCGCAACCCCATTGGGCACAGTGGTACTGTCCCTGAGTATTACATTCTGGGGGCCCGTCTGCAGGGCAGACATAGAACTGAACCTGAGTTAGTCCTTTTTTTAAATTCTGGTTTCCACATCCCCAACTTGTAAAAGAATTTGTAAAGGGACGTGAGCTGTTTGGCTTTACGTGATATTCTTCTCCGAGAAAGGAACATAAATCGAAAGAGAGGGTAGGATTTTTCTTGGTAGTTTGAGTAGCATTTAAAGCCTTTCCGTCTTCGGTTCTGGTTATGCTCCAGTAATAGGAGGTTAACCGAAAGCCACTACTAGCGCAAACGCTAGTAACCAGGAGGGACAGCAAACTTGTTTGCCAGGGCATTGTTATATTCCCCCCTTCTTCCCCACCCTTAGTCTTAACTTATCCGGCGAATCTTGATTTTTAACGGGTTTTCTGTCTTGATGACAGTCTACTCTCCTGCTTTTGAGTTTTCCGTTATGGACCTGACGGCTTTTAGCTGGGACGCATGTATCCAGTGCCTTTTCCCTGTGACCTTAACTGCCGTGGGTATTGTGAGGATCACCACATATGGGCCGGTCCACCATAGCTCCAGTGTTCCAGCCTGGAGCTTTTGAACCCAGACCAGATCTCCGGGCTGCGCCTGAAATAAAGGGAAAGGTTAGTACTTGAACAAGGGAGATGGGCTTCTTGGACCATCCGAGTGACTGTTTTTCTAATCTGGTCCAGCACCTTTAGAATAGAGAAAAGATATTGGTTGTTATATTCAGATATTTTTTCTAACCCCAACTTGGGCAAGAGGGATGGGGGTCTGCTAAATAATATTTTGTAGGGCATAATGCCCTGCACGTTGGGGGTACATCTGGCTTTAAGTAGGGCAAAAGTAAGGAGACTCACCCAGTTTTCACCAGACTCCAGAGCCAACTTGGTTAGGGTTTCTTTCAAGGTGCAGTTTATTCTTTCAACCTGTCCCGAAGTTTGGGGCCGAAATGTACAGTGCAGTTTCCAATTTATAGCCAGGGCTTTAGCCAATTGTTGAGTCACCTGAGCTATGAAGGCTGGGCCGTTATCTGACCCTATTCTAAGAGGAAGCCTGAATCTTGGAATAATTTCTGCTATTAACTTCTTAACTACTTCCGCGGCTGTTTTGTTTTTAGTTGAGTAGGCTTCTACCCATCCCGAAAATGTATCCACCAGCACCAGGAGATATCTATATCCATATTTTCCCAACTTTATCTTGGTAAAGTCTATTTCCCAGTGATCCCCTGGTTGCATCCCGCGGAGCCTAGTTCCCACTGGAACTTGGACACCTCCTCTTTGATTTACTTTTGCGCAGACTTTGCATCTTGATGTGATACTTTTACTGATTTTAGACAAGCCTGAGAAATAAAAGTCTCTTTTTATTAGTTCTATTAATTTGGTGCCACCCATGTGTGTGGTGTCATGCAGCCTTTTGACCAATTGTCTTCCCACTGCTTCAGGTAGGTATGTTTTTTTTTTTCTCAAAGATTTTATTTATTTATTCATTTATCCCCCCCCCTTGCTGCTTGTGCTCGCTGGGTCAGCTAACCACGCCGTGCGGGCGGGCTTGCCTTCACCAGGAAGCCCCGGGAACCGAACCCGGGGCCTCCCATATGGTAAACGGGAGCCCTACTGATTGAGCCACAGCCGCTTCCCTGGGTAGGTATGTTCTGCCATCAGGCAGGACTAATTAACCTTCTGGGGAAATTTTAACTCCTAGACTTTCCCCCTGCTTGACGTCTTCTGGAGAGTAGCGCATTATCGGGGGCTCCTGGCTGGGGACTGTTGGGAGCATTTGGACAGGGGCGACCGGTAGGAAGGCGGCGGTTTGCGCGACTTCATCTGCTAGTCGGTTGCCTTCAGCCTGCGGGGAGTTTCCCTTCTGGTGTCCCCTGCAGTGAACAATGGCTACTTGGTTAGGAAACCAAATGGCTTCTAATAGCACTAAGACTTCAGCCCCATTTTAAATTTCTTTTCCTCCAGATGTTAGGAATCCTCGCTCTTGGTACAGTGCACTGTGTACATGGGCTGTAGCAAAAGCATAACAACTGTACATATAAATATTGACAGTTCGGCCTTTTGCCCATCTTAGCACCTGGGTAAGGGCTATTAGTTCAGCCTGTTGGGTGGAGGTGCCATGGCTTAAGGATTGAGCTTAGATAGTCTTGGGTGGCTCTACTACTGCTGCTCCCGCATAACGGACTCCATCTTTAACAAAGCAGCTGCCATCTACGTAGAGATTATGGGAAGCCTCCAGCAAAGGCACATGGGTGAGGTCTGGGCTTAGCCCTGTCAGGGTTTTCAGCAAGTGTAAGCAGTCGTGGGCCACTGGGGGGGCACTAGAGTTAGGGACCAGGGTGGCCGAATTTAGTGTCTCCATTTTTGAGAAAACCACAGAGGGTGGGTTCAACAATAAAACTTGATATTGCATGATTCTGGCATTAGATATCCAGTGGTCCAGGGGAATGCAGAGGAGGGATTCCACCGAATGTGGGGCCGTTACCACCAGGTTTTGGCCAAAGGTTAACTTAGAGGCTTCCTTGACTAAAAAGGCAGTGGCTATGACGGCTCCTAGGCAGTTGGGCCATCCGGCAGCTACATAGTCCAGCTTTTTTGAGAGGTACGCTACTGGTCGGCACCAAGGCCCAATGGACTGGGTTAAGACTCCTTTGCTAACCCCTTGACTTTCATCAACGAATGGATGAAAGGGTTTGGACAGATCAGGTAGCCCGAAGGCGGGGGCACTTACCAGAGCTGTCTTCAGACCTTCAAAGGCTTTTTGCTGCTCTTTGGTCCACAACAAGTTATTTTCCTTGCCCGCCATGGCGGCATAGAGGGGCTTAGCAATTTCCACAAAATCTGGGGATCCACAGCCTGCAATATCTCACTGTATCAAGAAATTTGCGTACCTGTCATTTTGAGATTGGTGCTGGGATGCCCAATACATGTGTAAGGGTTAGGGATGGTGGGGTGTATTGTTTTTATAGGCCTCCATCAGATGCTTTAAAAGGCAGAGGGTGATTCATTAGGCCCTTGGGTAGTTTCACTCACCTTAGAAAGATTCGTTGGCTTTCTGGTGGCAGCTCGAAGGCCACGTAGGAGAGTCTGGCGAAACCGCTCGAGAGCCTCCTTACCTTGATCCTGATTGTAATTCCAGTCTGGTCTGGTTGAGGGGAACACGTTTTATTTAGCCAGAGTCAGTAGGTTGGCCGTCTCGGCCCAAGATGGTTTTGACAGCCTCCCTCCAGATGCGATCTCTCTCCTCTGAGGTGAATAGGAGCTGTAATAATTGCTGACAGTCGTCCCAGGTCGGGTTATGGGTGAAGAAGATAGTTTTTTTTTTTTAAGATTTTATTTATTTATTCATTTATCCCCCCCTTGCTGCTTGTGCTCGCTGGGTCAGCTAACCACGCCATGTGGGCGGGCTTGCCTTCACCAGGAGGCCCCGGGAACTGAACCCGGGGCCTCCCATATGGTAAACGGGAGCCCTACTGATTGAGCCACAGCCGTTTCCCAAGAAGATAGTTTTTAGGAGAGAAATCAAGCCTTGGGTTTTTTTTTTTTTTTTTTTTTGAGAATGGTGGATTTTGATTTTTCCATTTATACAGGTCTATAGATGAAAAGGGGGTATATACCATGAACGGGAGACCGTCGTCACCCAGACCTGGACCTGCTTGGCAGAGGGGCAGTAAGGGGACTGGGTCAGGCAAGTTGTAGGAAGCTGCAGAAGCTTGATACTGGGTGCCCCTTCGCGTTTGGGGGGGGGGCTGGTTAGAGAGGTAGCAACGGTTGTGGGGAGTGGAGGGTAGAGATTGTTAGTGGGTGACTGGGTTAGAGGGGAAGGAGAGGGAGTGGATGGAGAGGGGGGCAGATGGAGGGGGGCGAGGGGTAAATTGGGGGGTAGGTAGGTAAGGGGGGGGGGTTCATCAGGAGCGTCCTGCAGGACCGAAGGACTGGGGTTTTTCATGGGAGCTTTTAAAGGAAGTTGAGTTTCTGGCTGGGCTGAGCACCCATGTCCTGCAAGACAAATTTTTAGTTTCTTGGGAGCGTTTGTAAGAAGATCTAGCCACAGACTGTTGGGAGGCCTGTAGTTCCTTTAGACGGCCAGCCCACACCAAAGGTGGGCCACTCCCACTCGCATAGGGTTCGGAGAGTCCCCGAGTTGACCTTGGCTCCATATCCAGCCACTGCTTGTTTGAATTCCTGAAAATTTTTTAGAAAACAGGCAAGGGGTATGGTAGGACAAGAGGAGGATTGACCCATGGCAATGAACAGGAAGAGCAAAGAACAGAAACTGAGCAGAAATGTTACAGACAGACAGACAGACAGCGGGCTACACACACAGACACACAAACCTTGAGCCTATTCTGAGGTCCTGAGTGACGTCTCACCCGGTGGCCAGGCCGTGGGAGTAGCGCCGCGTCCGGCAGCCCAACGGCCTCCGCTGGATCCAGACTTACCGAAGCAGAACAGAACTGGCGGTTTTCTTAGGTTGAATAATTAATTTCCCCTGGAGTTTCTGGCCAGACTGAGGACTTACCGGGGCTGAGGAACGTCTCTCAGAGGCCTCTCCCTGGAAGCCTTCAGTATGGCCGGCTCCGGTCAATCTTGCTGGGGCCTCCAAAATGAAGCGGAACGCTTCATGCAAATAATGATTCCCAGGAGAAAATTTCAATGAAACCTTTATAACTGGCTGGGGCGCACTCCCTAGTGAGAGTCGCACCTAACGTCTGGTGACTGCAGTTTTATAGAACTCCTTCCTGCGTGGCCAATTCTTTTTCGCACGTGCCAAAAGCAGGATTGGTTCAATCATTATACACATTTCTACAGCAACCGAAAACAGGATTGTTTTAATCATCATACATTTTTCTATAGCAAAGCAAGCAAGCAATGTTTCAAAAGCTGATGTTTACCGTTAGCGTTCCAGCAGGGAGGGGGAGTGGTTGGTTGATCTTTGGGGCATGATTTACTGATTCTTTTCAGACCTGGATGGGCACCTGGTTTCCAACCGAGATTGTTAGAGGATTTTTCTACTGGGAATTTCCTGGTACTGTTTTAGTTCCTTCTCAGTATTAGTCAGTCAAAGGGGTGCTGATGCAAAGTACCAGAAATCTGTTGGTTTTTATAAAGTGTATTTATTTGGGGTAGAAGCTTACAGTTACAAGGCCCTAAAGAGTCCAACTCAAGGTACCATAAGAGGTACTTTCTCACCAAAGATGGTTGCTGATGTCTGTGAGGGTTCAGTCTTCCTCTTTCTTTTAAGGCTCCATGGGCCCAGTTTTTTCCAATCTCAGCTGTAGGCTAGAGGGCTCATTTCTTTCCAGGCTCAGCTGCTCCGGTCTCTCTTAAAGGTCAGGTGTAAACAATCAGGTGAATGGCTTCTCTCTCTTCCCAGAACCACAGGATCCTCTTCTGTATCTATGGAGCTCCCTCTATTCCTCCGTGTATATCTTTCCCTGTCTTCTCGATTGAGTATCCGTTTATATAGCCCACAAAGGGGGTGGGGGACTCAGAGTTGCCCTAATGACATGGCCGAATCAAAGCCCTAATCTTAACATAATGTAATCAAAGGCATCTTAGCTGACTCTAATACAATCAAAGGGTATCACGCCCAGAGGAACAGAGCAGTTTACAAACATAATCTCTTTTTGGAATTCATAAACAATATCAAACTGCCACATTCCACCCTCTGAATTCCAAAAACACATTACAATATTCAAAAAACCTTACCTTGGGGCGCGGCCGGAAAGGGGGTTGCCCCCTCGCCTGTCACGCACTGCACATTCATGGGGAACCTGGTGCTAAACCACTCGTAGACGACCTGCTTCTGGGTCGGGGTTTTGTACGTAGCAGAGCAGCTCCCTCGCTGCGATCTATTGAAAGTCAGCCCTCGACACAAGGGTTTGTATTCTTTATTAAAAAAAAAAAAAAAAAAAAATCTATAATTTAAAAAAACCTTACCTTAATCAGTAACAATGTTACATAGAATATCACATTGCAATCAGTTTACAGAAATAGTTTTGTCTTGGGGCAAATTCCTGTCTGGCTGTAGACCTCTGAAACTTAAAAAAAAAAAAAAAAATTATCTGCTTCCAATATACAAAGGGTCAGACAGAGGATAAACATTTACCTTACCATAAGGAAAATTTTGGAGGGAAACATGAATCACTGGTCCCCTACACTTCCAAAAACCTGTGGGGCATACTTCATTAGACTTAAGTCCTCTGAGAGTTATTCTTAAGATGATGGTTTCTTCTCATCCTTGGGCCTCATGGGGGCCCACCCTTTCCACATTAGCATTGCTTTGTAGAGTTTTCTGCATATAGGCCTTGTACTTCTTTGGTTAAATTGATTACTAGGTACGAGTCCTTTTGTTGCTACTGTAAATGGATTTTTTCTGATGATTTCCTCCTCAGATAGTTCAATACTAGAGCACTCTACATGGGCCAACACTGTGTGGGCCAGCACTCTGCTCAGGCCAGCTTGCCTTTCACCAGGAGGCCCCAGGAATCGAACCCTGGACCTCCTATATAGTAGACGGGAGCCCAATCATTTGAGTCACATCCTTTTCCCCATAATATCCTCTTATGATCCATTTTTATTTCAGTGGGGTCGTAATTTTATCCCTTTCATTTCTGATTTCATTAATTGCATCTTCTTGTTTGCTTTGTTAGTCTAGCTAGGAGTTTGTCAATTTTACTGATCTTCTCAAAGAACCAGCTTTTGATTTTGTTGATTTTCTCTCATTTTTTGCTTAATTTCATTTATTTCTGCTCTAATCTTTACTATTTCTTTCCTTCTGCTTGCTTTGGGATTGTTTTACTGTTCATTCTTTGGTTTTTCCAGTTGTTTCATTTTAGCTCTCTTTTTAAAATATAGGCATGTAGGGCTTTAAATTTCCCTCTCAAGACTGCCTTCGCTTTATCCCATAAGTTTTGGTAAGTTGTGTTCTCGTTTTCATTTGTCTCAATATATTTACTATTTTCACTTATAATTTCTTCTTTGACCCACTGATTGTTTAGGAGTGTGCTGTTCAGCCTCCACACATTTGTGAATTTACTTTTTCAATCTTTTCATATTTATTGAGTTGTGCATTGTGACCTAACATGTGGTCTATCTTGGAGAAAGATCCATGAGCATTTGAGAAGAATGTATAACCATTGAGTTTGGGTGCAATGTTCTGTATATGTCTGTTAGGTCTAGCTCATTTACCACATTGTTCAAGTTGTTTTCCTTGTTGCTCTTCTGTCTAGTTGTTCTATCTAATGATGTGTCTGGTGTGTTGAAGTTGCCAATGATTACCGTAGAGATGTCTATTTCTCCCTTCAGTTTTGCCAGACTTTGCCTCATGTATTTTGGGGCACCCTTGTTAGGTGCATAAACATTTGACTATTATTTCTTCCTGGTGTTTTGTTCCTTTTATTACTATATAATAGCCTTCTTTGTCTTAAAACTTTTTGCATTTAAAAGTCTGTTTTGTCCAATATTAGTATAGCTACTCCTGATCTTTTTTGGTTACAGTTTGCATGGAGTATCTTTTTCCAACCTTTCACTTTCAGCTGGTTTTTATCCTTGGGTCTAAGGTGAGTCTTTTATAGGTAGCATAAGGATGGCTCGTTTAAACAAAAAATCCATTTTGTCAGTCTATATCTTTTTTTTTAAAGATTTTATTTATTTATTCACCTATCCCCCCCCTGCTGCCTGCGCTCACCGGGTCAGTCAACCACGCCGCGCGGGCGGGCCCGCCCCCACCAGGAGGCCCTGGGAACCGAACCTGGGGCCTCCCACATGGCAAACGGGAGCCCCACTGATCGAGCCACAGCCGCCTCCCTAGTCTATATCTTTTGATTCGGGACTTTAATCCTTTCACATTCAATTATATTACTGTAAATCCATTATTTACTTCTACCATTTTATTCTTTGGTTTTCACGTTATATCTTATTTTCAACTGTCTTTTTACTCTTTTGGTTATCCTTTCTGCCATTCTTTCCTCTATATTCTCCTCCAAACATCTCTCTCCTGTCTGTTTCTTTCAGGCCATAAGTGTCTCTTTAATATTTCCTGCAAATGTGGATTCTTTTTTACGAACTCTTAGTTTTTGTTTGTTTGTATTATAAACTCACCTTCATATCTGAAGAACAATTTGGCTAGACAAAGAATTCTTGGGTGGCAGTTTTTCTGTTCTGGTACCCTAATTGTATCATACCATTGTCTTCTCACCCCCTATGCTTCCTGATAAGAAATCTGCACTAAGTCTTACTGGCACCTTTTGTATGTGATGGTTTGCTTCTCCCTTGTTGCTCTCAGAATTTTCTCTTTATCTAAGAAACGACACATTTTTTTTTTTATGGGTAAAAATAAAAATTCTCACAATACATACAAACATTTGCAAAATGATATATAAATATATATGCATATATGTGTATTTGCTTACAAAAATGTTATTTATATATATATATATATACATATATTTTAAGAGGTGCTTAGATTACCGAAAAGACACATTCTGAGATGTGTCTTGGAGTAGGTCTATTAGGATTTCTTCTGATTGGGGTATGCTGTGCTTCTTGGACAAGCACGTTCATTTCTTTCATCAGAGTTGGGAAATTTTCAGCCATTATTTCCTGAAACACCCTTTCTGCTCCTTTTCCCTTCTCTACTTCTTCTGGAACCTCCCATGACATGTATGTTGTTGCATTTCATGTTATCATTCAACTTCCTGAGCCCCTGCTCAATTTTTTCCATTCTTTTCTTTGTTCTTTTGTCACTTCAATTTCAGCTGTTCTGTCTTCTGTATCATCATTTATTCTTTCTTCTATCATTTCAAGTCTGCTGGTGTATGCCTCTAATGTTTTTTTTTTTTTTTTTAAAGAGTAATTTTTTTAAAAAAAGATTTTATTTATTTATTCATTTATCCCCCCCTTGCTGCCTGTGCTCGCTGGGTCAGCCAACCATGCCGTGTGGGCGGGCCTGCCTTCACCAGGAGGCCCTGGGAACTGAACCCGGGGCCTCCCATATGGTAAATGGGAGCCCTACTGATTGAGCCACAGCCGCTTCCCTCTAATGTGTTTTTGATCTTATGTATTGTGTCTTTTATTCCCATGAGTTCTGTTACTTTTCTATTCAGGTATTCAGAGTGCTTTGATATCGTTTCTCTCTTTAGCCATATTGTCTTTCAACTCTATAACTTCATTTTGGAAATTTGAGTGCATCTTGTTAATTAGTTGTCTCAAATCCTGTCTTTTCTTGGGCTGATATAGACCTTTTCTTGGGTCATGACTTCCATTTTCTTAGTATGGCTTGTAATTTTTGGCTGACGTCTAGGCATCTGACTAGGATGGTGAGTTTACTCAAGTGTTTCATTTCTTCCTCTTTCATAGTGATTTAGTGGCTGGAGGCTGTGTGGTATTACTGTTCTTTGATTCTTGGTTTAACCTATTCTAGGTCTCTAGGATTGTTCCTGGTAGTTCCTCAAAGCTGGGCTGTGGACCCAGTAATGGGTTGCAGACTCAGTTTTTAGGACCCTGGGGACGGAGGCTCTAATGGCTGGAAAAAGCCTCTCTTTTACATTTTTAAAAAGATTTATTTCTCCCCACCCCCTTGGTGTTTGCACTTGCTGTGTCTGTTCATTGTGTGCTCATCTTCCTTTTTTTTTAAAGGAGGCACTGGGAACCAAACCCAGGACTTCCCACATGGGAGGGAGGCATCTAATCCCTTGAGCCACCTCTGTTCCCTGCCTTGTTGTTTCTCATTATGTTTTCCTCCTTGTGCCTTTTGTTGTGTCGTCTTATTGTGTCAGCTCACTGTGACAGCCCATTGCATCAGCTCTTCTTTAAGAGGCACCAGGAATGGAAATGGGACTTTCCATTAATCAATACAACTCCCATAAAAAATCTCTACAGGTTGTTTTGGGGAACTTGATAAATTGATATTAAATTTATACAGAATGATGAAAATCTACAAATGGCTAAACTAATTTTAACAAAGAAGGATACAGGTCATTCGTCTGTCAAATATTAAGCATATTACAAAGTTACATTGATTAAAACAATATATTACTGGGAAAGGAACTGACATATCTCGATGGAACAGAACAGAGAGACCTAAACAGTTTCATGTTCACAGGAAGCTGGTATATAACAAAATGGGAAAAATAGGTATTTAGTAGATGATATTAGAAAAACTGACTGCAACTTTACTCTGCTTGATGAGCAGACAATCACAATCGCAAGACCTAAAAAGTCTCAAGTTTGCACCAATTTCACTTAAATTGGCTGAAGAATAGAACACAATAAACAAAGTATGAAAAGGAGAGCATTATTTTGTAAAAATCCATGGAAGTTCCAGGTCCCCACAAAAAGTATCAAGCTCAGTTTATGAGTTAAATCTTATTCAGAGAACTCTCAAAGCCTGTGCTTTCTGTCTTATAATAAAAATGTTGCCTGCTAAACACATTTATCTTAACTCAGTAGATTTCCAAGGAAACAGTGCTAGAAGAAAGTAAGTCCAAGATTACTTTCCCATGGAGAGAGAAGTTGTTGTGTTAATTATTAACTCCTATTGACTAGATGAAGAAAACAATGTTGGATTCATGGCTCATACTACCCCCCAAAATTCCAATTAAATTAAAGACCTAAATATAAATGGTAAAGATATAAAACTGAAAGATGACCTAAACAACACAAACAATTGGGGACAAAGTAAAGATTTCTTCTTTTTCATGACAGTACTTTCAAGACAAGTAACAAATGACAAACTGAAGGTATTTGAAAAGATCAGTAAAATTGACAAAACTTTAGCTAGACTAACAAAGAAAAAAAGGGAGAAGATACAAATAATAAAAATCAGAACTGAAAAGGGGATATTATGACCAATCCCACAGAAATAAAAAGGATATAAGAGGATATTATGAACAACTGTATGCCCATAAATTAGATAACCTAGATGAAATGGACAAATTCTTAGGAACCCACAAATTACCTACAAATGACTTAAGAAGAAATAGAAGACCTCAAGAAACTGATTTCTTTTTTTTTTTTTTTTACCGGGAGGTCCCAGGGATCGAACCCGGGTCCCTCCATACGGGAGATGGACGCCCAACCAGTTGAGCTACATCCGATCCCCTGATTTCTAGTAAAGAGATTGAATCAGTAATAAAAAAAATCTCCCAACAAAGAAAAGGCCAGGACCAGACAGCTTCACAGGGGAATTCTACTAAACATTCCAAGAAGATTTAACTCCAATTCTGCTCAAACACTTCCAAAAACAAAATAAAACAAAACAAAACAAACAAAAACTGGGAAGGAGGGAACACTCCCTAACTCATTCTTTGAGGCCAACATCACCCTCATACCAAAGCCAGATAAAGATACCACAAGAAAAGAAAATTACAGACAAGTATCTCTTCTGAATATAGATGCAAAAACCCTCAACAAAATATTAGAAAACTGCATCCAACAGTGTATTAAAATAATACACCATGAGCAAGTGGGATTTATCTCTGGTATTTAAGGTTGGCTCAAAATTTAAGAAAATTAATATAAAACACTACATTAACAGGATGAAGGAAAAAAACCAAGTGTTCATCTCAACTGACGTGGAAAAGGCATTGACAAAATACAGCACCTTCTTGATAAAAACACTTACAACACTAGGAATAGAAGGAAACTTCCTCAACATGATAAAGGGCATATATGAAAACCCACAACTAACATCCTACTTAGTGGTAGAAGACTGAAAGCTTTCACTCTAAGACAGGGATTCTTAACAAGGGGTCTGTGAACTTGACTTGAAATTCAAAAAACACTATTCTTGTGGGGACATGTTGTTGTGATATATTTATTAAATAATACACAGTATAGTGTGGACTCAGCAAGGGGTCTGTGGTTTTCACCTGACTGGCAAAGGGGTCCGTGGAACAAAAAAGGTTAAGATCCCCTGCTCTAAGGAACAAGACAAGGATGCCCACTGTCACCAATGTATTCAACATTGTGCTAGAGCAATGAGGCAAGAAAAATAAACAAAAGGCATCCAAATTAGAAAGAAGTAAAACTCTCCCTACTTGCAGATGATATGGTCCTATATACAGAGAATCCTGAAAAATCCACAACAAAGCTCCTACAGCTAATGAATGAATTCAGCAAAGTGGTGGGGTACAAGATTAAAACCCCAAAGTCAGCAGTGTTTTTATACACATACTATGAACAATGAGAAGAAAAAAAAAAGAAAAAAATTCCATTCACAATAGTAGCTAAAAAAATCAAATATCTAGGCATAACTCTAACCAAAGATGTAAAGGACTTGTACACAGAAAACTACAAAACATGGCTAAAAGAAATCAAAGAAGACCTAAAGAAATGGAAGGACACTGTCTTCATGGATTGGAAGGCTAAATACCTTTTTTTGCAGAAATGGAAAAGCCAATCATCAAATTTATATGGAAGGGTAAGGGGTCCCAAATAGCTAAATCAATCTTGGAAAAGAAGAATGAAGTTAAAGGACTCACTTCTTGATCTGAAAACTTATTACAAAGTGACAGAAATCGAAAGAGCATGGTAGTGGCACAAGGACAGACTATAGACCAATGGAATAGAAATAAGAGCTCAGAAATCAACCCTCACATTAATGGCTAACTGATTTTTGACAAGGTGGCAAAGACCACTCAATGGGGAAAGAATAGTCTCTTCAATGAACGATGCTGGGAAAATTGGGTCTCTATTCACAAAATAGAGGAGGACACCTAATTCACACCACATACAAAAATCATCTCAAAAGGGATCAAAGACCAGAACTATCAAATTCCTAGAAAAAAATGTAGGGAAGCATCTACAGGACCTTGTGTTAGGCAATGATCTCAGGCACTTTGTAGCACAAGCAACAAAATGAATGGGACCGCCTCAACAAAATTAAAAACTTTTGTTCCTTAAAGGATTTTATTGTGAAAGTAAAACAACAACCTATACAATGGGAGAATATATTTGGAACCAACATATCTGATAAAGGTTTATATCCAGAAGATATCTAGAAATCCTTCAACAAAAGACAAGCAACCCAATTAAAAAATGGACAAAAGATTTGAATAGCCATTTCTGAAAAGAAGATATACCAATGGCCAAAAAGCATGTGAAAAGATACTCAACATCATTAGCCATTAAGGAAACGCAAATTAAAATCATGATACCATTTTACACCCATTAGAATGGCTGCCATTAAAAAAATGGGATTGCAAATATTCTCGCTGTCCTGATTTTGTGATAATCAGGGTAGGCTAAACATTTGCTATATTAGAAACCATGTGTCTCCAGATCTAGTTTTTCTCCCTTAGTCTGGTTTTTAGAATGCTGGTGATAAACTAAGACTGATTTATTATATGGCTATCCTGTATGGGAAAAGACTGTAACTTTGGGTCTCTTTGGTCAACCTTAAGAGATATAGCAGGGGGACAGATGTGGCTCAGGTGGTTGGGTGTCCATCTCCCATATGGAAAGACCTGGGTTTGATCCCCGGGACCTCAAGGTAAAAATAAAAAAAAGAAAAATATAGAAGGTGCATGAGCCACCAGGCCCTGTGCATGGGTGCGCCATCAGGCCCCGCAGAGCCACGTAGCAAGATGATACGTAACAGGAGAGTGACACAAGGGAGAGCCAAGATGAAACGTGCAAAAAAAAAACAGGAACTAAGGTGGCGCAGGTGGTAGGACGCCTCTCTCCCGCATCAGAGGTTCTGACGAGCGAACCCCAGTGAAGATGGGAAGAGAAGGATGAGAAGAGAGGGCAGGAAACAGACACAGGGAGTTGCCCAGCGAATGGACACAAACAGCAAAAACGGTGGGGGTGGGGTGGGGTAAAAATGGATACAAGTAAATAAATCCTTAAAAAAATGTACAGAGAAGGAAAATACAGACTATAGTAATACTTTGACAATGCTCTTTCATGATTTGTTAACAAATGTTTCACAACAATGCAGGGTGTTTGTGTGTGTGGGGGGGTGATGTGTGGGAGCCTGGTATGATGTTATGCATGTTAAGTTCACGATGTTTACTGAACACTTATAGTTCATGTATGTTCATGTATGAATTATACACTTCAATAAATTGTTTTAAAAAAATGGAAAGTTACAAGTGTTGGAGAAGAAGTGGAGAAATAGGAACATTCATTCACTGTTGGTGGGAATGTAAAATGGCGCAGTCATATGGGTGACACTGCATATTTAAGGCTGTTTTTACAAAATAAAAAGAAAAACTAGAGAGATGGAAACAGAATAGCAACTATGTACGGCAGGGGAAGCAGAGAGAGATTGAGAGATGATGAGTTGTTTTTGTCTGTTTTTCATTATTATTGGAATAACGAAAATGCTCTAACAATGACTGAAGTGATGAATGCAAAACTATGTGATTATACCAAATACCACTGATAGAACACTTTGGATGGATTGTATGCTTTATTAATATGTATCAATAAAATTGATTTGTTAAAAAAAATGGTGCAGTCATTGTGGAAGACACTTTGGTGATCCCTCAGATAGTTAAGTATACAATTACCATATAATGTGGTAATCTCACTACTAGGTATATACCCAAAAGTATTGAAAGCAGGGATTCAAACAGGTATTTTCACACCGATATTCGTAGTGGCATTATTCACAATTGCCAAAAGATGGAAGCAACCCAAGCGTCCATCAACCAATGAATGCATATGTAGTATATACACGCAATGGAATATTATTTACCCATAAAACGGAATGAAATCCTGACACGTGACAACATGGATGAACCTTGAAGACATCATGTTGACTGAAATAAGTCAGCAACAAAAGGACAATTATTGTATTCTCTCACTGATTTGAAATATTAGAATAAGCAAATTCAGAGAGTGAGAATCTAGAATAAAGGTTACTTGGAAACAGGGTGGGTACAGGGAATGGGAAGATAAGGCTAAAAATGTACAGGTTTCCCATCTGGAGTGATGAAAATGTTTTGGTAGTGGAGGGTGGTGATGGTAGCACAACTTTGTGAAGGCATTTAACAGCACTGAGATATATATATGAGACATATATATGAATAAAAGGGCAAATGTCAGATTGTATATAGGTAACAGAATTAAAAAAAAAAAAAAAAAAAAAAAAAATCAATGGAACCCTCACCTATACAGTCAACTGGCTTTTGACAAACCTATCAAGTCCATGTTAGCGGGCCAAAACAGTCTCTTCAACAAATGGTGTAGGGAGAACTGGGTATCTATAACCAAAAGAATGAAAGAGGACCCCTATCACCCCCTATACAAGAATCAACTCAAAATGGATCAAAGATCTAAATATAAAAGCCAGGACCATAAAACTACAAGAAAACGTAGGGAAACATCTTCAACACCTTGTAGCGGGTAGTGGTTTCTTGGACCTTACACCCAAAGCATGTGCAACAAAAGAAAAAATAGATAAATGGGACCTCCTCAAAATTAAACACTTTTGCACCTCAAAGGACTTTACCCAAATAACATAAGTTAAATAAAAAACTATACAATATGAAAGGACATTTCAAGGAAATACTGAAAAAAATAAAAAAAGTTTTTGTCTTGTACAAATATTCCCACTGTGTTTTTCTAAGTTAGGCTGTTCTGGTAGTCAGCAAAATAATTTTAAATTATATTTTGGGCAAAATAAGTACAAGTGAACAAATTCTAATTTTTAATGAAATATGTGTGAATCTAAATTTTACAATGATGTATTTTGTTACATTTTTACAGGATGTAAGAAGTTATACACGGAAAATTTTACAAAACACCTAACTGCCATAGTATCTTACTTTTGGTTGTCCCTAACTGCCCCAGTATCTTACTTTTGGTTGTCCTTTTTATTTTTTTTTAAATACTCTCATATAAGGCAGATGTAGCAGTTATCCCCAACATTATCAATGAGAAACTGATAAATAATGAGACTTAAATCTTATAGTAAGTGCTAGTGTCCAGACTGCAATCTAGGTCTCCTAAAACCTAGATTTGAGGTCTTTTATTTAGCTTACCTTTTAGGTAATTTTTATATAAAAATAAATCTAATATTTGTCTTTAAATCACAAAGAAATGGAACACTCATATTGGTCTGCAGTAGTTAATATATGCAGTGATACGAAGAAAAATATGGAGATTTAAAAAATATTAATTCCAGTCCTGTAAAATAGAGTTAACAGTTTACCATCAGAAAACGTCCATGAAGTTTAATATATTTTTATTTGTCCAGTAAATGTAACTAAAAGTAACTTCACAATCTATTAAAAATAAATTCTAATTGCATTCAATTTCTGTTCCTTTTTCCAATAAAGAAAGCACAAGATAAAGGATAGTTGTATTCAAGTAAATGCATAATAGTGATACAATCATATGCTAAATCAAGTACGTAAATAAAGTGTTAAAACGTGAAAATTTAGTCCTTTTCCTTTCTAAACTGATAGAAAAATTGAGAAAATGAAATCTTTTTTCTGGCTGTAACTTATGATTTATTATTTTTAAATTGAAAATGTTTTAGTTTCAATTAGTAATTTCTGTAAAGTAGCACTCCTTAGATAAATTCATAAAAATTGACAATATTGGAGTCCTCAACACTACATTTAAATCTCCTCTAAAAAATTATATTAAAACTGTCATGATAAAAAAAGGTCACAAAATTTCTCTACTTATTCAAGTCCTAAATTTCTCTTATGGAATTTTAATAGAAAAGGGATTTTCAGATGCAAATAGTTACCAGTTAGATAAAGTACACTGCAATTTAGCACACTAAACCAAAATATAAATACCCTAAAGAAAAGTGAAATTGTTTTTGACATTCATTCTGTCCTTTATTCTTCTCCCTATACATCCTTAATAGTAGTCATAAATTCTATCCTGATGACTCACCTTTTCTAACCTAAATAGGGCTGAATCAACATTTCATTTCTAGCATTCAATTTAGATGCCTAAACAACAAACTTAATAATAATTTGGTTACCAAAAATTTGTTTGAAGTACAAAATTTCCATAAATTATTCTTTAACAAATCAAATTAGAAACTCTAATTATAGAACATAAATGCAAAATAATATACAAGAAACTATCTTCTTAACTTGAAGACTAAGCAATTACCTGGTGTTATACTAAGTCACAATCTTTATCAAATAATTCAAAGTTTTCAACAGTATCTGTAAATGTTTTCTTATATACTTGCATTCTTGATGATATTATTCTGTAATATGATCATAGCAAATATAGGAATTTTCCAATTTTGTGCGGAAATATTCAGTCTACTGAAATTAAACTGCCTTTAAAATCATTATTAAATAAAAAACAAGTCAAAGGGCATTACTGTATTCTAAATGGCAAATGAACATTTTTATAGTCTCAGTAGTTAAAAACTAAACCTAAAAGAAATATGTATCCATTATGACACATTTTCAATGTTTAAAGAAGAGCCTAAATATAGAATTTTAAAAAAGAATTACACTAAGGTAGATGCTGAGATTCTATGAAAAATTTTTAAATCTTTACTGCGAGAAATGATTAAATCATTAAGTGCAACCTCAAAGAACTTGAGTCTTGGTTGGAGGAAAAGAAAGTAGATCTTTTATGTATTCTGATTCTGTCCAGGACGAGAACTAGGAATATTGTAAAGGGATAAAAATAATACAATTATCAAAGAAATGGTAGCAATGCATAACAAAAAGATCAAGTTCAACCATTTTACTAGCAAGGAAAACTATTAGGACTAAATACTTTATCGCATAGAACAGGGGTTCTTAACCAGGAGTCTGTGAGCTTGAACTGAAATTCAAAAATACATTATTCTTGTGGGGATGTGTTGGTGCAGGTGTGATATATTTATTAAGTAATATATGGCATAGTGTGGACTTAGTAAGGGGTCTGTGATTTTCACCTGACTGGCAAAGGGGCCTGTGGAACAAAAAAAGTTAAGAACCCCTGCCTTAGAACCATATCTTTGACAACGCTTCTAGTTACCTTTCCAAGATAATTAAAAACAACAACAACAAAAGATAATAGTATTAACTGTTTGTGGGTAAAAACATACTACAGCCTAAAATAAACCCAACAATGGGACATAATACAGATAAGAAAATTTTTATTATTCAGTTTACTTGAGATTGTTAAAAAAAAAAAAAAAAAAATAGCCTTTTTTGCTTGGTTCTCATATTTATACATCATGCAATTTCTGCAGATTCCAAGTCAATTAATCTATAACTCTTAAAAACATTAATGATCCCTACTGTAGCCAACTGTATACTCTACAGTTCATCAATCTTACCCTTTCAATAAACCCAGGGCTTTAAATAAGATGAAAATGAGAGCAGTCCCCATAATCTTAGAATCTAGGTGAAACAAACATCCTCATGGTCCAATAACTTGTAAAATGCAACCAGGTCACTAGACCAACATACTAGTGTACAATTTTAATAATTTCTAGCAGCAAAACACTTGGAATAGCCAAATAACAAATGTTTTCATTGAATTGTAGGTTAATTTCTTTCTAAGAAATAATTTAAAAAAGAACTCTAAAGTACATTTCAACTTCAGACAGACATGAAAGGTATCAAAGATCTTGTTTATCTCCATTTTCCCCAGTGGAATCAGGTGCAACTGGAACCTTATTAGCTTCAACAAAAACAGATTCAAAGGCGGCTTCCTGTTCATCCAAAGAATCACCAGCAGTGGCTCCTTTAATTAGTGTTGTATTGGTATAAGGTTGTTGCTGCTTAGAAATTTTACTGGATTCCATTGTTTTCCTACCTCTTCTTTTACCAAGAATTTTGACATAATTAGCAGGTACAAGTCCTGTTGTTTGACCATCAAGACTAGCCAGAAGCCAACCACGCACTTTGGGTTGTTGTTCTGATGGAAGAAAAAGACAGCCTTGTAATTAATTATATCATACTTTGGAGATGCAATGGAATATTGGTGGTGAAATATTAAGTAAAATCTGTGTTACACATACATAATAAAATATGTAAGCAAATAGTAAATACATGTATTTTCAAAATCAAATGCTGACTAGGCTTAACAGTTCTAGAGTCTATTCCTGTAATTTATAATTTTAATTTTATACTTAATCAACAGTTTTCCTACCTTTACACAACCTTATTCCTTCCTTAAACATGAAGTTTATACCAGTTGGTCCATTTGCAGGGTGTAGATTCAGTCCTCTCAAAAGCTGAAAACTAACACTAATATCTTTCATATTTTAAACTCAAATCTAAGGAGTTAGTATTTCATACACTGCAACAGGATAGGCTAGGGATAAGTAAAGAAAATATATACCTTTAGGCAGGCAGCTTTCTTTACATGCTTTCGGCCGAAATATAAAATTCATTCTACTGTGATAAACAATACTGAAGAAAATGAATATTAATTTTAGTCCAAGATGGGCAAAAATTGAAGACCCCAAATTATGTCTAGCTACATGACAAAAAGTTTAAGGCAATACTAAGCCTAAAGTAGGAAAAATATTTAATACATTCAATTTAGTATTAGAATATATTCCCACCTATTTTATCTGTATCTTTTTTTTTCATTTCCATTTCTTTAAAAAGCTGTGTAATCTGTTAAGAGTTTTAGTTCAACACTATGATTTAGGTACAATGTAAGATTTTTATGCTTTATACTCTAATGAGATAATGATGATAAACAAAACATTTAATCATGGCTGTGACTAATTTTGTTCTAAATGCTCAAACATACTTTGAGAAATGGAGGAAAATGAAGAAAAGCCAAAGTGTTAAGAGACACTATTAGTTGAAGAAGAATAATCTGGGATATAAAATTTCTCTGAAATATATCAAAATTGAAGAAGACTACACTTGGTTTTTAAATTTTTTTTACTTAATTAAAATTAATTATCTCTGTTGCTCGTCTCTAACAATAAATCTTAAAAAGAAATCATTCTTTTGAAATCCAAAATAATAAACTGCATTTTTCCCTAGAAGAAAAACACAAATACAATACCTAGATGACCAAATGTTTCCATGTGAAGGAATGAGGCAGGAATTTCGCAAATTTTATCCAACTTTTAAAATTATTTACATACCAAAAAAATGATTTGAACACTGAAGGCATTTTTCCCTTATGCAAGAAGCCTAAAACCAATAAAAGCCTAAAGTTTCTAATAACAAATCCCATGGGAAATGGTATAAGCAAAATAGTTACACTCTTTATAGTCATACAAACCTAAATTCATAGACCAGTTCTACCATATCTTAGCTGTGTGATCCTGGACAAGTTACTCATTCTGAGTCTCAGTTTCCTCATGTGTTTAACAGGGACAAGATAATAACATTATCCACTTCATAGGATTATTGTAAAAGTTAAATGAAATACGTATAGTGCCTTGTACACAGTAAATACTCTAAAAATGGTAGCTAAAATTATAATTACTAGTATCTTTACCAATAAAATATTACTTTTCATTAGCAGACCTGAATTCTCACAATTTTTTTTGGGGGGGGTGGGGTGTAAATCTACAGAAATTCTGAAAATCATTACTAGAGAAAGGAAAATGTTATTTTGTCTGTAGCTACTAAAAACTGCTAATGACATGGTCAATAAATAAACCTGACATATAAATAAATTTCTTGCTGAGGTTCTTTATTACCTCATGCCCATGATTCCTAAAATACTAATGATGGAGTTTATCAAGTAAACATTATTCAAGTAATAAAGAAAGCAATACCAAACCCTGCAATCAAGGAATTCCTGGATGCTGCTAAATAATTTCAGTGTTTTATTAGATTTGTTACATTTAGTATTTATCTCATGTTTTTGTGTGAGGATTTCTAGAATTTGAAATTTCAGTGTTTCTTTAGAAGAGACACTATATAAATCTTTTCTGATCTCAATGAAGTATTATTGGAATAATGGAACATTTATCCCCAACTTCTCCAAGATTTGGAAAGTCTAACTTGATACTAAAAAATCCTAGTAACTTCCTCAGAGTTAACTAACAATGTCTTGATCCTCTGTTGTAGTTTGTTAATACTACCTTTAGAGATAGTAAAAATCCACAGATAATTCCAATTAATTCACAATTTATTACCTTTGAGAGCTAAGTTTAGCATATCACCAGCACGGAAAGAAATTTCTTCTTCAGATATGGCAGCAAAATCATATTCAGCTCTAGCAACTACATGGTCATCCTCACCACATGCCCAGTTGGTATTGTCTACAAACCAAATTAAGAATTAGATTAGGTTAGTAAAACTTACAAAAGAAAAACACAGATATTTCTCTGCCAATGGTTTGTAAACTGCTTAAATTTTGTCAAGTGAAAAGCCCCCACCCACCCACCCAGAATAAATTCTCTAATTAAGACTACGTAAGAATAATAATATGTTCACCAGGATTTCTAATTTGTTCCTTTTCTTCAAACTCCAAATTCCATCTCCCTTACTCTAAGTCAGGGGCTGGCAAACTTTTTCTGTAAAGAGTCAGATAGTAGAGGCAAAATAGAAGAATCGTGCAGTTACTTATATATAACAAGAAAAAAAATTTTCCCACAATTTTTTGTTTTGTTTTGAGGTACCAGGGCTGGGGATTGAATCCGGGACCTTGCATGTGGGAAACCAGCACTCAATCACTGAGCTACACTGGCTCCCCTGAGTTGGTTTTTCTGTTTGTTTTTAGGAGGTACCAGGAATTGAACCCGGGACCTCATATGTGGGAAGCAGGCGCTCAACCACTTGAGCTACATCCACTCCCCCCACAATTTTATTATTGACAAAATTCTCAAAAAATAATTATGCGTTCTTTTTTGTAATACAGTTCTATTGAGAACAATGGAATATTTTTGTGGGGGGAATGGTAATAATTCTCTTAATTGGGGTCAAAGGTAGTGTTTCCTATCATCAAAACTAGCTGCAAAATTCACCTACTAATGTTGATTTGTAATGAGATTTTAGATATTTCTTTTCGAAAATTTCTTTTTGCACATATAAGAATTACCAAATACTGATATCAACCCATGAGCATATGGTTTTGAGTATATTCATCACTTGGAAGGTGTTTATAGAATTCTACTAAATTCTTCTTGATATTTGCCTTTAACCATGTCATTACACTGCAGATTTAATTCCAACTGAAGAGAAGTAAAAGCTCCTCAACTGCACAATTAAACAGATTTTGAAAAATTCAAATATCCTTTGCACTTGCGTGGCCCAAAGGAACACTGCTGTACTGTAGTCTGACCCTGGAAAATATATTTGCTGCAAATGTGTGTGGGGATGGAGACTTGGCTTCTTGTTTTAACTTTTGATAGCCTGGGAAGTGTATAAAGCAGCATGACTTACTTGTGATTCAAACAATGTTAGTTATCAAACTCATGCTATTCCATTATAAGTTCTACATATAAATGCTGTTGTGCCTTGTAATTTGAAGTTGAATTTATTTTAAAAATTATCAAGCAAAGCTGAAGTTCACCACTGACACTACTGGTATCATAACACATGATAGATTCAAATATTTTTTGCAAAATTTGCTGATAAATAATACAACAAACCTTACATTTTCATAAGCTTTGAAAATTTGTCCCACTAAGTCTTTTACTGATCTACACATTTTTATTACCATTTGTTTTAACATGTCTTAGCAGATTCCATTTCAGGTTGTACTTAAAGAGTTTTTTCAATTTCTTTGAAAATATTGTTCCATACACACAATACATAGAGGCTAATTCTTTAGTAACTTTAAATTTGTCACTGACTCCTCAAACAACAACTGAACAGTATCATTAGGAGTCAAGGAAAACTGTTTAAATCATTTGCCTTATTTTAAAATTGGCTATTGATGTTGTTCTCAATGTCTTCAACTCTTCAGGCAACTGATCTTGCTGAAAACCTAAGTCTTAAGTTAATTTTATTCTGGATACATTCCTTTGGCTACTGCAATACATATAATTTAAACAGCTTTCCTTGCTTGGCTGAAAAATGAGCCTCCCTAAAATTTACTTTGGTTACAACAGCATTTTCATGTTTTTGGTGAAGAAATTCTGCTGTGATGAGCTATTCCATGTTAAGTTTCTAATTTTTCTGACTGTTGCTTTCCTGTGAGTTGGGAATATTTTGATGAGTGCTTGGTCTGGTAATGTTGACATATGCTATAGGCATCTATCACAGCTATAGTGTCACTGCATAATAAATACAATGCTTTGCCATCTAATTCAATGACAAAATAACCCACACTCCACTGTGCCTTAAAAGCATGACATTCAAAGTTTACTTTTCTCTACTTTCTTGTGTGACAGGATGGGTATGCACGCCTAATTAAAAAAAAAAAAAATTGCGGTACGATTCATATGGCACTCAAAACACTGTCAAGTGACAAGTCAGGGAGATCTGTAGTGTGCTGAGAGCAGTGTCAAGCAATCAGAGTGCTACATATGGCCTCTGCTACAAACTACTCAACTCTGTCATTGTGGTGTGAAAGCAGTCATAACAATATACACACAAATGAGTGTGGCTGCATTCCAGTAAAATTTTATTTATGGGCATTGAAATATGAATTCCATATAATTTTCGTGTCCTGAAGTATTCTTCTTCTTTTGTTTTTTTTTTTCCCCAGTATTTTTCCATTTAGAAATTAGGACCACTCCTAGGCTGTGGGTATACAAAAATAGACAGCAGGCCATATTTGGCCCACAGATGTTTGCCAACCCTTCCTCCTCTAAGCAGCTAAGAAGTCACTGGACCTAAGCAACTTCCACAATTGTACTTCTTAAAAAATCACTTTGTACCATTATCCATTTATTTCCTCTTTTGCCTCAGATAAAGAATTACCCCACCCTCCTTTTTACTGGTTCCTTGACTCACATCTTCTCCTACCTCCTATAGGAGACTTCTTCATCATTTACCTCTTCCCTCTTTGTTCTCATCAACTCAATTGCTCCTTCTGACTTTCTTCAGCCTAAGAACATTCTTAGATCTCCTCACTTCTCAAAATAGAAAGCAAAACAAAAAACTGAGAACAACCACATCAACTTGCTCTCAACCAGCTAACCTTCCCTAGGCCAGTCTGTTTCTCTTTGCCAATCTTTCCTTTTTCTTCTTCTTCTTCTTTTCCACATCTGTCTTTATTTACCCCTTATCTCCCCAACAGTTTGTCTCATCTACTCTATCAAAACTTCTTGCTAGAGCTGATGACCTTTAATTGCCAAACCTAGTAATTTTTTTTCTCAGTTCTTGATCTTATCCTTTACAGCGCTTGCCATCATTCATATCCTTTTCTCCTTCTTGAAACTTCTTCCATCCACCCCAGTTTCTATAATATAGCAATGATATGGTTTTCCTTCTATCCTTCTTCCTAATTTCCATCTTCCCATCTCTTCTTTTCTTTCTGTACTCTCGCATAGCACTTCCATTCACTTAACAGTTTCAACTATCAAATCTATGTGAATGACTCCCTAAATCTCTTTCATATTTTACCTCTTTCCTAAGATCCTGTCTTTTTTTTTTTTAAGATTTTATTTATTTATTCATTTATCCCCCCCTTGCTGCTTGTGCTCGCTGGGTCAGCTAACCACGCCGTGCGGGCGGGCCTGTCTTCACCAGGAGGCCCCGGAAACCGAACCCAGGGCCTCCCATATGGTAAACGGGAGCCCTACTGATTGAGCCACAGCCGCTTCCCCCTGTCTTGTCTTTTAAAATGCTTTCTGAATAGCTCCACTTTAATATCCCACTGGCCCCTCAAATTCAATATAACCCTTACCAAATTGATCGTAACAGCTTACAAACTAGTTGTTCCAAGGGGTTTCTCTGTATTCCTTTACCTTAAAAAATACATCTACAATTTGACTAGGACCTGTCACCCTGAGCCAAGTCACCATCAATTCTCATGTGAATGATTATAATGTACTCTTGACTCTTGTGATTGGTCTCTTCTGCCCTAGCTCTTCCTAAAGACCATTCTCAGCAAGAAGATTTTCCTTTTAAAGTCGAAGTCAGATCATATCTCTCCTTTGTTCAAAACCCTGCCATGGATTTCCCTATCAGAATAAAGGCCAAAGTTCTTACAAATGTTGACAAGGCTCTGCCTACTGTACATCCTCCACCCACTCATCTCCTGTTACTCTCACTTTGTTCCAACCACACTGGGATCCCTCCTGTTCACATGACATGCCAAGCATACTGCTACTTAAAGACCCATGAACTTTTGCTGTTCTCTATGTCTCTCTCACTTTTCCCTCAATAGGTGCAAGGCTTATTCTCTCACTTCTTCAGGGAGTCATTCCCTTACTATATTTAACTACAACACCTCTTCCTGATATTCCCCAACCCTCTTCTCTGCTTTTTAATTATTTTCCTATGGCAATTATCACCTCTGACTTACTAGCTACTATCTTATTTGTATTTGCTGCTCCTCCCCTCCTACCCACCCATACCCCTGGGGCCACTAGAATGCCTGAAAAGTAGGAATCTTTAATGTTTTATTCATTGTTATATCCCTAGCTCCTAGAATTGTACCTAGCATGTTAAAGGCACTCAATAACGTTGAATTAATGAATAAACACCCCTCTTATTACCCAAATTTAAGGGTACAGAGAATTTTGATTCTTCCTTTCATGTATACATTTAGCCATTATCTAAATCCTGTTGAATCTTTTGTCTTTTCTGCCTCTCATATATACTACCTACTTTAGACCTCCATCTCTCTCAACCATTCTAATGCAAAAGCATCCTGATGTCCTCAAATTAGTATTTATTAAATACCTTCCATGCACCAAGCAGTGTATTAGATGTTGAGAACACAAGAATGAACATAACCCTAAATCCTTTATAAATCTTACCATCCAATTTCAGCCTGTTTTAAGCTGCACTGACCTATCTTACACACTTCTGAAAAACCAACCTCTTCAGAGCACTGTTCATGTCACAAACTTGTTTAAAACAAAAAACAAAACAAAACAAAAACCACTGGTTACTAAATGAAGTTAAAGTCTCACAATGGCAATTAGGATCTTCTAATATTAGCCTTCAACCACTTTCTTTGCCTTATTTCTTACTATCCTTTTATTTAATACTATATACAACCAATGAACAAATTTCTTATTTCCTGCCTATGTATACTTTTGTTCAAGCAGTTCCATCTGTTTGACAGTCCTTTTTCTTCTACCTAACCAATGTAATGTTACCTGTTCTTTAAAAATCTAAGTCAGGTGGCATTTATTCCTGGCTATCACAACCAAAAATGATGGCTTCAATTTTATTAAATGAGATAGTATTCTGTATTAGTTGACAGAGCATGGGCTTAAGAGGCAAAAAAGTCTGCTTTTGTTTCTGGTTCTGCCTTATTAGAGATTTGACCTTGGGCAAGTGACTTCTCTGAATTTCAGTTCTGTCACTTGTAAAATGAGGATAATTCCTATCTCTTAGAGTTGTTGTAAGAATTAAATGAGAAAAAATATACAAAATACCTAGCATAGTATCTTGCATATAATAAATACTCAATAAACCTTACTTCTCTTCCCAACTGGCATCTTCCTTACATCTCTGCCTCATTAGTTATTGGTATATGTGTTTTACCTCTCCTGCAAATTTTTAAATGGTAAGGATTATGCTTTATGTACCTTTGTATCCTCCACAGCATCAAGTAGTTAGGTAATGTGTACTATTTTTTTATTTTTTTTATTTTTTTTTATTTTACCGGGAGGTCCCGGGGATCGAACCCAGGTCCCTCCATATGGTAGACGGACGCCCAACCAGCTGAGCCACATCCGCCCCCCTAATGTGTACTATTAAACCAAACTAACAATGAATAAATCAGCAAGCCTGATTTTGCTACATATTCCTCTTCTAGTTTTGAAGTACAAAACTGGAAATATAACTGGATAAAATGTTAAACACAAATAAATATAAAGAATGCTTATTTAACAAATCTATTCTTGAAATCTCAGGTTACTATATGGTTTCTAAACCTTTTCCTTTACTCTTACCTGCTACTTCATCACTGTGGGTAGATAGTAGTTTCCAGATGAGGTAAGGACCGCCAAGGATAACAGCAAAGAACAAGAATATTGGCCAAGATTTTGCTGAGTTTGCTGCTCTGTCCTCAGCACCAAGGCAAGCTACAGTTCCTTCACTTTCTGCCCATAGGTCTTCATTCTCCAAGCCTCTTCTTAAGCCCATCATCCACTGTAACCGTCTGTAAAGATACCTTATAGTCCTAACTAATGCAAAAGCTGAAAAAACTTTTGTGAAGTGTATTTTCAATCGGGAAAAGTGATTTGCTACATCCAATACAGCCCTGAAACTGTTATAGACAGCTGAAAAGGTGGCATCCATCATCATACTGACAGAGGCAAATGCATGTACAATACTTTCAATGGACTGAAATGCACCTCTGCTGCTTTCTTCAGCTTGCTGAACAAATCTACTGGGAGGAAGATCATCGACACGGAAGCGGTTATATCCCAACCCATTATATCCATAACTATAAGGGTTATAGCTTCCATAAAATGAGTTTCCATAGGCACTATATCCAGAAGAAAATGAACTGTAAGCAGGTCTCAAAGTGTTCACATTGTTGCTTCCTGTCTGCTGGGATGGCCTTGGAAGAATAGGTGGAGGCACTCTGGTAAGTGTTGGCTGCCCAGGTCTTGTCAGTAAAGTAGGACCCAAATCAGCAGATCTAAAGCCCAAAAAAGAGTCAAAATCAATATCTATATTATAAAAAAATAACTCAAGTACACAATAAATTTGATTCAAAGCAACTATTAAAAACCTCTAACAAAATATGAGTGACTGTTGCCTTTCCTATAGAAGCAACAGCCACAGAAAAATTTATGGAACACTCATTGTGTGTTAAGTCTGGTGTGGAAACTTTACATGTGTTTTGTCTTTTAATAGGGCCCAAAATTTAAACAAATTTAAAAAGGAAATGAATGTACCACTTAAGAATTCCCCCCTCCCCCCAAAAAGGAAAAAACAACCTTTGACATATCTGGTATGTATGACAGAGGAACAGTCCCTAATTTCCAGAGGCTTAAAATCTCAGTAATAAGACAAAATGAACAATAAGATCATATAGTTGACTGAAACATGCTGCTTTCTTGTTTTTTTTTTTACCGGGACGTCCCTGGGATCGAACCTGGGTCCCTCCATATGGGAGATGGACGCCCAACCATTTGAGCCACATCCATCCCCCTGCTTTCTTGTTTACTTAGCTGACATTATTAGTATCATCTTCCATCTGTGGTTTCTTTTTAAGACACTTGCCCATTTTTTCAGCTAAAACTAGATATCCACTATGCTTATACCTAAATGATACTATCTTACTATAGTTTTATAATAAGTTTTAATATACAATAAATCAAGTCTTCCCACCTTACTCTTTGTCTTCAAGAAAGTCTTGGCAATTTGACCCTTTGCATTTCCTAAAAATTTTAAAATCAAGAGTTTCAAGTTTTACATTCCCTATCCTCCTCCAAAAAACCCCGTAAAAATTCTGTTTGGGATTATATTGAATCTATACATAATTTGAGAACTGACATCTTTACAATATTTAGTGTTTCAACCCCTGAAAACAATATATGTGCTATTCAGGTCTTTTAAATGTTTTCCAATAATGGTTTTTAAAAAATAACTTTATTGAGTCTCAATGTTTTACAGTTTACTCTGTGGATATCTTTCTTTAGGTTTATTCCTATATATTGGATATTTTTTGATGCTATTATAAATGGTGCCTTTCTAAAATTTTACTTTGTTGCTGTTATATAGATATAACTGATTTTTTTTTTTTTTTTTTGGTGTATGGTCCTTGTAACCAAAGTGTAGCTTAAACAAAGCATCTGAGGAGTACCCAGAGACTTAGGGGTCTAACGTTGTGATCTTGTATCCAGCAACCTCTTAAAAATCAGATACTAATTCGTATAATTCAGCTTTGGGTTCTTTTTGATTTTCTAGAATCTTAAGAATTTGTAGTCACATTGTATGTGAATGATAGCTTATTTCCTTTGCAATTCGTACAGCTTTAATATTAAATTGTATTGCCTAGGACTTACAGTACAATTTTGAATAGAAACGGTGATAGTGGTTGTCCCTGTGTCATTCCTGATCTCAAAGAGAAACCTCTTAACACGTCATCATTAATATTATCATGTTTGCTGTAGGTTTGTTACAGAGATTTAAATGACCTATTTCTGGGGGCGCATGTGGCTCAAATGGTTGGGTGTCCATCTCCCATATGGAGGGACCTGGGTTCAATCTCCGGGACCTCCCGGTAAAAAATAAATAAATAAATAAAATAAAAAGACCTATTTCTATTTATTGTTTGCTAAGAGTTTTTCTCATGAATGATTTCTTGGCATCTAGAGATGATTATATGATTTTTCACCTTTATTATGTTAATATGGTGAATTACATAATTTTCAAATGTTAAAGCTACCTTGCTTTCTAAAATAAATTCAAGTAGCCTGTGATATAATGCTGGATTTGGTTTGCCAATATTTTGTTCAAGATTTTTTGCATCTATGTTCATGAGTGAGAAAGTCTTGTAATTTGTTAATCTTAAAATGTCTTTGTCAAGTTTAGATATCAAGGTTATACTGGCTGTGGCAGACTGAAGTTATTTTATGAATCCCCAAAATATGTTTTTAAACTAATCTATTCCTGTGGGTGTGATACCCTTTGATGGCATTAAATTTGGTTGAGGGTCCTTTGATTAGATTACTTGATAATATTGATTTAGGGCTTTTGATTGGAAAGTTGAGTCTCTGCTCCCTTACTGGGTCTGATATAAACAGAGGTACAGAGAGATACAGACACAGGAAAAATAACCTGCCATTTTTTATTCTGCCGTATGAGAAAGGACTAGAGGATCACTTATGCACAAAATCCCCAAGAGGCTGGGCCCACAGAGCAGCTCAAGAGGAGACAAGTCCTGCTATATGCCTGACAGCTTACAGCTGAACTCAGGAAGTGAAGAATCAAGACTTATAGAGGAGACTGAGGCAAGCCCTAAGCCTGGTTGCTCACAGCTGAGCTCTGAGAGGTGGGTTCCTACAGACAGGTGAGCCAAAATGAGAAGGCTGAGACCTCGGCAGAGATTGGCGGCCATCTTGGCTTGCCATGGATCAACAATAATTGACTCTGTGAGAAAGCATCTGTTATGGTGCCCTGATTGGGACTTTTCACAGTCTTGGAACTGTAAGCTTTTACCCCAAATAAATTCCCTTTATAAAAGCCAACCCATTTCTGGCACGTTGCATCTGCAGCCCTTTGGCAAACTAAAATGTTGGCATCAGAAAGAGTTATGATAAAAGGGAACTTACTTAACATGTAAAGGTCAAATATGAAAAACCAACAGCTAATATCATACTTAATGGTGAAAGACTGAAAGCTTTTCCCCTAAGAGCAATAACAGTACAAGAATGCCCACTTTTACCACTTCTATTCAACACGGTACTAGAAATTCTAGCTAGAGCAATCAGGCAAAAAAAGAAATAAAAAGAAAGAAGTTACACTATCTCTCTTGGCAGATGACATCTTTTATCTAGAGAACCCTGAAGAATCCACAAAACGACTGTTAGAAATAATAAATGAATTCAGCAAAGGCGAAGAATACAAAAATCAATACACAGAAATCAGTTGTATTTCTACACACTAGCAATGAATAATACAAAATGAAAATTAAGAAAACAATTCCATGTACAATAACATCCAAAGGAATAAAATAACTAGGAATAAATTAAACAAATGACATGCAAGACTTGTATACCAAAAACTACTAAAAGAAATTGAAGACCTAAATAAATGGAAAGATACCGTGTGTTCATGGATTAAAGGCTTAATATTGTTAAGATGACTATTTGATACAAAGTGATCTACAGATTCAACGCAATCCTTACCCAAATCTCAATGGCATATTTTTGAAGAAATGAGAAAACTCATACTAAAATTCTTTTATGTGTGTGTATTCCAATAAAGATTTATGGACACTAAACTTTGAATTTCCTTTAATATTCACACATCATAAAATAATATTCTTTTGATTGTCCTTCCTGCACCCCAACCATTAAAAAGTGTAATGGTGATGCCAAGCAAAAGCGGGTTCTTTTCTCCCAATGCATCTTTAAAGCCAATTCCTGGGACACCGAGGTTTCAAAGAGAGAAAGAGTTTATTTGGTTGCGCAAACAAAGCATACTAAGATTCTTATGGAATTTTAAGGGACCCATAATAGCCAAAACAATCATGAAAAGGAAGAACAAAGTTGGAAGACTCAAACTTTATGATTTCAAAATTGCTGCAAAGCCATAGTAATCAAAAGAGTGAGGTGCCAGCACAAGGACAGACATATAGACCAACAGAACAGAATTGAGAGCCCAGAAATAAACCCTCACAACCATGGTATATTGTTTTTCAACAAGAGGGTCAAGACTATTCAATGGGGGAAAGAATGGTCTCTTCAACAAACCGTGCTGGGAAAATTGGATGCAAAGAATGAAGATGGACCCTCACCTTACGCCAAATAAAAAAAATTGACTCAAAATAGATCAAAATTGACTCCAAAGTAGATGGATGACAAAATGATAAGAGTTATAACTATAAAATTCTTAGGAGAAAACCTAGTGGCAAATCTAGGTCATATAAATATGACTACAAAAGTGAAAAAATAAATAAACTGGACTTCGTTAAGTTTAAAAGCTTTTGTGCATCAAAGGACACTATCAACAGAATGAAAAGACAATGCACAGAATGGAAGGAATATTTGTAAATCTTATATCTGATAAGGGTTTAATATCAAATTTAATATAAAAAATTTACAAAGGACAAAAAAAATCAAGGAATAGAAAGTAAACAAAAATGTAAAATGGTGAGGGAGGGTAAAGTGATGGTCCTACTTGGCTCTGGATCTGGAAGCAAGCAGTGATAGCCAGTACTCCCTCCTTTAGGAAATAATTAAAAGTCTACCATTCAAGTGAACAAGTTAATTGCTTGATGTTGGGGACCAACTTCCAGGACTCCTTAAAAAAAAAAAAAAAAAAAAAGACTGTAAGATTTGCTGACTATGGTTTAGGAAGATAGTTACAAACCTAAGAAAGGGAGAGGACTCTGATATAGCCTGGAGAAGAGGAAATGAAACAAGCTAAATACCAACGAGGTGACTGGATCTTGTATTATCTTTAATCTAACCCCACCAGGCACTCTAAACCACCATTTTTTAACACCCCACCACCACCATTTTTGCTGTTTTTGTGTCCATTCACTGGGCAATTCTCTGTGTCTGTTTTCTGCCCTCTCTTCTCATCCTTCTCCTCCTGTCTTTTACCAGGATTGATCCTGGGAACCTCCAATGTGGGAGGGAGGCGTTCTGCCACCTGTGCCACCTTAGTTCCTGTAAACCACCATTTTTATAACCAATTCTTAGATAGGGGTGGAGTGCTGAGGGGCCAAGTAAAGGCCGTAAGAAACCTGCTGGAAATAGAGGGGAATGGAGAGAAAAAAAGAACTAAAAAATTCCTACTCAAAATGAGCCTACCTTCAAAAACACCAAACACATGAAGAAATAAAAATATTAAGAGGGAAGCGGCTGTGGCTCAATCAGTAGGGCTCCCGTTTATCATATGGGAGGCCCCGGGTTCGGTTCCCGGCGCCTCCTGGTGAAGGCAAGCCCGCCCGCACGGCGTGGTTAGCTGACCCAGCGA
>JAKSZT010054030.1:26635742-26975250 GCA_026826555.1 Tolypeutes matacus
AAAAAAAAAAAAAAAAAAAAAAAAAAAAGCGTTAGAGAACCAGGCACTGAAGAATTGTGGAGTTAAGTTCCAGGAGATAGAGAAAAGTCAGAGTGCCTGGTATTTTGAGATGTTTCTAATGGGGCAATGGTCAATTTTGGAAGAGATGGATGACAAAATGATAAATTAAGCAGGGTTTTTAATAGACTCCCTGAGCTAAAGAGACAAAAACTAGTTTAGGATTCCCAAGGAAGAAGGGTAACCCTACACTTCAGACTCTTAAAGGACAATATTCAAGGAGTAAGGGAGTAAGGAAATTGACTAGCTCTGGTAGGAACTAAAACCTCAGCTTCAAATCATTTCAATCCTTAACTGGATTAAAATAATCCTAGGCTGCTAGTGACTCTAGCTGCCTGTCAGCAGTAAGTCTCTGGGGGAAGATACCATCCTAGGCCTCAAATTACCTCAAGTTGCCCATATTCAATGTCTAGCTCTTATTAAAAAATAATTGGACTTATATGATGACAGAACTACATGATTAAAAAGAAGAGCAACATCAAACAATACAAAGCAATCCATAGGGGATCCAGATAATAGGGCTATGAGGCTGACTTTAAGCAACTATGCTAATGTGTCCAAATTTAAAAAGACAGTAAGATTGAGATTTTTTTTTTTTTTTTTTTGCAGAGAATGGAAACTATAAACCAGGACCAAATGGAAAATCTGGAACTGAAAAAATAAAATACCTGAAATTAAGAACACAATGATTGGTTTAACACCAAATTAGACATACACAAAGAAAAATTTCAGCTAACTAGAAGAGAGTTCAGAAGAAAATATTCAGAATGAAACACGAGAAGCAAAAGAATAAATACAGAAAAGAGAGTAAGAAACAGTGTATAATCCATGGAACTACACACACAAACTATGATCACTAAATTAAACTATGGACTTTAATTGCAAAACTATAAAAAGGTGCTATCATCAATTTAACAAATATTCCACACCAATGCAAGGTGTTGGTGATGGAGTGGTTTATGGGAATCTTGTACTTTATGCATGATTGTTACGTAAATATACAACTTCTCTAATAAAAAAAAAAAGTGTATAGTATAATATAAGGCATATATGTAATTGGAGTCAAAGGAGAAAGAAGAGAAAATGGGGCAGAAACAACACTTGAAAAGGGAATGGCTGAGAAACATCAAGCCAGATTAAGTATCCCTGTGAACCCCACCCAGGATAATACAAAGAAAACCACACTGAGGCCCAATAAAGTATAATAGCTAAAAACCAAAAACAAAGAGGAAATCTTCAAAGCAACCAGAGGGAAAAAACGAGATTCCTTTCAAAGGAGCAAGAATAGGACAGAGATGTCCGAAACTGTCAGAAAGCTGTCAAAAACACATGCCAAAAAGGAAGCCAGAAAAAAATCTAGGTCCCTTGATGACATTGTTGAGACAGGAGATCTCTAGACTTCTTGTTAACTAAACAACAAATATCTTTATGTTCAAAGCAGTTAGTTATAGCAGAAACTATTCCTGATAATAATGTCTAGGAGGAATTCCAAATGAAGAGAAAGTACAATGCTAAAAAAATATTTCAAAGTTGAACTGCTGAGAACTTTTCCAAATTAAAGACATGAATCTTCACATTCAGCTCTGGGGATATTGAGGAAGAAGAAAAATATATTTGTATGTAAGTATGTCTAGATACAGCATAATAAAGCTGCAGAAGATCAAGGTATAAGATAAAAGCTTAAAGGCTACTAGGAAAAGACAATCTACCTGTAAAGGATTAAAAATTAGACTCAATAGAAAAGTTTCTGCAGCTATAAAACTCGGGTACAAAACCAGAAAAGTATAGTACAAAGAAAACTACAGGCCAATTTCACCTAGGAATATATATATACACACACAAAAGACTCAACATATTAGAATACAATTCAGCATCATATATTTAAAAAATCATGGGGAACGGATGTGGCTCAACTGGTTGGGCGTCCATCTCCCATATGGAGGGACCCGGGTTCGATACCCGGGACCTCCCGGTAAAAAAAAAAAAAAAAAATAATAATAATAATAAAAAATCACAATAGGCAGAGTTCATCAAGAAACGCAAGGAAGATTAAACATTAGAAAGCTAATTAATACAATAAACCACAGTTTAATATTAAAGGAAAATACATATAATTATCTTAACAGATGGAGAAAAATCATTCAATAAAATTTAAAACTCTGGCATAATAAAAATTTTAGCAAGGTAGAGAAATAGAAGTTCAACGGGATAACTATCAAAAACGAAAAGCAAACATACTTAATAGTAAGACTTTAGAAGCATTCCAACGAAAGCTAGGACCAATATAAGGATACTAGCTATTTATGCTGTCTTATTTGCAAATGATAGGATCATCTGTGGAATTCAAGAGAATTTCAATCAAACCATTAGGACAAATTAAGAGTTTGGCATTATGCTGCATACAAGATCTATATTGGGGAAAAAAAGAAAAAAAAAGAGCATTCTGACACATCAGTAAAAAATAACCGGAAAATGTAAAAGAGGGAAAATTTACAACAGCAACAGAAAATATAATCTAGAAATAAATAACAAAAGAAGAGAAAGGATTTTATGGAGATAATTACAAAGCATATTTCAAGGCAAAAAAGAAGATCAAAATTCTCACTAATTATACCTTACACAATATTTATGGATGGAAAAACTTGATCTACAAGTTCAATACATTTCCAATAAAAATCCCAATAAGTCTGTTTATAAAGGTTAAGAGCAACAAAGGCAATTCTGAAGAAGAGCAATGTGTGACATACCAGATATCAAAATTTATTATAAAGCTCTGTAACTGAAATAGTGTTGTGCTAGCCTGAGATTAGATGAAAAGACAAGTCAAAGACTCCCCAAAACAGAACCACACATTTAGGAAAACTTGATATGATGCAGAAGATACTAATTAATATTAGTATGAAACAGACTACTCAATAAATGGTGCTGGAACAATTAGTTATCTACATGGGGGAAAAATTAGATTCCCTGCTTCACACTGAGTCTTGTATAAGAAAATCAATGAATTAAAGAAATGAATGTGAAAAGCAAACCATTTAGAAGATGCAGAGTATTTAAAATATAGAGAAAAACCTGCCAGATCTGGGATAGGAAGGATTTCTTAACTAAGGCACAAAAAAGCACAAACAAAATATGAAAATTGTGACTATATTAAAATAAAAAACTTCTGAAAGACAAAAATGGACATAAACAAATACAAAGTGAAGACAAGTAACAGACTGAAAGATACTAGCAAAGCTTAAAAACAAAATGATTAATATCAGTAAGCAAAGATAAAGCCAATAGAAAAATGGGCAAAAGATAACAGAAAAAAAGTCAAATGGCTAATAAACCTTCAAAAAGATGCTCAGTCTTGTAACTAAAATGCAAATTAAAGACATAATACCATTACACATACATTAGATTGGAAATACAGCACTAAAAAATAACACTATCGATTGTTAGTGAGGATGTGGAGAAATGATACCTTTCTTTCTAATGGAAATGTAAATTGGTATACAACCACTGTGGGGAGCAACCTGGCAATACAGATAATCATACCCTTCCACCAAGCAATTCCACTCCCAGTAACACCCTGAAAATCTCTTGGAAATGTGCCCAAGAGAAAAGGTATATGAATGTTAATGCAACACAGTTTTTAATATTAAAAAGTTAATAGCCTAATGACCACCAACAGAATAAAGGTTATTTTTATATAATAGAAAATCTTACAGCAATTAAAATGTTATGTATGAACAATATAAACTTCAAAATACATATTTGGTGGAAAAACATTTTGCAAAATGATATACATAGTTTGAAAGTATTTATTTAAAGTTTCAAACAGTAAATAATATAAAAAACGTCCACAAACACAAGCACTAAAGTATAAAAACATTATTGCGTATAAATACACCAAATAAGGACAGTAGTTACCGCTGGAAAGAGGAAAAGAAAAACGTGAGGTCTTAACTGTTTCTCTAATTTTTATTAAAAAAAAAAAAAAAAAAAAGAAGAAAAACTGAAGCAAATCTGGCAAATGTTAAAATTTCTTAAAGCTGGGTGGTGAATACCTAAGTGTTCATTATCTTACTCTGTACAGGTCTCTATGTGTTTAAAATATTTCATAATGAAGAAAAGTGAGAGAGGGAGAACTACCCATAAAAAAAGGGAGCAGATAAAGTGTCACTACAACTTAACAGCATAACTAAAGCTTATTATTTGTTATATAGCTATCATTATTAAATTAAGTAGCTATTGTGTTTAAGCATCTTAGCGTTTGAAAAAAAAACCAAAACCAAAAAACCAAAAAACCAAAAACGACAAGACTTTAGAACCTAGCAGAAATACATTCCAATGTCCTGGGTGTTAAGAAAAACCTACAACAGTAGATGATCTGATATTCAAATCTCGAAACCTGAACTGAGATATCCAGAAACACCCAACACAAAACACGTTAAGACCATGAAACATAAATCTGTACATTTTAACCTTTTTTGAGTTGTGTACCCCTTTGACAGTGATTTAAATAAATACTATAGGCCCTGGGAAAACATACACGCACTTTTGCACACAAAGGCCATCCCTGAGACTCAGACTTAGATCTTCTGCTTTAAAGTTGCTTCTCCAAATCTCAGTATGATACAGAAGCTGAGTTACGCTAGATAACAACGCAAAGCGCATAGGCTTCGGATCGAGGTGCATAAAAGGGACCTTTGGACTTTCACCAACTTCTCCAGGGCTGTTAAAAGCTCTTACGTCACTTTGCTCCCTCCCCCCGCCCCCCATCGATGCATGGGGCTGGGCAAATGCCGTTCTTCGCAACTACAGTCCAAAAGTCTAAGGCTTTCAAGAGAGTCAGGCAGTTTTATCACGGTGTCCGGCAAACAGAAAGGGGCAGGAAAACGCCCCTCTTTCTCCCAGGCGCCGGGACCTAGAGAGGCGCCCGAGAACTCCCGTGAAACCGGCGCTGCGGAACGCAGCCAGGACGGGAACAGCTGTTTGACAACCAAATCCTCCGGCCTCCCGGGGCCCCTCTTCGCTCCCGCCCCCCGCAAATTTGGGCGCTTGCTGTGGGGGGAGGGGATACTCCCCCAACGGCCCCAACCGCCTCTCGCCAAGTCCCTGAGCTGTGGCCCCATCAAACTCACAGCCCGAAGCACCCTACACTCACTGGAAACTGGGGCCGGGTCCTGGTCCCGGCCCGGCCCCCGGAATTCGGCGGGTCTCCCAAGGTTTCGGGGGAGGCGGCGGCTGGGACGCCATCTCCTCCGCCTCCGCTTGGCTTCCGCTCGCCGCCTCGACAGCCCAGGCCCGGGTCCACTAGCGCTGCGCACGCCAGGCATAACGGGCTGAACGCCGAGCCCTCCACCTCTCCTACTCCTGCAGTCAGGACGAGGCTTGTGGTGCTTTGCCAGCTAGGATCAGAGGGCTGGAGGATGCCACTAACCCATGGAAGAAAACGATCCCGTCTTATTTGCTCTAAAAATAGTCCCCCCCCCCCCCCGAAATAGTTTCTATTCTAAACCCGAGGGTGAGGCTCATCGATATCTCTGGCCGCGGCTACAATGTCCTACACATCAGAATTCCCTTTAAGGCTGCGCTGGGGCCAGTCCCTCAGAGAGCGGAGAAATACCCTGCGTTGCCTTACACCGAAGAGGGTGGGTCGGGGGGTAAAGCGTGTTGCAGAACTCCTAGCAGTTTCACAGATTCTCCTGCAAACGACAGTGGGGAGTGCACTCAGTCCTCGCGAGAGGGGTCTGGTACTTTCGCTCTAAAGCTCTTGTTTCCTCGGGGAACAGAATCGCTAGACGCAGTAGGTGCGTTGTCTTTAGTCTTCCCCCTTCCCACTGAGGGACGCAAGGGGTTAAATCTCAGTCTCCAATGTCGTGCGAGGAGGTGAGGCAGGGAGGTCTGGGGTGAGGGGTCCGGGCTTGGTGCTAAAGGAGTGTAGATGGAGGGGGTCGTTTCCCTCCTACTGGAGCGACTTTGTTAGCAAGGAGAGGGTGAGTGGGAAATTTCCCGGACCTGGACGAGGAGGGGCGGGAGGGTTTGCTTGGCAAAAAAAGAGAATCGAAGTTAGACCTTTCTAAACAGTCCACGGAGTATGTGGGTAGCCCCGAGAAGTTGTGAGCGCCTCCTTGCCTGGACATCGCCACCCTTCCCCCATCCCACGGAAGAACGACACTTGTCTGTATGCGAGTGAGTTTTTAAAAGATCTCAGGAAGCAGAACTTAGTCTGGTCATTTTAGTGGTTTTCTCATGCCTTGCTCCTTCCCTCCTTTGCGGTGATGGTTTCTGTAATCGTCCAAGAAGGTGAAAAGAAAGTTCATCCTCTCCTCCAGTAAATCAGAGATTAGGCTAGTTATCGTTGGTTTGTGGATCCCTTAGGGATCCTTACACGTGGGAGGCGGTTCTGTTTTAACGACTTGTTCCAGAGTACCTTCTGTAAAACAAGCACGTAAACGAAACAGCAAAAATCTTGACAAAGGCAACCAACAATGAAAATTTTACAGCGTGGGATGCATTTATCAAGACTTGCTCCCAAAGATAATAATATGGAACAACTGACTATTGGTATCTCATGAAATCCTATCATTTCGGGGTGAAAAGCATCAAGGTGAAAAAAGCAAATTTAAGACATATTTCCTCTTAATGTAAATATGAGAAATCGCTAGATTGTTGCTAGGTGAAAATGATCTGGAGAGGTTTTTAAGTTCAAAGCTCAATTGTTAAACAAATATTGAAAAGTTTTGTTCTAGTTTTTGCTTTTTTTTTTTTTTTTTAAAGAACCTTTTAAAATTATTCAGGACAGGACGTTATGTAATTCTCAACAGGTTTGGAAACTTCAGAGCCAAGAGATTATAATATGTCATTTATTGACTTTGCATGACACCTTTATTCTTGTGAACCTTTTGGAGAAATAAAAATTCAGAAAAAGAGCATATATTTTAATGTAACTTAATTTACATCCCCAGGGAAATCATCCCAACAAAATGTCCTCTTTAAGCATTTACTAGTTGGTTATTTGTTGGGTTAGGGTATATTTCGTTTTCTTCCCAGATTAAAGGTTAATTCTGAATTAAATAAAATCCTAGACTTTACCTAATGGAAAGGAAGAGAAAAGATAACTTAAACTAATGAGTGAGACAGAAACAGTTTTCCTGTCAGAGTGTGGTCAGGGATGTACTTTAATGTTGATGCTAATGCCTCACAGAATCCCCATCCCTTCCCATCAAGTTTGCGGGTTAAATGGGTTGGGGGAGGGATTGAGGTCACTTGTAAATAATAATAATTTGACCACTCAATTTCATTATGTAAAGGGTGTTTCCCACATATTCTGTGTACTTCCTTGAAAATACCTGGGAGCCCAAATTTACTGATACCACCCTAAATCAATGTTTCTCAATCCTGGTGTCTCAAAGTCTCAAACCACAAAGTCTCTTTCCTTCTTCCTGTCAATTCATGTATTCCCCTGAATTAGAACCCTCAGTGCCAATCTGTTTTTTGTAGTCCTGGCTGTCTAAAGTGATTTTATGGTTAAGGGGTCTATAAAACTATATACCTGTTTTCCTTATTTTATGTCAAGGATCTACTTCTCTTGGTGGGTGGCCACAAACAGAAATTTAGAAGTATGTAAAATCACATCTTTATAGTCTGCTTTTGGTAAGAGCTTCACTTTTACACAAATTTTAAGTGAGTTCATTTGAATTATGAAACTGCACAAATTAAAAGGTGTCACACCTTTTATCTTTGTGATTGCAGTTATTCCATACATAGCATTGCCATGTAATCATTGTTTTATAAAATATCGCCAGCTCCTCATTCTTTACTAATCCAAAGAAGTTCTATTTTTCCTAAATATAACTGATTAGGTAATTTAGTGTTTAGTACTCCTCCCTCTTGACAATAGGAGCCCTATTGGATTTGTTATGCTAAGAGTTTGGTCAAATTGCAAAAAGTTACAACTTGTTTTTTGACAAATAATTACTCTCAAACATTTTGTACTTAATTTGTTTTTGATGGAGGTTTTCCTTTTGGATGAAAGAAAGGAGAAGATTTTTCTCATTTTGCTAGTAGTTAAATAATTTAACTAAAACTTCAGCAAAGCAAAATTGATGTTTTTGGATCAATTTTCAAAATATTCAACTGCTTAACTATCATTAAGTTAGTCAACTTTTATATAATATAGACTGATCTGGTTATTTTTTTTCCTAGAAAGCTCATTTTTACTAATAGGACAAGTTAAATGAATTAACTACTTTGCATTCTCAAACAATACTGAATGGTACAAAATACAAAACAAATGTTTTATTCTGTGTGCTTGTTTGCATTACTCTCTGCATTACTTTCTGTTTTAGTTTGCTTAAGGCTACCAATGCAAAATACCAGAAATGGGTTGGCTTTTATAATGGGATTTTTTAGGGGATAATCTTAGAGATCCAAAGCTGTGAAGTTGTCCAATCTTGATGTACAATCAAGGCACCATCAGAGTCCTTTCTTTCCAAAGGTCAGCTGCTGTCAGGTCCTGGACTCCTGCTACATGGCAAGGCAAAACGGCATTGAGCTCCAGCTTTGAGCTGCTCTGTTGGCCTACCCTCTTGGGGGCCTCTTGCTTCAGTTTCTCTGCTGATTCTAGCCTCTGGTCTCTCTCTCAGCCTCTTTGGGTTTCTCTGTCTTTCTGCAGCTGCAGGCGATCTTGGAAACCTTTCTTACATGGCAAGGTAAAAATGGCAGCTGTCTTTCTCTCTGTTTCTGCTTTCAGTTCTCCCCTTATATAAGACTCTAGTGAGAGGGTGGAGACCTAATCTAGATTACACCTCACTGATATAGTTCAATCAAAGGCCCTAAAACTATCTAATTAAAGGTCCAGTAACTGAATCTAATGTAATCAAAGGGCCTTACACCCACAGGGATGGATTAATTCCAAGAACATGATCTTTTCTGGGATTCACAAAACTTCAAAGTGTCAGACCCTCCTCAGAGGCAATCATTTTTAATTATTTTTATTTCTTTTGATCAACTTGGTTATAGTGATATACTTTATCATAATCCAGAATGCTAAACTAAATTCTTGACAATTAGAAACCTTTAACTGATTCATCTTCTCAACTTCCTTCAAGTTTATGTTTTAGAATATATATATATATATAACGAAAGGGGCATTATTGGAGAGTATGAAATAATATTTCTTAAATAAAAGTTTTTTATCCTTAAAAGTGATGAAATGTTTGCAAAAATAAAACACAAGTTGCTCAATTAGTTTTACTTTTTTTTTTTCTTTTTAGTTATTCAATATGTTTCCATTGACTGAGGAGAACAAGCATGTGGCTTGGTTGTTGCTCAGTACTGGTACCTGTCCAAGATGTATCTTCAGATTCTGTGGTGTGGATTTTCATGCACCTTACAAACTTCCCTACAAGGTATTTTCATTTTTGCAATTTTAAAAACGTTCTCTATATTTTCATACAAATACCTGTACATTTGAAAGCAAGTCTCAGAACTCTTCATTAAATTTTTTAAAAAACTGTAATCAAATAATTTCTGATAATAATTGTTTTGGAATTGCTATTACCTTAAAAAATAAATCTCAAAAATGCAAATTCCTTCTTTAGTGATTATATCTAACATTATTATAGTGGAATCTTTGTGGAGCAATTTCCTCATACATTTAATGTTCATAAAGACCTTTCCAATAGGGATTCTAGGCAGAATATCACACAATAGTGTTCCTTACCAGATAATAGTAAGACTGAACAGGATGGGGTGATGATTATGAGATCTTCTAAGTGGAAGCAAAATTTAAAATCTTACACTTAAGAATTGCTGATTATGGGTTTGTTGCCTTTTCTTTTCCTGTTTTCTATATTACCATTTATATTTATAAATTCATTGGCATTAAGATATTTGGAATCCTTTAGAAGTAAATGCTTATCATCATCATCATTACTGCTATTAATAACAAAAGTGGTATTCAGAGATCTTTGACATTTATGATAATATAAAGAGATCTTTGACATTTATAGTGTCAGTCAGGAGGAGGGATACTTAAGGAGAGGGGTCTTACCTCGTGGAGAGTAGCAAAGACCATATCAAGGCCTATCACCAGAAACAACAGTCTTAGAGTCCCCACCCTCTCCATGGTTTGCAGATGTCAGGATTGTAAGCAAAGCACAACTCACACAGGCACTGGATGGAACATTTACTCACATAGAAAAGAGACAAAGCAAGATCAGCTTCAATAGTAGATGTCAGTCTCCGTGGCCAGCGGGATTAAGCAACCTGCCCAAAGTTATATTGCTATTAAGTGAGCAAACTAGGATTTGGACATTCTGTCTGAGTCCAAAGCCTAAGATTTGGAGCTAGAAGACATGGATATTTTTCCTCCTAGGATTAAAAAGACATATGTTGTTTGATTTTCTTCATTTTGTTAGGGTTTTAGTTGATGTGTGTGTGTGATTTTAAAAGTTTATTTCTTTGTTGATTTACACACTGTCATCTCTCCTTCTCCACTGTGAAATAAGTGTTCCAGAGAAGCCTAGGCCTTGTTTGTTTGTTTTTCCCAAGCACGGTGCCTGCAATAGAGTAGATATCTGTTCAATAAATATAGCTTGAACAGATGAACAATTTGATGAAAGAGCATTGACCATCCTGATTTACCTTAGTCAAAGATTTTAATGAGTCCCTGTAATATAATAATAATATAGCATTTCTAAAACTTGAGTGTAAATTCTGTCATCACCCTATCTTATCACCACCCCTACATGAAGTCCTATAATGCTTTTCTCGTCACCCCTGTAGTGCCACATAGATATCCAGCCCCTGCTATTTGTAGACATGAATTTGAATCCCATTTCAACCACGTTCCAGCTTCAGTTTTCTGAACTGGAAATGATAACATTCACTTCACAGTATTTTAGGGTCAGTATTTAATAAATATGTAAAAACACTTTGAAAACTGGAAAGTATGGTACATATATATGAGTGTGTATTCATTTATATACAATATGAATATAAAACTGATTTTGTGTAACTCACTCACTTTTTTCAGACACATTATCTATTTTTCTATACATACATTTCAAGATTTAAAATCATTTTTTATAAATATATCAAATATGTTTGATGAGTTCTCACTGGTGATTTTGGAAAGATGGTGGATTAGGACACTCTAGGGATCAGTTCTTCCACCAAAACAAAACTATTGAACTGGCAAGAACTGTCTGAATTAACTGCTTGGAAACTTTGGAGTCTAGGGAGACACTAGACTCTAGCATCTAGTGAGGAGGGAGAGGTAGAGGTATTGAGATAAAGATTGTGAGTTTCATCCTTCCTGCAGTGGCTATCATCCCTCTTCCTCTGTGTCTAGCAGGCAGCAGTGGGAACTGGAACTCTGCTCCTGGTGCAGTTTGCTGTTGCCAGGGTGTGATATAAAGAACTACTCCTCCAAACACCGGGAGTGTGTGGTCTGATTCTAGATCTCTACTTTTGATCAATTACTTCAGATTGCTGGCATCCTGCTTTGAGGGCAGCCATTGTTCCAACCCCCTTAGGCAAAGACAGCAAAGGGGAACCTTAAAGACAGTAATTATCCTCAAACTATAGAAAAGAGGTCTGCATTAACCGGACATGTGCTGAATTAAGAAAACACAGCTGGGAAGCGGATGTGGCTCAAGTGATTGGGCTCCTGCCTACCATATAGGAGGTCCAGGGTTTGTTTCCTGGGGCCTCCTGGTGAAAAGCAAGCTGGCCCGCACCGAGAGCTGGCGCAACAAGATGACGCAACAAAAAGAGACACAGAAGAGAAACAATGAGGGACACAGCAAATCAGGGAGCTGAGGTGGCACAAGAGATTGAGCAGCCTCTCTCCACTACAGAAGGTCCTAGGATTGGTTCCTGGTGTCAACTAAAGATAAGACAAGCAGACACAGAAGAATACACAGAGCAGATAGCGAGCGCAGAACAACAAGGGGCAGGGGAGAAATCAATCAATCAATCAATCAATCTTAAAAGAAAAAAAGAAAATACAGCATCAAAAGTTGTAGAAGCAGCTCCAGGTGTCCTTACTGGCCTTTCTCCCACCCTTCCACAATGCAAGGTAGACCAGCTTGCATTCTTATTGTGGGTCCCTGACCCTGTTCCAAAAGGAATAGAGTGGCCCCTGCATGCATACTGGGGTGCATGTATGCTAGTGCCATTCTATCAGTTGGAAGCCTGACAGACTGAGTCCAGGAACGTGTTTTAGGTTTGCCCTCCCAGAATTTGTCCTGAGGGCAGAAAAAAGCCCCTTGCAGACAGCTGGGGCTGTGTGAGAAATAGTTGTTGACTGGGACTACCTGCATTAAGTCATTCAAAGGATAACCCAGGAGGGGGAGGAGGACTATTTCAAAGGGAGTAGAGGAGGCCTTCCCTCAAATTCCTATAAATTATAAATAGGGAATTCCTAAGGCCTCTAGCAAGCACTAGCCCAGGGAAAGAAGCAAGCTCCCAGATTCCGCTGCACACAGGCTCAGATACGACAAAGAGGCTCCTGCAGTTCCCAGTTGCCTCTGGCTAATTTTTTTTTTTTAAGATTTATTTTTATTTATTCCTTCCCCCCCCCCAACTGTTTGTGCTCTCTGAGGCTTCGGGAACTAAACCCAGGAGGAAGTACCCAATCACTTGAGCTACCTCTGCTCTCTTCTTGTTGTATCTCTCATGGTGTTTCCTCACTGTGTCTTTTTGTTGTGTCATATTGTTGCGTCAGCTTGCTGTCTTGCTCCTCTTCTTTAGGAGGCACCAGGAACTGAACCCAGGATCTCCCATGTGGTAGGCAGGGGCCCAACTGCTTGAGCCATATCCGCTTCCCTCTGGCTAATCTTGATAGGAGGGCTAAGCTCTGCAAAGCAGAGATAATTTGCAAATACAGTGAAAGTTGCTTTTATCTTTGGTTTGTTTGTTTTGATTAGCTTCCGACATTCCATAAAATCTATCTCATACCAATAGCTAGATGCAAACTTAAGGGATGGCCCAGGAGCTGACTCTCAGAGTTAACACTTTAAAATATTAAAATGTACAGTGCGCAACAGAAGATTACAAGACAAACAAACAGGAATTGATGGCTGTGGTAATTTGAAGTGTCCGTCAACTAATGAATGGCTAAATAAGATGTCTTATAGTCATACAATGGAATATTATTCTGTGTAAAAAGCAATGAAGTTCTTATACATGGGCCAGTATGGATGAATCTTGAAGACATGTTGAGTGAAATAGACCAGACACGAAAGGACAGATATTGTATGATCTCACTGGTATGAAATAATTAGAATAAGGAAATTCATAGAGTCAGAATCTAGATTATAGACACCAGGGGTTAGGGTGAGAGTAGGGAATAGGGAATAAATGCTCAAATTGTTGAGATTCTATCTGGGTTGATCGTAATGTTTTGGTGATGGATGGTTTTGATGGTAGCAAACATTGTGAACATAATTAATAGCACTGAATTATATATTTTAATGTGGTTAAAAGTGCAAATTTTAGGTTGTATATATGTTAGTAGAATAAAATTAAGAACAAACATAGGACTGTATAATACAAACAGTAAATCCTATTGTACATGATGGACTATAATTAATAGTGTAGCCGGGTTTTGTCTAGATTCTTGACTAAGTTGCAAGAAATGAATTTCAAGAGCAAGCCACATTGATTAGGTCAGTAATTTATTAAGGAGTGATGAGAAGAGAAATGGGAAAAAATAACAGATCATGGGTCCCAGGTAGAGAGGAAGGGGCTGAAGAGTGATAAAGAGGGCTGATTTACAGACTACAATTTTCCATTATAGATTATAAATCCCCAGGTTTACTTGCATATTGATCCAGACAGGGGCAAAGAAGGCCAGAACAGGAGGCAGAAGGCAAGAGAGGGCTGGTTTGGCCTTTGTACTTGCTTTTTGAACCATTAATTTTTCCACCCCTTTGCTAACCCCTTTGGGAGGAGTTCCAGCTCTTTGTTGTTTTGATTGATCATCCCACCCATCATTCCCCTGGGAGGGTGCAATGATAAGGCCCCTGGAGAATATCTGGGGCTTCTCCTGGCTTCTGGAGGAAATCTCATTCCAAATGGGAGAATCTCGTGAGGGTTTTTCAGCAGTCATCTTGGGGGTACTGAAGAACACGTGTTTAATGGCGTTAGTTTTTCTGCCAGGTTCTAGATCCATTTATTGATTCTCTATCTAGCCTGTTTCAATAGTATAGTTACAAAAACATTCTTTCATGAATTGTAATAAATATACCACACTAATGCAAGGTGTTTATAACAGGGTGGTATATAGGAATGAAATACTAGAAAAACCCAGTTTAGCTGAAATATTGAGGCATTGTACTGAACCTTTGTAACCGAGGGTTAAGAATTATATAGATGTCTTTATATTATAAAAAACAACAAAAGGTTAGTATCTGAAATTACTTAAACTGGCTGGATTTAGCCTAGACCTGCTATTATTATGGTCATTCATTCTAAACAGGTTGTTGTCCCAACCTGACTCCTGAAGGGCACGAATTGGTGCAGCCACAAGACCCAAGAATGCCCCTGGTACTGACTCAGACGTAAGCTTTATTTAACCCTCCACAAAGAGGCAGGAAAATGAGAGGTTATATAAGGGTGTATTAGTCAGCCAAAGGGGTGCTGATGCAAAATACCAGAAATCAGTTGGTTTATATAAAGGGTATTTATTTGGGGTAGAAGCTTACAGTTATCAGGCTATAAATCATTTCTTCCTTCACCAAAGTCTGTTGCCACGTGTTGGAGCAAGACAGCTGCCGACGTTTGCCAGGGTTCAGGCTTTTTGGGTTCCTCTCTTCCTGGGGCTCCATTTCTCTCCAGGCTCAGCTCCTCTGTTTCCTCCATAAGGTTAGCTGTAGACTATGAGGCTCTCTAGGCTTTGCCTCTCTTCACAAGGCCAGCTGTGAACTGTCAGGGAATGGCTTGTCTCTTTTCCCGGGGCCTTCTCTCCTTCCTCATCAGAACTCCAACATCAAAACTACTCCAACTCTGTCCTTTGCCATGTCTTTTATCTTCGAGACCCTACCCACCAAGGGGTAGGGCTCAATACCTTACTCATGTGGCCCAATCAAATCCCTAATCATAACTTAATCATGCCCAGATGAACAGACCAGTTTACAAGCATAATCCAATATCTATTTTTGGAATTCATAACTATATCAAACTGCCAAACTGCTACAAAGTGTTTCAGAACAAAGACATTCCATTGGGTATGAGAACAGAGTTCCTACTAGGGTCCTGTGATGTGCACTTATGGGGTCTGGTGATGTTATCACTATATACATAGGAATGAAGTTTACTGCTCTGAGGAGATTATAGTTTATGATACCATCTATACATTCTTTCTTTTCTGGGGAGGGCTGTTAACCTTTATGTCCGGGTTACAGGCAGATATGTGCTGTGGGCTTAAGGGAAGCCTGGGTCCTAGGTCCCCACAAGGACTCATGCCTGTTTATGGTTATGCAAAACTTGGCCTGTCCCTTGTGTATAACCATTTCACCCCCTGTTTGATATCCATATGGAAAACCTCTGACTGACCTCTACTCTACTTTCCTATCCCAGAATTTTGATCTCTGATAATGATAACTTTGTAACTCACCCTGGTTTGTTTCCCACCCCACCATGTTCAACCTCTTAATGTTTATTTATGAAAGAACCCGTGTCCAGCTCTGCCCCAATTATTCATTACTTCCTGACGGTATAAAATATTAGAATTTCTGCAGGTTGCGGGGGCTGATTTGAGATTGTACATCTCTGGTCTCCCTCCAGCGAATAAATCCTCTTTTGCTTCCTAGCCTAATTTAGTGTGTCTTGTCTTTTTGCTGCGCTGAGTGAATGAATCCAGCTGAGGGCCACCCCGTTCCCCTTCAGGAACTCAGTATTTTATGCATGATTTTTCTGTGAACATGCAACTTTTCTAATAATAAAAAATTGGCAGTTTAGGGTTAAATATTTTTAAAATTTTTATCTGTTCTATTCATGTAAATATATATATATATACACACATACAGATGTACATGCATACCTACATACATGCACTATGTTATACTGACATTGATCCTAGCTAGAAATACACATGTATGTGTGGGTTATAGTATACTTGTATGTGTGTGTGAGTTATCTTCCTGTGAAAGATAAAATAAGAATTAATGTCATAAACCAAATAAATTTGAGTCAATGATTTCTCCCTTTAGAGTCAGTAAATAGTAATTTGAATGAATTTCCAATGGGTATTCATTCAACAACTAAATAATAACACCTGTATAATTTGGCAAACTAGAGCAGAAATCCTCTGAGTATTTGGATGTGTGGAATGTCTAAAACTATGAAAATGATGGTTTCAAAAAAATGTCAGTTTTTATCTTCTAATACAAGGAGTGATAAATTAAGCAAAACAATGTAATAGAATACTTATTTTATTTGATACATATAAATGATTTGTAATCATGGTGTTAAATTTCAGCATTGCCAGCATCTGTTTACCTTTGTTTAGTAAATTATCTCCTTGAGCTTATTTTACTTCTTTTCTAATCTTTAATTATTCTGATTTCATATTAAATAAACATTGCGTTCTGAAGTTTTAGTGATTGTTAGATTATCAAATAACCTAGTGAGGATGGAAATTCAGTTTGTACTTTAATATGTTACTAATTAGAATTGAACTTTACATTTTTACTGAGATTAGCAAGTGATTGATCCCACAACAGAACTACAAACCAAATTAATACATTTGCTAATGGAGCCTTTGTATATTAAACTTAGACCTTTAGTTTCACTGATACATGAAACTCTTGGAAAAATATTCACATTTATATTATAGGAGTTAGGTAATTCTTTTTGAAATTCCCTGTAAAGCCAATGCAGGCTAAAAAAATTAATTGTTCCAGAATTGATATAAATATTGCACAGCTTTCTGATATGTTGTAATTTTCATTCATGTTTTCATGCTTCATTTTACCTAGAAACTCTTAAGGGATTGTGAAAGGCTTATTAGTTTTTCTTTTTTCACTTTTTCTTACTTTTTAATTACAGGAGTTGCTTAATGAACTACAGAAATTTCTGGACACTGAAAAAGATGAAATAATTTTGGAAATTCCAAACCCACCTCCCAAGAAAATTCGACTACAAAAACCAGAAGGTGGAATTGATCATCTGAATCAAAATGGAGAGGGAAGGATCTCGGTTATTGGAGATAGAAATATTGCTTCCAAGAATTCAAATTTAAATGTATGCAATGTATGCTTAGGAATTCTTCAAGAATTCTGTGAAAAAGAGTTCATTAAAAAGGTAAATAATCCCTTTTGTATTAATTTATGTAAAGATTTTCAGTCCTAAGGCTAGAATTCTTGCTTTGAAAGAAACAATGCCTGTTGTTTCAACTTGTTTTACACCAATGGATCATTAAAATGTTTTCTTAAAAACTTTTTAAACACAAAAGTCCACTATTCTCAAGTAATCTGTTTATCAGCATGTTATCTAAAAATTAATGAAATAACTCCTCATGTATTTCAGTGATGAGTGCTATTCAGTTGAAGAAAAATCTAGTAGTTTTTTTTTCTTTCTATTTGCTGTTTAACATAGCTAAGGAGTTAGGCAAATGTTCTTTCTTTGTCATACTTATTAGTGTCTAGAGAAGACAAGCCTTGTAGAAGGTGAGTGATTGGATATGAAATTGCCTGTGTGTGTGTGTGTGTCTAGGAGGTATTGATGGAAGTATTAGAAGCAATATTAAATCCCAGTCCCAACTCCAAATGGGGTTATTGGTAATACTTTATTTCTAAAGTCCAGTGATAAATAATATATGTCTATCATATTATTATTTATACTTTTTTGGCAGTAGGAAATATTCATAATCAAAGTGTTTTTTTAAAGGGCAAATAATGTGGAAATAGATTTTTTTTAAAAATTTATTTTAGTAACATATATACAATCTAAATTTCTATTTTAACCACATTCAGATATTTTTCAGTAATATTAATTACATTCTCAATGTTGTACTATTGTACCATCTTCCATTACCAGGAGTTCTTTTTATATTCTGGGTATTAAACTTATCAGATATATGGTTTCCAAATTTTTCTCCCATTCTGTAGGTTGTCTCTTTACTTTCATGATGAAGTCCATTGATGCACAGAAGTTTCTAATTTTGATGAGATCCCATTTATTTTTTCTTCTGTTGCTCATGCTTTTGGTGTAAATCTGAGAAACTATTGCCTAACCCAAAGCGTGAAGGTACTTCCCTATGGTTCTTCTAGGAGAGTTTTTTTGGTACCTCATGATATCGGTCTTCAGAGTCATAGTTAGCAAATACTTAATTTCAGGAAGTTTATGAGAGTTCTTCCCTTCAAATGTAAATGTTTGGAATTTTCACAGTGTCATCTCCTGGACCAAAAATTCATGTCATGAAGATTAAACTTTTCATCAAGTCCTAGGAGTTTACATAATTTTAATACTTTTTTAGGTGTGTAAAAAGGTTGAGGCATCTGGATATGAATTCACCAACTTGGTATTTTCAGTCTCCTTCCCACCACAGCTATCTGTTAGAGAGGTAAGGTCATTTATATGCATAAAACTATATATGAAATCGGAATTTTACTGAGAAAATCTCCAAAAATGGGAATATAGAAATGTTCTTTGTAATATATATTTTTTTGCTTTTTGTGTACTATTGAATGATTAAGGGCAATTTATAGCTGTTTAATAAATACTTGTTGAGTGAATGAATGAACAAAGGAATTATTGGTTCACATTATTTATCATAGGACTGCCATCTTTTAAGTGTCAATAGCAGATGTTTATTGAACATTTGCTATGTTCAAACCATGCTGGTCAGAGGAAGAATTTTGAATAGGATGCCAGAGATCTTTTGAGGCAGATGAATCCATTTTATAATGGTCCTAGGATAGGATCTGTATTAGTTTCCTGGCTGCTAAAACAAATACCATACAATGTGTTAGCTTAAACAAGAATTTTTAAGGCTGGGAGAAATCCAAAATCAAGTCCTCAGCAAGGTAAAGCTTTATTTCTGAAGACTGTGGCTTTCTAGGGCTGGCTGTTGGTGATCCTTGGTCCTTGGCTTTTCTGTTACATGGCATTGCATATGGCAGCATCTTCCTTCTCTTCTGGGTCCCATTGTTGTCCAGCTTCTGTCTGCTTCCTGTGTGTCAGTTTCCTTTACTTATGAGAACGTCAGCCATATTGAATTAAGGCCCACCCTCATTCAGTTTGGGCACACTGTAATTGATAACATCTTCAAAGATCCTGTTTACAATGGGTTCACACCCACAGGACCAGGGGTTGGAAGCCTTTTGTGGAGCATATGATTCAGTCTCTACATGATCATTTCAATTATGACAAACCCTTCTTATTCTCTGGTGTAAAATATAAAAAAGCAACACCTCTTCTAGTCAATGATACAAGGAGAAAATAACCTCATGTTTATTTTAACTGTGAGCTTTTTCACCTTTATTGTCAGTTTTTTCTTGTGTTAGGTGAAAAAATAATAGTAATCATTACTGTGTGTCAAAACTGACATGAAAACATAAATGTTTCTTGGATATCGCATTATTAAATGAAGTCTAGTGAGAATGACCTCTGTAATCTCAAATTACAAAAATGGGTTCTAAATATACCCATTTATACTTATGAGGTGTCTTTTCCCCCAAAATTCCAAAGCATCACTGGATCATTACATCTTTTATTTTTTTTTCCATAAAGGATTCCTGTTTATTTTTGTTCAAGCCCATTCTTGGAAGCAAGGATGTACAACTCTATAAGCTTCTCTCAGGGTTAGAATGAATAGGGTGGTAAATGACATTAAAGATATTCACTATTCACCTTAAAATGCCAATAAAGGAGCAGATGGGAAACATGCACTTAGTACATTCCTTATGGAAATTTTTTTTTTCCCTTAACACAATTTATTATGTCAGCATATGATGATATAACAATAAAATTTTATGTTAATATACTGATTTATATGTTTTGAAGGATCATTACATCTTATACTATCACTTTCTTTGGGTGAACATATTTATTAGCACTACAAATGCCAAAGATTGTTTTAAGACTTGTTGAAGCTGAATGGAGTGATAGAGAAAAGCTGGGAAATGAAAAGAGTAGAACAATTTTAAGTATCCCTGTGGTGACAAGATAACTGAACAGTGAAAGAGTAAAGGGCATAGTGATGATGTACTGAGGTTTATAAACACTTAGAATCATTTTCTAGTCAATCATCAAAGCATTTCTCACTGATAAGTAACTTCAGAGTCCTGTTTCAGTAGAAAGAAACTAAGACTTCTAAAAGCTAAGTGAAAAACAAAAAGTCATAGTGTTTAAGAGACTAAAATAAGAATAACAAATATATTTTCTAAATGTTGGTTATATATCTTACCACCAAACCCATCTTCTCAAAGTTTATATTTTTACATTAAAATTTCTCTTGTCCACTTTTATCACTTATGTGACGATTTTAACAATTTAAGTGTTAATGATTTAATATTTACTGAATGCTTGGGAGGTATTCATATTCCATGTTAGATATAGAAGATATTGTTTTCCTGTTTTTGTATTTTGTATTTTTTTTTTTTTTAATTTCCCCTGAGATGGCTCCCTTGTCTCTTTGCTTGTTTTTTTTTTTTTTTAAATAAATTTATTTATTTACTTTATCCATTTTAAACACCCCCTTCCCCATTTGCTGTTTTGTGTCCATTCGCTGGGCAATTCTCTGTGTCTGTTTCCTGCCATCTCTTCTCATCCTTCTCCTCCAGTCTTCACCAGGATTCAATCCTGGAGACCTCCGATGTAGGAGAGAGGTGTTCTGCCGCCTGCGCTACCTCGGTTCCTGGTTTTCGGAGCATCTCGTCTTGTCTCTCCCCTGCGTCTCTCTCCTGTTACGTCATCATCCTGCTGCATGGCTCCCAGGGCCTGGCGGCTCACCGGCACACAGAGCCTGGCAGCCCATGCGCCTTCTATATATATATTTTTTTATTTTACCGGGAGGTCCCATGGATCGAACCCAGGTCCCTCCATATGGCAGACGGACACCCAACCATTTGAGCCACATCCGCCCCCCATCTTTGCTTGTTTTTGCTTGTTGTTTGCACTCATTATCTGCTCATTGTTTTTGCTTGTTGTCTGTTTTTTGTTCTTTAGGAGACAACAGGAACCGAACCCAGGACCTCCCATGTGGGAGTTGGGTGCTCAATTGCTTGAGCCACATATGCTTTCTGCTTATGTTTTGTTTTTGCTTGTTGTCTGCTCATTGTCTTGCTCATTTTTTTGCTTGATGTCTGCTTGTTGTTTGTCTTCTTTAGGAGGCACTGGGAACTGAACCCAGGACCTCCCATATGGGAGGTGGGCACTCAACTACTTGAGCCACATCTGCTCCCCAGATGCTGTTTTTAAAAATAGAATTATTCTGCTTTAACTCTTATTTATTTATTTTAAGGAGGTACCAGGGATTGAACCTGGGACCTCATACATGGGAAACAGGCACTCAACTGCTGGGCTACACCCGCTCCCCCTATTTACTTCTTTATTTTTTAATTTTTTTTAATTAAAAAAATTTTTTTTTCTTATTTACTTTTTGTAACTGATTTTAATCCCTAAACTACTCAGCAGAAATATGTGACTATTCCAATCATTGGAGAGTTAATATATTTCCATTGTTTAGTGTATTACCAAGTATCTCATTGTTTTCCTTTGATTTAATGAGTAATATATTTTTTACCCATTCATTTCTTAAAAATAATAGTTTTTCAAGAACCATGAAGTTTTATATGTAGAATACTATTTTCATAATCCAGATTTCTTCAGAAAATTAAGTTTCTGGTTCACTTTGTGATTTTCTTTTATTATAATGTTTTGTAACTTTCTTTTATTGCCATCTTTTATTACTTCTTTAGAGTTGAGATATGCTGGGCAGGCCAAACTGGATATAAATTGCTTTTCAAACTAGTTAATTTGTGTGTTCTTTGTCCTAATTTTAAACAAATTTAGCATATATTCAGTATATTCTTGTATTTTGAATATAAATTCTGTGACTTCTTTTTTTAAAAAATTTATTATTTTCCTTGTAAGTGGATAAATATATATATATATATCTTTTAGGAGGTACTGAGGATTGAACCCAGGACCTTGTACATGCAAAGCAGGTGCTCAACCCCTGAGTTAAACCCACTCTCCAAATTCTGTGGCTTCAACATTGTGGTTTTCAACTTAGATCTTGTAAATATTTTTAGCTTGGAATTTATATGGCTCTGTGTAGAATAAACATCAATATATATGGAATTGCTTGATGCTAGTTATCTCATCATTCCAAGTGGGATATATAATTGAACCAATTTGAATAATTCACTGCTACTATGAAAGTAAGATTCTGGAAGAGAAATAAGCCTGTGGTGGCTAAAATATTTATATTTTTAAGAAGAAAATTATGTTCACAGATATATTGGTTTGAAAGCAAATAATATTTTATCAATGTAGTGGTATTTATTACATTCCTGTTTACAGAAGAACCAAGTAAAGAGGGGACTTCAAATATGGGATTTTTTTTTTTTTTTTTATTGAAGCTATAAAATTTTATAACCCACGCCTATTACTGCCCTACCAATCCCTTTCTGGCTATAGCCATAGTTTTTATTTTATCACCACGCGGGCTTGCCTTCACCAGGAGGCCCCGGGAACCGAACCTGGGGCCTCCCATATGGTAAACGGGAGCCCTACTGATTGAGCCACAGCCGCTTCCCTGCTTCTATCTTTTGTAAACTGTGAATAATGGTGCTATAAACATATGTGTGCAAATATCTGTTTGAAACCCTGCTTTCAATTCTGTTTGAAAGTGAGATTGCCAGGTCACGTGGTAATTCTATGCTTAACTTTCTGAGGAATCGCAAGGCTGTTTTCCACAATGATTGTACCATGTTACATTCCCACCAGCAGTGTATGAGAATTCCTATTTCTCCACATCCTCTCCAACTCTTGTTATTTTTCATTGTTTAAAATAGGAGTTATTCTAGTGGATATGAAATGGTATCTCCTTAATGGGTTTTGATTTGCATTTCCTGAGGGCTAATGATGTTGAGCATCTCTTCATGTGCTTATTGACCATTAATATATATGTTTTTTGGAAAAATGTCTATTCAAGTCTTTCCTCATTTTTAAATTGAGTTTGTCTTTTTGTTGTTGAGTTGTAGGAGTTCTTTATATATTCTGGATATTAAACCCTTATCAGATATATGGTTTCAAAATATTTTCTTCCATTCTATAGGTTATCTTTTTACTCTCTTGATAAAGTCCTTTAATGTACAAAAGTTTTAATTTTGATGACGTCCCACTTATCAATTTTCTCTTTTGTTACGCTTTTCGTGTAAAGTCGAAGAAACCATTGGCTAATGCAAGGCTTGAAAATGCTTCCCTGTGATTTATTCTAGGAACTTTATAGTTTTGGTTCTTATATTTAGGTTTTTGATCCATTTTGATTTAATTTTTGTATATGGTGTAAGGTAGGGGTCTACTTTCATTCTTTTGCTTATGGAGATCCAGTTTTCCCAACTCCATTGAAGAGACTATTCCTTCCCCATTGACTGGTCTTGGCACTCTTATCAGAAATCAATTGCCTATAAACTTGAGGGGGTTGATTTCTGAACTCTCAATTCAACTACATTGGTCTGTGTATCTGTCCTTGGGGCCAGTATCATGCTGATTTGATTACTGTAGCGTTTTAATAAGTTTCAAACTCTGGCAGTATGCGTCCTCTAACTTTGTTCTTCATTTTCAAGATGTTTTTACTATTTGGGGCCCCTACCCTTCCATATGAATCTGATGATTGGTGATTCCATTTCTGCAAAGAAGGCTGTTGGAATTTTTATTGAGATTGCATTAAATCTGTAAATTGCTTTCAGCAGAACCGACACTTTAACATTATTTAGTCTTCCAATCCATGAACATGAAATGTCCTTCCATTTATTTAGGTCTTCTTTGATTTCTTTCAGCAGTGTTTTGTAGTTTTCCATGTACGAGTCCTTTACATCCTTGGTTAAATTTATTCCTAGATATTTGATTCTTTTAGTTGGTATTGTAAATTGAATTTTTTTTCTTGATTTCCTCTTCAGATTGCTCATTACTACGTAGAAAACACCTCTGAATTTTTTTTTTTTTTTTACATTTTAAAAAGGTAACATATTTATTGGCAAATATATTTTTCAACAAATGGGTAGAACTAGATTTTTTTCCAGTACATGTGCTAATCTAATATTTTAGATTATTAAATACATTTTGTTTGTAGGAGGAAACACAGGTGACAATCAAACAGGGACTCTCAGTCCCTTTGCTATCAATATCAGTCTATCAAGGTAACAACTATTGGAGGGAAAGAATAACACAATTATAACTGTTATTAACTATTATAGCAAAATATCTATACATAGAAAAGTTTTTAAGAATCATGCAAAGTAAGGAGAATGTTCATAGTTGAGTAGACTTCACAGAATAATATAAAAGAACAATAAAATTGGGTTCATTATCCATACTAAGGAACAGAAAAGAAAAAAAAAAAATACAGTGAAAATGAAAGTCCACCTCAGTGCTTAAGAGCAGGAACCAAAACCATAGAAAATACCCTGCAGCTTGTCAAGTCAAACATCATAAAAGAAAGTGGACTCTTGGAAAGCATGATGACTTTTATAGCTATAAAAACATGTACTGAGGTAATAGACTGGTTTATACCCTAAAGCATTATATAATAAGAGTTCTAGAAAATTCTGAATAACAATATCATCAATTCCAGTGTATAAGCTAGTGTATGTCATTGTATATCATATCAAAAGAAAGACAGCACAGCAGCTGGCTGTCAAATTAGCAGTATTTAGTGAGGTCTAAGAGCATAAATTCCCAACAGGAGATTTTTAGACAGAAAAGTTAGTAAAGTTAGTTAAAGGCATTTAATATAGACAAATATATAAAACATACATAAACATATATAATTTTACCATATGAGTTTATATTATCTTATATGGCTTGTAGTACTAAATATCATAAATCAGTCTTAATTAAGAATTTTTTTTTTTTTTAAGATTTTATTTATTTATTTATCCCCCCTTGCTGCTTGTGCTCGCTGTGTCCATTTGCTGTGCGTTTTTCTGTGTCTACTTGTCTCCCTTTGTTGCGTCATCTTGCTGCATCAGCTTACCATGCCGCACGGGCTGGCTTGCCTTCACCAGGAGTTCCTGGGAACCGAACCTGGGGCCTCCCATATGGTAAACGGGAGCCCCATCGATTGAGCCACATCCGCTTCCCAAGAATATTTTTATAATGTATTTATTCTACAAGTGTAGCAAGTCTAAATTGTAAATGAATATTTACATTTTAAAAAAGATTTGTAATATCCCTTTCAGAATAACTTGACATAATTATCTTATAATGACAAGTTACTTTTGCAGTTTTTTTCTAGGAATCTAGGAAACAGAAATTAGGTGTCATAATCATTGAAAAGAGGTACAATACCATGACTGTATATTATAAATGACAGAATACTCTGATAATTTGAATTATACAATTAAAGGAGGCAAAATACATAAAATAGTTTTAAAATAGCTTTTTCCAGAGAGAAATGTTTTTCCTAAACATTTTTTTTTGTTTTTTTTGCTTTGAATTTATGCTATTAATGTTCACAAATTGCATTCAAAAGTTAATAATAGCCAAATCTTATCTATGTATAACAAAGAATCTGCTCTGTATAAGTTTTTTTTTTTTTTTTAATTTTTGCTCTACAAATTACCACAAACTAAGTGGGTTAAAATAACATCCACTTATCTCACGTTTCTGTAAATCCTAAGCCCAGGTGGACTTGACTGGGTTTTCTGCTTAGGGTCTTAAAAGTCCAGAATCAAGGTGTGAGCTGGGCTGGACTTTTATCTGGGGGTTCTGGGACAGAATCCACTTTCATAATCTTTCAGGTTGTGGCAGGATTCAGCTCCTTGTGGTTGTGGAGGTCTTTTTCCTTGCTTGCTGTAGGCAGCAGGTCATCCTCAGCTGAAGCCACTATCAGGTACTTTCCACATGGCCTCCTTCATCTTTAAAGCAGCAACGACAGGTTGAATCCTCCTTAAGAATCAAAGCTCTGACTTCCACTTCTGCCGCCAGTCAAAACTCTCTGCTTTTAAAGGACTCACAGAATTATGTTAGGCCCACCCAGATACTTTCCCTCTCTTAAAGTCAACTGTGCCATATAATGTAACATAATCCCAAGTTCCACCCACACTCTGAGGAGATTATGAAAATCAGAATTCAATGGGGGTCATTATAGAACTTTGCTTACCAGTTTCCTTTTGTTAAATCTTAAAGAGTATAGGGAATTGGGTATTTGGCTACTAGAGAAGAACTCTCAATGTCTGTCAATAATTTAACACCTCTGATTTTTGAGTATTGATTTTGTGTTCTACCACTTTGCTGAATTTGTTTATTTCTAGGATAACAAAGATATTTTTGTGACTTTTTCAGTATTTTCTATATATAGGATCATGTCATCTGTAAGCAGAGAAAGCTTTACTTCTATCCTTTCCAATTTGAATGCCTTTCATTTTTTTTTCTTGTCTAATTGCTCTGGCCAGAACTTCTAATTCAATGGTGAATGAAAGTGGTGACAGTGGGCATGCTTGTCTTTACCTTATCTTAGAGTGAAAGCCTTAAACTTTAACTAAATTATTCCAACCAATAAAAGAAAGTTTAGGGGAAAAACTATATCTTAATGAAGAAGAAATGAGCTATTCTCTCTTTATATATGCACAGCTACACACACACATACATATTTCACTTTTCATTTTGGAAAAATTTTATAAGTAGTGTGTATTAGTCAGCCAAAGTGGTGCTGATGCAAAATACCACATATCAGTTGGTCTTTATAAAGGGTATTTATTTGGGGTAGAGGCTTACAGTTACCAGGCCATAAAGCATAAGTTACTTCCCTCATCAAAGTCTATTGCCACATGTTGGAGCGAGATGGCTGCCAATATCTGCAATGGTTCAGGCTTCCTGGGTTCCTCTCTTCCCAGGGCTTGCTTGTCTCCAGGTTCAGCTCCTCTGCTATCTCCACAAGGTCAGCTGTAGACTATGAGGTTCTCTAGGTTTTGTCTCTCTCCACAAGCCCAACTGTAGACTATCAGGCAAACAGCTTGTTTCTCTTCCTGGGGCCTTCTCTCTTTCCTCATGAGCAGGCTCCTCTGTGTGTTCACTTCCTGGGGCTCCAGCATTAAATCTTAGCATCAGAACTCCAACATCAAAACTGCTGCTCCTGCTGCTGCAAAAAACAAACAAACAAACAAAAAAACTGCTGCAACTCTGTCCTTTGCCATGTTCTTTTATCTTTGAGAACCCACCCACAAAGGGGTGGGTCTCAATGCCCTACTGATATGGCCCAGTCAACGCCCTAATCATAACTTAATCATGCCCAGATTAACAGACCAGTTTACAAGCATAATCAAATATCTATTTTTGGAATTCATAACTATGTCAGACTGCCAAAATGCTACATAGTGAGACTAGCTTAATGAACCCCTGTGTACCCATCGCTCAGTTCAAGCAATTAAAAAAAAATTTGCCAACCAGAGATAAATTTCTAAAGAAATACTGGAAAAGTTAAGTTTAATTAATGTAAATTTAAGGTGCCCCATATTTGTAAGAATAGCAACTGGAAAACTAAAGCCACTAGTCAGTAGAGAGCTTTCATGAATTCCTGAGGAGTACTTGGGGTACTTAAAGTTATGTTTAGAGCAAGAAAAAGATTTTTTAAAAGGGAATGAATCTGCTATTTTTCATTTCCTGTCCTGTTCATAATTTCTGTTATAATACAATGGACACTCATCACATGTGCCAATTACAGATTTGATAGTATTGGAAATAGATTGAGTGTTAAGACTTGAGATCCAGAAAGATATTGTGAAAAGGGAAAATCTAACAAAATGAAATTTAACAGGAATAAACATAAATTCTTATACTTGGGTTTAAATAAACAACCACCCTTAAAATGGAATATTATTCAGCCATAGAAAAGATTGAAGCTCTAATACATGCTACAACGTGGATAAATCTTAAAATCATTGTGCTAAGTGAAATAAGCCAGGCACAAAAGACAAATACTATATGAGTACATTCGTATAAAAGATCTAGAATAGGCAAATTCATAGAGACAGAAAGGAGATTAGAGGTTACCAGGGACTGTGGGGAGGGGAATGGGAAGTTATTGCTTAATGGGTATTGAGTGTTTGGGGAGGTGAAAATGTTCTGGAAATAGATAGTGGTGATAGTTGCACAGCATTGTGAATTTAATTAATGCCATTGAATTGTACACTTAAAAAATGGTCAAAATGACAAATTTTATGTTATATAAATTTTACCACAAAACAAAACAACTGTAAAGTTAAGTTTGAGGCAGGAGTGACTTTGAATATAGACAAAGAAGTTTTAGTTAATAGCCCAGTAAGAATTAGGGGTGTGATGTAGTTGCCAGAAAACTTCTTTGAATCTTTTTTTTTTTTTTTTTCATTCAAGCGTTTATTCTTTTTCTCATGAGAACCTAGGTGGTGGCCACAGCAGGGGCCTGGGTCCTCTGCACAGAGACCCTGGTGTGAGTCTTCACGAGATGGTCGGTGAACTCCTAATAGGGAGACTTGGTGAACACAGTCTCCTTCCAGAGGTCAGGGGTGAGATAGCTGTAGGTCTTGGAAATGGCGTCAAAGGTGGCCTTGGCAAAGTTGCCCAGGGTGGCTGTGCAGCCCCTGGCCGAGGTGTAGCAGTCGTCGATCCCAGCCATCATCAACAACTTCTTGGGCACAGGGGCTGAGACAATGCCAGTGCCTCTGGGCGCAGGGATGAGGCGCACCAGCATGGAGCCGCAGCGTCCTGTCACCTTGCAAGGCACAGTGTGGGGCTTGCCGATCTTGTTCCCCCAATAGCCCCGCCGCACAGGGACGATGGAGAGCTTGGCCAAAATGATGGCCCCGCGGATGGCAGTGGCTACCTCCTTGGAGCACTTCACGCCCAGACCCACATGGCCATTGTAGTCCCCAATTGCGACAAAGGCCTTGAACCTGGTCCGCTGGCCAGTGCGGGTCTGCTTCTGCACAGGCATGATTTTCAGAACCTCGTCCTTGAGAGACGTCCCCAGGAAAAAGTCAATGATCTCAGACTCCTTGATGGGCAGAGAGAAAAGATAGATCTCCTCCAGAGACTTGATCTTCGTGTCCTTAACCAAGCGGCCCAGCTTGGTGACAGGGAGCCACTCCTTGTCCTCGGCCTTGCCTCCGCGAGCTCCACGGCCGCAACCTCGGCCCCGACCACAGCCCCGACCACGGCCGCGACCTCGGCCCCGGACCCCACTGCCAAAGCCTCCACGGAAGCCGCCGCGGCCTCCCATTCCAGGGCCCCCAGGGCCTCCTGCAGCACCGGCGTCGTCCGCCATTTGGTGTTTTCTTGAAGAAGAAGCTTCTTTGAATCTTAATCCAATTATTAGATGTATAGGATCTAGAATGAGGAAGATGACAATCCTTTTTAGCTCAGTGCTAGCCATTCCTGGAGTTTTGTATTCAGGTGGAGCGTTCTATTTTAGGAGGAACAAGGGCAAATGGGAAGGCATTTTGTGGCGTCCATGTCCTAATCCCTAGAACATTTTTTTTTTTTTTTTTAGGTACCTGGGGCCAGGCATTGAACCCAGGACCTGATATGTGAGAAGCCATTGTGCAACCACTGAGCCATATTGGCTTCTCTGAGTTGGTTTTTTCATTTGTTTTTGTTTTTGTTTTTCTCGGGAGGCATCAGGAACCGAACCTGGGACCTCCCATGTAGGAGGCAAGTGCTCAACTGCTTGAGCCATATCCACTCCCCACTAGAACTTTTTTTTTTTTTTTAAAGATTTTATTTATTTATTTTATTTATTCCCCCCTTGCTGCTTGTGCTCACTGTGTCCATTTGCTGTGCGTTTTTCTGTGTCTACTTGTCTCCCTTTGTTGTGTCATCTCGCTGCGTCAGCTCACCACGCCGCACCGGCTGGCTTGCCTTCACCAGGAGGCCCCGGGAATCGAACCCGGGGCCTCCCATATGGTAAACGGGAGCCCTATCGATTGAGCCACATCCGCTTTCCCCCACTAGAACTTTTGAATAAGGACCTTGAGGTGGGAAGATTATCCTGGATTATCCCAGTTGGTCCAGCCTAATCATAAGTCTTTAAAAGAACCTTTCTTGGCTAAGGACAAGGGTCAGAGAGAGATGTGATTATGGAAGAATCTTGTTCAGAAAGATGGGGCAATGTTGCTCTCTTGGAAGGTGGAGGAAGAGAGCCACAAGTCAAGGAAAGTGGGCAAGGGGTAGAGGTGAAAAACGCAAAGAAACAGATTTTTGCCTACAGCCTCCAGAAGGGCATGTAGCCTATTGACACTTTGATGTTTAGGTGAGACCCATGTCAGACTTCTAACCTACAGAACTGTAAGATAAATGTTTGCTATTTTAAACCACTGGGTTCATGGTAATTTGTTCTAGCAGCAATGGAAAACTAATGCATATTTAGAAGAGTATATTTAGAGTGTTGAGACCTCTGAAACACTGGTCATGGGAGCCACCACTGAAAGAATTTGGGTTATTTCATTTGAAGAATAGATGATTCAGTGAGATGAATCTTCCCTCCTCAAATATTTGAAGGTTTCCTTTGAGAGAAGGGATTAAACTTTTTCTAAATAGCTGCAGGATTATAATAGTAGAAGGAGAATAGATTTCAGCTATAGGGAATTATCCAGAGAAGGGGAAAGCTATCTTCAGGGATAGAGTTTTTTTTTTTTTTTAACACTGGAGTTCTTAACCCAAGTCTGGACAATTACTTGGCAGAAATATAAAAAAGGGAAATTTGCACTATCTAAACTAGAGATCTTGTTGAGGTTTTTGAACTCCAAGATTCTGTACAGTTTTAAGAAAAATATTTATTATAGTGGTTATATACATGATTGATTCCTCTAAACGTCTACACTATGGTGCTACACTAAAACTATTAAAGAAAAATGTTCCAGACTTATGCTAATGTTGGGCTAATGTTAGGCATTTATGGGAAAAGAGCATTACATTAAGTTCTTTTAAAAGTGAATCCTTTAACTTGTTGGCTAATTTTTTGGGTTTATCTTTACTATTTAAGACCAGACCAGTAGAGGGCAGTATCATACTATCAAAATGGCTCATTGGCGCATCCTTGTGGGCAGTGTGTAGGAAACAGTTTGCTCGCTGTATTGACTTTAAATCAATATATTACTTCCTAAATGTTCCTTGGTGGTATGAAACATCCATTCCTCAATATGAAACTTGATATGGTTGGGGTTTTATTTTTCAAATCAAAACTTTTTTTCTTTTCATTTGTTATACTTTGTAATATCTTCATGCTTTGCACTGAGTATTGCAAATTATACATACCACTAGGACAAAAGCTAAAAATAACAGGAGTACCCTTTCTGTGGTGGCATTTTGTGTTTAAGAAGTTGTTTTTTCTTAAATTCTGACAAATGGATATTCAAAAGACTTTGGATTTTTACATAAATCTGTGGGTTCTTAACCATTTGAGGATTAGTGATCTCATTAAGAAGCTGAAGAAAACAATAAATCCCCTTGTCCTAAAAATGCAGATACACAACATTTTGCAGGTATTTGTAGGAAGTGTCTTGAACTCCCAACCATTAATCCTAGGTTCTTTATTAACTAGAAACTTCAGTAATTTTTTCCTCTGTTATTGATTGATGTGCTTACTTTTCTAAAGGCCTGTGTTTTCTTCAGTGATATTTAGACCATAGAACAGAATTTGAAAAAATTGCTTCAAGCACAGAGACCTACAGTTTCAAGTTCATAGTGTGTGTGCAGGCCTGAGCTTGCCATCTTTAGCCATTAATCTGATTCTCAAATTGAGTATGCATATTTTCTGCCTTTTCCCCATTTTCCACAGCTTCTTGACTTTTGTTTTGTATGGCACCCTACCTCAATCAGTGTTTGTTCTGTCTCACTCACCATTTAAGACCAACTCAAGTCTAAGTCATTTGACAAGACTTTTCTGAGCTTGCTAAAGAGTTTTAGAATTTGTAGCCCTATTTGTGGTTAGGTTAGTTGATTAGAACTTGCTTCAATCCCTATATGGGCCACTTATCCATGCGGAGCATATTTTTATAAGGTTGCTGAATGAGGCATTGTAAAACATTAAAATTATGGAAAACACAGACTGCCCCTTAAAGGTCATTCAGTAGATTCTTTATGGGGGTGGAGAGGGAGGAATAGTAACTTTGCTGTGTTTTAGCTACATAGCTAAACTTTTAAACATAGCTGCAACTTTTAAAACCCTACACAGGACATGAGTATGTCCATGCAACAACCCAAACCCTTCTTCCTTATAAAAAATAACTCCAAGAGTTATATGGAAGTCTGCATTATTAGAATCATGGGATGGTAGATGATGGGATGATGTGTAAGAGACCTTAGTGGTCAACTAGAGCAGGGTTTGTATCAGGCACTCATTAAAAAATGACAATATACATATATGATTGCTTGATGATATGTATATGGTTGTAATTTGTCACCAGCCTTGGCCATACTGCTACCTTAGCTGTAAACCCATTCATACCTGTTGGAAATCTCTGACTGAGAGTCCAGGAGTCCCCAACCTTTAAGTATAAGGTGATCCCCTTTTAATTTCTGAAAATGTAGTAAATCTTAAGTATCTGTGGATTGGAAAGAAGATTTGCTCCAGTAATTTTTTTTTTTTAGCCTCATAGATTGGGACCACTTCATTAATCATCTCATCCATGCTTGTTTGAAGAGGAAAAATCAAAATTCATAGAGGTTATGTGACTTGCCCAATGTGCCTGGAATTTGGGTATACCTATGATTCATGCTCTTTTTAAAAAACAAAACAAAAAAACATGCCATCTCTCCATCTTGTATACTTATGTCTGTGTTTTTATTTTCTTAACTGCCTTGGCTCTATGGGCATTGTCTTTTCTTAACTAATGACCTTAAGCCGTACACTCACAAACATAACTAAGGATCAGGGAATATCCTGAATGATGAATTCAGGTAGAGCTGATGCATCACGGTGACATGGGACTAGAAATGGAAGCAGGTTCAGGATTCTGTTACTTGATACACAACTGGGACATGTGTTCCAAGGGAGAAAAGATAATGATACATGATTAGGCAAGGTCTAAAAAGAAAGCAATGGGAAGCGGCTGTGGCTCAATCAGTGGGGCTCCCGTTTACCATATGGGAGGCCCCGGGTTCCGTTCCCGGGGCCTCCTGGTGGAGGCAGGCCCGCCCGCATGGCGTGGTTGGCTGACCCGGCGAGCACAAGCAGCAAGGGGGGGATAAATGAATAAATAAATAAAATCTTTAAAAAAAATAAAAAGAAAGCAAGACGTGGTTGGGATGGGCAATCAGCAGAAGTCCAGCAGTCAGGGAATCAAAGCAGGAGCTGAAGAGATTAATAGCTCATTATTAGGAGTTCGGGCACAGGGAGCTTAACATGTAACAAGAACTCAGTCCCTGAGGTCACTGTGTTATGTGGCAAGGAGGAACAAATCATATTCCTGAAGGTGGAATACCGTGGTCATGCAGAGCTAGAAGCAAAACATTCTAAAGAGCACCACAATAACATAATTTATATTTGATTCAGAAATGCAGTTGGAAGGTTATTTAACAACTTCCTCATCAAACTCTTTTACAAATTAATTTTCAGGACTAGTGGCCCTAGTAGATTAAGTTTCAAAAAATGAAACATGTGGGAAACGGATGTGGCTCAAGAGGTTCGGCGTCCGTCTACCATATGGAGAGACCGGGGTTCGATCCCCGGTACCTCCCGGTAAAAAAAAAAAAAAAAAAAAAATGAAACATGTAATTTAGACTCTGCCTGTTTCTGATTTAATCTTCTTTTATCACATGGAGAAGTTATCTCAATTATTCTTTTTTTTCTATTGCCACTGTGTCTTTTAGACTTAGTAATTCTGACCTACTTGGTTATGATTATTTTTTAAAAATCATTCATAATGATAGCAAGGTGCATGTGTCAAATAGCCACACCATCACAATGGTGTGTTTTAGGAGCAGCAAGATAAAATCCCTTTCTTAAGAAAACTAAGAGTAGTGGTCACCATAGTTTGAGTATGTGCATGGCAGAATGTACTGCATATGCTCTCTTGTTTAATCGTCTCAAACCCTTGAGTGGTAGAATCATTTTACAGATGATGAATTTGAGGCTCAAGGTCACATTGCTAGCAAGTAACAGAGCTGGGATTTGGACTTTTGTCTACCCAACCCCAAAGTTTATGCTTTTATTTATTGCTATACCATATTGCCTGCATTGTGATTGGTCAGATTTCAGAAGTGGGTAATTGTATTTCTGTGTTCATAGGAGGGAGACAGTCAATTTTGACCTTTGCTGGTATTCTCTTTCTCCAAATGGTGCAATATTTTCAAAGGTAGGAAAAAGATCTTGGTAAAGAATGTGGAACCAGAGCTTTTGTAATATTTTAACAACAGTGATAACAAGAGTGGTAATAAACCGGTAAATTGCACCAGTTTATTTTTGATTGTCTAAAACCACAATTTAGGAAATAAAATAAAAATTACAGTTTCCAACACTTTCCCAACACAGTTGTGTTCAAGTTTTATTATCAGATAGCTGGAATAGGTGCAATAGAGGTTTTGAATCAAATCTTATTATAGCAGATATCTTAAAGTAGAGGAACTTCCAGTCATTTTTGTGCAGAGCTTGTTTTGATTATCCTTTGAGCTTAGGAAGATTGGTGCATGTGTGTGAGATGATGAATCTTGATGATAAAGACCCTTAATTGGGGATGGGAGTGTTTATAAGGCTTTCAGCCATATCCTTTTGTCATGGAAATGTCCAAATATCCAAGAAGGGGGGACTGGTGTCAAGTACCACTTTGACGTCAGACATGTCCAACTTCCTTGAAGATTTGTCAGAAGCCTTAAGAAATAGTACTAGTACTTTCTTCCCTTTAAGCTAAAGGATCAGCGAAATAGTTTTAGGCAGGTTTGTCAGTTGAAAAATGTTGATTAATTGCAGTGCTGCTGCTGTTCCTCCTCCTCCTCCTCATCTAAATTAGGTTGTACAGCTTAAAATATTGAAAGTTATTTTTATAAACCCTCTCTTTTATATAAAATCTGATGTTTTTCTTCACTGATATTAAAATAGGATCAATACTAGCAGAATCTATTTTTTTGAATGAAGCAGACACCATTCAAGGCCCTAGACAAAAATGTGTATTTGGGAATTTTTTTCTTAAAAAATCTTTCTCCTTGCCATTATTTTTTTTTTTTTTTACCAGGAGGTCTCGGGGATCAAACCCAGGTCCCTCCATATGGCAGATGGACGCCCAACCATCTGAGCCACATCCGCCCCCCATTATTTTTTATTATGGAAAGTTATTCAGGTTTTTATGTGATAAATATTTCCCACTAATTTGGACACTTATAATATGTAAAACTGATGTAAAAGACCTTAGTAAAATATTGGATGTCCAATTCTAGGTAGATGACATTAAGACAGGTAGGCAGGTCTCAACTATCTCACAAAAAACAACGGAGGAAGGGCAAAAAGCTGTGTAAGGGACCTGCTTTGGGGCTCTGCAGACCAGGAGAGTGCTGTGCACACCCTAGGATGGTGGGGGACAGAGAGACGAAGAAGCCAAAAGGAAAACTGAGTTACTAGCCATGGTGACCAGGAATGGCACCCATCCTCTACCCTTAAAGCAAACAGCCTGGATAAAACCTGTGGCTCACTGCAGCCACCTGAGAGGGGAATAGATGTCTTCCTCCCCAGGAAGAGGGAGGATATGGTAGAGGGTGTAGAGTGGTTTCTCTTCAGTGAATTTGGCCAGCAGAACCCTCTTTGAATCTCGGCTCTGGCCATACCAGAATCACCGGCAAGTAGAGGTTGAAGGAGTCATCTCCATGGAAAGATTTGCCAACACGCGCCATCTGCTGGCTTGCGGGGAAACTGCAAGGAGAAAAACACTTAGGGTGTCTTGTCCCAGTCCCCATGATCTGGTGATTAGTGAGTCCCTGACCTATTTTTATAACAAGCTGAGCAATATAAAAGACTTAGAATAAATTGAGCCAAAAATCAAAGAAGACCCGTAAAACAAAACCATCAGGCAAGAGAGAGAAACTGACCATCAGAGTAAATTCACCAACATATTGATGCCTAGACAGCAGCAAAAAATTACAAGAAAAAATTACAAGAAATACTAAGAAACAAGATATGGCCCAGCCAAAGGAACAAACCAAAAATCCTGACGAGACACAGGGTTTAAGACAACTAATCAATGATAATCACACAAATCTCTTAGATCAATTTAAGTTGTTGAAGGAAAATATGAATAAACAATAAAGGATATTAAGGAGACACTGGGTAGACTTCTGGGAAGATGACAGATTAGAAAGACACAGGCCTGTCTCCTCTCCCAGAAAATTAGCTAGAGGACAGGCAGAAATGACCTGGAAAAAAAAATGTTCTAAGGTTTAGGACACCAGGGGAAGGCTGGACACCACCCAGAAGAGAGAGGTGCAAAGGAAAAGAATTGCAATGGCAAAACTCTTTAAAGAGTTGAGAGATATTATGGCTAAAGAGAAAAAGGATATCAAGAAAACACGAAGCGGGAGCTCAAGTAATTCCTAGGGCCTCCCGGTGAAGGCAAGCTGGCCTGTGCAGCGAGCTGGCCCAAGCAGAGACCTCGCCCATGCATAGTGTTGGCCTGCGCAGGACTGCTGGCCCGTTCGCAGAGCTAGTGTAGCAAGATGATGCAACCAAAAGAGACACAGAGGAGAGACAATAAGAGATGCAGCAGACCAGGGAGCCGAGGTGGCACAAGAGATTGAGCACCTCTCTCCCACTCCAGAAAGTCCCAGGATTGGTTCCTGCTGCTGCCTAAAAGAGAAGACAAGCAGACACAGAAGAACACACAGCAAATGGACACAGATAGCAGCGCAAAAACAAAGAGGGTAGGGGGATTAAGTAAATAAATAAATCTTTAAAAAAAAAAGATTGACTTAAAAAACAAAAACAAAAACAAAGAAAACATGGAGCAAGCAAAAAGAAGAATTTGAAAACCTGAATAGAAAAGTAACAGAGCTCATGGGAATGAAAGACAGGTATTTCTTTGGGGTAGAAGTAGAAGGTGAGATCAAAAACGCATTAGAGGCATACAACAGCAGACTCAAAAGGATAGAAGAAAGAATAAGTGATACAGAAGACAGAACAACTGAAATTGAAGAGAGAAAAATGAAAAAATTGATCAGGGGCTCAGGGAGTTGAATGATGACTCGCAATGCAACAACATACATGTCATAGGAGTTCCAGAAGAAGAAGAGAAGGGAAAAGGGGCAGAAAGAATATTTGAGGAAATAGTGGCTGAAAATTTCCCAGCTCTCATGAAATAAATGAAATTACATGTCCAAGAAGCACAGCATACCCCTATCAGCTAGAAATCAATAGCAGATAGAAAAAAGGAAAAATTCACAAATATATGGAGATTAAACAACACACTCTTAAATAATCAGTGGGTCAAAGAAGAAATTGCAAGATAATTCAGTAAATATCTTGAGATGAATGAAAACAAGAGCAAAACATATCAAAACCTATGGGATACGGGAAGCGGCTGTGGCTCAATCAGTAGGGCTCCCGTTTACCATATGGGAGGCCCCGGGTTTGGTTCCCGGGGCCTCCTGGTGAAGGCAAGCCCGCCCGCACGGTGTGGTTAGCTGACCCAGCGAGCACAAGCAGCAAGGGGGGGATAAATGAATAAATAAATAAAATCTTTAAGAAACAAAAACAAAAACAAAAAAACCCTATGGGATACAGCAAAGACAGTGCTGAGAGGGAAATTTTAAAGCTCTCAATGCTTACATTAAAAAAGAAGAAATAGCTGAAATCGAAGCCCTAACTGTATACCTGGAGGAACTAGAAAAAGAACAGCAAACTAATCCCAAACTTTGGATATCTTTTCACAGTTCTACTTCCTTTTTATTGACCATAGCTTTTGGTTCAACAATTAGTGGATCAGAGATCTGCTGGTTGGGTGTATGGCAGCCTCTATAACTGCAGCGAGAGCACACAGAGCAGGTACAGGCAGAAGGAGGAGGGCAAGTTTTTAATTTTTAAAATTATTTTAATATATAAGGCAAATAAAAGTCATTATTTTCATTAAATCATAATTTAAAAGCTATTGAAATAAGTAACTGTTGATATATTGAGTATGATTGAAATCCTTGATTTATTTTTCTGGTGGAATCTTTGTTTATCTCTGAAGTGGTTGATAAAATATTACAGTGAATAGCTGGGCAGAGAGAATGTGAAAACTACCTTGGGTGGGGAAAAATAAAATGGGATTTTATTTAAATGTGGATCATGAAGCATAAGAAAGGGAATGAATTATCTAAATAGATACAAATATGTTAGTTCATGTAGCTCTTTTATTCTTGTATTAAGAATCAGAATATAAAATAATTTCTATTTTGAATTCAGTTTCACACCAGGATTTAAGTGGGTATGTTATGTGTATTGATTACGTTATATCCATTTAGTATTGTATTAGTCAGCCAAAGGGGTGCTGATGCAAAACACCAGAAATCTGTTGGCTTTTATAAAGGGTATTTATTTGGGGTAGAAGCTTACAGTTACCAGGCCATAAAGCGTAAGTTACTTCCCTCACCAAAGTCTTTTGCCATGTGTTGGAGCAAGATGGCTGCCAACATCTGCAGGGGTTCAGCCTTCCTCTTCCTCTTAAGGCTCCATGGTCCCAGCTTCTTCCAGTATCACCTGTAGGCTGGAATAAGTCTTGTCTCTCTCCCAGGGCTCATTTCTCTCCAGGCTCAGCTGCTCTGCTCTCTCCACAAGGCCAGCTGTAAACTGTCAGGCAAACGGCTCATCTCTCTTCCTGGGTCTGCATGTCTGTCTGCTGTGTCTAATGGAACCTTCTCTCTTTCCTCACATATCTGCTTCTCTGTGTGTTTACTTCCTGAGGCTCCAGCATTAAAACTCCAACTCTTTTCTCTGCTGTATGGTTTTCTCAATGTCCTACTAATGTGACCCAATTAAAGCCTTCATCATAATTTAATCAAGTAAGAGTGAAACCTCTGAATCCAATACAATCTAATATACCCAGAGAAACAAACCAGTTTATAAACACAGTCCAATGTCTATTTTTGGAATTCATAAACAAGCCAAAGTGCTACAGGTATTATCAGTATAAATTCATATTTGGAACCCTGCAATAGTAATTTTAGTGAGATTTTCTATCATATTTCTGAAAGCATCACAGAATCCTTATACCTGTCAATGATTGGGGCATGGTCACTCAAGCCCTGTTGAGTAATAAATCAGTAACCAGCCATGGGTGCTAAATTTGTATTCCAAAGATTTTTAAAAATACATACATGTATTCAAGGCTCTTATGTTGGATAATATTTTTATTCAAAATGTAATGAGTTATTTTGCAAATAAGATTAAGATGAACTACTTGTGTCTTCTGAAGAGCTTTTAATCACACATACTCTCACCTGGATTGAGTCAGGTAAATGGTATTCTTTAGCAAATAAACTTTTGTTTTCTACGCTTGGAATACAATGTCTATTAGATTGTTAGACATCTTAGGTAAAGTCTTATTCCAACTTTTTTGGTCTTCCATATTTATCACATTTTAAGTAATTGCCTTATAGAAAACACAGATTACATGATGTGATTCCTTGAAGTTGAAATCTATCTTAGAAGTATTTTAATTTTCTTTTTTATAAGTTTTTGTTTTTATTTTCATCAATGGTTACCCTCTTCCTTCCATTATCTTTAGTTCTAAAACTAGAGCATAGAGTGAAATTGTAATATGAGATATCCTTTTGTGTCTAGCTTCTTTTGTTTGACATTATTTGTCAGAGTTCCATCCATATTGCTATGTGTGGATCTATAGTTTGTTCATTTTTATTGCTGTACAGTATTTAGTTGCATGAATATACTACCAGTTATTCATACCACTGTTGATGGCTTTTAAGGTCATTTCTAGTTTTTGTCTACTTTACACAGTAAAATCATAAACATTCTTGTACTGCATCCTGGTACACATGTGTAAGAGTTTATCTAGGGTATATATCTCTGAGTTGGACATGCTGAGTCACAAGAAATACACATCTTCATTTTCACTGGATTATTCCAAACTTTTCCAAAGTGATTGTATCAATTTACATCCCACCAGCAGTGTATGAGCATTGTGATTATTTCACATCATCGCTAACTCTTAATATTGGGAGTCTTTTTAATTTTAGGATTTCAGAGGGTATTAATGATATCACGTATGTGTGCTTAATTTTATTGAGTTATAATTTATGAACAATAAACTGCATCCATTTAAAGTATACAGTTCATTGAGTTTTGACAAATTACAAATATCCAAGTAACCATCACCACAGTCAATATATAGAACATTTCCATTTCCCCAAAAAAGTTTTCTTTTGCCCATTGCAATGATTTCCCCCACTCCCAGCCAAATATTGATCTGCTTTCAGTTACTATTGATTAATTTGCATGTTTTATAATTTCATATAAATGGAATCACACATTATGTATTCTTTTCTGTATGACTCCTTTCATTCAGTATAAAGACTTTGAAATCCATCCATGTTGTAAAGTACACCAGTAATTCATTTCTTTTTATCGCTGAATTTTGGATATACGATAACTTGTTCATTCACCGGTTGACAGACATTTGTGTTCTAGTTTTTGGTTATTATGGATAAAGCTGCTGTGAACTTTTATGTACAATTCTTACTTATTTTTCTTGAGTAAATATCTTAGTGTTGAAAGTCTGGGTCATATGGTAGGTATGTGGTTAAGTTTATAAGAAACTAACAGTTTCCATTAGCAAATAGACTTATTTAAGTTTACCTTCCACCAGCAGTGTATGGACATTCCAATTGCTTCACATTCTTGCCAATACTTGGTATTGTCAGTCTCTTTCATTTTAATTATTCTAGTAGATGTATAAAGGTTGTATATTTGTGTTTTCCTCATAAATGATGTTGAGTACCTTTTCATGTGCTTATTTGCCATTTATATACCTTTGTGAAGTATATGTTCAAATCTTTTGCCTGTTTTAAAAAACTGGATTGTCTTTTCATTGAGTTGTAAGAGTTCTTAATGTATTCCTGATACAGTCTTTTACCATGTATATATGTTGCAAATACTTTCTCCCATTCTGTGACTTGCTTTTTGATTTTCTTAATGTCTTTTGGAGTACAGAAATTTTAAATTTTGATAAAGTCCAACTCATCAGCTTTTTCTTTTATGGTTCATGTTATTTGTGTCCTACCTAAGAAATCTTTGCTTCCCTGGAAGTTGCAAAGATTTTCTATTACATTTTATTCTAAAAGTTTTCTACTTTTGGCTTTACTTTACAAGTTAGTTTTTGTAATGCTGTGAGGTAAGGGTTATTGCCTTTTTTTTTTTCCCCAGCAACATCTGTTGAAAAGATTTTTCTTTTCCCATTGATTCCCTTGGTACCTTTGTTGAAAATCAGTTGGCCATATATATATGTATATTTCTCTACTCTCTATTCTATACCATTGATATATATGTCCATTCTTATATAAATGTTCTGCTGTATTGATTATTATAGAATCATAGTAAGTTTTGAAAATAAGTAGCATAAATCTTTGAATTTAGTTCTTTTTTAAAATTGCTTTGATTATTCTAGGTCTTTTGCCTTTCCATATAAATTTTAGAATCAGCTTGTCAATTTCTACAAAAAGGCCTGATTAAATTTTGACTGGGATTGCATTGAATTTATGGATTAGTTTGACAAGAATTGATGTAGTTTCTGATCCATGAATATGGTATATTTCTTCATTTATTTTGATCTCTTAATTTTTTCCAGCAGTACTTTGTCGTTTTCATTGTACAGATTTTACACATATTTTGTTAAATTTATCCCTACAAATGTCATGTTTGGGTGTGCTTATTGTAAATGAAATTGTATTTTTAATTGCATTTTCCAATTTTTCATTGCTAGTATATAGGAATACAACTGATTTTTGTAATAATGTATCCTGTAGTTTTGTTAAATGTACTTTATGGTTCTAGTAGTATTGTTGTAGATTCAGTAGGATTTTTAAATACATGATCATGTCGACTTCCTCCTTTCCAGACTGTGTGCCTTTTATTTCTTATTGTCCTGTTGCACTGGCTGGGACCTGAAGTTTAATGTTGAGTAGAAGGGGTTAGAGCAGATGTCTTTACTTGTTCCCAGTCTTATGAGGAAGTCATTGTCTTTTACCCATTTTTTGGAGATATCCTTTATTAGTTTCTTATGGATTAATGTTTTAATCCCTGATATTGGTAATTTGTGTCTATGTGTGTGTAATTAATCCACTTAGAGATATTTTGGATTGTGTATTTGGGTATGCTTAAATTCCACTCCTCTCCACCCACCGTTAGCTTATGCATTTAAAGTTTTCTTTTCCTTTATTGGTTACCCATGACTTTAAAAGATTGAATTAAAGTGCTATCGTCACCTTTTCCTAAAGAATGCAAGGACTCGAAGACACTTTGACTCCATTTACGCCTCTCTCTTTTTTTTTTTTCATTAAGTTTTTTTTTCCTTCAATTAAATGTGTACTGGAAACATATAAAAATTTTTTTGAATACAATATGTTGCACAATATATTTGGATCATATATACAATCATTTGCAATCATTATACAGTATTTGTCCTTTTGTGTCTGGCTTGCTTTGCTCAACATAATTTCCTCCAGGTTCATCTATGTTGTTATATGCTTTACAACTTCACTTCTTCTTACAGTTGCATAATATTCCATCATGTGAATACATCACAGTTTGTTTTTCCGTTCATCGGTTAATGGACACCTGGGTTGTTTCCAACTCTTGGCAAACTTGACTAATGCCGCTATGGACATTGGTGTGCAGATGTCTGTTTGTGTCATTTCTCTCAGTTCTTCTAGATATATACCCAGTAGTGGTATTGCAGGGTTACATGGCAAGTCTATATTAAGCTTTTTAGGAACTGCCAAACAGTCCTCCATAGTGGCTGTACCATTCTGCATTCCCACCAACAGTGAGTAAGTGTTCCTATTGCTCCACATCCTCTCCAACACTTGTAGTTCTCTCTCTCTTTAATAGAGGCCATTTTGATAGGTGTGAAATGATATCTCATTGTAGTTTTGATTTGCATTTCCCTAATCATCAGTGATGTTGAGCACTTTTTCATGTGCTTTCTTGCCATTTTTATTTCTTCTTTGGACAAATGTCTATACAGGTCTTCTGCCCATTTTTTAATTGGGTCATTTGTCTTTTTATTTTTGAGTTATAACATCTCTTTATATATCCTAGATATTAAACCTTTATCTGACATGTGATTTCCAAGTCTGTTCTCCCATTGTATCGGCTGCCTTCTCACCCTTTTGACAAAGTCCTGTGAGGTGCAAAAGTGTTTAATTTTGAGGAGGCCCCATTTATCTGTTTTTCCTTTGGTTGCACGTGCTTTGGGTGTAAGGTCCAAGAAACCACCACCTACTACAAGGTCTTTAAGATGTTTCCGTACGTTTTCCTCTTGTAGTTTTATGGTCCTGGCTTTTGTATTTAGGTCTGTGATCCATTTTGAGTTGATTCTTGTATAGGGAGTAAGATAGGGGTCCTCTTTCATTCTTTTGGTTATAGATATCCAGTTGTCCCAGCACCATTTGTTGAAGAGACTGTTTTGTCCTATTAACATGGACTTGGTGGGTTTGTCAAAAAACAATTGAGGGAAGCGGATGTGGCTCAATCGATAGGGCTCCCGTTTACCATATGGGAGGCCCCGGGTTCGGTTCCCGGGGCCTCCTGGTGAAGGCAAGCCAGCCCACGCGGCGCGGTGAGCTGACGCAGCAGGATGACCCGGCAAGGGGAGACAAGCAGACACAGAAAAACGCACAGCAAATGGACACAGCGAGCACAAGCAGCAAGGGGGGGGGGATAAATGAATAAATAAATAAAATCTTTAAAATAAACAAACAACAACAAAAAAAACAATTGACCATATAGGTGAGGATTTATTTCTGGATTCTCAATTCTATTCCACTGATTGATTGTCTATCTTTATGCCAGTACCATGCTCTTTTGACCACTGTAGCTTTGTAATATGTTTCAAGGTCAGACTGTGAAATTCCTCCCCGTTGTTGTTCTTTTTTAGAATGCTTTTGGCTACTCAGGTACACTTTCCCTTCCAAATGAATTTGGTAATTGCCTTTTTTTTGTGTGCTCACTGTCTGCTCTCTATGTGTTCTTCTGTGTCTGCTTGTCTTCTCTTAGGCGGCACCGGGAACTGATCCTGGGACCTTCCAGAGTGGGAAAGAGACGCTCAATCTTGTGTGCCACCTTGGCTCCCTGGTCTGCTGAGTCTCTTATTGTCTCTCCTCTGTGTCTCTTTTTGTTGTGTCATTTTGCTGCGCCAGCTATCCACGCCGGCCAGCACTCCTACGCCAGCCAGCACTCCACATGGGCCAGCTCTCTGCTCGGGTTATCTCATCATGCAGGCCAGCTTGCCTTTCACCAGGAGGCCCCGGAAATTGAATCCAGGACCTCCTGTATGGTAGACGGGATCCCAATCGCTTGAGCCACATCCGTTTCCCAGTAATTGCCTTTTCTAATTCTGTAAGGTAGGCTTTTAGAATTTTGATCGGTATTACACTGAATCTATAAATCAGTTTGGGTAAGATTGACATCTTTATGATATTTATTCTTCTTATCCATGAAAACAGAATGTCTTTCCATTTGTTTAGGTCTTTTTTTTTTTTTTTTTAAGATTTATTTTAATTATTTATTTTTCCCCACCCTCTTGTTGTTTGCACTTGCTATGTCTGTTCATCTTCCTTGTTTCTTTAGGAGGCACTGGGAGCCAAAACCGGGACCTCTGATGTGGGAGGAAGGTGCCTAATCACTTGAACTACCTCCACTCCCTGCTTTGTTGTGTCTCTCATTATGTTTTTTCTCCTTGTGTCTCTTGTTGTGTCAGCTTGTTGTGCCTGCCCATCACGCCAGCTCACTTTCTTTAGGAGGCACTGGGATCCGAACCAGCAACCTTCCATGTGGTAGGCGGGAGTGCAGTTGCTTGAGCCCCCTCGCTTCCTGTTTAGGTCTTTTTAAATTTCTTTTTGCTGTGTTTTGTAGTTTTCTATATGTATGTCCTGTACTTAAATTTATTCCTAGGTATTTGAGTCTTTTTGTTGTTTTTGTAAATGGAAATTTCCCCCTGATTTCCTCCTCAAATTGTTCAGTCCTAGTATACAAAAACATTACTGATTTTTGCATGTTTATCTTGTATTCTGCCACTTTGCTGAACTCATTTATTAACTCAAGTAGCTTTGTTGTGGATACTTCTAAATACAGGATCATGTCATCCACAAACAGTGAGAGTTTTACTTCCTCTTTTCCTATTTGGATGCCTTTAAATTCTTTTTCTTGTCTAATTGCCCTAGCTAGAACTTCTAGTACAATATTAAATAACAATGGTGACAGTGGGCATCCTTGTCTTTTTCCTGATCTTAGAGGGAAAGCTTTCAACAATTTTCCCTTTTGAGTACAATGTTGGCTGTGGGTTTTCCATATATGCCTTTTATCAGATTGAGGAATATCTTTTGAAGTGCTTTTATCAAAAAAGGGTGCTGGATTTTGTCTTATGCCTTTTCTGCATTGATTGAGATGATAATGTTTTTTTTTTTTTTCCTTCAGTTTGTTTATATGGTGTATTACGTTGATTGATTTTCTTATGTTGAACCAGCCTTGCATCCCAGGAATACATCTCACTTGGGCATGATGTAGAAGTCTTTTGATATTCTGTTGGATTCAATTTGCAATATTGTGTTGAGAATTTTTGCATCTATGTTCTTTAGAGATTGGATTGTAATTTTCTTTTCTTGTAGTATCTTTATCTGGCTTTGGTATTAGGGTGATGTTGGCTTTGTAAAATGTGTTGGGTAATTTTCCCTCCTCTTCAATTTTTTGGAACAGTTTAAACAGGGTTGGTCTTGATTCTTTTCAAAATACTTGGTAGAATTCACCTGTGAAGCCACCAGTTCCTGGACTTTTCTTTGCTGGGAGATTTTTGATGACAGATTCAATCTCTTTAAATATGATTGGTTTGTTAAGTTCTTGTATTTCTTGTAGCGTCAGTGTAGGTTGTTTGTGTATTTCTAGGAATTTGTCCATTTTATCTAGGTTGTCTAGTTTTTTGGCATGCAGTTTCTCATAATATCCTCTTATGATCCTTTTTTTTTTTTTTTTTTTTTATTCATTTATCCCCCCCTTGCTGCTTGTGCTCGCTGGGTCAGCCAACCACGCCGCGCGGGCGGGCCTGCCCTCACCAGGAGGCCCCGGGAACCGAACCCGGGGCCTCCCATATGGTAAACGGGAGCCCCACTGATTGAGCCACAGCCGCTTCCCTCTTATGATCCTTTTTGTTTCTGTGAGATCAGTCATAACTTCCCCCCTTTCTATTCTGATTGTATTTATTTGCATCTACTCTCTTTTTTTCTTTTTCTTTTTTTTTTTTTAATGATTTAAGAAGCTCTATTACTTTTAACAGCAAGAAAGAACCAACATTTAGTTTTGCATCAATATATAGTTTGATACTAAGGCTTTTAAAACTTTATAGATAGACCTATTAAATTTTACCCAACTGTATTAGTCAGCCAAAGGGGTGCTAATGTGAAATACCAAAAATGGGTTGGTCTTTACAAAGGGCATTTATTTGGGGTAGAAGTCCACAGATACCAGGCCATAAAGCGTTAAGTTTCTTCTCTCACCACAGTCCATTGCCACGTGTTAGAGCAAGACGGTTGCCGGCGTTTGCCAGGGTTCAGGCTTCTGGGGTTTCTCTCTTCCTGGGGCTGCATTTCTCTCCAGGCTTAGCTTCTATTTCCTCCACAAGGTCAGCTGTAGATGATCAGACGAACAGCTTGCTTCTGTTCTCCTGGGACCTTCTTTCCAACATCAAAACTGCTTCTCAAAAGACTGCTTTTTATTTTTTAAAAACAATTTATTGAAGTATATCATTCGTACATGAACATACATAAACTCTTAAATGTTCAGTAAACATTGTGAACTTACAAAATAAACATGCATAACATCATACAGGGCTCCCACACGTAACCCCACCACGAATACCTTAAAGTTGTGAAACACTTTACTAACTATAGTCCGTATCTTACTCCCCTTTACTTCTTTTTTTTTTTTTTTTAAGGATTTATTTGTTTATTTATTTACTTTTATCCATTTTTACCCCCCCCCCGTTTTTGCTGTTTTTGTGTCTATTCGCTGGTCAATTTTCTGTGTCCATTTCCTGCCCTCCCTTCTCATCCTTCTCCTCCCGTCTTCACTGGGATTGGATCCTCGGAACCTCCAATATGTGAGAGGTGTCCTACTGCCTGTGCCACCTTAGTTCCTGCTTTTTCGGCGCGTCTTGTCTTGGCTCTCCTTTGTATCACTTTGCTGTTACGTCATTATCTTGCTGCGTGGCTAATGGGGCCTGACGGTGCACCTGCGCGCAGGGCCTGGGGGGCTCACCTACACACGGGGCCTGGGGGCTCACTCACTTGTGGGGCCTGATGGTGCACCCGCGCACAGGGCCTGGTGGCCCACACGCCTTCAATATTTTTCTTTTTTTTATTTTCACCAGGAGGTCCCCAGGATAGAACCTAGGTCCCTCCATATAGGAGACAGATGCCCAACCACTTGAGCCACATCCGTAACACTGCTCTATCTCTTAAGGTTGACCAAAGATACCTAGAGTTAGTCTTTTCTCACACAGGATGGTCATATAATAAACCAGGCTTAGTTTATCACCAGCATTCTAAAAACTAGACCTAGGGAGAAAAACTAGGTCTGGGGACACATGCATGGTTTCTAATATAGTGAATGTTTAGCCTACCCTGATTATCACAAAATCAGGACAGCGAGAATATTCACAGCTCTTTTTTTCTTTCTTAGTCTAGTTAGGGGTTTATCAGTTTTATTGATCATCTCAAAGAACCAACTTTTGGTTTTGTTTAATTTCTCTGGTTTTTAAATTAAAAAAATTTTTTTTTTAAATTCTCAGTTTCTTTTATTTCTGCTATAATTTTTATTATTTCTTTCCTTCTGATTGCTTTGGGCGTGGTTTGCTGTTCTTTTTCTAGTTTCTCTGGTTCAGTTATATCTTTGAGTTTAGCTCTTCTTTTTTAATATAGGCGTTTAGTGCTGTAAATTTCCCTCTCAAGATTGCCTTCACTATATCCCATAAGTTTTGATAAGTTGTGTTCTTGTTTTCATTTGTCTCAATATATTTACTGATTTCACTTGCAATTTCTTCTTTGACCCACGGATTATTTAGCAGTGTGTTGTTCAGCCTCCACACATTTGCAAGTTTACTTTTTTCTTGTCTATTATTGATTTCTAGTTTCATTCCATTATGATCTGAGAAGGTGCTTTGTATAATTTCAGTCTTTTTATGTTTATGGAGAGCTGCATTGTGCCCTAACATGTGGTCTATCCTGGAGAAAGATCCATGGGCACTTGAGAAGAATATATAACCTGCCGAATTTGGATGCAGTGTTCTGTATCTGTCTTTTAGGTCTAACTCATTTATCATATTGTTCAAGTTCTTGGTTACCTTGTTGATCTTCTTTCTGGTTGTTCTACCTAATGATGTGAGTGGGATGTTGAAGTCTCCAACGATTATTGTAGAGATGTTTATTTCTCCCTTCAGTTTTGCCAGAGTTTGTCTCATGTATTTTGGGAACCCTGGTTAGGTGCATAGATATTTATGACTGTTATATCTTCCTGGTGGGTCGTCCCTTTTATGAATATATAATGGCCTTCTGTATCTCTTTTAACCCTTTTGCATTTATAGTCTGTTTTGTCTGATATTAGTATAGCTACCCTCTGCTCTTTTTTGGTTGCTCTATTTGCATGGAGTATCTATTTCCACCTTTTACTTTCAGTCGGTTTGTATCCTTAGGTCTAAGTGAGTTTCTTGTAAGCAGAATATGGATGGCTTATGTTTTTTAATCTATTCTGTCAGCCTGTATCTTTTGATTGGGGAGTTTAATCCATTCACATTCAATGATATTACTGTAAATGCATTATTTACTTCCACCATTTTATTCCTTCGTTTTCTAATGTTGTATCATATTTTTGTCTGTCGTTTTACTCTTTTGGTTATCCTTTCTCTATTCTTTCTTCTATACCCTCTTCCAGGCCTGTCTCTCCTGTCTTTTTATTTCATGTTCTAAGGCTTCTTTAATATTTCCTGCAAAGTTGGATTCTTTTTTGCAAACTCTCTTAGTTTCTGTTTGTTTGTGAATAAATTATACTTACCTTCATATATGAAGGACAGTTTTGCTGGATAAAGAATTCTTGGCTGTCAGTTTTTCTCTTTCATTATCCTAATTGTATCATACCACTGTCTTCTTGCCTCCATGGTTTCTGAAGTGAAATCTGTGCTAAGTCTTACTGGACATCCCTTGTATGTGATGGTTTGCTTCTCCCTTGCTGCTCCGAGAATTTTCTCTTTATCTTTGACATTAGACATTCTGAGTAGTATGTGTCTTGGAGTAGGTCTATTTGGATTTATTTTAATTAGGGTACGGTGCGCTTCTTGAACATATAAGTTCATTTCTTTTGTGAGAGTTGGGAAATTTTCAGCTATTATTTCCTCAGATACTCTTTTTGCCCCTTTTTCCTTTTCTTCTCCTTCTGGAACTCCCATGACACTTATATTGTTACATTTTGTATTATCGTTCAACTTTCTGAGCCTCTGCTCAATTTTTCCTTTCTTTTCTCTCTCTGTTCTTTTCTCTCTTCAATTTTAGCTGCTCTGTCTTCTGTATCACTTATTCTTTTTTCTATCATTTCGAGTCTGCTGTTGTATGCCTCTAATGTGTTTTTTTTTTTAACCGGGAGGTACCGGGGATCGAACCCCGGTCTCTCCATATGGTAGATGGACGCCGAACCTCTTGAGCCACATCCATTTCCCTCTAATGTGTTTTTGATCTCACCTATTTTGTCTTTCATTCCCATGAACTCTGTTACTTTTCTGTTGAGGATTTCAGATTCTTCTTTGCACTCACTAATGTCTTCTTGATGTCATTTTTATCTTTAGTCATATTGTCTTTCAACTCATTAATTTGATTTTGAAAGTCTGCACATCTCACTAATTAGTTCTCTCTAATCCTATGTCTCTTCTGGGATGTTGATATACCCCTTTTCTTGGGCCATGTTTCCATTTTCTTAGTATGGCTCATAATTTTTTGCTGATGTCTAGGCATCTGATTAGGATGTAGTTTACTCAGATACTCAATTTCTTTCTCTTTTTTAGGGATTCAGTGGTGGGAAGCTGTGTGTTACCACTGCTTTTTTATTCTTGGCTCAACCTGGATTGTTTGGATTGTCCCCGCTAGTTGCTCAAAACAGGGCTTTGGACCCAGTAATTGTTTGCAGACTGGCTTCCTAGGGCCTTGGGGAGGGAAAGAATAAAGGTCAGAAAAAGCCTTTCATTTATTTTTAATTTTCTCACATGCACTTCTTTTGTTGCCAGTAGATGACACTCTTTGGCAGAGCTCAGTTCAGTGACTGGTCAGAGTGTAGTTGTTGCAACACAGACTGCATCAACGTGATAGCTTCTTAAAAGAGCCTTGTAATTCAAACTGTTTCAGTGACAGTTCTCCAGCATTCTCTGGCATCCCTCTCCCTTTTCCCGCATAGGAAATATTTCCACTCCCCTCTGAGTCCTCAACAATCTGTCCCTCTTAATAGAGGAGGAGATTGGAAGGCTTGAATGTCTTATGCCCCTTGCTGGCTCCCAAGGCACACAGTGGTGGGGCCCCATTGACCTGGAAGGGCTTCTGGGAAACAGAACAAATTTGTGAGTCAAAAGCTGAGTCAGCCTTAGGCTATGTTCCTCTCTCTCCTCTTTCTTCGGGCAGTGGGTCCCTGAGGCCCCCCTTTGTCTGTAGCTGGCTCAGACAAAACTAAAAAAATTCTAAAATGTCTTTAGTGTGGGGGAGGGTGCTGGCAGCAGCAGGGGCTGGTTTCAGCTCACAGTTCTGTCATTGCGATTCCCCTCCTTCGTCCCTTTCTCCTCTATGTGGTGTCCAGCCTTCACCTGGTGTCCTGAATCGTAGAAGATCTTTTTCCAGGCTGTTTCAGCCTATCCTCTAGCTATTTTTCTGGAGAAGAGAGTCCTGTGCCTTTCTAGTCCACCCTACCTCTCTTGACTTACATATCTTTCTAAGTTTTTAATTTTGTACATATATAATCCCCTGTGACATTATTGTTATTTTATACAGGTGGTATTCTATACATTCAGTGTTCATTTTGGTTTACCCACATATTTATCCATTTTATTGTCCTTTCATAATTTCTTGAATCTCTGTGCTTTCATCTGGGATCAATTTCCTTCTGCTTGAAGAATATTTTTTGTGTTTTTTTAAAGTGTGGATCTGCTGATGAACTATCTGTTTTTGTTTGTGAAAGTGCCTTTATTTCATCTTCATTCTTGAAGAATATATTCATTGGCAATAGTAAGCTAGATTGGCACTTGTTTTCTTTCAACATTTAATTCCATACTTTTGTTCTCCTTTTTTTTTTTATTTTTTTTTTATTTTTATTTTTAAAGATTTTATTTATTTATTCATTTATCCCCTCCTTGCTGCTTGTGCTCGCTGAGTCAGCTAACCACGCCATGCGGGCGGGCTTGCCTTCACCAGGAGGCCCCGGGAACCGAACCCGGGGCCTCCCATATGGTAAACGGGAGCCCTACTGATTGAGTCACAGCCGCTTCCCTTTGGTCTCCTTTTTAAATTTTTGTTATTGTTGTTGAGAAATTGGTATCCTATTAATAGTTGCTTTAATAGTTGAAGGTCATTGTCTTTTTTTCTTGTGCAAAATTTAAGATTTTTTCTTTTTCTTTCTAGTTTTGAGCAACTTTACTATAATGTGTCAAGATGTGGTTTTCTTTATATTTATCGTGCTTGGCATTCACAAGATTTCTCATCTCTGGCTTGATATCAGTTTTGGAGATTTCTTACTCATTATCTCTTCACATATGCTTCTGCTATGTCTTTCCTCTCATTCTGAAATCCCAGTTTCACATATGTTAGACCTTTTCACTGACTCTCCTATGACTGTTCCTTTCTTGCTTGCTTATTTATTTATTTTTTACAGTATAATTCCATTTTTATATAAGTCAAAAGTGTTAAAACTAAAACTAAGCATATTGATGCATACGTAACTGATAAAAACTGTTTTAAAAAGGGGGTGGGGAGGTGGGGTATTACCATATGGTCAGGGTGTTAGTTACCTCTTAGGGAGAAAGGGATATCAAGCAGGAACACACAGGGTCATTCTGGAGTACTAGCATTATTTTTTCTGCATCCAGTTTGTGGTTACATAGCTCTTTGCTTTATCTATCAAACTATACATCTGTTTAATATACATTTCTGTAGGCATTATTTTACAATAAAATGTAAAACTAAAAGAAGGAGGGAGGACTTGTACTACCAAATCTTAAACCAATGAAAGCCGTGATTATTAAAAGTGTGAAGGAAATTAGAAGGTCCAGAAATAGGCCAAAGACGCTTAAGAATTTAATATTTGATAAAAATAGCATTATAAATCAGTGAGGAAACAGTGATTTGTTTAATCTGATAATGAACCAACTGGTCAACTATCTGCAAAAACTAAAATTAAATTTCTACGTCATACCATATCCCAAAATAAATTCAAGATGAATTAAAAGTTACTTTTGAGTTCAAGATAAGTGAAATAATAAAAGTATTAGAATAAAGATATTGATCCATTCACAGGGAAGGGAAGGCATGCTCATACATACATGACAAGAAAATATAATCTACACTGAAACACCACAAACTGTATTAAAAGGTAAATAACACACTTAAAAGTAATTACAATATATGACAAAGGATGAACATTCTTAATTCATAAGGGACTTGCAAAACAATAAAGAATGCAAACTCTCCAAGGGAATAACAGGGAAGAAATAAACAGCAATTCTCAAAAGAATGAATATAAATGGCCAAAAAGCATGAAAAAACACTTAACAAGTAATCAAAGAAATATGAAATGTAAATGTAATCCTTTTCTGTGATTATTAAACTTGCAATATTTTTTAATAGTAATTTCAATTCTAGGAGTTGGATATTCTAGTGGGAATGTAAATGGACACAATCTTAGTGGTGAATAATGTACATCAAAATTCTCAAAAACTTATATATCCTTTCCCCGAACAATTCCACTTCTGAAAATGTATCTTCTGGAAATAGTCATTGTTGTACAGATGTGACTATCTCTTAAGATGATGATCACATCATTCTTTACAAGTTATACTACTATATAAACAATCAAATTATTAAACAATAGGAAATTGATTTTTTAAGGTCTGGTACTTCCATTAAATGGAATATTTTACAGCCATTAAAATACAAAATATTTAATAATATGGGAAAATATTTACAGTAGAGAGCAGACATATACTATGAATGTATAGTATGATTCCAATTTTGAAAATATAATTGTATAGTTATACATAGAAAAGTAGAAGTACATAAACCAAATGTGAAGAGGCTCTCTCTGAGCCACAGTATTACAGGTGACTGTGTATATGCTGTGAGTCCTTCTATATTATCCAGCTTTCCATAAATAACAAGAAGCTTCTTATTCTATAAAGAATATGTTAGAACACCAGATACTTTTACATTGTAAAATCATTTACTATTAGTTTCAAAACTAAATATAATTGAGATTTTTAGCTCAGTATACTTTTATATTTCCTTTTTTGGGGGAGGGGGAATGGAATTGAGGGAAATGAAAAGCAGTAGCTATGACTAGAAGTGGATGATATGGAACTGAGCCCTTCCTGTCATATGTACATTTGACCTAAATGTACTTTCAGTCAAAAAGTAAGAAGTTAAATTTAAGTAGCTTGCTTATCTTTTATTTGTTTGTTTTTTTGCATTTTAAAAAATTTATTGAAGTATATCACACGTATATAAACATACATAAATAGTAAGTTTATAGTAATAGTTGTGAACTTACAAAGCAAACATACATAACATCATACAGGGACATCATACCTCACCCTACCAATAATACCTTGCATTGTGTGAAACATTTTTAATTAATGATTACAGAGCATCCTCAAAATATTACTACCAGCCAAAATATCTTACATTTGGTGTATTTTTCCCCAACCCACCCTATTATTATTATTTTTAATTTAATTTAATTTTTATATCATTTATATATGAACATACGTAATAAGTATATAGTAAAAGTTGTGAACTTAAAGAGCAAACATGCATAACATCATACAGGGGTTCCATACATCAACCCACCACCAACACCTTGCATTGTTATGAGACCTTTGTTACAAATGATGAAAGAATATCGTCAAAATCTTACTACTAACTATAGTCCTTATTTTATATTTGGTGTATTTTCCAACTCACCCTATTATTTTTCAAATATATTTTTAAGACAGAACTTGTAAACCTGCAAAACAATCATGCACATGTGCAGAATTCCTATACAACACCCCTCCATGAACAAACCACACTGTGGCACTCCGCCATTATCAACACAGTACATTTTTGGCTTAGATGCATGAATATTAAATTATTACTGTTAACCACAGTCCACAGTTCACTCCAGTTGCATTTTTCCCATGCTTCTCCACATTCCTACCACCCTGCAATAGTGATGTACATCTGCTCTAGCTCACAAAGGACACTCTTGCATTTGTACATGAACCACAATTCTCATCCAGCTCTGGGTTTACTGTTATTCAGTCCCTAGATTATTCTTTAGCTTTCTTTCAATTGGCATTTACATCCCTAGACTACCTTTCTCAGCCACATTCCAATATATAAACCAGCTGTTACTCACTATAATGTGTTACCATCAACTCTATAGATTTCTACACTTTTCCAATAAAGTTAATTAAAACTTCTACATACATTAAACATCATTAGTCCATCTCAGTCCTCCTCTTATCTCCTTTAAGAATCCACCACCAAAGAAAAAAAAAAAAAAAAAAAGAGAATCCACCACCTACCACCAGGTCTTGAAGATATTTTCCTATATTTCCTTCTAGAAGCTTTATGGTTCTTGCTTTTATATTTAGGTTTTTGATCCATTTTGAGTTAATTTTTGTATAAGGTGTGAGATAGGGGTCCTCTTTCCTTTTGGCTATGGATATCCAGTTTTCTCAGCACCATTTGTTAAATGGACTGTTCTGTCTGAGCTGGGTGGGTTTGACAGGCTTGTAAAATATCACTTGACTGTAGATATGAGGGTCTGTTTCTTAACTATCAGTTTGGTTCCATTGGTCTTTGTGTCTTCCTTTATGCCAGTACCATGCTGTTTTTACCACTGTAGTTAGGTAATATGATTTGAAGTCTGGAAGTGAGAATCCTCCAACTTTGTTTTTCCTTTTTAAGATGTTTCTGGCTGTTTGGGACCCCTTACTCTTCCAAATAAATTTGATAATTATGTTTTCCATTTATTTTAAAAATGCTGGTGGAATTTTTATCTGGATTGCATTGAATCTCTATATCAATTTGGGTAGAATTGACATCTTAATGATAGTCTTCCAACCTGTGAGCATGGAATGTTCTTCCAATTATTTAGGTCTGTTTTCATTTCTTTTAACAATGAGTAGTAGTTTTCTGAATACAAGTGCCCTACATCATTGGTTAAGTTTATTCCCAAATATTTAGTTCCTCTAGTCGCCATTGTAAATGGAATTTTTTTCTTGACTTCCTCCTCAGATTGCGCATTACTAGTTTCTTTTAAAGTCTATTTCATCTAATATAAGCATAAGTACTCCGGGTTTTTGTTGTTGTTGTTGTTGTCATTGTTGGTTTGGTTACTGAATGCGTGGAATATCTTTTTCCAGTCTTTCATCTTCAGTTTATTGGCATCCTTGGGTCTAAGGTGAGTCTCTTGCAGACAGCATATAGGTGGCTCATATTTTCTTATCCATTGTGCTAGTCTGTGTCTTTTGATTGGGGAGTTTAATCCATTAACATTCAATGTTATTACTGTAAAGGCAGTTCTTATTTCACCCATTTTGACTTTTGGGTTTTACCTGTCATATTTTATTTTCACCACATTTTTAACCCTTTTAGTTACTTTTACTCATATAATCTTCATTTCTAGACTCTCTTCCAAGCCTCTCTCATCTGTCTTTTCTTTTCAGACTGTAGCACACTCTAGTATTTCCTGCAAAGCTGATCTCTTGGTTAAAAAGTCTCTCAGTTTCTGTTTATCTGTGAATATTCTAAATTCACCCTCATTTTTGAAAGACAGTCTTGCTGGATATAAGATTCTGGCTGGAAGTTTTTCTCTTGCAGTATCTTAAATATATCATACCACTGTCTTCTTGCCTCCATGATTTCTGATGAGAAATCGTACTTAACCTTATTGGGTATCCCTTATATGTTATGCTCTGCTTTTCTCTTGCTGCTTTCAGAATTCTCTCTTTGTCTTTGGCAGCTGACACTTTGATTAGTATGTGTCTTGGAGTTGGTCTATTCAGATTTATTCTGATGTGAGTATGTAGTGCTTCTTGGACATGGATATCTATATCCTTCAATAGGGTTTGAAATTTTTTACCATTATTTCTTCAAATATTCCTTCTACCACATTTCCCTTCTCTTCTTTTTCTGGGACACCCATGACACGTATGTTTGCACATCTCTTGCTGTTGTTTAGTTCCCTGAGATCTTGTTCAATTCTTTCCATTCTTTCCTTCATCTGTTCTTTTATATGTTCACTTTTGGAAGCCATTTCTTCAAGCTTACCAATCCTTTCATCTGTCTCCTCAAATCTGCTATTATATGATTCCAGGGTATTTTTAATTTCATTTATTGTACTTTTCATTCTTGTAAGATCTGCTATTTTTTTATGTATGCTTTAAAATTCTTCTTTGTGCTCATCCATTGTCTTCTTTTTTTTATTTTTTTATTTTATACATTCAATAATTGAAAATATAAACAATTAAAACCTAAAAAGTAAACACAGATGAATAAATGTATACATTTCTCAATTAAATGTAATGGAGACATAAAAAATTTTTTTTGAATCAAACAATATGTTACACAATATATTTGGTTCATAGTAATGCATTCATCCAGTATTTGTCCTTTTGTGTCTGGCTTGCTTCGCTCAACATAATGTCCTCCAGGTTCATCCATGTTGTTATATGCTTTACGACTTCATTTCTTCTTACAGCTGCATAATATTCCATCGTGTGAATAGACCACAGTTTGTTTATCCATTCTTCTGTTGATGGACACCTGGGTTGTTTCCAGCTTTTGGCAACAGTGAATAATGTTGCTGTGAACATCGGTGTGCAGATGTCTGTTTATGTCACTGCTTTCAGTTTTTCTGGGTATATACCCAGTAGTGATATTGCAGGGTCACGTGGCAAGTCTATATTCAACTTCTTTAGGAACTGCCAAACAGTCCTCCACAGTGACTGTATCTTTCTGCATTCCCACCAACAGTGAAGAAGTGTTCCTATCTCTCCACTTCCTCTCCAACATGTGTAGTTCTCTGTCTTTTTAACATGGCCATTCTGATAGGTGTGAAATGATATCTCATTGTAGTTTTGATTTGCATTTCCCTAATCATGAGTGATGATGAGCATTTCTTCATGTGTTTTTTTGCCATTTGTATCTCTTCTTTGGAGAAATGTCTATTCAAGTCTTTGGCCCATTTTTTAATTGGGTCATTTGTCTTTTTATTGTTGAGTTGTAACATCTCTTTATATATCCTGGATATTAAACCCTTATTAGATGTGTGATTTCCAAATATTTTTTCTCATTGAGTTGGCTGCCTTTTCACCCTTTTGACAAAGTTCTATGAGGTGCAAAGTGTTTAATTTTGAGAAGGTCCCATTTATCTATTTTTTCTTTTGTTGCATGTGCTTTGGGTGTAAGGTTCAAGAAACCACCACCTACTACAAGGTCTTGAAGATGTTTCCCTACATTTTCTTCTAGTAGTTTCATGGTCCTGGCTTTTATATTTAGATATTTGATCCATTTTGAGTTGATTCTTGTATAGGGGGTGAGATAGGGGTCCTTTTTCATTCTTTTGGTTACAGATATCCAGTTCTCCCAACACCATTTGTTGAAGAGATTGTTTTTTCCCGTTAGCGTGGGCTTGGTAGGTTTGTCAAAAACCAGTTGACTGTATAGGTGACGGTTTATTTCTGGGTTCTCAATTCTATTCCACTGATCGATGTGTCTATCTTTATGCCAGTACCATGCTGTTTTGACCACTGTAGCTTTGTAATATGTTTCAAGGTCAGGCAGTGAAATTCCTCCCATGTCGCTCTTCTTTTTTAGAATGATTTTGACTATTCGGGTGCAGTTACCAGAATTTGAATTTGCTAATTGCCTTTTCTAATTCTGTAAAGTAAGCTGTTGAGATTTCGATTGGTATTGCATTGAATCTATAAATCAGTTTAGGTAAGATTGATGTCTTCACGATATTTATTCTTCCAATCCATGAACACGGAATGTCTTTCCATTTGTTTAGGTCTTTTAAAACTTCTTTTAGCATTGTTTTGTAGTTTTCTGCACATAGGTCTTGTACTTCTTTGGTTAAATTAACTCCTAGGTATTTGAGTCTTTTTGTTGCTATTGAAAATGGATTTCCCCCCTGATTTCCTCCTTAAGTTGTTCAGTACTAGTGTACAAAAACATTACTGATTTTTGCGTGTTGATCTTGTATCCTGATACTTTGCTGAACTCATTTATTAGTTCAAGTAGCTTTGTCATGGATACTTCAGGATTTTCTAAGTACAGGATCATGTCATCCACAAACTGAGAATTTACTTCCTCTTTTCCTATTTGGATGCCTTTAATTTTTTTTTCTCGTCTAATTGCACTAGCTAGAACTTCTAGTACAATGTTGACTAACAATGGTGATAGTGGGCATCCTTGTCTTGTTCCCGATCTTAGAGGGAAAGCTTTCAACCTTTCCCCATTGAGTATGATGTTTGCTATGGGTTTTTCATATATGCCTTTTATCATATTGAGGAATTTTCCTTTTATATCTATCTTTTGAAGTGTTTTTATCAAAAAACGATGCTGGATTTTGTTGAATGCTTTTTCTGCATCTATTGAGATGATCATGTGTTTTTTTTCCTTCAATTCGTCAATGCGGTGTATTACATTGATTGATTTTCTTATGTTGAATTAGTCTTGCATACCAGGAATAAATCCCACTTGGTCGTGATGATAAGTCTTTTGATATGTTGTTGGATTCGATTTGCAAGTATTTTGTTGAGAATTTTTGCATCTATGTTCATTAGAGAGATTGGTCTGTAATTTTCTTTTCTTGTAGAATCTTTATCTGGCTTTAGTATTAGGGTGATGTTGGCTTCATAAATGTGTTGGGTAATTTTCCCTCCTCTTCAATTTTTTGGAAGAGTTTAAAGCAGTTCTTTTCGAAATGCTTGGTAGAATTCACCTGTGAAGCCATCTGGTCCTGGAGTTTTCTTTGCTGGGAGATTTTTGATGACAGATTTACTCTCCTTAAATGTGATTGGTTTGTTAAGTTCTTGTATTTCTTGTAGCGTCAGTGTATGTTGGTTGTACATTTCTAGAAATTTGTCCATTTCATCTAGGTTGTCTAGTTTGTTGGCATATATTTTCTCATAATATCCTCTTCTGATTCTTTTTATTTCTGTGAGGTCATTTGTAACTTCCCCCCTTTCATTTCTGATTATATTTATTTGCATCTTCTCTCTTTTTTTCTTTGTTGGTCTAGCGAGGGGTTTGTCAATTTTATTGATCTTCTCAAAGAATCAACTTTTGGTATTGTTGATTTTCTCTATTGCTTTTCTGTTCTCATTTTCATTTATTTCTGCTCTAATCTTTATTATTTCTTTCCTTCTGCTTGCATTGGGATTGGTTTGCTGTTCTTTTGCTAGTTTCTCTAGTTCAGTTAAATCTTTGAGTTTAGCTCTTTATTGTTTTTTAATATAGGCATTTAGGGCTATAAATTTCCCTCTCAAGATTGCCTTCTCTGTATCCCATAAGTTTTGATATGTTGTGTTCTCATTTTCATTTGTCTCCATATATTTACTGATTTCACTTGCGATTTCTTCTTTGACCCAGCGATTATTTAGGAGTGTGTTGTTCAGTCTCTACACATATGCAAATTTCCTTTTTTCCTGTCTGTTATTGATTTCTAGTTTCATTCCATTATGGTTTGAGAAGGTGCTTTGTATAATTTCAATCTTTTTATATTTATTGAGAGCTGTATTGTGACCTAACATGTGGTCTATCCTGGAGAAAGATCCATGGGCACTTGAGAAGAATGTATAACCCACTGAGTTTGGATGCAGTGTTCTGTATATGTCTGTTAGGTCTAACTTGTTTATCATATTGTTCAAGTTCTCTGTTTCCTTGTTGATCTTCTGTCTAGTTCTATCTAATGATGTGAGTGGGGTATTGAAGTCTCCAATGATTATTGTAGAAATATCTATTTCTCCCTTCAGTTTTTCCAGAGTTTGCCTCATTTATTTTGGGGCACCCTGGTTAGGTGCGTATTTATGACTATTATATCTTCTTGGTGGGTCGTCCCTTTTATTAATATATAATGGCCTTCTGTATCTCTTATAACTTTTTTGCATTTAAAGTTTGTTTTGGTCTGATATTAGTATAGTTACCTCTGCTCTTTTCTGGTTCTATTCGCGTGGAGTATCTTTTTCCAGTCTTTCACTTTCAGCCGGTCTGTATCCCTCGGTCTAAGGTGAGTTTCTTGTAAGCACCATATGGATGGCTCATTTTTTAAAATCCATTCTATCAGCCTGTATCTTTTGATTGGGGAATTTAATCCATTCACATTCAATGATATTACTGTAAATGCACTATTTACTTCCTCCATTTTATTCTTTGGTTTTCATGTCATCTTGCTTTTGTCTCTCTTTTTACTCTTTTGGTTATCCTTTCTGTTATTCTTTCTTCTATACTCCCCTCCAAGCCTCTCTCTCCTGTGTTTTTCTTTCAGGTTCCAGAGACTTCCTTTAATATTTCCTGCAAAGGTGGGTTCTTTTTTGCAAACTCTCTTAGTTTCTGTCTATTTGTGAATATTTTATACTCACCTTCATATTTGAAGGACAGTTTTGCTGGATAAAGAATTGTTGGCTGGCAGTTTTTTTCTTTCAGTTTTCTAAGTGTATTATACCGCTGTCTTCTCGCCTCTGTGGTTTCTGAAGAAATATCTGCACTAAGTCTTACTGAACGTCCCTTATACGTGATCGTTTGCTTTTCTCTTGCTGCTCTGAGAATTTTCTCTTTATCTTTGACATTTGACATTCTGAGTAGTATGTGTCTTGGTGTAAGTCTATTTGGATTTATTCTGATTGGGGTATGGTGTGCTTCTTAGACATGTAAGTTCATTTCTTTTGTGAGAGTTGGGAAATTTTCAGCTATTATTTCCTCAAATACTCTTTCTGCCCCTTTTCCCTTCTCTTCCCCTTCTGGAACTCCCATGACACGTATGTTGTTGCGTTTTGTGTTGTCATTAAACTCTCTGAACCCTTGCTCAGTTTTTTCCATTCTTTCTCTCTATGTTCTTTTCTCTCTTCAATTTTAGCTCCTCTGTCTTCGGTATCCCTTATTCTTTCTTCTATCATTTTGAGTCTGCTGTTGTATGCCTCAAATGTGTTTTTGACCTCACCTATTGTATCTCTCATTCCCATGAACTCCGTTACTTTTCTGTTCAGGATTTCAAATTCTTCTTTGTGTTTGCTCAATGTCTTCTTGATGTCATTTATCTCTTTAACTAGTTTCTTTTAACTCATTAATTTGATTTTGGAAATTTGTGCTTATCTTGCTGATTAGTTCTCTCAAATTCTGTATCTCTTCTGGGACTTTGATGTATTCCTTTTCTTGGACCATGTCTTCTATTTTCTTAACATGGTTCATAATTTTTTACTGGTGTTCAGGCACCTGGTTTGGATGTAGTTTACTGAGATGCTCAATCTCTTTCTCTTTTATAGGGATTTTAGTGGCAGGAGGCTGTGGGTTACCACAGCTCTTTGATTTTTGGCTCGACCTGGATTGTTAGGATTGTCCTGCTGGTTGCTCAAAACTGGGCACTGGACCTAGTAATTCGTTGTAGAGTTGCTTCCTACAGCTTTGGGCAGGAAGGCTATAGAGGCCAGGAAAAGCCTCTCCTACTTATTTTTAATTTTCTTAGGTGCACTTCCTTGTTCTTCCAGGAGATGGCGCTCTTTGGCAGCTCTCAATTCAATACCTGGTCAGAGTGTATGTTGTGACACAGACCAGATCAATGTGTTAGAGCTTCCTGTCTGAAGGCTAAGAGCCTTGTAATTCAAACTTTCTGAGAGAGTTTTCCAGTCTTCTCTGGCAGCCCCCTCCCTTTTCCCAGCTAGGAAATATTTCCACTCCCCTCTGAGTCCTCAACAATCAGTCCCTGTTAGTAGAGGAGAAGATCGGGAGGTTTGTATATCTTTAGCCCCTTGTAGGCTCCAAGGGAAACAATGGCACAGCCCCATCCGGCCTGGAAGGTCTCTTGGGACAGGACAGACCAAACCTGGGAGTCAGCCCAGGGCTCTCTCTTCCCTCTCCTGTGGAGTCCTCAGCAATTAGTCCAGGCTAGAAGAGAGGGAGATTATGAGGGTGGGGTTTCTGTAGTCGCAGGCCCAGAGGCCCTAGAATTCTAAAGAGTCTTTAGTGTGGGAGAAGGTGCTGGCAACAGCAGCTGCTGCTGGTTCCAACTCACGGTTCTGTCGTCACGATTTCCCTCTTTTGTCCCTCTCTCTTCTGGGTGGTGTGCAGCCTTCACCTGCTGTCCTAAAGGCTAGAAGATCTTTTTCGGGGCTGTTTCAGCCTGTCCTCTAGCTGTTTTTCTGGAGAAGAGATTCCCGTGTTTTGCTAGTCTTCCATCTTCCTGGAAGTCCCAATGTCTTCTTAATATCCTTAATCTCTTTAGCCATCTCATTGAATTTACTAAAGAGATTTGTTTGACGATCAATGATTACTTGTCTCAACTCTTTTATGTCATCTGGAGGCTTATCTTCCTGTTTCTTGGTGTGGATTGTAATTTTTTGTTGGCATCTTGACATCTGGCTTACTAGATGTATTTATTCTGGATGCAGTTTCTCTCTTTAGTTTAGGGCTTTCTTGCCCTTTCTCCCTTACTGGTTGTGTAGTAGGAGCTGAGGATGTAGTTGGTGTTGTAAGCTGTGGAGGCTCAAGTTGCCTGCATTGCCCAAGGGACAGATGAAGCTTCTCCCAACTTTCTCCTTTGCCAGGGGTAGGGACAGAATCACAGCCGTTTGTAATAATCCAAGTCATGCAGGCCTAGACTCTAGTTGCCCAGAGAGACTGATGAAGCTTCACTCCCCTTCCTCCCCTGCCTGGGGCAGGGATGGAGCTGCTGGTGTGAGCAGCAGTCTATGCCATGTGGGTCCAAAATGACCGCAGTTAACCCAGTAGACTTCTGACTATTCAGTCTGTGCCAGCTGAATGTACCTGCAGTTACCCAGAGGGGCTGATGCTAGGGCTGTAGTCCAATCTGGGTGAAAGAAGCCAGTCCTTACCATCACTGTGATTTTTTGTCAGCCCTGCTACCCCTCGTCATGGGGGTGGAGTCAAAATGGTGTCTACCAGCCCCTCTCTGACCCAGACAGGCCCAAACCCCCACTGTTCCTAGGGTTATACTCCAGCCAGCCAAACCCAGCATCAGTAGCTGAAGTTGGCGGCCAACCGTCTCTCCCTCCCCCATTTTTGGGAAACAGAGCCTCCAACTCCAGCCACAAAACAGCTCCTGAGGCAGCTTGTGCCTCCAGAGTAGAATGATTACCAGCCTCTTTGGTGTGGCCTGTATTTTCCCGGAGAGGTGGGTGCAGATACCCCCAGTTTCCTCCCTGCCTAAGGTGGGTCTGGGGCATAGGCTATAGCTGCTGTCTGATCTGGATGGGAAAAAGCTGGTCCCTACCGTCACTGTGATTTTCAGTCTGCCCCGCTTCCCCTCACGCCAGGGGCGGAGTTAAAATGGCGGCTACCGGCTTCTTTCTGACTTGGACAGTTTCAAACTTTAGCTCTTCTTAGGATTATGCTTTAGCCAGTCAAGTTTACAAACCAGTAGCTGGAGTTGGTGCTCAACCACACCCTCCTGCCCCAGTTTTGGGAAGTGGAGCCTCCAATTCCAGCAGTGGAATAGCTCCCGAGGCGACTTGTGCCACCAGTGTAGGATATGCACTGGCCTCCAGGGTATGGAGTGCTCTACTCATGAATCTTCTCTGCAGATGGGCAGTCTCCTCCTTCCATTCTTTCAAAGAGGTTGCAGGATACACTTCTGGTCTCCTGGAGCTCCCAAACAGGTGCTTTAGGTAGCTCTGGGTGATTAGTAATTGCCCTGTAGCATGAGTTGACTCTAGGAGTTCCTTACTCTGCTGCCATCTTGCTGGTTGTCCCTCCAGCTTATCTTTTGATTCTGTTGTTCTGTTGTGTCTTTCTGGATATTTTCTTCTGCTCTGTCATCCAGTCCACTGAATCTCTTTTCAGCTATGTCTTCTATTCTGTTAAGCCTGGCTCATGAGGTTTTTTTTTTGTTTTGTTTTGTTTTTTAAGGTACCAGAGGCTGGGGGTTGAACCTGGGAAGCTGGTGCTCAACCACGGAGCCACATCAGCTTCCCTAAGTTGTTTTTTTTTCATTTGTTTTGCTTAATGTTTTTGTTTGTTTGTTTTTTCCAGAAGGCACTGGAAACCAAACCCGGGACCTCCTGTGTGGGAGGCAGGAGCTCAACTGCGTGAGCCATATTCATTCCCTATTTGTTTACTTTTAAGATATGTTTTTCACTTGTCTCATCTTAATTTTTATTATAGCTACATTTTTTTTTTTTTTTTTTAAGATTTTTATTTATTTATTCATTTATCCCCCCCTTGCTGCTTGTGCTCGCTGGGTCAGCTAACCACGCCATGCAGGCAGGCTTGCCTTCACCAGGAGGCCCCGGGAACCGAACCCGGGGCTTCCCATATGGTAAACGGGAGCCCTACTGATTGAGCCACAGCCGCTTCCCGCTACATTATTTTTATTTCCTACATTAAACAAATGATAGAAGTGTATATTTTGTTACTTTTATCTGTGAGGTTAGAAATACTTGCTGTAACTATAACAACCCTAATGGAACTCTATTAACCTGTTCTTTATTTTACACATTAATTACAAGGAGAAATTTTATTTGTAGTACACTTTATATATTTTTTAGCAGTTAATAGTAGAATTTGCATCTAATTGTGTCCCTTGGAAATTTGGCAATTTTAAAGTTTTGTATTGGAGGAGTGGCAGATGAAAGAGAAGAGTAAAAAATAAATCATTACTAATTAGACTTCTTGAGTTTATTTAAGAATCATCTTTGATATTTCATCAACCTAGGTCTTTTAAAATTCATTTAGTTATTCTAGCTATTTTATATCATATTATACAAAATTAGTGGTGGTGAATGAATAGCTCCTTACATTTGCTATTCTACAGAAATTTACTTGTAATCTCCTACATACCCAAGTTTTATCATTAGACCTTGCTTTTAGACATGTCTTTACTAGGTTATTCTTGGAAATCTATGGTTCTTTTTTTCTTCTTCTTTTTCTCTCTCTCTCTTTCATTCTACCTCTCTTTCTCATTCTTTCAAGTGTATCATCAAAGTGTCCTAATAAAGATTGACAGAATTTAAATTAGTTGGGGTCAAAGGTACTGTCCCTTTCTCCTTTCCCCAGTGTCTTATTGCATTATGTGTATAGTTTGATCTGCCTTGATGATTTGCCTTTATGTCTTGTATATCTATTAACAGGCATTCATAGATAGAAAATGGCTCACTGCAGATGCTATTCCATTCTCAGATTAATGACAAATTTTAATAAATATCATCTTCCTTAAGCATTTAGAGAAAAACTAGAGCTAAAAGCTTGGAATGGGCAAGACTTGAGGAAATCTTTTTATTTAATATACTTCAAGAAGCAGCTTACCTTATTTTTTTTTTAACTGTTTTTAAAGAAATTACCTTATTTTAAAAAATTACTAAAAAGAAAGTTAGGAGACCTGTATTAGGAAACAATAATTAACATTTTTTAAAGAATATTTCATTTAAACTTCCATATTTACAAGAAACATCATTCTCTGTTTTACAAATAAGGAAACAAGCACCAAAAGGGCACTTCATTTGCCCAAGGTCAGTCTGCTGTTAAGTAGGAAAGAGAACTTGAACCCAGTTCTACTGTCTCAGCATTTTCCCAGATACTTCATGACTTCCTTTTTTTTTTTTTTTTTTTTAAAGATTTTATTTATTTATTCATTTATCCCCCCCTTGCTGCCCATGCTCGCTGGGTCAGCCAACCACGCCGTGCGGGCGGGCCTGCCCCCACCAGGAGGCCCCGGGAACCGAACCCGGGGCCTCCCATTTGGCAAACGGGAGCCCCACTGATTGAGCCACAGCCGCCTCCCAATGACTTCCTTTTCATCCTGGGTCTGACACTACTTAAGCAAGTCCTTGGAAAGAAAAAGTGGCAGGTACACTAAACCTAAACATTAACGGTTCAGAGAAGTTTATCATTTATTATATTAGAAAGATTTTGTTTGCCCTTTTCGAATGTATTGCCTTGATAAATTTAAGAAAATTCATGTATATCAGCAGCTTGATATATGTGATCATTTAATTCATGTCTCAACTTGGCAAGGTTATGGTCTCCAGTTGTTCAGTCAAGCAAGCACTGGCCTGACTGGTACTGTGGGGATATTTTATGCATTTACATTATTACCCTGTTGATTGCATGTATGGCTGATTACATCTACGATCAGCAATGAGAGAAGTATCATCCAATCAGTAGAAGGCCTTAAAGCAGGGGTTCTTAACCTTTTTTGTTCCACATACGCCTTTGCCAGTCAGATGAAAACCACAGAACCCTTCTCAGAATATAGCAGCAGATAGTTTTATGACACTCAACTAGTGTCAGGTCTAACAACTACCATAATTTCTAAGTATGGATAAGTGTTAGCGATTTTTCGAGATATGCAACAATTGTAATATGATATGAAATAAGTACTACTGTGATTTATTGCATTCATTCATAAGTGAAGGAAATGCTAGATTTCAGTTAGAGGTCAGAGAAAATAAAGATAATAAGTTGATTTTTTTCAATTCAAGCTCATGGACCCCCTGAAATCTTTCCACAGACCTCTTGGGGGTCCATGGACCCCTGGTTAAGAATCCGTGCCGTAAAGGAAGAAGTGATGATTTCAGCAGTCAGAAAGAAGAATTTCTATCTCTACTTCAGCCAGCCAGCTTCTTGGGAATTCATTGAAACCTTCGTCTGAGTTCCCAACTTGCAACCTGCCCTATGGAATTTGGACTTGCCAATCCCTAGGGTTGCGAGAGCTAATTCCTATAATAAATCTCATAGCATCTCTATATTTATATATTCTGTCAGTTCTGTTTCCTAGGAGAACCCTGGCTAATACAATGTATAACCCATTTTTCAAATTATAATAAAATTCACTAATCTAGAGAAAGAGATTTCTTTAAAAGTGAGATGACTTTTGGGAAGTTGTGTGTGCATTTTAAAATTAATAAAGCATTCATTCAGTCATCACAACACCTTTAAAGTTAGCTATTGTATTTAAGAGGAATCAGGTTTACATTCAAAGAAGTGGCTAACAGTTCCCTTGGAATTGGAATTGATGAAAATAAAATATTATAGAATATTATAGAAAATAGAGCTTTAATACTTTCAAATAAACTAGTTCAACATTCATTTAAATTTCAGCTTGAAAGGGTCCCTGCGGATCTCTTTTAATGAATAGATAAAACCAAATTTGTAATTAGCATGTTAATTATGTGCAAATTGTCTTTTTTAATGTACTTGAGAGTCCTTTAAAACTGTGTTCTTATGTATTTAAAGCATTCTCCTGAAATTCTGTTTGTGGGATTCTTCAGGGTCAGGTATTTAGTGAGTTAATGGAAACTCTTATTGCATTTTCCTTTGGTTTTCTTGATGCAAAAGTGCAAATCACATTCTTTCTGTAAAAGTCTGGTTTCTCATATAACAGGTGTTCTAGCCTGAGCATAATTCTAAAGGAATACAGTAAGAATCCAGAGTAAACCTTTGGGATATGTCCCCATCTTGGGAAATAAAAAGGAAGAGAAAGAACCAAGAATTTCTATGTTTAGCACAAGCCCCTCATAAAAATATTACATTTCAAAAATCCTATAAATTATTCAAAAATATTTACTCTTGGGGGCTGATGTGGCTCAAGTGGTTGGGCATCCGTCTGCCGTATGGAGGGACCCGGGTTTACTCCCCGGGACCTCCTGGTAAAAAAAAAAAAAAAAAAAAATAGAAGTCTTGCAGGCGAGCTACCGTTCCGTGTACACATGCGTGGTGAGCCAGGCACCACTGAGCCACGCAGCAAGATGATGATACAGCAAGGGAGAGACACAGGAGAGAGCCAAGACGAGACGCACCGGAAACCAGGAACTAAGGTGGCACAGGTGGCAGAGTGCCTCTCCCACATCGGAGGTCCCTAGGATCAAATCCCGGTGAAAACTGGAGTAGAAGGATGAGAAGAGAAGGCAGGAAACAGACACAGAGGATCACCCAGCGAATGGACACAAACAGCAAGCGGGGGTGGGGTGGGGTGGGGTGGGGGTGGGGAATAAAGTAAATAAATAAATCTTTAAAAAAAAAAATTACTCTTGGCCTAAAGATAGAAACTATTTTATGCCATTCCTATGTTTTTCATTCCTAAAAATCAAGTAATAGTGAAGCAAGTTTCCTATATATAATAAAATATAGTGAACTATATTGCGTTTAAAATAAAATAGCTCTTACCTATTAGATATTATTTAAATTAGGATTCTTCTAACTAATAGTACACAAGCAAATAATTGTTGCTTTCAATTTATTGGCTAAATAAATTGATTTGATAATAAGTTCAGATGTAACTCATTTTAGCAAACTTATTATTTGAAAATCAATTTATATAAAGCATACCTCACATGACTGGTTATGAGTTTATAAAATATTGTTAAATTTCTGAAAAGGATTCACAAAATTATATTTCTTCTTTTTTCTTTTTTAAATTATAAAAGTAGTACGTACTTGTCAAACAATTTTAAACAAGTGTATAAAGTTAATTAATCTCTTCTCCTTCCTTTTTTCTACCTCCCATTTCCTGGAGTAACATTTTGATATATCTGTTTCCAGACCTTTGGGTGTGCACATACAAACACATACATGTGTATATACAAATATGTACATACATGGTTTGAGTTTGCTTTAATGGAACATATGTGTTCTACAAACTTTTTTCCTTGCAGCAATATGTGGTGGAGACCTTTCAATGTCAGAACTTACAGAGCTCACATATGCATATGTGAACTTTATATTACATTATGGTTGAACCAGAGCTTATTAAATAATTTAATCAATTGGTAAACATTTAGATTACCTTCAGTTTTTATTATTGCAAATGAAATTTGCAATGAATGTCCAGCTTTGTATAGAGTCTAGAACATCTGTATTTTTTGTCAGATAAGTTCTTAGAAGTGGAAATACTGGTTTGAAGAGAATACAACTAAATTTTTGGTAGGTTTTCCCAAGTTACCCTGCTAAAAGATGGTACCAGTTTGCAACCCCATACCCGTGTCAAAACTGAATTATCGGGGGGTGGGTGTAGATGTGGCTGAAATGGTTGGGTGTCTGTCTCCCATATGGAGGGACCTGGGTTTGATATATGGAACCTCCTGGTAAAATAAAAGAAAAATATAGAAGGTGCGTGGGCTGCCAGGCCCCCGCGAGTGGGTACGTCGTCAGGCCCTGTGTGCAGGTGCGCCATTAGGCCCCATGAGCGTGTGTGCCACCAGGCCCCACCATCAGGCCCTGTGAGCGGGGAAGCCCCCAGGCCCCGCGTGGGCACGCTGCCAGGCCCCATGCGCGTGTGTGCCATCAGGCCCTGCAAGTGGGTGCGCCATCAGGCCCCAGCTCCAGGCCCCACACAAGGGTGCGCTGCCAGGCCCCGACCCCAGGCCCCACACATGGGTGTGCCATCAGGCCCTGCGAACAGGTGTGCTGCCAGGCCCTGTGCGTGGGTGCGCTGCACGCAGCAAGATGATGACGTAACAGGAGAGTGCCATAGCAGGAGAGTGACGCAGGGGAGAGCCAAGACAAGACGCACTGAAAAACCAGGAACTGAGATGGTGCAAGTGGCAGAACGCTTCTCTCCCGCATCATCGGAGGTTCCCAGGATCAAATCCTAGTAAAGACAGGAAAAGGATGAGAAGAGAGGGCAGGAAACGGACACAGAATTGCCCAATGAATGGACACAAAAACAGCAGAAATGGGGGTGGGAGGTTTGTTAAAAATAGATAAAAAGTAAAATAAATCTTTTTTAAAAACTGAATTATCATCACACTCTAATATTTTCCAATCTACATGCAAATTTTTTGTTTTAATTTGCACTTATTTGATTTTGGAGTGAGGCTTCACATCTTGTTACATGCTACTAACCATTTGGGTTTCTTTCTTTGTTTTTTTTAGGAGGCACCGGGGATTGAACCTGAAACCCCATTTGGGTTTCTTTTTATCTGGTAATTTGGCTTTTTAAAATCGATTAGTGAGAGCTCTTTGGGCATAATGGTTATTAGTCCTTTGTCTACTTTATTTCTTCCAGCCTATCATTTGTCTTTTGCCTTTTGTTCATGGTCTTTTGGCGAACTCGAATTTCCAATTTTTATGGAACTTTCTGTCTGGAAACAAATTTCTCCATATTTTCTCAAGTCTTTCAATTATTTTATAGTTTTTATCACATTAATTTATTACTTCATGGTTTAGTTTTAAATTTTAGTTGTAGATTGAGTGTGAACTTTATATATGTGTGTGTGTGTATATATATATAAACATTTTTTATTTGGTTATTAGGAAAATAGTGTGTATGTTTCTGTGTGTGTGTTTTAAGTTACAGGTCTTTATTATTAGTGCTAATAATTTTTCTGTTGATTGTTCAGGTATACAGTTACCTTATTTGCAAGTAATGATAATTACACACACACATACATTTATATTTCTAATCTCATGGAATTGACTAGGACTTCTAAAACATGTTGTATGATGGTGATGAAACTGGTGACTCTTTGACCTTCAATAATGGGAATGTTTTTGGAGTTTTAATATTAAGTATATTATTTACTTTTTTCTGATATCTTTTATCTGTTTAAGGAAGTTTGTTTCTATTCCAAGTTTAGTATGGTTTTTTAAAATCAGAAATGAATATTTACAATAATTATAGTTTTTCTCTTTTACACACACACTCTATTATGTGGTCAAATAAATGGTTAGATTTCCTAGTGTTGAATTTGTATTCTTTTCCTGAAATAAACCTTTCTCAGTCTTGTTTTATTTAATAAAATTTTGACTTATTAATAGTTTATTTAGGATTTTTGTTATTTTATGCATAAATATGACTGCCTGCTTGTTTTTCTCTTTCCATTTTTGTGCTATCATTGTTTCATCTGGGAACAATCATTGTAAAGTGTTGGAAAACTTTAACAACAAAAGAATAATGTTTCTTGATGGTTTGGTAGAATTTCCTTATAAAACTGTTTTAGAGAATACTAATAACTTTTTCTTCTATCGAAGATTATTGTTCTATTTGTTTTTTTCACCTCTTTTTGAGTCAAATTATTTTAATTTTCCTTCCAGATTATCCATTTCAAGTAGATTAGTAGTTCTCAACAAGTCCAGGGATTCCTAGGAGTCCTTTCTGAAGATCCATGAGCCACAAGTACTTTCCTCATAATACATAATAATTTGCCTTTTACACTCACATTCTCTCAAAAATATACAGTAGAGATTCCCAGAGGTTACATGATATGTAATATCACAACAGATTGAATGCAGAAACAGGAGAATCCAAATGTCTTCTAAGACAGACATTAAAGAGATTTACAAAAGTATACTTCATTGTCACTCTTCTCATTAAATTATTTTATGTGGAAAATAACATTTCAAAAGATATGTTATTTATGTTAATATCATGGATTTTATTACTGTTATTTAAAAAGAATAAATATTTTAAAAAATTCATAGTTTACATTGCTTATATTGTAAATATTGATAGATATTACCAACATAGGCAAAAACTATTTGAAGTCCTCAATAACTTTTAAGAATGTAAAGAATCCTCAAACCAACTGTTTAAGAATCATTGATCTAGATTCAACAATTTAATTTTTATGAAGTTGCATGATCTTGTCTTCCATAAGTCTTTAAATCTTCTTTGAATAGAATATTTTACTCTGCATGTGTGTATATATATGTGTGTGTGTGTGTGTGTGCATCTGTAGTGCACTTACATATGTCTGTGCATCTTTTTTTTTTTTTAAGATTTATTTTATTTCTCCCCACCCCCTCGTTGTTTGCACTTACTGTGTCTGTTCGTCTTCCTTGTTTCTTTAGGAGGCACCAGGAACTGAACCCTGGACCTCAGATGTGGGAGGGAGGCGCCAAATTGCTTGAGCCACTTCTGTTCCTTGCTTTATTGTGTCTCTTATTATGCTTTTCTTGTCTCTTGTTGTGTCATGTTGTTGCATCAGCTTGCCCCACTAGCTCGCTGTCTTCTTTAGGAGGCACCAGGAACTGAACCAGGGACCTCCCATGTGGTCAGCGGGAACTCGGTCGCTTGAGCCACATCTGCTTCCCCATGCATCTTTATTTTTACATATTTATTGTATGTCCACATGTGCTTGTGAGCATAACTCTAACTTAGTCGAAGGCACTGGCCCACTTGGTATTTTGGGTTCACTTTGTGTCTGAGGCCAAGTTTACAGAAGTGATTTACATACAGATTTCTGGCAGATTTCTGATGGTAGGCTTAGATAGAAGGCAGAGTTCTCTAGCCCCAGGCAGGAAGAAAAGGGGGCTTCTTCAGGGAAATTATTATCACAGGCTCGCCCCTTCCTCTGATGGCTGCACTGGATTTCTTTTTTTTTTTTTTTTTTTTTTTTTTCGTTTTTTTTTTTCGTTTTTTTCTTACCGGGAGGTCCCAGGGATCGAACCCGGGTCCCTCCATATGGGAGATGGACGCCCAACCAGTTGAGCCACATCCGACCCCCGGCACTGGATTTCTTGAACCCATATTGTGCCTAAAGCAGGATTCAGAGGTGTCCCTAGGCTGGGGCTTCATTGCACAAAGTTCTGACCACTATGTTCCCTGTACCCAGGACTTTTTTGGGGCCCTGCAATGTATGCAAGACAGTGTCCATCCTCATTGCACTCCCACATCCCACTAGACTGAACAATTTGATCTTCTTGTACATGAAGATTATCTAGAAGCCTCTGGATCTCCCCATGGAGACTGTGTTACAGGGCACAGATGCCTGGGCCCAATACTGCCTTCTTGCAACCCTTGTACTGGAAGTTCCTCCTCACAAGGCAGTTCTGCACAGCATGAAAGGTAGGGTTGTCTTGAGACAGTCCAAGACCAGGGCCTAGGATGGGGTTACAGACTGATAAAGCCTCATCTTACTTTTTCAGGAAATGGGCTAAGGGCTTTTCAGCAAGGTTAGTTTGAAGGCAATGAGAGCTAAGAATAGAAAATACCCTAAGCCCTCTCCTTGCTGTACCTGTCAAAATCTCCTTTATTTTGAGGCAGAGAGTGCTCAGAGGCATATTGATTACAATAATCTCTTAACAACTCTCTGCTTCCATGCTTGACCACTGCCACTTTAGATAGTTCATGTCTTCCCTCTGCTCACCTACTGTGTCTTCTCATCTCCCTCAGAATAAAAGCCAAAGTCCTTTAATTGCCTAGAAGGACCTGTACTAGCTCTGCCCTACCCCTAATCCTTACTTCTTTGATTTTATCATTTGCTACTCTCCTCCCTGACTGCTCCAGCCATATTGGCTTCCTTGCTGTTTTTTCACTAGACATATCAGGCACACTTCTGCCTCAGGGCCTTTGCATTGATGTTTTCTCTGCCTAAAATGCAGTTCTCCCTCAGATATATGCATGGCTTCCTCCTTCATCTCCTTCATGTCTTTTTCAGTTTTGCCTTCCCAGTGATGCTTTCCCTGACTATCCAATTTAATACTGCAAACCCACTCTTCTTCCATTTCCCTTCCCTGCTCTACTTTTCTCCATTGCATTTATTTATCACCTTCTAAAATAGTATATGATTTACTTATTTATTTTGCTTCTTGTCACTAGACTATAAATTCTAGAAGGGCAGGTATGTGTATCTGTTTTTTTACTGATACATGCCTAGCCCTTGGAACAATTCCTTGTCATTGAATATGGTCACTCTGGACGACAGCATGCCTTGTCCAGTAGCAGTGACATTTGATACCTATTCTATGGTCAGGGTAAAAGAAAGAAATGGGAGGTGGGAGAAAGGAGGTCCTACCTCACTTCTAGTCCTCAGGGACTCTCATACTTCTTTTCTTTGCTGAAGAAACATAAAACCTTTGAGGTTGAATGACTATCTAATAGAAAGAGTGAGAGAGAAAGGAAATTTTTTCCAAAATAAGTGAGTGTATTCAACATGTTATTTAAGAAGAAGAAAGAAAGATGAGAAGAAAAAAAAGAACCTCTGCATATGTGGTAAAGCCCCTTTTGTCATTTTTGATGGTATTTGTTTATGCTAAGATGCCATCAATGATGGTCAAATTTTTTGCTTCAATACCTCCCACAAAAGAATTTTAAGAAACTCTACTTACACATTCTTAAGTTGACATCTAAGATGTTTTACTATGTTTAAAGGTAACAAAGACTATCACTTTTTTTTTTTTTTTTACCGGGAGGTCCCGGGGATCGAACCCGGGTCCCTCCATATGGGAGACGGACGCCCAACCAGTTGAGCCACATCCGACCTCCAGAGACTATCACTTTTTAAAATGTGTCTGTTGGAAGGTATTCATAGGTGAAATGACTTAGTGTCTGAAACATCCTTTAAAATACTTCAGGGGAGCAGGTGTAGCTCAAGTGGTTGAGCGCCTGCTTCCCATATACAAGGTCCGGTGTTCAATCCCTAGTACCTCCTAAAAACAAACAAACAAACAAATGAAAAAAAACAACTCTCCAGGGCCCGTGAGTGGGTGAGCCACCAGGCCCTGTGCATGATTGCGCCGCCAGATCCCATGAGCAGGTAAGCTGTCAGGTCCCATCCGTGGGTGCACCGCCAGGCCCCGTGAGCAGGTGGAGCCGTCAGGCCCTGTCCGCGAGTGCGCCGTCAGGCCCCATGCATGTTTGCGCTGCCAGGCCCTGCGAGCAGGTGAGCCACCAGGCCCCAAGTGCAGGTGTGCTACCAGGCCCCGCGAGCCACGCAGCAAGATGATGATGTAACAGGAGAGTGACACAAGGGAGAGCCAAGACGAGACGTGCTGAAAAAGCAGGAACTAAGGTGGCACAGGTGATAGGACGCCTCTCTCCCACATCAAAGATTCTGAAGATTGAATCCCAGTGAAGACAGGAGAAGGATGAGAAGAAAGGGCAGGAAACAGACACAGAGAGTTGCCCAGTGAATGGACACAGAAACAGCAAAAATGGGCAGGGGGTGTGAAATGGATAAAAGTAATAAATAAATAAATCCTTTAAAAAATGTATAGGGGAGGAAGATATGGACTATAGTTAGTGGTAGTGCTTTGACGATGCTCTTTTATGATTTGTTAACAAATGTTTCACAACAATGCAGGATGTTTGTGGGGGGGTGATGTGTGGGAGACCTGTATGATGTTATACATGTTTTGTAAGTTCACGATGTTTACTGAACACTTAAGTTTATGTATGTTCATGTATGAATGATATACTTCAATAAATTGTTTAAAAAAAAAACAAAAACCAACTCTCCTTGGGGAGCAGATGTAGGTCAGTGGTTGAGTGCCTGCTTCCCATGTACAAGGTCCTGGGTTCAATCCCCAGTACCTCCTTAAAAAGAAAACAAAAAAAAAAACTTCAACCCTTCTCATCCCACCAAAACAAAATAAAACAAAACAAAACAGAGATAGATAAAACAAGACTGGCAAGATGTTGAGAACTTGAAGCTGGCTTGAAGAATACATGGGAGTTCATGTATTATTCTTTCTACTTTTATGTTTGTTGTGTTGGTCTCTTTCTTCTGCATTAGAGATTTTCTTCAAATGACTAGTGATCTTTGATGTCCATTCATATTTAAGCATAGGACATTTATTTATTTATTTATTTATTTATTTATTTTTAAAGATTTATTTAATTTATATTTCTCCCCACCCCCTTGTTGTTTCTCACTTCTGTGTCTGTTTGTCTTCCTTGTTTCTTTAGGAGGTACTCGTAGCTAAACCCAGGTCCTGTGATGTGGGAGGGAGGTGCCTAATCGCTTGAGCCACCACTGCTCCCTGCTTTGTTGTGTGTCTCATCATATTTTTACTTCTTGTGTCTCTTGTTGTGTCAACTTGCCGTGCCTGCCCATTGCGCCAGCTCACTGACTTCTTTAGGAGGCACTGGAATCTGAACCAGTGACCTCCCATGTGGTGAGTGGGATCCCAGTTACTTGAGCCCCATCCACTTCCCTAAGCATAGAACATTTAAAAGAAAATTGAAGGTTATGTGTGTATGGAGTGGAAAGGTGGAGCAGACTGGGTTTTATCTGAGGAGGAGCAAGTAGTAAACTACAGGATGATATGTAAAAATCATGCCATTAACTGAAAATTCTTTCTCAGAAGACGTGTTTGTAATATTCTCGCATCAATGCCAAAGATATACTGTGTTAATAATAGGCAGGCATGAAAAATTTTGCCATATGTACCCTATGGACCATAGTCAGTGGTAATAGTCTGATGATATTATCTCATAATCTGTAACAAATGTTCCATAACAGTGTGGTGTGTTGGTGAAGGGTTGTAGTATGGAAATTCTCCACATGTGCATGATTGTTTTGTAAGTTCACAACTTCTGTAATAATAATACATTTTTCAAAAATCCAGTTTATCTGAAGAAGAATTCTCTAATCTCCTGTCTGGAGAAATACAAGCTTGGCTGCCTCAATACCCAGAGCAGAGTAGGGAAGGGGGCTACAAGTCTCACCATGAAGACTGGAAACTCTCACTGAACCCTTCTGGTTTCATTCTAGTGCTTCACTACAGCTGTCTGCTTGCCTGGAGCTCCTGTGTATAGACCCCTCTAGTTCGATTTCCCAGAATATAAACCTTCTCTTGCTTGGTGTCTGGGATGGGACCTGAGGGTTTGTCTGTCTGTTCCTTATACAAGTCTTCAACCATTCCCTCTCCTTTTAGCCCCACATTTTTTTTTAAATATGTATTTTAAAAGATGCTTAGATTACATAAATGTTACACAAAAATTACAAGGATTCCCATGTTCCCCACCTCCCACACCTCCCATAACATCCCACAAAAACATCTTTCATTAGTGTGGCACATCACCTGCAATGGATATACACATCCTGGTAGCCCCACATTTTGCCCTCTATTGTCTTATGCCTCCAGGTTCTCAGCTTTGCTGAACCCTTAGGGTTCAGCTTCCTGGCTTTGCTATTTATCACTTCTCCATCCCTTTTCTATCTTCATATATTGAGATTTGGAGTAATGAGTTATTTTCTTGTTTCATTATAGATGGAGTTTCTTTTTCTGTTCCTCATTCTCCATCTTATTTTGGGATGATTTTCCAGAGGAGAAGTGGGCAGAAAGGCTTTATTCTGCCATCTTGAAACCAAATGTCTGATTATTTTATAATAAATTCCTTGAGTATATTTTAAAAAGTGTTATCTAAAAATTAAAATTATTTTTAAAATTCAGTAAATAAATCCATATCCCTAAGAACACATGAAATGTTCCAGCCTTGTAATTTTCTTGTGACAACGTGGAATAATTTTTAAATAATTCTTTTTGTAATGTAGAGTTCTTGAATTATTTGATTAAAGAGACCTTTTGCAACAACTCACAGATTCAATTAACAATTAATTTGTCTTCTCAGTATTCCAAAACTTAAAAATTTACTTTTAAACACTTTCTTGGTAGTCGTTTTGAAATTAAATTATATTGATGACTATTGAAATTGAGCTAGTTGTTAGATTGAAGTCTCTTTTTTTTTTTTTTTTTTTAAAGATTTTATTTATTTATTCATTTAACCCCCCCTTGCTGCTTGTCTCGCTGGGTCAGCTAAACACGCCATGTGGGCGGGCTTGCCTTCACCAGGAGGCCCCGGGAACCGAACCCATGGCCTCCCATATGGTAAACGGGAGCCCTGCTGATTGAGCCACAGCCGCTTCCCTGAAGTCTCTTGAATCTGCAAGTTTGCTTGAAATTGACCAATGTTTCAGTGAGAATGCTAGTTCTCTAAAATCAAATTCTAAGAGGAAATACATTTGCACACTCTCAGACACACCCGATTGCCAACCTGTGTTTGTTGGGAAGTTTTGCTTCACTGGTCTTAACTCTTATTAGAGTTACCTGAGATTCACTAGCTCTGTTATCCTTTAAGACACTAAAGGATAAAATAAGAGCCATTCCTGTCTTTATGTCTGTCCAGAGCCTCCCATTCATTACTGCTGTTCTGTCTTTTCTAATCATCCCTATTTTCCCCCATGTGATTATTTCCAGTCAAATCCTTTATAACTAGGTAGACATCAGCACCTACAGTGTTTGAGAATGGAATGGAAATTCTCCTCCCTAAAAGTCAACATAGAAATAGTTCTCCTGAGAACTAGGTCAGTAGAGCTGTACAACTTAATTTGGCCTTACAGATTCATTCTATCCTTGCTGATCTGCCCTTGTTTTTCCCCTCTTGCCTTGTCCTAAAAGAAAATGCTCAGCTTTTTGAATGTTTTCATTTAAAGGTTTTCATTTCCAACAGTAGTGGGAAAGCCTGGAGTGAGAAGATCTCTTATTGTATCTTACTTCATTTTTTTAAAACTCAACCCTGTAGGGAAAGATAATAAACAGGATTTTTGTGGGTTTTTAAATCTGGATGACATAAGTTTTATTCATCAGGTAAGATACCCAGATTCAGTCTGTTTACAGTCATTTCATCACTGGTCTGTCACCAGAGGCTCTAGGAAAAAGTTAGAAGTCGGACCAAGACTGGGAGGTGGTAGAGATGAAGAGACAGTGCTGGAGGCATCGTTACCCCCCTAAGTAGTAGGGCCAAGCAGTGTTTATGGGGTTGTCATCTCCCTTCCTCTTATCTTCCTCTTTCTGCTACCATAGACATTGCCTGAGTCCAGCCCTGACACAAGGTGAGGAGCAGGCACTGGTGAGACCCAACTTCAAAGTTTTAGCAGGCAGTAGGATGGGAGAGGAGGAATAGAAGAAGGAAATCCTAGGCAGCTTCACTGGGTGGGAATAGGGAAGAAGAGTTTTCTATTGTTACTAACCTCCTCCTTGAGCCCAGTTCTCAACTGGGTATTTGTGTGCTAGAAAATACGTAAATGTGTATATGTGTGTGTGTGTTGGGAGAAGAGGCAGAGGGAGTAAGTGTTAAGTCTCCAGGCCCTGCAGTCTGTTGTCATTTCCCTATTGATACAAGTCTATATTTATATTATCTTTGTTATTATAAGTAACTCCAAGAGTTGTGTGGTATTCAGAAGACTTTAAAGTTTGAAGGGCATTATGGTGATTTGGAAACCCCCATATCACTGTCAATCACCAAGTCCTGTTGGTTCTATGTCCTCATTATCTCTCAAAGCTATCTACTCCTCTCCATCCCCACCAACACTGTCATAATATATTAGTTCTTGTTTAGATTACTGCTTTAGTTTAGCAAATGTCTTCATTTGCCTTAGTTCCCATCTTCCTCCTCTAATTCTCACTGCAACCAGAATAGGTTTTCCTAAAGACAAATATGATATTGCAAATCCCTTGCTTAAAATCCTTCTGTGGCACTGTATTGTCTTTTTTTTTTTTTAACTCCCACCTCAGATGGCTCCCTTGTCTGTCTGCTCATTGTCTCTGCTCATTGTGTCTGCTTATTGTCCTCTCATCTTCTTTTAGGAGGCACTGGGAATCGAACCCGGGAACTCCCATGTGGGAGGTGGGTGCCCAACAGCTTGAGCCACATCTGTTCCTGGCACTGTATTGTCTTAAAGTTTAAAATCTAAACCCTTTAGCATGAGTAAATAGTTTTTTTTTTCTGTGATCTATGTTCCATCTCTCTTGCACTCTCCAGTTATACATCCTTAGCTTTTTAGGGACAACTGACACGTAGTTCCCAGAACCTGCCCAGTGCCCTCTGGCTTTGCCCCATAGGGTTTCTTCTATTTGGAACATACTTTCCCTATTTCTTTGCCCAGTTAATTCCAAGTAACTGATCTTTCAAAGCCCAGATAAGGTGTCACTTCTGCGGGACTGAGCTGAGGATCCCTCTCATGTGCTCCCTAAGAATATCCCTGTCACAACACCCACCTTGGAATTCCTGTTTTCTGTTCAGTTCCCTTTATTCTTGCCTAGATCATTGGTCCTTTATGGACTGTGACTGGGTTTTTCATCTCTGAATTCTCAGCAAAAATCTCACCACATAGGAGGTGCCCCATAAATAATGAAATGTTGAACCCCTTCATCTGACAGTGTTGAGAAACCATGGCCCAGAAAGATAAACCACCTTGCAAGGAATCACACAATTCCTTGCAAGGTGGTCTATTGTTTTTTCCTAATATCAGGAATTACAGACTCAGACAAGGGCCAGGTCAGTGACAAAAATGAAAAGGAAAAAAAACCAGGCTGGCCACCTTCTCTGATTTTTTCTGGAACATGTGGCTTTCCCATGTGTGATAGAGAAATATTTTGATATTTTCCCCTGTGTGATAGAGAAATATTTTGGTACAAGAAATACTTAATTTTCCTCTTAAACTGCCACATAAAAAAAACAATAGTGTGAAAATGATAGTTATATTGTGATCTGATGAATTATAGAAGATTCAGAGTTCAAATGTTCCTTCTTTATGCTACATGGTACTTTGTAAGTGCCTAAATGTAGCACTTTTCATATTATAAGTTTCAGTCTTTGGATTCATGCCCTACATGGCACTCAAAACCTGCTGACCTTTCCAGCTTCATCTCTGGTTGTTGACCCTCCACCTCAATACATACACACACACATTCATACCGTAACCTCCAATTTTGCTGAACTGTAATTCCCAACATGCCATTTTTAATGCCCCACATCTATCTCTTCCTTCCTGTCACCTCTGCCTGAATCTGCCTCAATCCCTGTCTTCACTGTCACCCACCTATTATTTGGTGCTGGATGAACCCCCAGCTTAGAACTCTAACTTCAAAAGCCATTTGCAGGGATCTTCAATGGTATGTATGCATGTGTGTATATGGATATGTATATGTGTGTACATGTGTTACCAGAGTACATAAGCACTTTAGTAAGCATGTTATTTAACTTCCCCATTAAAGACTTGCACAGAATTTTCTAATAAACATATAGCAGAGCCCAGGATTAAAATTGTGTAGTTCCTGAATTTTCAAGAGGTGACATACCTTCCTTGGTATCAAATTTGATTAAACTTGATCATTCTAATGCCGTTTCATTTTATTGGGGAAGAAGCATTAAATTACTAATTCTGGAAAATGGAATTTTCCACCAACTAATGAACAGAATATTTATTAAAATCATCTTGGTGAACTGAAAAGGAGAAATGTACTGCTTTTTCCTTGGCAGAAACAGGTCCAGAGCATTATTAGCACGTGGTAAAAATTGAGTAATTGAGCAATATTGACTTCTTTGGGATTCAGTCTCCCAGCCCCTGCTGTGTGATTAGTTCTGTCCAGCCTACTGTCATTCTTAAGCAAGGAGTCTGCAGAGAATACAGGAAGGAAAAACCCTTTAGCAAGTCTCAGGTACTGAAGACTTTTGATTTAATTTTACACGTTATACATGGTTATCTGGTTTCCCTTGGCAACCTCTAGTTCTGACCTACTTTATAATCAGAGAATAGCAGGAGACTTCACCTGGAAGTAACTATAAAGAATAGAGTATGCTTCAACAAAGTTCCCTAGAAAAGGACGGAAGAGTCTGAGCAGCTAGGCTTCTATAGCTCGGATACCCCTGAGGATTTCATTGATGAGGGAGGTTCTAAAACTACCTATTGAAAAGCAGAGGGGGAGCAGATGTGGATCAAGCAGTTGAGCGCCTGCTTCCCACATGGGAGGTCCTGGGTTCAGTCCCCCGTGCCTCCTAAAACACAAAAAACAAACCAACAAGCAAACAAATGAAAAAACCGAGGGGAGCCGATGTGGCTCAGTGGTTGAGCGCTGTCTTCCCACTTACGAGGTCCGAGTTCAACCCCCAGCCCTGGTACCTAAAACAAACAAACAAGGGAATGGGAATCAAGTACTGTATACCTTTCAAGGGATAATTCAGAATTTTTTATTATTTGCAAATTGCAGATAAGGTTTCAATTCAACAACAATAATAGTTACCATTTACTAAGTACATGCCTGGAATTTCACTTGGTTCTTTACATATACAATTTCATTAAATCTTTACAATATCCCTGCAAGGGACTGTTAACATCTCCTTATGGATGAGGAAACAAAATACTGAGACTGAAGGAAGCGTGGGATGACATTGAATGAAAGGTTTCAGTTTTAGGAGATCATGATTCATATAGTCTATGATCAAAATCCTGTAAACTCTGAATAGCCTCAATTACGAAGCAGTCCACTAGCTAAGGTCCATTAACGACGACCTTTGGCCCTCCAGAAAAGTTTAAATTACAATCATCTTGGTCCAACTCTCTCATTTTACACATTAGGAAATTGAGTTCCAGAAATAAGATAAAGCCTAAAGCCAGATCTTCTGACTTCTAGTAATTTGTATATTGTACCATGCCTGTGTACTTTGAAAGAGGACTTGAGTAATGAGAAGGAAAGTAGGAAGGGGTCTTGTAGTACTATCTATGTTATTAGATTGAGCTAGCAGAGTAAACAAATCAGAAGGTACTGGTGAGACAGTCAGGCACTGGGAACAGTTCTTACCTAACTAGTAACTACTTTACTCTGCTTTGCTTTAGTGTGAACTAATTGATGCACCTAATGTTTGTAAATGATCTTAAGTAGTTCTTCAGAAGTCTCTAATGTCCTGGTGGTCATTTGAAGGGACAGGGTTAAAAGGTTAAAGGTTAAAAGGACAGAGTTCTACATATGAACCACAGTGTATGCATATATTAAGCTAGGTCTTGAGGTAAATGTGAATGACAATGACTGGACATTTTGTGACATGTAGATGCATAGACTACATTTGGTATTTTATTGACTTACACATGTATGCCTCTTTCATGTTCACAAAATGTAGGAGAGGATACTGAGACAAGTTATGCTATTCCCTTTCTTTAAGGTGAAACCGGGGGTGGGGTGGGGTACATCTAATGGAAAACTGAGAAATCTTAATGTCACACACTTATTATGCTAAGCATTTTATATGAATTTCATTTAATACTGAAATCTACCCTGATTGTGAATGCTGTCTTCATTTTAGTAGATTTTTTTCAATTTTTATTAATCCTTACCAGAACTTTTCCCCTAACATTTTATTATGAGAATTTTCAAATATAAAGAAAATATTTTAAAAATTGGAAAATTTTTGAAAAAAGAAAAATTGAAAGAATTGTATGGTGAGAATACCATATACCCACCTAGGTTCTAGAATTTTTACCATTTCCTGCATTTGCTTTATAATATATCTACCCATCCATTTTTCTACTCATCAGTCCACCTCAGTTTTTGTTGTATTTCAAAGTGAGTTGCAGACAGTAGTACATTTTGCTCTTAAACATAGATATCATTAACTAGATAGTATTAAAAATTTATGGGAGCAGATGTAGCTCAGTGGTTGAGCGTCTCCTTTCTTCATCCCCCAGTACCTCCTATAAAAACAAAAAGCAAACAAACAACAACGACGAAAAAACAACTCTCATTGGGGAGTAGATGTAGCTCAATCATAGAGTGCCTGCTTCCCATGTACAAAGTCCTGGGTTCAACCCTTCGTACCTCCTTAAAGAAAAAATTGTTGTTAGCCCTAATTTAAGGGGAAAAAAAAAAAAAACACAAAAAAACCTCAGGGTTTCAATTCTGTTATTTTGGGGACTAATACTCAGTCATTTGGGGCCTTCCCCTTTGAAAATAGTAAGATGTTTTAAGAAAAAAATGTGTAAGCCACCCATTTGAAAAACTCATACCTCATTAATGAGAAATAGATATCTGTAAGAAGGAGGGAATACCCCTGTTGAATTCCTAGGCCACAGCAAGCCAGCATGATGAAATGGAGTCTTACCTCATTTCTGATTTTAAATGAGGTTGATGTCACTGCCACATTTCTGAATACTAACTCCTCTCCTTAAAGGGGGAGTTTGATTAGCAAATTAGTTAAATACTTCAGTAATGATATTGGAACTCAATTTCACTGAACATTTTCCCCCTTTTCTTTTCTTTCTGGGTGTGACTAAATTGCCTACAGCATGCTGCATGGTTGCTGGTAAAACAGGAAATGGGGTAAGTAATTTAGGTAGGGAATTTTTACTATCATTTAAGTACAAGATACCTGATTCTTAAAGTGCTCTTACTAATACCATCTCTCTTTTTAGAGTAAGTTCACTAGCTACTAGAGAAATTGATGCAAACAGAATATTTTTATTGTATAAATTTTAGGGTGTCAACCTTATTTTAATGAGCTCATTTGCATAACATTAGTAGTCTATTAAAGCTGATTCATTATTTTTGTAAAGTTAATCTGAATGTAAATACATATTTTATATGCATTAAGCACTTATATAATGTAGTTTGGGCAATTATTTTAAAAGAATAAATTGTACATTGGTCTTAGAAACTCAGAAAAAGTAGAAGATACAAAGTAAAACCCTAGTTAAGGCAGGACAGTAGTGAACAACAGTGAGTTTATATTTTTTAGTAGGCTCCATAAACGAATAACACATAGAAAACATAGGTCCACAATCTTTTTTCTGAAACCCTTGGAGGCCAGATGTGTTTTGGAATTTATAATTTTTCAGATTATAGAAATGTAATATGGTGTGAATACCATTTATAACATACCCGCCACTCCAGGGTCTATATAATTAAACACATTAATATATCTGCGATAAAATGTGAATTTTCAAACTGAGTTTGATAAAGTCTCAAATAGCTTAACATATTCAGATCATGATTCACTTGCCAACGAGTTAAGGAAAAAAAAAAAAACACTTTAATTTTCAGATTTTGAAACTAAAATTTCTATACCAGTATCAAAAGGACCATGTGACCGCTAGAGGTTCCTGTGTACTCTGGAGAGAAAATTGCAGAGAGAAGTATAGATTTCTGTATTAGAATCTCATACTTAGTTAAGTGACTAGCAGAAATTTTTTTTTTTTGCTTTTTGTTGTTTTGTATTTCACATCTGCACTTTTAAAATGATAGTACTAAATATTTATCAAAGGTTTGGGATTTAATTATTTTATGTTGAGTTAATCTCAAGTGCTTGTAATTATGTTGTAATAACAAAAGTTGATCCTATGTTAAGAAATTTCTTAGTGTAGTCAGACCATGCTATTTTCTAAATGTTTCTAATTTGCATTCATTTTGCTCAAGAGTAGCTGTTTTGATTCCTTATCAAAGGATTTTTAACTAAGTTCTTCCAGAAGATCCTGGTTAATACAGGGATACTGGGACAGAAAAAAATATAGGACACTAATCTTTTCCCTCAATGTCCATCAGTCAAAATATTGTGAGGAACTGCCATTAAAGAATCAATTGGGGAATTTAGAAAAAATAATTGTTGGATATTTCGGTTCTTCTTTGATGTAGAATGGTATCTGTAGCAAAAGTGATTGCAGCTAACATCCTCATTAGTTGTTACCTACAAGAGGTGAGAGAGAAATGCACTTATGAAGTACTAAATGGGGAACTTGAATTTACCTTAAAGAGCACTAAACCCTCTAAAGGACAATCAGGCACTTGCTAAAGACCTCTGTGAAAACATTTATCCTAAATTATGTTAGAAAAGTTATCAGCCACATTCAACTATCAGGACTGTAAATCTTGCATCTTAAGTATTATATTTTTGTTTTACATGTAAGGCTAAGGTGCCTGAGATGTCTGTTCCTCTCCTTTGGCTCCTTAATCTGGAGGGAAAAATACTTCTAGTTGATATTTTTACCTAGACTTATGTACTCTAAATATATTTGAAAAACTGTGAAGTTTTAAAACACCAGTTTTCTTAAATACATAATGAGTAATGTTTTAACCCATCTGTAGCAGTTTGACATTATTTATGAATTCCAAAAATAGATATTGCATTATGTTTGTAAACTGGTCTGTTCCTCTGGGTGTGATTAAGTTATGATTAGGGCTTTGATTGGGCCATGTCAGTAGGACATTGAGTCCACCTGTGGGTGGGAACTCAGAGATAAAACTACATGGCAGAGCAGAGGAGTTAGTAGGAGTTTTGATGTTGGAATTCTGATGCTGAGTTTTAATGCTGGAGCCATAGAGGAGCTTGGTCATAAGGAAGGAGAGAATGCCCCAGGAAAAGAGAAGAGCTGTTCACCTAATAGTCTACAGCTGGCCTTGTGGAGAAAAGCAAAGCCTGAGCCTGGAGAGAGACAAACCCCAGGAAGAGAGGAATCCAGGGAGCCTGAACCCTGGCAGACATTGGCAGCCATCTTGCTCTAATATGTGGCCATAGACTTTGATGAGGGAAGTAACTTACGCTTTATGGCCTGGTGACTGTAAGCTTCTACCACATGTAAATACCCTTTATAAAACCCAACCAATTTCTCGTATTTTGCATCAGCACTCCTTTGGCTGACTAAATACAGAATTTGGTACTGAGGAGTGGGGAAGTGCTTTTGCAATTACCAAAATGCTGGAAAGGTTTTATAAATGGGTAAGGGGAATTTTTTGGAGGAATTGTGAGATGCTTGGTAGAAAAGACCTACAGTGCTTTGAAGAGACTGTTGATAGTAATATGGATGCTAAAGAGACTTTTTATGATGCCTTAGAAGTAAATGATGAAACTATTATTGGAAACTGGAGGAAAGGCAATCAATGTTTTAAAGTTGCAGAGAACTTAGCAAGATTAACTCCTGGTGTTATATGGAAGACAGAATTTGAAAATGGTGAGTCTGGGCATTTAGGTGAAGAACTTTCCAAAGTAAACCTGGAGAATGCGGCTTGGCTTCTCCTTGAAGCTTATAGCAAAATGCTAGATGAGAGAAATACACTAAGGATTGAACTCTTGGGCACAAAGAAAACAGAAACTGATTCCAGAAATTCCAAGCCTATGGAAATCAAGCTCCCAGACAATAGTGCACCATTTCAGGACTTAACTAAACTTGGAACTTGTATATCAGAATTGAAGATGCAGTTATCTCAGAAAGATGTGTGGAAAGTCTTACTATCTGATGGCTTGGACCTAACAAGGTTTTTGTTTTTTGTTTTTTGTTTTTTTTTTACCGGGAGGTCCCGGGGATCGAACCTGGGTCCCTCCATATGGGAGACGGACGCCCAACCAATTGAGCCACATCCGACCCCCCTAACAAGGTTTTTGAGAGCCTGCTAAACCAACAGGGTTTTTGAGAGCACTGTATGAACAAAACCACTGTCAGCTTGGACTAAAAAGGACATGGAAAGGAGAGATTGAAGGAGAAACAGCTTTAAGGAGATCTGTAATTAAGACATCACCCAGGGCCAAGAGAGGAGCCCCATCCATGTGTACAGAGAGGGTGAGTTTGCCCTAGCAGTTGAAGAAGGTGGATGTTCCCACCCGATGTTCAGGGAGAGTTTTGCAGCCCCAGGGTGCAGGGAGGGTGGAGCATATACCTCAAAGTTTAGGGAAGGCCAGGTGGTCAACTCGTTTCTCTGAGAGGGTTGAACCAGTATGCCAAAGGTTAGGGGGAATGTTGTCTTCACCTCACTGTAGCAAGGGGGGCTAAGACTAACCCAAAGAATGGGTAAGGTGTGGCAATCACCCCAATGCTCTTGGAGGGTGAGGTCTAGAGCATGGTCGGCACCCAGATGCTTGATGAGGGTGGAACCAAGAAAATGGCTGTTGGGCAAGCCTGTGGAAAGGGTGGGTCTCCATGAGGCCCCAAGGAGAAGAAACCATGCTCTTAAGAATGACTCTCAGACTTTGAAATCGAATGGAGGATGCCCTGCAGGTTTACTGAACTGTAGAGGACCCATGACTCATGTTTCCCTCCCAATTTCTCCTCATTGTAATGAAAATGTTTTTCCTTTCTCTGTCCAGTTGTGTATTGGAAGCAGAACATTTGTTTTGTAAGTTTCAGAGGTCTACAGCAGATGGGACTTTGCCCCAAAACAAACTATTTCTTTAAACTGATTATGATATGATTTAGTACTTGCATTGTTACTGATTTAAGGTTTTTTTTAATATTGTAGTGTATTTTTGGAATTCAGAGGGTGGAGTGTAGCAGTTTGGCATTATTTATGAATTCCAAAAATAGATATTGGATTATACTTGTAAACTGGTCTGTTTCTCTGGGCATGATTAAGTTATGATTAGGGCTTTGATTGGGCCATGTCAGTAGGACATTGAGTCCGCCCGTGGGCGGGAACTCAGAGATAAAACTACGTGGCAGAGCAGAGGAGCTAGTTGGAGTTTCAATGTTGCAGTTTTGATGTTGGAATTTTGATGCTGGGTTTTAATGCTGGAGCCCAGGGAAGTAAGCACACAGAGGAGCTTGCTTGTAAGGAAGGAGAGAAGACCCCAGGAAAACAGATGAGCTGTTTGCCTGATAGTCTACAGCTGGCCTTGTGGAGAAAAGGAAAGCCTGAGCCTGGAGAGTGACAAGCTCTGGGAAGAGAGGAACCCAGGAATCCTGAACCCTGGCAGACGTTGGCAGCCATCATGGTCCACCACGTAGCCATAGACTTTGATGAGGGAAGTAACTTACGCTTTATGGCCTGGTAACTATAAGCTTCTACCCCAAATAAACACCCTTTATAAAAACCAACCAATTACTGGTATTTTGCATCAGCACCCTTTTGGCTGACTAATACACCATCTTTAGGATAGATTTTTGCTGCATTGCCTTGGGACTCTTTAGAATCTGAACAATTTTTAAATAGCTTTCAATTCTTGTGTTTTTCTGTTCAACTCTTTACTCTTTCCAGTGTGTTTTCATATATTAATCTATTTACTCTTCAACTGTGATGTTATTTGTATGCAGATATCAAGTAAACTGTTGATACAATCTCAAGATAGTCTTTTAAAACACCTAAAATGTTTCTGATATTCAGAGAATTAGGAACAGCTGATAAGGCTCAAACACTTAGTGTATGAATAAGTTCTTGAATGTAGGGAAATAATTTGATTATTTGTTATATGTAGGACTTATCTGAATATTTCATTATAAAAAATTCCCAAAGCATATGAAAGAACTCAGCACAACCAGTTATATTTTCAGCTGGATACAGAATGAGTAGATCAACTGTATTAATTTGCATTTTTAGAGGAAGAGTGGTCTTTATATTCTTGTGTTTTTTTCCAGATCAATTAAATTTAGCCATTAGCCAAATTACTTTTTGTGTTCTACCTGTAGTTAGTAGTATCTTTTGATCTTGCAGTATTAAATTGAAATGGATATTGGCTATAAGTGGTAATTTCTGCTGGTGCGAATAGGTCATTAAAAGGGATGATTCACAAGTTGGCCCTAGGATCTCTTTTGTTAAATGCAGCTCTGTAAATAGCCATAAAGCTGATTTAAAGTTCTAATTATTTGAAAGTTGTAGGCTTAGTTTGTTAGTTTGTTAGTGATGATATCACAGAGTTCTCAGCAAAGTATAGCATTTTTAATAATGCCATACCGTGTTTTTCTTTCTTCTTATCTCAGTTCCTTTCTATCACCAATTTTAGATTACAAACAAAAAGCTAGAATTCATAATAGGGACTTCCCAAAACCTATTTATTGGCTCATGAATTTATTTTGGGGTAATGTCAGACTTTTATTCAGACATTTATCTGATACTATACTGGTGAGCATATCAAATCATTGATATTTTAGGATTTTGTATTTCTTCTTCGGTACTAAAGACAAACAAACAAACAAAACACAGCTTTTACACTGATTTCCCAAAAGTAAGCCTACAGTTTTGGCAAGAGAGTAGATGTGAGTATTTTTAGCCTAGATAGGATTGTAATACATAGTCTTTTAGTTTCTGAGCAATAGACAATCTTCTCTATTCCTACTTTCTGGCTTCTGATGTAAAAATTCTGTAATCTAGCAAATTCTAGCTCAGAAAAACCTGCAAGTGTGCTTTTGTCTTTACGCTTTAAAAAAAGTAGTTTCTAGATTCCACTAGAATTTAAGATCCACAAGGTAAGGAATTTATGTCTATTTTATTTTCTGCTTTCTCTCTAATGTGTAAAAGAGTGGCACATAGTAAGCACTAATAATTATTTTTTAATAATTGCATAAGTTCTTGCCTTAATAAAAATAGTGAAGTTTTTCATGTCAGTGAAATAATTTTTATGTTATTCAGAAAGCAAAATCTGTCGCTGGGAAGAAATGATATAGTTCAGCTAAAAGAAGCCTACAAATGGATTACTCATCCCCTGTTTTCTGAGGAACTGGGTGTTCCCATTGATGGAAAGGTATTGGGTTATCAGCATTATTAATTTTGTTCTCTGGTTTTACAAATTTTACTTCATTATATGGCAGAGTTTTGGTTAGCTAAAGGAATCTTCTCTTTAACTCAGTGAAGGATTTTTAAACTTTTTAAATGTTAAACTATAGCATTCTTAAACTGAGGTTAAAGTCTTTCTTTTTCTTTTTTCCCCCAAGACTTCTTTGTTATCCAAAACACTTATGAGTGTAACAGGTATAATGCACCCTTAATGACCTTAAAAGATTAGAAACGAATCTTTGCCTTTAATGTATTTATAATTTAATTGGGGAGACAGATTTACTGATACAAAGCAATAGATAAGTAAGTGTGAGCAAGTGCAGGGTAAACTCTAAACTTTTAATTTTGGCTTAGCTATAGCTAATCTTATTTTCAAATATGTGAGCAGAACCCAGTGATGGTGAGCATGGGCTCAATATATTGCTGCCTTGTTGGCATCTCAAGTCCCTCTGTTTACTTTTAGGCAGAGACTGTCTTTGAAACCATAGCACTTCGCCATCTTCCCTATTCCAGAACAGACCATGCATCAGTCTCTGGAATGGACTAAATTTCAGGAAGGAGCTTAACAGATGTGGAAACAGGAAATCTTTCCAACCCATCCAAAATTAGATTTTAATAGTATGGCCTCATCTCCTCATCATTTTACTTGAAGGAAATTCCCTGACTATCAGACCCATCCCTAGTCAAGTAAAATCACAAAACCATTTTCCAAAGCTAAATAGTTAGGCTTGCTTCCTTTCCTTCCCTTCCTTCCCCTTCCCATTCCCTTTTCCCTTCCCCTTCCCTATTATATATCTCTTTTTCCCCTCAGTGAGAATAAGCTCTGTTTTTTAAACTGTATACTGAGAAAATAGAGAATAAAACCACTTCACAGATAGTATAAGAAGGAAATGAGGTAATGAAAGTACTTTGGAAATAGAGAAGTCATTGATGCAAAATATTTTTACCTAAAATTTCAGTTTTGAAGCACAGATAATTTTACATGTTGGATCAGTGAGAACAGAAAATAGAAAACAAAAGATACAAAAATGACCTAATAGATTCAGGTTGAATCTTTCTTGAGTAAAAGGAATGTGTTCATTTTAATTTTGCTCTGTAGATTAGAATAGGAAACAGGAAAAAATAGCTGTTCACTATTGTGATTCTAATATAGCTATTAGGGTGGAAGGCAGGCCAATGCACTCAATAAATATAGAACTCATCAGTAAAAAAGATAAAATTGTAACATGATGTGACATTTATATCTTTTTCTCAATATGGAAATTTTTATATTTTCATTGTATGTAGATGTATATACAGTATGAAATTGTGCTTTTTGTATATACAAGTATGTTCATTGTGACATATTTTTATAACAGCAAAACTTTCTGAAACTTAAATGTCTGACTCCCTAGGGCTGAAAAAACTGTCCATAATATTAATTGAATAAAGCAATTTTCCAAAAGCTGTTTAATATCCAAAGAACTGTATGTTTGTATTCATAAAAATGGCTGGAAGGAAATACACCAAGCTATTCATTGTTCTACCTCAGTGGAGTAGGATTGAAAAACCATCTCCTTGCTTGATTATTTTATAATTTGTATGTATCGTGTTTGTAATACAATAAAAAAAAAATAAGACCTCTCTTTTAAAAATCAAATCCACTAAGAAGTTTGAGCACTTTTAAAAGGAAACCTCATATAGAAGTTTTTAAGGATGTGAATAAAACGGCTTTTGCATTGCTAATTCTAATCGTAATTAGATCAGAATTATCAGGAACAATTCTTCATTTCTTTCTATTACTATCTCCTTCTCATTCCCTGAATTCTCATTCATCTTCATACTTATGTATATGTACAAAAACCATACAAATCCTGGCCTTTTAAAATTTATTTTTAAAGTTTTTGGTAGGATCACTAGTGACTGAGTTTTAGAAGTTAAAAAAAGCGCAACTATTTCTTTTACAGCTGCCTCTGAACAAGCTGATTTGAGAGCAGTAGTGTTTCCAGTTTTCCTTGTCACTCTCTGAGCCAATCTTTAAAAGCCAGTTTCTATTTTCATTCATAAGTTGTTAGGTGTTGGTTTCCTTTTGCTCATTTCTAAACTGTCTTTTAATTTTTAGAGCTTGTTTGAAGTGAGTGTGGTCTTTGCTCACCCAGAAACAGTTGAGGATTGCCACTTCCTGTAAGTTGCCATGTAAACAACGACAATCGTGTAACATTGTTAATGCTCTTTGGTTTTCATGTGTTAATTCTCTTTGGTTTCCATGAAAGTAATATTTCTCCTCTTTCTAATGAGCATATCGGAACTTATATATTAGTATGTTTAAAATGTGCTCTCAAATGTAAAGGTCTAGGCCAGGGGTTATTAACCTTTTTTGTTCCATGGACCCCTTTGCCAGTCAGGTGAAAACCACGGACCCCTTCTCAGAATGTAGCAGCAGATAGTTTTATGACATTCAACATCAGCATGTCTTTAAATTAAACTTTAGGATTACTCAAAATTATGTTTTACAACTTTCCCGTAATTTCAATACCTGATAACCTAACATAGTTCAACATCTGTTCAAACAGTCATTTTTGGCAAACATTTAGAAATTCGAGTTTTCCCATGGTGTCATAAAACCATCCCCGCCATCCTTACCAACCTTTTTGCAGGCAGTTATCCACTGCACTCAGAACACACTACATCAAAATAGAAATCATACTAAGTCCACACTATACAGTATATTACTTAATAAATATATGTCCCCACAACATGTCCCCACATGTCCCCACAAGAATGTTTTTAAATGCATAAAATAAAAAGGAAATCAGTTACATATATTGAAATAGTTACTAAAATAAAAAAACATGTGCTATAATACTATACATATGTGCTTCTTTCTTAACATTAAATAATAATCCAATACATCAGAAATAAAGGAAAGTTAAAGGTAAATTTTATTTTTTAAAGACATGTCAATGTGCAGACTGTTGTTGTTTATCTTGAATAAGAACATTAAACTGTGGTGTAGTATTTAACAAGGCAGCATGCATATCATGTTGGACATCTAATTGAGTTGATTTTTTTCAATTCAAGCTCACAGACCTCCTGAAATCTTTCCACTGACCCCGCAGTGGACCCCTGGTTAAGAACCCCTGGTCTAAGCATACTAATTTAGGTCGTTATCAGGATTCATTTTGTTTGCTCCTGATAGCTTGAGTTTAGCAGCCATATTGTATAAAATATATTTGAATTTTGCCTACCCCAAAATAAACTCATTCACCTTTTATATTAACTTGAATTTTTAGAGGTACGCTATGTCCAGATTGTTTCAAGCCAGCCAAAAACAAACAGGTAAGAATTTTCCTTCTTATTCTTTAGTGAGTTTTATCTTAGCTAAACATTCAAATTTACAACAAAAAGGATATTCATTAGAAACGTGAACTCTGTTTTAATACTAAGAATTAGTCTATTCTATTATACTAAGAACACCTTTACCTCAGGCTAAGAAGTCATTAACACTTAAATATCCATATGTGTGTCACTGTCTGGGTTGTTTCCCTGATGTTGTTAAATTTAGAACAATGTTTCAATGATGTTTCTGTTACCTATTCGGGGAAATTTGACTTTTAGATTTTAATTCCCAAAATTACATCATCTGGGAAAATCCTTGGTAAATATCAGCAGTATTCCAAAGACTTGTCTAATATCTATTTTTCAGATATTTGTGTTTTTTAAGTATAATCCAGAGAAAATTATTTTATTTAGCACAGTTCTGTGTTAATATAGCCTATTTTAGACTATACTGCAAAAAGGGCATTTCATTTAGATTCCCCTTTACTGTCTGATGTTAGCTGATCTTCATTCATGAGCAGATTAGTTGGCATGTACTTTTAGTTCATGTTATGCCAAGATAAAATGGCAGGGTGCTATGTTGGCAAGTTTTCATGCCCAAGTTATTTAGCTGTTTTTTTGTGCAGAAACTCAAGCATTCCCATATTCTACTTTACTGGCGTCCATTTTTGTTGTGGTAGTTGTTAAAAAGAATATGTTCATTGACAAAGACACATCTATTGGTTGTTCCTCAGGTTTTGACTAATTGTTAAGCCTTTTAGAACTGGGGGAAAAGTTAGTTTGTAACATTTGCCAAATACCCTGCACAGAAAGAATTAGAAATGCAGACCAAGCCAAAAGCAGTGCTTTCCTCCTTTTCTCACATCTTGACACAACTAGAACATTACCATGTTTGCTCAGCATGGCTGAGGTTAGCAGACGAAGTTGCTTTCAGGTTGGAGGTGACAAGCCTGGGGATTCTCACAGCCTTACCGTTTTGTCACACCAGTTGGGAAACTCTGCCCAAATGACCTGTAAGCCATATTTATATTGAAGATCTAGATTTATTTTTTGTAATCTTTGAGAAAATACTCAAGTACCAGTATCAGATAGTGCGATAAGGAAATTTGTATCAATGTATCATAGACACCACACCATTTGGCCAGTGGGAGTTGTAGAGTCTTAAACGTAGTTTTTCTGCCTCATGCCTGGGAGTAAATTGAATGACCTTTTGAGTTTCTTTCAGGCCTAAGATTTCATGTCTTATCAAACAGGTACTTTATTTTCAGTTGTCCTTTCCTATGGTACCTTGCAGAACTCTCTGGGGTTCCTCAGAGTATGGTTTAAAAAATAATAGCTTTGGTGATAAACTGTTGAGATGCCTGCATTGTACTCCTTTTTCATCAAATGTAATTCCTTATAACTGGAGAAATAATTGTGATTTATCATAGTAAGTCAAGTATATATATGCATTAATTAGTTGTGTATCACCCATGCACTTTCTAATTTTAAAAAAAAAGTGGGTTTTTTTTATAGGGAATTTGCTTAGTTTGTAGATGGTGAGCAATGTTGAGTTGCTGGTTGCCAGGGCAGGCTAGTTGGCTCTGTTTTACCCCTTACCTGGGTAGCCAACTCCTAAATTATATACTGTGGCCCCAAAAGGGATGTAGGGGAAGAAAAGGTAGATGAATCAGTCTAAATTCCTCTTGTGACCTGGGAAGAAAGAGTCAAAGCCTGTTTCTTACAATGTCATCATTTTTGTATTTGAAGAATATCACATTTTGAGATGAGTGGGATAGTGCAGTAAAGGACACCTGTTCTGCTGCATCTTGCTGGTTTCATAGCTACAGACTATATGAGGAGAAGGGTGGTAGAAGTATACCGATTGCAGAACTGAAATTATCAACACTTAAGTTTTATTTTCTTGAAATAATCAAATCTTTTCCCCTTTTAAGTATATAAAATGATGTAATTTCTCCAACCATGTTCTCTGTTTCACCTCTGATGTTTTCTTGTCTAGGTGATAAAATATTTTTTTCATTTTATTCTATTTAGTCGGTATTCACTAGAATGGCAGTTATGAAAGCTTTGAATAAGATCAAAGAAGAGGATTTCCGCAAGTAAGTAGAAATGTAGAAACAAAGGAGCTTCATGGAATTTTAGAATGTAGAGATAATCTTGTTTATCTCTAAAACAAGACAAGGAGAGGATTGTGTCTTAATCATTGTTGTATCCCCAGTCCTTGGCACAGTGCCTGGCATGTAGTGATGCTTGTCAGATTAATATTTGAATTTATGAGGCAAGTCCTACTTCTTTATCTTTTAGAAAAGGATATTGAAGTGCAAAGAGGGAGTTGACTTGCCGAAGGTTTCATGTAGAGTGGGCCTAGAACTTGGTTTCCTGACTCCCCAGACCAGTGCTATTCCTACTACATTCCTAGTCCTGCATCTCCTAATATTGTCCATCTCCAGAAGAGGGGAAAAAGGCATGTGAGTTTTCTCACTTGGTAAAATATGCTGTAGTACAATAAATACAATAAGTGTTATATTTTAATTCTCAGTGTGTTCATTTTAGTAAACAAAATTAGTTATCCTTCCAGAATATCCTTGAATAAATTTCAAACAGCAAAGGATGATTTCATGTATTTTACTGACTAAAAACAGTTCTCATAAAGGAAATAAAATTTGGAAAGTGAAGATAATTCCCTCTTTAAAGCAGTAACTTCTGAGTTTCTAAATGATTTCTTTATTAAGATATCTTGGGAAACTGTATGAAATTTTCAAGGCATGCATTTGGGGTTAAGTCTACAACCAGTCACCTACAGGTAGACTGCTATCTAGTTAATAGCTTTGGAAGCTCCTAGATGGTAGACAGAGAAATAAAGTCACAGCATTGCTTTTCCCTGTCTGTCCTCCATTGGACTGGAGTTAATAGCTAAGAGGGTAGAGTCTGCCACATTCCTCTTTTTCTGGCTTTGTGATCTCTCTCTTAAGGGCATAATTGGGTGTCAGAAGGAAAAAGAGTGAGAAAAATGGCAAAAGGCCTTCCCACAGGTGGGACCTACTCCTGTGACCAGTCTGTCACTACATACCAGATTGAGGCTCATGTAAGCCAAGAGCAAGTATCTGTGGATAGCCAGAGGGTTAAGGAGCCTGGTGAGGCTTCCACTTTATATATATGGAGTCTTCTCCCAAATCTTGAGACTGTTGGAAATTATCATCTGATAAGATGAAACCTCCTGAGCATGAAAGATTGCTGCAGAGCCCTGATTTACTAAGTTAGTGCCACTCCTGTGTATTAAAAGTGGTGCTCCAGAGGCCTGAAGGACCCCTTTTGGTCATAAATGGAAAACTAGGGAGAGACTTAGGCTCAGTGTGTGCCTCAGACAATGCTGATTCATCTTGGTTATGTGATTAAATAGCATGTCTGAAAGATAGTAGCCATAAAATTTATTTTGTTTTGCAGGCAGTTCCCTTGTCCTCCAAACTCACCAGAGGCTGTATGCACTGTTCTTGAAATTGAATGTGCTCATGGTGCTGTTTTTGTGGCTGGTAAAATATATTTAGTTTAGAATATACTTATGCTGTCAACTTTCCTTTCTGAAAAACTCATGACGACTCCTCAGTATTCTTCTTCTTGTTATTAGGTTCTGATAGTTAACTCTTTTGAGAATTAGAACTGATAGCTAAGCTTATTTTAGGTTCTGTAGGTATTGTTAACAATCACACAGGAGATATGTTATTTAAAATGCCATGCCAAAGGGAAGTAATACTTTCCAGGTTTTAATAGATTTCATCTGAGATGGCCAAGGGGAAATATAGGTAGATGCAGACATCCCAAACTGGTCAGGAGTAAGACAGCAGAGGAGATGTTTTGTAACAAGAAAGCAAACTTGAAACAATAATTTTATCATCTCCAAAATGACTAAATTCTCTTAGCTTCTGTCTGAATGAAACTTGTTGCCTTGACTTTTCCCAGGAGGTAATCTAGCAGTCAATTTTTGTTTTGAAATTTATAGGTGTTTCATAATAATAGCTAAAATGAAATTGTTCTTTAGCCTTGACTATCATACCTTGCCCTTGCCTTGATGTAGCTTTATTCATACAGCAGTCAGATTCTGTTAGATTTTTTTGTTTGTTTCTTTTGTTTTAAATTGCAAAAACTTGAAAATTTCCTGTATTTGAATTCTTGTGAATACATTATCACCGGTGATTATTACACTGAAAATATTATTAATCAGATGTAAATGCAGTACTTGCTTTTTTTTTTTTATGATTCCTGCTGCATTCTGTACTATTATAACTTGTTCAGCCAGCCAATCAGATTAATAAATATATTGATCCTTCCTTTAGAACTCATTTGAACCATTCATAACACGTCTTTAGCCATCTCTTCTATTTTTACTTTAAATCTTTGTTTATTTAACTACATGTCTCTGTCTTGGTTCCCCAAATTAGACTGTAAATTAGTTGAGGGCCAGGCCTTGTTTTATATCACAGCACCTAGGATATTGGCACTCAGTAAGTAGTTGTTGCTTTTCTTTTTATCCTGTTGTGTTAATCCATACCGTTCCATCCAGGCTACCTGATATTTCTTTGGCAGGGAGATATAATAAATACTCCAGGAATCTACCACAAACTCCTTGGATAATTGATGGAGAAAGAAAGCTGGAATCTTCCGTGGAAGAATTAATTTCAGATCATCTGTTGGCGGTATTCAAAGCAGAGAGTAAGTGTTATAATATTCATAATTTTAAATACATTTGTCATTCATAAATACGTTTCTTGGGGATGACAGAAAGTTTTTTTGTTATATAAATCACCACCATTCTGGACCCATTGGCTTCCATGAACAGAGGTCAGGCCTTAAATAACTCTGGCCTGAGCTGGATTATGGGCCTACATGACTAAGGATTTCTTTCCTCTCTCAAGGTGACTGTTTTCTCCAAACAATTGAAATCCAAAACAATTGAAACTACTTTAAATGCATGTACTTAAGCCCTGACCTGATGCGCCTCAATTTTGGCCTCTTTTTGGGACTATGAGGAAATGAAACACAACTTCCTAGTGCTAGTTCAAGAATAATCACTGGGAAATGCCTGGCTTTCATCTTCAACTAGAAAGTGCCCTGGGATAACGTTCAAGCCTAGAGAAAATACATCAATAGCAGCCATTTTACAAAGACTTAGTAGATGCTGCGTTGTTTTTTAGTTTCCTAGGTATTTCCGGGTTTGTGCAATGAGTCCAGTCCTGTCTGGCTTAATGTTTCCATTGTCTCAACAGGCCTGTCGGGTCAGAGGCAGCAGAAAGCCTTGTGATTTCACCTAGGATTAGACAAGAGGAAAGGACTAAGATTTCAATAGCCGGATATCTTATTACACATCAGGAAAAACTGTAGGCAGTGAGTAATGTGACTTTAGAATGGATCTCCTAACAGAGTTAGAAAGGTCTTAAGAGGAGCCTGCTTTGGGAACAAATGGCAAGCAGATGGTCTAGATGAGAGATAGGTGTCCTTCCAGCTCTTTGGATTGTCAGGAAGAAAAAGAAGCACTTCAAACCACATCCCTCTTACAGTTTGTTCCCTATCAGGTAGGTGGGCCCTTTTTTTTTTAAGGGTCTTTAAGAATTGTTTACTGAATAGAGAGGAAAGTAACCCAGCAAACTAATATTTTCCAAAATCTTAGAAATAGAGACTATGGGCTATTGCCATGAGTTTTCACCTACCTGGTTTAATATTTATTAACTCATGAGCGCATAAGACTTTGACCGTTACATAAAAGGAGCTACACAATAATTGTTTTGATTCTGTTATCTTCCTGAGAAAATGGTGCTTATCCAAGTGATGAAGAAGTGAAAATAAAGTGTTAGCAAAAAAGTGTTTTTCAAACTCTTTATGGGGCCACCTTACACCTTAACCTTTCTACACGAAGATTCAAGAAACTTTCAGTTCTGATTATTTGGGTCCCAAGGAAGCCCCCTTGCCTCTAGGACAGCTGCATGTTTCCCCCTTGCAATCTTTTATGAAGGTGATTTGTTGTCATTTTCCATTTGAGGGGGTAAACTTGTCCCCTTACTGAAAATAAAGTAAACATCTGTAATTGTGTGATGAGGTAATTTATTGAGTGCCACTTGAGAAAAAGCAGACTTCTGGGCCTCTCTGTTAACTGGCTTATTGTGAGGGATAAAGCCTTGTGGTTTGAAATGCCTGATTAATAGCACAGATCAATTTGCTAAACCTGTGCTTCTTTGATTTATTACTTATTATTTCTGATTAATGGTTCAACTCTGGGAAGATGGTTTTGACTATTGTATTGCTAGGTTTCGACAGTTTTACGGCTCTATGAAATAAACCAGCATGGCGCTGAGCACACTAGCTCATTATATAAAGGCGCCTTCCCGTAGGTGGGATATACGTACTTGTTTCCCAGTCAGTTCAAACTGGCACACTCTATTATCTACTTTCCAATTCCATAATAAAGTTTGAAACACTCTCAAGATCAGTTTGTGTAAGGATTTTTTGTGAAAACTTGTCAGTGGCTAGCTACAAGATAAAAGTCCAAACTTGGCATTCTCGCCCTTCAACATCTGGCCTCTACCCAGCTTTCAGTCCATTGTCTGGCTGGCCCCACACATGAGGAACACTAGAGCCTGGCTGAACCACCTCTAGTTCTTGATCATTCTTGCTCTTATTATTTTATTTTGTTTTATTTTTTTCTGAAATCTCTGTCCCATTGAGAAGGGCCAAATAACTCACCATATTAGAGGGACAGGGTAAAGTATAATGTGAATTTAGGAAATTCAATGAAATTTTAAACATGTATTTTTCTTTTTTGTCTGTTATTATTCATATTTGCACACTAATAAAGTTTTATGGTTTGCCTCCAAAAGTATTTCTCACTTTGGGGTCCAAGACTGTTTTCCTTAGTTCTCATATTTGAAACATTTTCCTAAAGATATAATAAATCCTCTTCTTCCTTACTCGGGGTTTAAGTCTGCTCTGTCCAGCCCCAAGAGCCCAGCTTTCTGTAGCTCTTTCTTATTGATAGGCTGCAATTTGTGGGAAAGGAGTTTTATGGACTTGTTATAGATTTAAATTTCTGGTCTGATTTCATAGTAACTGGTAGAGCTATCTCTTTGGGTCCTGTTCATGCCCTGCTTGTCACAGGTTCAGGCTCCCTCACTGTGGAGTCCCCTGGCTCCCTGACGTTATGGCTGGTTTAGAGATTTATGGTAGGCAGGTAAAAGACAAACCAGAGCTCCTGGAAGTCTTTATCTTTCAGCTTCACAGATACCATTTTGAAGTCTCCATTTAGCAACAGCTTCCTATTCTTTGTTAGTGGTACTACCTGAGTCTCTTGACTGTGACTGAAGCCACTAACTGCTATGGATTTGCAGGTAACTTGATGATGGAGCCCAATACAGAATGGGGGGCCCTTTGGGACTTAGAGGTCCATGGAATATGCTCTCTGCCTGGCCTAGATTCTCTATTTGGAGAAGAACCTGACCTTGTGGCCCCTGACAGCTTCCCAGTGGCCCAATCCTCAGGTCTTAACACAGCACAGGTCACCCAGTCTTTTGAACCTAATCAGCAGCTTGAATTCTAGGCCTACCTTGGATGTCTAGCCCTTCCACACCAGCCCTGGCTTGCACCTCTCTGTAAGACTCACAGCTTTGGGATCTGTGGGTCAGTGAGGAGTCCACCCTGGCAGTGTGTGATGGACAAAAGCCTGGAGCCCATGTTTTCAACAAGTGTTGGACTTAGCTTGCTAAAGGGATATCTTCAAGGTGAAATCCTCCTTTCTCCCCAGCTACTCATCCCAACAAGGAAGGCTAAATTTCAATGTTGTTTTCATGGGACTTTTCAAGCCTTTTAGCCTCCCCTTTTCTAAAATATATATGGGAACTTTGCATGTGAATCTATCCTAGGAAAAAAATGGCTCACAGAATGGTATAGAGCCCTCTTCCCTCTCCCGCCCTTTCCATCTTATTTATTTTTAAGATTTATTTATTTACTTTTTTTTTTTTTTTTAATTTATCTCCTCCTCCCTCAGATGGTTCTTTAATCTGTCTGCTCATTTTTTGCTTGCCTTCTCCAGGAGGTACTGGGAACCAAACCTAGGACCTCCCACATGGGAGGTGAGTGCCCAATGGCCTGAACCACATCTGCTCCCTGTGGGCTGCGGCATCTGCTGGCTTATGGCATCTGCTCATTTAGGTGTCTACTCATTGCAGCGGGTGCGGTGTCTGCTTGTCTTCTTTTAGGAGGCACCGGGACCCAAACCCGGGATCTCCCATGTAGTAGGCAGGCACCCAAATGGTTGAGCTACATCTGCTTCCTTCCATCTTATTTTTGACTCTTCCCAGTAATCTTCTTCTTCCTCACCTTGTGCTATCCAAAGTGACTAGAAGAATAAATATAAGCCACATAACTCATATTGCAGTTGTACTCAGTGCAGGAAGGTTCCTGTATTTCTCTTGTCCTAACACTATCCAGATCCCTCTACAAACAGTAAGCTCTGTGAGGATAAAGACTATGTCCATCTGATTTGCCTTTGCCTCCCAGCATCCAACACAGTACCTCGCACAGGGTAAGGCACTCTATAAATATTTTGTGCACGGAGTGAATAAATCAAAGTGAGCCCTAGTACTCCCAGCCATCACCCTCTATTTTGAGAAATTTTAAATTTTACTAAAGACTGACCATGCCATCACAGGTTCCCAAAACATCTCAGCCTTTCTCAGGCCCTTGTCCAAGAAGACTGGTCCTGTAGAACCTGTAGGTACGAGTCTGAGCACGATGACTAAGAGTAGAGGCTCTGGTGGTAAACTGCTTGGATTCAATCCTGACCTGACCACTTACCAACTATGTGACCTTAGGCAAGTTAACTATCCTGTCTCCTTTTCAGCTTCCTCATAAGTAAAACTGGGATTGTGATAGTACCAACCTCATGGTGTTAACATATATAAACCATTTAGAATAATGCCTGCTCATAAGAATGCTTGCTTTGGTGATGATGGTGAAATCATTAGTCAATTCTATATCTAAGAAAGTTGCCAGGTAACCCCCAAACACACCCTTTTATTTAAAACCATTTTCCCCTTCTACCACTATTAGTCTGTGAAGATCCGTTTATTTTAGAATGTGCACTGGTTTTGTCACGGTCCCAACTTTAGGTTTGATTGTCTAATGAAGTTGCTTTTTAAAGAGTCAGACCTTTTTTTCCTCCAATTCCTTTCACAGAGTTTAATTCTTACATAAATGTTTTTGCTTTCTTTTGTTTTGTTTTAAGGAAAGAAAGAAAGATGATAGAGTTTTCAGCATAAGGGTGTGGCCAGGCTGGAGGGGGTACTGCCTCCAAACAGTACTCTGCCTAGGATTTCTCATGGGTTGGTGGTGGGGGATGATGGTTAAGGTCTGGCTTTGACATCAGAAACACTTACCTTTTGCCATTTAATTGTGGGACCTTTCTGAGGCTTGGTGTTCTTTTATTTAACACCTACTTCAAAAGGTTATAATAAGGATGAATGAAATAATGTATGCAAAAAATTTAGACTGGTATCTGGCATATAGTAAGCATCCCATAAATGATAAGTGCTTTATATTATCATTACTACTTTTATTAGAGTTTGGAGCGGGAAGATAACTATCCTTTAAATTTGGTTTCCAGCAAAGGTTGGGAACCAGTGTCTTAGGACTATTATGTCTCTGATTTTTTTTTTTTCTTTTCTGCTTTCCAAAGGTTTTAATTTTTCCTCCTCTGGAAGAGAAGATGTAGATGTGAGAACATTAGGAAATGGTAAGATTGCAACAGCATCACCTGACTAGAACTAACTTTCAGATTATCACCCCTTTCAGACAGCAGGCTTACCATAGTCACTTAGCCAAAACTGAAAAAAGAGGGGCAGAGCCCAGAACTTCTCCAAGTGGGGATGCTTTGTGGATTATGGAGCTACCTTTATAAACTATATGAGATATGTCTTAACTGGAATCATTTCTTCAGTGGCCATCCTGTTGTATTAATTCAGAGGGAGATGCCAAATTTTTTCCAAAAGTTTGATTAATAATTGTTCCATTTAATAACATTTCAACAGTACCTGTACAGTTTTCAAAATACACTTCTTCATTTAAGAAGTGATTCTTTTCTCTTAGCCTTCATTTATCTCATTTTACATTGTTACACTACATCAAAGATGATGAGAATTAATCCCAAACTATATAATATGTATAGCCCCTTCCTCTTACAGAATCAGTTTTTCCATTTAGATTAGGCTAGGAGAATAGATTTCCACTTGGTATACCTGGGCATTGCTGAGTGTGACAGAAACCAACTTAATTAGTCATCGTTTGGGTTTTTATTTTGTAATTAATACAGGCTTATTCAAAGGACCTTTGGGAAAGCAATCATTTTCACATATTGCCTGTACTTGAGTTAGCAGCCCCTCACTTCCCAAAAAAGCCTTGTGATTCTTTTCACACATTCTTTCCTCCCCCAGATGTAGTCATTGTCACTAAACTTTCAGTCCTCTAGAGCTCAAACTGTTTTTTCACACCTCCTAAACCTCTTGCATTAGCCCAAATGTTAACTCCATCAACACGTTTCTGTTTCATGACGGGGTGTGTGCTGCCAGGAAGGCCCTTTGCAATTGAGCTGGTGAATCCTCATAGAGTACATTTCACTTCACAAGAAATTAAGGAACTTCAGCAGGTAAACCACTTCCATGACATGGAAATCGTCGTGTTTCTGCAACTCTGTAACTGAGCTAGAATGGCTAATTGTTTTTCTTTTTTCTGCTACTACAGAAAATTAATAACGCATCTGACAAAATCCAAGTACGAGACTTGCAGCTTGTCACGAGGTAAGGGTAGGCTCACTGGAGATGATTTTAAAAGGGAAGTTTTGGTTGCAGATCAAATGTCTGATAAGGAGCTTGTATTCAGATAATGTAAGAACTCTTACAACTCAATAACATAAAAGCAAATAACTCAATTAAAAATGGGGGAAATTTCTTCCATTGCTTTTCCCCCAGGTGTGGGAGGTAGGCAACATGGGAATCCCAGTGGGTTCTGTGTAATATTTTGGGTATCTAAGCACCTCTTAAGATATATTTATATATATATACATAAATAACGTTTTTGTAAGCAAATGCACATATATGCATATATATTTATATATCATTTTGCAAATGTTGGTATGTATTGTGAAAATTTTGATTTTTACCCACAATAAAAAAAATTTTAAAAAAAATGGGGGAAAGATTTGGTAGACATTTCTCCAAAGAAGTTATATGACTAACCAATGAACACATGAAAAGATGTTAAACATCATTAGCCATGAGGGAATTGCAACTCAGAACCACAGTGAGATCCCACTTCACATCCACTAGGATGGCTGTAATCAAAAAGACAGACAATAACAAGTATTGGCAAGGATGTGGAGAAATTGGAACCCTCATTGCTGGTGGGATTGTTAAGTGTGGCCACTTTGGAAAACATTCTGGCATTACTAAAAGACTCAGCAACTCCACTTCTAGGTATATACCTAAGAGAAATGAAAACAGACATCCACACAAAGACTGTGTGTGAATGTTCATAATAGCCAAAAAGTAGAAACAACCCAAATGTCTACCAACTGATGACTGGATAAACAAAATGTGGTTTATCTATACCAAGAAAGTACTGATAACAGGGTACAACATAGATGAACTTGAAAACATTATGAAGTGAAAGAAGCCAGAAACCACATAAACACCATGTAGCATATGATTTTATTTTATATAAAATGTCCAGAATAGGGAAATCTGTAGAGACAAAGTTGATTAGTGGTTGCCTAGGCTGGGGGAGGGGTGAATGGGGAGTGACTGCTCATGAGTATGGAGTTTCGTTTTTGGATGTGAAAGTATGCTAAAATTAGATTGTTGTGATGGCTAACAACTCTAAATATTTTAAAAATCATAGAATTGTACAGTTAAAACTTGTGAATTGTATATAAATTAAATCTCAATCTATTTTTTTTAAAAAGGAAATTTGGGGTAAGGCTTGTGTGTATTTTATATATTCAGGCAAACTCTCTTTTATTTTTGTTTAGAGAGGCAATAGGACATATGAAGGAAGGTGAAGAAGAAAAGACCAAGACCTATAGTGCCTTAATATGGACAAATAAAGTAATACAAAAGAAAGATATTGAATTCCTAAATGACATGAAGGTAGTTTAAGAGTTCTTCTTTTTATTTATTTTTCCATTTCCTGTAAAAGAGTCCATTGTCTTCTAGTTTATAATCAGCAAGTCATAGAGCACAGACTTGGAGGGTCTGTCAGACCTGGATTCAAATTCTGGCTTTGGTCTTTACCAGCTGAATGACTGGGCAATTCATATAACCCATCTAAGAAGCACTGTTGCTCGTGATTAAGAGCCCAACTCTGAAGACAGATTACTTGGGTACAAGTCCTGGCTCTGCATTACTTAGTTTTGCAACTTTGGATGAGTTACTTAACCTCTCTATGCTTCTGTTTCTTCAATCTATAAAATTAGGTTAGGAGAATTAAATGAGTTTAAACACATAAACTGCTTACAATAGTGCCTGGCACATAGAAAATATTCAGCAATGCTGTAATTATGTTTTGTCATCTCTGAAAAAGAAAGATAAAATGGAACTTGATGCTAAGATTAAGTGCATAAATAAAACATGTGATAATTTATGTGAAGCCCCTGTTTGGCGTATGCTAGGTTTTCCTTCACATGAGTATGTGTCACTATAGAGGGACTGCCTATTTGCTTGCATATTTCTTCCCACCTGCCTGTGCCTCTTCCTATAAAAGTACTTTACTTTAAGATACACAGAATGAACATAAATGGGCACAAAGATGTATACAGTTATCAATAGTTATCATAGCACTGTTTAAATGGGTAATATTTTGTAACAATCTACATGACCTACTAGAGGGGACTGGTTTAATATGGCTTATCTGTGTGAAGTGCAGAATCATGTTGACAGTCTGAGTGTTTTGGTGAAAAGAAACAATCAAAACCCCTATTGATTTGTATATGAGTGTGCTTATGTTTGTACGAACACTAAGAAAAGGATGAGAGGATACACACAAGGCTGTTTAATTTATAATCTTGGAGTGCAGGGAGAACTTTATGTGTCTTTGAAGTGTGTGTTCTATTTATTGCAGTTAACCCATGTTTCTTTTGTAATTTAAAAATAAAAACCAAGGAACAGAAACTAATAGATGGATAAATTAGGGCTGTAATCCAGCTCTCCCAAACAAAAGCCATTCACCGACTTTGAGAAGCTAATCTATAAACTAAGGGGATAAACTAGATTATCTCCAGTGGCCCCTCCAGTTCTGAGATTCTGTGATTCTATATGTAAGGCCCTTTGGCTTCTGGCTCTATTATTGAGGACCTTTAGGGTGGCAGTTATAATATAGACAGATACCTTTAAGATTGCAAAGCAAATTTCTAAACCTCTCTGTTCTTTCACATGTGTGCAAATCATTCAGAATGTTATGGGAAAAATTAATTTGTTTTTTTTTTTTTTAAATAGATGCAGTTTTTGGGGGAATAGATTCATTATTCACAGAAATAATGCAGAAAAGACTATTTTAGTAGGTATAAACTAAGTGATGAAAGGATCCATTTTTATGGTTCATAGCCCAGGTGAAGAGCAGGACTGATGAGACTAGTTGATTTCCAATTATTTTCTTAAAAATTAAAACAAACAGCTTTCAAATAGTCCTATTGGCATAAAAAATTAAAAATTGAGTTGATGCCTCATTCAGAGAAGAAGTCACTTCAAATTGACTATTTGTCCCCTCATTTTTAAGGACAACCTACTTCTAAGAAAAAAAAAATGCATGTGTGTGTCTGTGTAGGTCTCTGAAAAATTCAGCTGTATGGGGACAGCAAGGTACAACGTTAGGAGTAAATGAAGTGGTTTCCTTTGTCTGTTAAAAACAAGCAGACAAAGGGACACATGAGCATATGTTGTTCTGAGTATTATGTTGGAAGCAGGGGTGGGTCTAGTAGCTCAGTTGGTATTTCCACTGACTGGCTCTTGGGTCAAAGTACTGGGAGTGTATTAGTCAGCCAAAGGCGTGCCAATGCAAAGTATCAGAAATCTGTTGGCTTTTATAAAGGGTATTTATTTGGGGTAAAAGCTTACAGTTACAAGGCCATAAAGAGTTCAACTCAAGGCTGCTTTCTCACCAAAGTCAGCTGCCACATGTTGAACCAAAATGGCAGGCCATCTCTGCCTATCTCTCCTTCTTTCTCTTAAGGCTCTGTGGGCCTAGCTTCTTTGGCTCTCAGCTGTATGCTGGCACAGGGCTTGTCTATCAGGGCTTCCTCAGCTGCTCTGTTGTCCTCAGCTGCAGACTATCAGGCATGTGGCTCATCTCTCCCCGGGCTTTAGTTGTTTGAGCCTTCTCCTTACTGTCACATGACAAAGTTCTCTCCTCTGGCATCTATGGAGCTCTCTCTCTTCCCATGTCTTCTTCTGTGAGTGTCCGTTTGTATCAGCCCACCAACGGGACGGGGACTCAACCCTGAGTCACACCCTACTGACGTGGTCAAATCAAAACCCTAATCTTAACAGGTAATTTAATCAAGACATGTCAACTTGAATCTAATGCATTCAAAGGGTATCAAACCCAGAGGAACAGACCAGTTTACAAACATATTCCTTATCTTTTTGGGGGGTTCATAAATAATATCAAACTGCCACAGGGAGTGACTAGAGGTAAAGGAAGAAAGGGAGACAAGCACTCACTAGATCACTCATTTCAAGGCCATCTGTTTCTGTACCCTAAGGTGGAGGCCATATCTTTATAGATTGCTTAATAGGTCAGCCTTGCCCTTGAATTTTTTGGTCTTTTTGGCCAGAGATATGTCAAATCTTATGGAGACAGCTTATCTCATTAAAACAAAGTGCTTCAAAAATCAAATAATAGAGGGAAGCGGCTGTGGCTCAATCAGTAGGGCTCCCGTTTACCATATGGGAGGGCCCCGGGTTCGGTTCCCAGGGCCTCCTGGTGGAGGCAGGCCCGCCCGCACAGCGTGGTTAGCTGACCCAGCGAGCACAAGCAGCAAGGGGGGGATAAATAAATGGATAAATAAAATCTTAAAAAAAAAAAAAAATCAAATAATAGAATCAGAAAAACCAGGGTTATAAGGGGCCATTGACTCACTGATTTGATAAAAGCAGTTGCACCTTTTCAAGTGTCCCCTTTGTCAGAACTTGGTCTGTCTTTCTTGGTGGAGAATTTGATAGAGGTGAGACCAGACAGAAACCTTTCTTTTCTTAGTTGGGCCTTAAGTGTTCACTAATAATGTAATTTACAAAGGAGTTGTTCCAACAAGAAATTGCAGAGAATTCAAAGTTCTTATGAATCTACATTACTGGTTATGCCTGATATCTATTTTTAAAACATGGAATTGATTGACCCTTTAAAATATTAGCCTCTTTTTCTTAATCTATATGTTGTGACATGAAGGAAAATCTCTAATTTGAACTAATTGTGAGAAAGACAAGTCTGTGTCCCCCAAAGATATGAATTATAAAAAAGACACATATTATTCTCAAATAACTTGAACTGGTATAAAAATGCTGAGAGGTCCTGGTCTACTGTGCACATGTTTGTAATTAAGCAGAGCTATAAGTTCATGTATGATTCTCCCTAAAACAGACTACCCATACACACTAGTATTGCTAATGTCCCACCTTCTGCAATTGGCTATTTCCCACCCTAGCCTGAAATCCCCACTGTTAGATCACTCTGTTAGATTAGGAAACAAAGGTAAGAATATTGTCTTCTAGAACAGCCTTTATGAAGTAAAGGGCAGAATAGAACTCCAGGATCCTAATCAGTTTGTTAAATAATAGAATTAAAAGATACCTTGGGGATAATTTACACTGAAGTCTTTATTTTATAGTGAGGGTACTAGGACCCAGAAAATGAGTAATTATGAAGTAGGGTATGAGATTCTAGTTTGTCCCAAAGGGGATAAGATGTGTTATAATAGTCAGTTTCTACCGTCAGACTCAGATGGAGTTCCCTAAAGAAAACATCTGTGGTGAGTCATGGATGACAAAGTTCATGTCAAGATAGGCTTCCTTGGGTGGCAAAGTTATGACTCCAAGGTTGTGTATCATACTCTAGGACTTAAAGATCGACCAGAAAACACCACTTCGGGTCCTTCACCGAAGGCCCTTGGCTGTGAGAACTCGCATCATTCACACCATGGAGACACACTATGTGGACGAGCATCATTTTCGTCTCTGTCTGAAGACTCAAGCTGGAACGTATCCTTCCACCTTTGCATAGCAATAATCTAACCAGAATCCTGTTAAAAAGAGTTAATACTGCCGTAGAAAATAGGTTCAACCTGGTTTGGGAGGTATTAGGAAATAATTAGTTTGGAGAAAAATCCATCTTTTTGTTTGGGGTGTTTTTTCCCATTACAATTGTGTTTTTCATAATGATATTTTAAACCATGAGGCAACAGCCAGTCCACAGCCAACTGAAACATTATCTATGTTTCACATAATTACAGTGTTTCACACAGTGCTGAGCACATATTAAGTAATCAGAAAATGCTTTCCATTGTCTTTTTATATTTATATATATTAAATGTTATATATATAAATATATAAAGACAACTAGTAGATGGGAATGGCACTACCTAGATATTGGTTTTAACTTTATTTGGCAACTGGCCCACTACAATATTCTTTCTCTGCATGCCCTGTTAAAACAAACTTCAGATTACCTATCTTTTGTTTGAGCTATATACACTCAGTTGATAGTAATATTATACTGCCATTAGCATAATGTTCAAAGACTGCAAGGTATTTTGACTGTGTTATAAATAGAAAAGGTTTAGATTCATAGTTAAAATATCCATAGTCCAAGGCTGATAATCTGTTCATGACCTAACCTGACTTGTGTAGTTTTGTATCAGAACTGAGTTGCTGATTAAAATATATCAGGGAGCTCCATTAGTCTTGGCTTTAAGTTTACTTTTCAAATGTGCTCCCAGTTTTGTTTGTTTCTTGGTTTTATATTTTGTGATTAGTACCTCTCCAACAGTGTGAAGTGCCTTCTAGTAAGTATAAAACTAATGGTATACATTTGTAAGAAAAAAATTTTCAAATTTTAATCATCAGATGCATTCTCATTCTCACTAAACTGCTGCATCTAGTCTGCCCTCCCTGTTCCTACCAAGCCCTCCTTCTCACACCTCAGCTCCTGCCCCAGGAGTGACCAGAAGTTATACAGTTGAACCAATTTACTCCTAAATTTTTGCAGTTTTGATTAAGGGATAATCTGCATAGACTCCAGTGAGCAAATCTTTGTTGTGTTGAGCACTCTTTCCTATTGTGGATAGAATTTCAAAGAAATTACAGATTAAATTTTTTTTTACCTAATCCAAGTGTCCTTAGTTTTCGTGTGCCAGGGAGAAGAAACGCATTGGCCTTTTGGAGAAGCTAATGTCTTTTCAATCCCATTAGAACATGTTTAGAACTAGTCATGGATATGTAGTTAAGCCATTAACCAAGAAAGACTATTAGGTAAAGCTTTAGATAGCATATGGTTATACACATAAGTATATGAATTTTCACATATTAAATTTATTTTATACACCCCTCGTTTATATTTATGTTGCTCGGTACACTGAGCTAGTTCATTTGGTTGCAGCCTTGTCCATCTGGCTATGAGTAAGAACAACTCTGGATCTTTTAACTGTATATTCCGGGACTTTTAAAGAGAAAAAGGATGACAGTTGATGAGAAATTATGAGTTTAGCCGAGAAGACAGTTACTAGACATAATGTCTTATGCTTGAGTCAAGACATTTGATGAAGGTAGAATGAATAAACTTTCAAAATGGGGACATAATAGCATATGATGTTGGTTATTTTTCTTTTTTAACTTTATGGTATTTATCATCTAGGAGTAAATCTATTTTTCCAATTCAAATCAAATTAAACATTTTATACTAAGTGCTGGTTTATAAAGCACAACATAATGCTGAATGAGTTCCTATTGAATGCAATCTTATTATTAACTAATTCCAGAATTAGTCATTCACTTCAAAATTTGAAGACCTATGAGGAAAACAAAAGTTGCCCCTTTAAAGAAAAGAGAATTAACCTGATTTTACTAACCGTTTTAGCAAAGAATTAGAATTGAAATCCTTTGATACTAGGCCTTCATCAAGACAATTAATATTCACATTGTCCCTCCCATCCTGTTTCCATTGGACCACTGGGTCACATTGCAAAGAAAGCCATCATTGAAGTTACCCTGTGGAAACCTCTGACTGATGCCAGCTGCCATTATTGGAAAAAATGGGATCAGAAGGATGGCGAGATCAAAGTTGTGGCAAAGAAAAAATAGTGTTTTTTTTTTTAATTATTTACTTATGAAGTTTTGAACTACAGCTAATTTTAAAAATCCACACCCAAATTTAGCACCTGAAAGTGTCTATGAAGAGGAAAGAAATTCATGACTCTTGGTAAATTTGATGTAACACAGTGTCCCAAGTCTTGCTGTTGGCTGCCAAGCTGGTAGGAACCAGTTTGCTGTGGTTTATTTTCTCAGATACACATCAGAAGTCACAGCTCAGAAATAACCCCACCTTTCTAACATTTTTGCTTGTCATTTCCCTTTCACTTATCAAAGCTCACCAAACCATGGCACTGCATGGCTATCATTTTTCCTTAAACAAACCTCAGTTACATTAAAGAGTTTGTACATGGAGACTTTGGGAGAACCAGGCCGAACATTGGCTCTCTGATGAATGTGACCGCAGACATTCTTGAGCTGGATGTTGAGGTAAATCATTGTAGAGTGCACACCGAAATACTAAATTCAGCCAAGGTTTTGCTCTTTTATTATTAAGCTATTCACCTTCAAATGTATTTGAAAATAGTCTCACAGTAGCATTGTGTTACAAGAAGAGACTGTCTTCAAAATGTTTTTTAAAAATATATAAGGTCTCCTTTATGATTCTTGCCAATGTATAGCTAATTTACTAACTGTACTTTACATATGGCATCAGATCCGAACCCTTAGACCAAGCAGGAAATAAAGTTGCGATTGTCATATATTCTTTGGACTCGAGTCAATTCCCCCTTTCTAAGTACCTTTTATTTCTACCTGTTTTATAAAAAATTTAAGGCAGCCTATTCAGAAACATATATTCAGGGCAGGGACAGAAAATAGCATGGGCCAATGGTTATTAATAAAAGCAACTTTATAAGGGATCCCTATGATGTGGTCCAAATTCTCAGCTCTAGTCTGATTGAAACAAGGTTAAATTCTAGAATAATTAAAGGAATGGATAGAATGGATCTTTTGTGCAATTCTCCATATTTTTTATCATCTGAGCATTGGTAGGTATTGAGTCACAAGTTGCGCTCCTTGATGAATATATGATTAGGAGTAGAGTCTCTCCCTTTCTTGAATGGGAATGATAGAAAGTTTTTTTTTTTTAATAAGTAAGTATCGTTTCCCACTGTGAAAACAGCTATGGTAATCAAATGACCACTGGAGCATTATTACTTTACCAGCAATTCTCTTGGATGCTTTGAGATCAGATCTTACACAGCTCCTACAGTACAGCCAGTGAGAGCATTTTAAAGGCTACAGTAAGATTGTTATTTTGAGGAAAACATTCATCTTCTTTGACCTTAATTTTTAGAGCAGCTTAGTAGTATCAAAACAGTCACAAGGCCAGTGTTTCTCAATTCAGATTGTTAACTGTGGAGCTTTTTAAACAAATATATGCCTAACCTCCCTTGTGTTCAACATCCCCACGCAAGATTATGATCAGTAATGTTTAGTTTTCAGACATGAGAAACCACCATTTGTTTATATGTGGTGTTTGGTATATGGCTATATTCTGAAACAGAACCAAAATATTTTCTTGGGATTTGTAAAAAATACACTCACACATCCAGACACCTACCCATATGTACATATATATGCAAGTTATTTTGACTTTTTAATAAAATTTTTCTGAATCTAGTATGTGAAAATGACTCATGAATTAATAACGATTTTAGTAAGTCATTTCAGGTTTTAAATTTTAAGTATCAAAAACACCACTGTCCAGTGGAACTTAAAAAAAAAACTTTCTCCTAAAGTAGATCCCTAGAGTAGTTAAGATAAGGTGTACTTTGATACTTCTAAGACATAGAATGTTATTGTTTACATGGAGACAAAAATAGTCTGTTTACTGTAATTTCAATGTAACTTGAAGATCAAGGTTTTGTTGTAAAAGACCCAAACTAGGTTAAATAAAATTAGATTAATTGGATTTTTTTTTTTTTTTTTACCGGGAGGTCCTGGGTATCGAACCCGGTTGCCTCCATATGGGAGACGGTCGCCCAACCATTTGAGCCACATCTGTCCCCAGATTAATTGGATTTTGAAAGAACCAAATATTCTGCTCAAGACAGAAAGATCTTTAATCCTTTTCTAACTACAGGCGATCTTTCATATTCATTTATTTTACATTTAGTTGCAGTTGCAACCAAGACTTTAAGTTTATAGAATGTTTAAAGGCAAGGTGGGAGAAAGAACATGATCAGAAGGCTTAAAAGTTGCTCCCTGACAATTCTGAGAAAGTTGGCATTTCTACCTGAGTTTATTTGCTACTTTATCCATAAATAAAATTTACAATTTACTTTGTCTTATCATTCAAAAGGCACAATCAGCTAAGTAACCAAATACTGCTACTCATTTAATTCTAGGACAGACCTCAGGCACAAGCTTCCCTAGAGCAGTCTTTAGAGTGTTATACTATGGTATTCAGTAACTCTTTTCTTCAAATAGCACTTCTGTTCCATTATATTGAAACTTTTATATTTATGAAGCATTGCCAGCAAATGCTTACTAGAATAATAATACTGTTTTAATGACTTGTTTTCTTCCATCTAGTCTGTAGATGTCGACTGGCCCCCGGCTTTGGATTGACTAGCCTTCAAATTTGGAGGCAAAGAGTAGAGTTTTCCTGGCATGATGTGGCCATCCATTCAGCATACACTGTAAAATGGTTGTTTATCCACCTAACGGTGTCTTGGAAACCTCTTGGGTCATGTTGATCTATATGTTGTTTTTGTTAACATCTCAGGTTCTGTGTATGTGTACATTTTGTGTTAAACTGTTCTAAGGATTTCTTATGATTTCTCTCACTCCCTCTCTAGCACCCACAAACCAAAATATAAAATGAAACCATTCTCCTCCTTAATTCTTTCATCTGGAGGGGTATAAAAACAAAGTGTACATTCTCTGTTAATCTGAAAAGCTGTAATTCCTATTAGCAAGATTTCCTCCCACAAGACATGCCACCTTTAAAATCGTGTTCTACATTTTTTAAATTATCTGGAAAAAAAGTTATATCTGTATTTATGCAGCACAGTACCCTATAATATTCTAAGTTACCAAATTCGTATCTGAGGTAATATTTTTCCAAATAAACCCTAAGCCCTTACCCCCCAAAAAAACCCAAAAAACTACTTTTAGGTATGATCTGTCAAAAATCTTAAGGACTCCAAGTTACTGTTTTGACAAACTCAGATTATCGATATATTTCCTGTGGAGGGAGAGTGAAATCTTAGGAACTGGTAAGAGACACAAGTGCCTATTACTATTTAATATAACTTCAATTTCAGGGATTTTGAAAAATTGAGATTGCTAAACAAAGGTAAATAGTATTATTTCAGAGTGCATTAATAGATTATCCCATTTCAAATATCTAAATAAGGGAAATAGGATGAGTATTTATCTCCATTTTACCAATATGGAAACCAAAGAATAGAAGCTAAATGTCTTTGTCTAAAATTTTTAGTAGCTTTCATATCTAGGACTTGAACTGAAGTTTCCTGGTCTCCAGGGGAAAAAAACCTATATTATTGGGTACCAGCTATGTGAAGAAGGCACTAAGGATGTCATTTAAACTCACTAAACCATGAGTTTTAAATGACTTTTGGTAGTACCAAATCAAGGAGCTTACCAAAAAAAGCCCAAGTATATTTAACACAATCTCATCTAATTACCATTTGTTAAACATTAGTTTATATTTTGAAAAAAAAAAAAGAAACAAATTTGTCAGATTAAATAAGCCAAACCTAAAGAAAATGGATGGGTAAGAAAAAAGTTTCAGAAAGGAATCTCATTAAAATTTTAGATATATAAATATAATTTCCACCACCCTGGTTCAACCATGGCTTATTTTAGACACCTGTGACTTTGACAGTATTGAATTACTCACTGTTTTCTAGCTCTACATTAAAACAGTTCATAGATACTAAGATGTTATTATTCACTTTAGAAATCAGGAAAATGGTTAAGACTGTTGGTTTAATTGACATGAAGATGTCAGCCTGGCACTTTGCAACTATGTGTTTCATATGTGAATAACAGTGAATTTTCAATACCAGAAAATGAGAAAGGGATAGCAGAAATAAACTTTTGATAAAAAGGCAAGAACTTCTGTGTCAATGTTTCTCAGTTTCTGAGGAAATTTTGCTTCAAAAGACTTAAATAATTTAGAAGATAATCTTTTGCATATTTCCTTTTGACCTAGCTTTGAATCCAGTGGACCTGCAAAATGGAAGAATCAAGAACTTCCTGAGCAAACTTCAGTTAGATTTCTATTCCTTACATTTCTCGATTCCTGAAATTATACATAATTTCAAGCAAAGAGTAAACATTAGCTATAGTTATTCTAAACGTTCATACAATTATGACACAGGTTGTTAAAACTTAATGTCTTTGCTTTATGCAGACAGGGAACATTAAGTAACGAGCACAGATGGCTTCACTTTTGCCTATATAAAAATAGTTTTATGATTTCCTTTTATAAATTAGCAATCTTTTGGGAACATTTTGACAATGTCCTTGCCCAAAATATAGTCTGTGGTTTATTTTGGGAAAAACATCAACTCTGAATACCTGGAAAAGTAAAAAAAATAAAGCTGGTAAAATGAAAAATTACCAAGATAACTGACTACATTTGCAAATTATTTGAAGTAAATTTAGAAGCTAAATTTCCATTTCCTGAGAGGAAAACATCTTACTTTAGAGCTTTACTCTTTGATAATGGTATTTAGCAATAAAAGAATGTGGAATTTGATATAAACTTTCATGAGTTGATTTTTTAAATGTACCACTTTATTATGAAATAATTACCTAAATGGTGATAGTTTTAAAAAAATTTTTTTTTCATTTTGAAAGAATTTCAAACTTACAAGTTACAAGTACAAAGAACATTTTACCCCGAGACAATGAGCCAAGGAAGCCCATCACCTCAATATATTAGTGTGTAATTCCAACAAACATTCAGGTTATTAGATTTAGATTCACGTTGTGCCTTCTTTATCAGGTATCACACAATTTTCATTTGTCCAGTTACTGGTAATTGGACTTTGATCAACTGACTAAAGGAGTATCTGCTGAGCTTCTCTACTTTTTATATAGTTATTCTTTGCCCCTTTTTAATTAAAAAATATCTTGTAGGGAGATCATCAAATTTTCAGTCACTAGTTTTAGTATCCACTGATGCCTGAATTATTATCACAATCATTACCAAATAGTGATTTTTTAATTCCACCATTCCTTCTACATTTATTGACTGTCATTCCTCTGACAGGTAGAACTTTTCCTTCTCTCCCATTTATTTATTCATTTCTATCACTGTAGATGCGCAGCTTCCTATTTTATTCAGTGGGTTATAATATCGTACTAATATTTTGCTGTTCAAGGTATTCAAGATTTGGTCATTGGAAACCTCTTTAAGCTGGTTCCTGTGTCTGCTGACAAGTCCCCATCATTCTTTGAGCATTTTGTTATTTTCTGATACAAAAAAGATATCCCTGGCACATCTTATATTTTCCCTGTACCAATCTTGGAATGGGCTATTTCTTTAAGCAGCTCCAGTTCCTTTTAGTGGATAATGGTATTTAGCAAAACAAGAGCTGGGCAATTCATTCTGGGTCACCACCATCACCCTGTGCCAACATCTCCCATACCTTACTCTGCCTGAGCAAATGGCTTTTGTACTGATTTATTCAGAGAGGGAGGGAGACAATAAAGCCAAGAAGGCAGAAAATGAAAATCTTTTAAAAAGGCATTTCAGGACACCACAAAATTATCATTTCGAAGGACAAAGTTACATATGCAAATGTATTCAGCCAAAGCATTCCATGAAAATTCCCAAGTTTCTAGGCAACCAAGCTACCTTTCCCAGTAAAGATGCTATATATTTTTTTTTTGAAGAAAATCTGGTTGATATTTTTGTATTTCAAAAGTCAAATAGCAACAAAATTTTAGTAAGGTTTTAGAATTTCTCCCATTTATTATATTAGCAAGAAAATCACTATACAAAGCTATTACAAAGGTAATAAAATATTCTGTACAATAAAAGCCATTTTGACATTGTAAAAACAATAGCATCTTGATACAAATCTTAATATTAAATAACTGAACAGTACCTGAGAACTTTTAAAAATTACTTGGCCAGTGCCTACAAATTCACTCTAGTCATTAAGCATAAAAAAATACTTGGAACAGTTAAAAAAAAAATAGACTATTGCTATTCTGCCAGGATCTGGATTCATCCTTGTCAACAGTATTTTCAAGTACATTCTTTAAAACAGAAGTTATCTCTAAAGTGTTCACCTGGTCTGAACCATGCATTTAAGAGTGATCATTATTCAAAAGCTTTGCTTATGTTTTCCTTTCAATCTCATCTTAAAGCTACCTGAACTGTGCAACAGTGGACCTACTTTATCTGATTACCCAATAAAAAATTAAATTTGTCACGAATGATGTCTGAGATTGAATTTCCCAAATGGATCCCAAAATACTCCAACCTTATCTATTTATTTTATGAAGTCACAATGTTTGATTAGATAATAGTTTAAGAAAAAAAGAGACAAATGTTTGAGAAATACATTTACCAAAAATGCCCATTTACCTGCTGATATCCCTGAGTACCCAATTTGTTGAAGAACCAACGTTTTGTACCAATTATATATTACTGTATACACAGATGTTTACTGAATTTTAATTGTAATTCTTTAACTTTTTGAAAGCCCGGCAGTAACTGAAGTTGTGAAAACAAGTGATAAGAATATTAGGGTATGATAAATTTTATCCCTTTAAATAAATACTAGCAGGTGATATTTTTTTCTAAAGCCACAAGTCATTTAGAATAAAAAGAGTGATTTTTAAAAATTATATCTATATTTTGTTTATTAAGGAAGATGGTAGGGATGCAAGGTTTTTTTAGTCTGCTTTTCTATGCATGAGAAAATCGACAGGCATGATTACTTTTGAGATTCAGTCTTATTAGCTGCTGTTAAGCTTGTGCTTTAAACTCTGCTAACATGTATTCATTAAAATATTAGTTAGGGGAGTGGATGTGGCTCAAGCGGTTGAGCACCCTCCTCCTACATGGGAGGTCCCGGTGCCTCCTAAAAAAAACAAACAATAAGCAAAACAAATGAAAAAACCGACTCAGGGAAACCAATGTGGCTCGGTGGTTGAGCGCTAGCTTCCCACATACTAGGTCCCGGATTCATTCCCTGGCCCCTAGTACTCAAAAAAAAAAAATTTTAATTTGAATAAATCTTGGGCAAACAAAGACATAAAACAAATACTAGCAATCCATATATTTATCTCCAATTAGCTACCTACTCCTGGCCTTAAAATGTGAACAAATAGCATGAAATTTTCTATTTGTATACAAAGAGCATCCTAGTTTTCCCCATTTCATAATCTCTGGAAACAAAACAGATCAGAAATCTTTCAGTGGCAACTTTAGCTATGACAGAACTCACTTTTAGGAAGATATTCAAACTACTCCATTTGTAGTCAACTTTGGCAAAGAAATTAAGTCATAGAATTTCATAACTGGAAATCATTGGTAATTGACTTTATCTTTGCTAAACAATAGGAAATGGTTCTGGAAGAATAAGGCCAAAAGAAGGTTTTCCAAATCTGGGCAATATCTTAGTCACCCTAAAGAGAAACTCACTTCAGGATTCTTATTAAAGAATCTAATCCATATCAATTTTTCTAACTCTGCAGATTATTAGACAACTGGAAGGAGTGTTTGGATTACAGAATTAGTCAGGGCCACGGGATATAAACAGATGGTTTATTAACACTATTTGACTAGCACTATACAATTTACAGTGTTTCTTTTTATGCATTATTGTAATATAACACATCCTGTGAGGTAGGTAGGCTATTATCTGCATTTCATATCTGAAAAGATGGGCCCATGGGTATGATTTGCTAAAGATTACATAACTTATAACTGGCAGAGTTGAAGAGTCAAACTCAGATCTTGTGAATAAAAATTCCCTAGTCTTTACATTTCTCTTTGCTATTTAACAGCATGAGGTGATTTCTTTAATCTCTCAATAACCCAATATATGAGATAACAGATGATTTGGTACTACTAGGCATCCTGGATCAACAATTCCAAGTCTCTTAAATGGAAAATATAATTAGTTTTTCTGAAGCATTAGGTTAGATTGATGGCTCGGCTGTTTTGTCCACTAAGGCATTGCATAGAGGACCATTTATCAATTTCAAAGGGCATTAAAATAGTAGATTCTGATGAGAGAAGTCAGAATAGTGGTTTTGAGGAGTAGGTACAGTCTGGGAAGGGGCATGAAGGAAACTTTTGGTGTTGGAAATGTCCTAAACATGATGGGTACCTGGGTGTTTACATATGTAAAAATTCATCAAGTTGTCAATTAAAATGGGTACACTTTAGTACTGTATATATTATCTTACATATATGACTTACATATGTAAAACTGATATCTTTGAAAGCAAGTGTTGTCTTATTCACCTCTGTATCCTTTCCAGCACCTCACACAGTGCTTTGCATATTATTAAAAAAATCTGATATTTGACTGAATACTGGAGTGTCTGTGCCAGGGGAGGGTACAGATAAAATGCATGGAGGGAGACTTCTGCCCCATATACTGAATAGAATTAGCAAGGTCAGGGATATGAAATATAATAACTTTATAGAATTTCTCTTAATACAGTTGAACAATACTGTAGCAGTTTGGCAGTTTGATATAGTTATGAATTCCAAAATTAGATACTGGATTATGCTTGTAAACTGGTCTGTTAATCTGGGCATGATTAAGTTATGATTAGGGCATTGACTGGGCCACATCAGTAGGGTGTTGAGCCCCACCCCTTGGTGGGTGGAGTCTCAAAGATAAAAAGACATGGCGAAGGACAGAGTTGGAATAGTTCTAATGTTGGAGTTCTGATGATGAAGGAGAGAAGGCCCCAGGAAAAGAGGCGAGCCATTCGCCTGACACAGTTCACAGCTGGCCTTGTGGAGGGAGATAAAGCCTAGAGAGCTTCATAGTCTACAGCTGACCTTGTAGAGGAAACAGAAGAGCTGAGCCCCGAGAGAAACGCAGCCCCAGGAAGAGAGGAACCCAAGAAGCCTGAACCCTGACAAACATCAGCAGCTGTTTTGCTCCAGCATGTGGCAACAGACTTTGGTGAAGGAAGTAACTTAATGCTTTGTGGCCTGGTAGCTGTAAGCTTCTACCCCAGATAAATACCCTTTATAAAGACCAGTAGATTTCTGGTATTTTGCATCAGCACCCCTTTGGCTGACTAATACAAATACTTTTCTCAACAGAGGCATTTTCAATCTCAAAGGGCTATAGGAGGGTTTTTAAAAGAAAAGGGCAGAGGGTAAAGAAAGAAGTTTATTTCACAATGCTTGAGTAATCTTGACATTCTGCTTTTCTGACAGGTTAAGTATCTTTCCCTTTAAAAGCCATATCCCTGTCAACATTTTTACAAATCATTCCTGTCAGTTTCACACCCTTGCCTTCCCAATAATAGCTACCATTTATTCAGCACCAACTGTGTGTCAGGGACTATGGTAAGTGCTGAAGTCCCAAAGAAGAATGAGACAAAACACTTGCATGACTATAATTCAATAAGAGGAGTTCTGTAATGGAAGCATGCACAAAGCTGCATCTCTAGCAGGAAGGCAGAACCAAGCTTCATAGAGAAGCCCAGCCTTAAAGGATGAGTGTTCTAGTTGTAGAAGAGTAAAGTCATGGAGGCATGAAAGAGAATGTTTTTTCAAGCAACTCTAACCATGTAACAGGGCATAATAGGGAATGGGGTATTTTTAACTGGTTCATGGAAAAGATTCTTGTTGGGACAAAAATGTAGGCCTGTGCTAACAGAACAGCAGGAATGGAAAAGGGACAGACACAAAAGATTTTTAGAAAGGAGAATCTAAAGGATTTGATGCTTAAGCATGAGTGTGAAGGAGAAAAAGAATAAAACATGATTTTGAGGTTTCTATTAAATATCTTGAATGGCAGGGGAAATGATGATGCCATTAATGAAGAGAGAGAATGCAAGAGGAAGAGCCAGTTTATAAAGGCATGCAGGTAGTGTGAGAGAGAGCTGAAGTGGTGGGCATCAATGAGACTGCCCAGGACTGGAAAAACAGCACCAACTGAAGACTAAGGTTGAAACTCTGGAAAAAATCAACATCTACCACAGAAATCCAGGAAGAGTATCCAAGGAAGGAATGGCAGATAGTACAGAAGGCTATGGAGAGGTCAATTGGGGTAAGGATCGATAAAGACACAAGGGCAATTCTGTGGATTTGTATTGACAATGAGTCTGATCACTTCCCAGAATATCTTAAGAATATAGTAGGCGCTAAAGACAGGTCAACAGATTAAGGAATGATTAGCAAGTGAGGAAATGGAGGCTGAAAGCATTTCAGAAGTCTGGATGTGAAGGGTAGGAGCACAGGGGTGGTAGGAAAGGATTATTTTTTGTCTTTTTTAGACTACAGAAAAAGCTTACCATAATAACACAAAGAAAAGAAGCACTAAATGGTGATATGAAGACACAGGAAACACAGGACAGGAGAGAGAAGAGGAGGGAACCAGTGAACAAGTAGAATTTAGAAAGGAAGGAGGACACCTTTTCCTCACAAACTGAAAGTGGGGTATTATAAGGAAAGTGAAGGTATAAATATAAGTAGAGAGAGGAGAATCAGGTTACTAAATCCTTTCAAAATTATAAAATAAGATGATCAGTAAATTGTACCTGAAAAATGAAAAATCCATGGGAAATATTCTAAACATAGATGTGAGTCTTAACATTAATTCAGCTTACACAGAAAAAAAAAAAAACAAAAAAAAAAAACCTGCAAAATAAGCCAATTGCTTATTTAATTTAAAAAATCCATTTAGATATTCTAATTGTATTAGTTTAAGCAGACTGATGCTAATTAATACAGAATTATAAGATTCTGTATTAAAAAAAAAAAACCCAACAACCCATCAATCACCATCTGGAGATACCCTCTTGGGTTCACATCTTAAACAGAAAAGAAATTGTGCTTTCAGGTTTTTCTTTCTCCTTTGTAAATTTTATTATTATTACACATATGTGTTGCAGATATGTGCTTATGATTTTTAAAATTATATAATAGATAAGTGTTTTCTTTTGAAATAATTTCTGATAAATATTGAGTTAGGTGTCTTGAATCTTTTTCTTTAGCTTCTTGAACTATCCTGGCCCCAAGTATTAACAATTTAGAGGCCATGTTTTAGACCTAAAGATGAACTCATCTCCCTGCTTGCTCTCCTTCCAATTTCCCGGTATCAATCAACTGAGAATTTTTATTTTTACTTAGATACATTCCATCATTTTAACTGTAATGACTAGTTTTTAATTGTACCAGTAAATTTAAAGTTTGGTTATACATTGTATAAATGAAATGGTGCATTGTTTCTAGGTAGGAATATGTTCAACATTAGGGTAGTTTCTGGTTGTAAGATAAACTAGGTCTTTAATAAGTTAGTTACTTGGCATCATGTCAATTCTATCAGAAATTAAGATTATGCCCACATTCTACCAGCATTTTGCTACTGGGTTACTTGCTTTCAAACAATTTGGATTAACATTATTAATCATGGACTTGAATGTACATGATTCTGGCATATACCCAATGTCACATTAAAACAGAATTGTAAAAATTATAAACATCTAGTAATTATAGCTTTTTTTTTTGTTTCAAGAAACAAAGTTCTATTATGGTAGTTTGAACATTCAATAAATATTTACTGTGCTTATTACGAGGCAGACACTGTTCTAGATACTAGCAGATTTAGCAGTAAACAAGAGTCAAAATTTTATGCCTTACGGTGCTTATATTCCATTACAGAAAAACAAACAGTAATCAAATAAAAAGCTTAGTAAAATCAGATTGTCATAAATGCTAAGGACAAAAATAAAGCAGGGCCATGGAATGCTGATGTGCAGGGGTTGCTGTCACACAGGATAGTCAAGGAGGCCTTGACTAGGTAACAGTTGATTCTATCTGGGGAAAGAGTGCTGGAGGCACGGGAACACCAAGCACAAGGCAGGAGCGTGCTTGGTGTTTTTGAGGAGGAACACTGAGACCAAGCGTCTGGAGCTAAACAAGGAGAATAATGGTAATAAATGAGACAGGAGAAGGGAGTACAGAAGTGCTAATTTTAAGGACTTTGGCCCTCACTTTGAGTGATATGGGAAGCCACTGGATGGTTTTGGGCAGATGAATGACATGATTTGACTTGTTTTAAAAAGAATCACTCTGGCTACTTTGTGGAAAACAAATTGTAAGGGCCCAAGGATATAAAGAGGGTTTGGGAGGCTATGGCTTCGATCCAAGCAAGAGATGACTAGAGGCCTGGAAATGGGTATTAACAGCAGAGGTCAAAAGATGTGGACAGCTTTGGATATATGTCAAAAGTAGAGCCTATCGGATTTGCTGATGGATTGGATATGGGGTATAAAAGAAAGAGAAGAATAAAGGATGACTCCAAGAATTTTTACCTGAGCAACTGGAAGCATGGCATTGCCATTTACTGAGTTGGGAAGACTGGAGAAGCAAGTTAGGGAGGGAAGATCAGGAATTCAATTTAGGTTATGCTGCATTTGAGCTTTATTAGATTTCTAGGTAGAAATGTCAAACAGGCAATTTTTCACATATGTGTAGATTCAAATTCTGGAGTTCTGTGGTGGCTAGCGGTAAAATTTGGGAGTTAGAAGCATACAGATGATAGTTAAAACCATGAAATTGGGGGTTGGATGTGGCTCAACTGGTTGGGCGTCCGTCTCCCATATGGAGGGACCCAGGTTCGATCCCCGGGACCTCCAGGTAAAAAAAAAAAAAAAAAAAAAAAAACCATGAAATTGAATTAGATAATGGGGAGTGAGGATGCATAATAAAGAGATCCAAGGGGTCCCTTTAAAAGCATGATGTTAAATCATAAGCAATTTTAGAGGTGTAGATTTAAGTAGTACAAAATGTAGAAAACTTCCCATACCTTGAAAGTTCACTTCAACTGCCTTCTGTCCAACTTAGCATTTTAAAGAAGTTTTGATTTATATATAAATCTAAGAAACTCCAAGAAGCCTCAGAAAACCCCTTAGGGGTCACCTTGGCCCATGGGCCTCAAAAATAATACAGAATTTATTTTTCCAATGACATAGCCATTACAGGTTTTACCTTACATTTGCTTGAAAGCAAATATCAGTTAATTCATTTAACTAAGAATACATTAATACATTATAAAAGAAGTATAAAAAAGCATTTTGGAAAAACTGGAGCTTTGCTCTAACTTTCTCCTCAGAGTCCATCCTGAGAAATGTGGTGGACACACCACACATGGTATCAGTCACATGTTTCAAAAGAAGAAACAGTAAAGCCCTTTTAGGTTTCTATTTCTGAATTTTTTCTTTTTACAACTTTTTAATTTTGTGTTCTATATACCCAAAGTTTTATACTTCTCTCTGAAAAAGAAGTTTTTGTACTATCACCCCTCAAAAATAAAACATAACCCTTTGAGTATCTGACTGTATTATAGTCTTGGTCAGATAAATGTAAAATGCTGCGTCCCATATAGGTATTACTAAAATGACTGAAAACATTTAAAAGGAGTTAGAGCTTTCAGAGTAATACTTACAAGTATCCATATGCATGTGAGTCACTCAATTGCTCATTTTGCATAGTGCCAATACCTGAAAATTGATTACTCTGAACAAAACCATGATTGTTTGGATTAGTACTGTTTGATGGTCCTGACTCATTTATCATACTGTTATCTACACAACTGAAGGCTGATCCCTCAAATGCATCTGATTGTGAAACAAAAGCAGAATTGGAACTGGCGCCTGCTGACATATTGGAAGAGGACATTGGATGGAGCGGTCTCAAGTCTCCTGACTCTAACAATGAATTACATGATGAGTTTTCAAGAGTCATGCTCACAAGTCTCGAATTATCAGTCTCTCTCATGCTGTCATTACTGGGTGTAATCATATTAACAGGGCAATTAGGAAACATGTTGGCATCAGAAATACCATATAAGTCAGCTGGAGACATGGATGATGATTCCATTCTGCCTATTTCATTAGTATTGTTATAAATACAAGCATTAGAAGCATTTAGATCACTACGAGGTATTGCCAGGAATGGTGGGATACCTTGTGAATTAGAGGAAAGAGTCCCTGTTGAAAAATTATTCAGTGGATTCGTATTCACTGAGTGTAAGGTAGAGTGGGCCACTGATGACCAGCTTGAAGAAGGCTGAGTTACCACTGAAGGTATGGCTGGAGCATGATGTGACAATGCCCTTGAGATGGACACGGAGTAGGATTCTGCTTGACTTGAAATCCCTGAAGGCCTGGGCGTTTCTGTCAAAACTGTACCATGAGAATACAAGTTTGATTCTGTTGGAGGAAAAAATGTATTTTTATAAAACTAAAAGGACGAAATTACAAAAACCATTATCTCTAAATTAAAATTGTATAAACACTAATAAAGAATATTTCTAAGGAAACTGATATAACATTTTCAAATAAAAATTTTGAAGAGCATTAAAATTACAAGAGACCAAAACTGCATTCTGTAACACTTACTGCTATTTTACAAATACATGTAAAATAATTTTGGTAAGTCATTTTAAGATATATGATTTCACTCCAGTTAAATATGAAAGTCTAGCATGTGAAGTCCTTTAAAGGCATTTTTTAAAAGAAAGTGAAAGATAAATATCAGAATTTCAATTAACAGGAATCCAAACAGGCACAATCGTTTCATAGTCTCTACTTCTTAGGAGAAAATGGAGGGATGGAGGAAACACTCATTAGGGATGATTTGCATGTAACTTCCAAGATATATTAAGATACAGCCAGGGGAGCGGATGTAGCTCAAATGGTTGAGTGCCTGCTTCCCATGTATGAGGTCCTGGGTTCAATCCCCAGTACCTCCTAAAAATACACACACACACACACACACACAGTACTACAAAATCTCCAGTCAGAAAAAGTTTAGTATTTTGTGTATTTACATATTATATGATTGCTATTCCCATTAAGCCAGGAAAAAGCATGATTTTAAGAATGTAAGGAAGAAAAAAAGATTTCTAATTAACCTTTTAGTTTAATTATATAAGCCAGAGGTTAGCAAACTTTTTCTGTAAAAGGGCCGGATAGTAACTATTTTAGGATTTGTGGGCTATACAGCTGCTGGTGCAACTACTCAACTACAGACAATATATAATCAAATGAGTGTGTCTGTGCTCCAGTAAAACTTTATTTATAAAACTAGACAGTAGGCCAGATATGAACCATTTCTTCCATAACATACTGTAATAGTAAAATTGCCATATGACCAAAATATAATTTCTCAAACAATAAATCCCAAGAACATAGTAAGTTTTCAACAGGATCTTTGGAAGCTGACCTCAATTCACTGAATATGAAAGCATGAAAATATTGTAGGAGCAGAAAATATCAAAGAAGCAGTTATTTATTTCTAAAAATGGATTTCCTATACTTTGTACAAAGCACTAGACTTTCTGATTACAAGGAATACACTGTAGGGCAAAAAAAATACCTTTTTTGATGAATCTTCCTTCTCCGGGTCTTGGTCTTTCAGGAAAATTAACTGTTATGATAAAAAGTTTTTCCATTATAAAATTTAACAATTTATATTATCAGTTAAAATCTGAAAAACTGAATAAAGCAAATAAAACAAAATTATTAAATACAAATCAATCCATAATGTTCTTACCACAATCCTGCCACAATTTCTGGAAGAGCAGAGTTGTTTTCTGTTTCTTGGCTTTATTGCCATAGGTATCTGGTTAGAAAGGAACAAAGAAAGTATGTGAATCGTCACAGATTTTACTTCCTCTCCATTAATAAATAAATGTTTTATTCATACTTAGAAAATGGGTAAATAAATATACATACTATGGATTTAATAAGCGTTGTAGAGTATGTCCCAAGTCAGAAGTAAAGAGTATTCTTTCAGTAAAAGAGCAAAAATATTAATCTTGTTTTCTTACATCTATAATTCAACATTGTCAACTAATGCAATATGGTCAGACAAGATAAGGACCAAGACAGAGACCACTCTTTCTATGGTAAGCTTCCCATCTATAAAAAGGGTACAACAAGGACCAAAATAGACCCTCAAAAATAAAATAGAAAATTTTAATAAACATTGTAGATACTTTAAAAATTATTCCAAATTAACTGAACCTCTTTCCTAAGAGTGCAAAAAAGTGTAACGATCAACCAGTTGGTCAAAAATCAAGTGAAAACCTCCAGGAAAAAAAACATAAATTATGGGTACACATAATTGTATTCAAATGTATATTAAAAGAAAATGTTATTAGCAGGACCAAACTTAAAACACACACAAAACCTTACCACCAAAAGTCATACCTTTTTCATCTGGCAGATATCTAAAATCCATAGATTCACTAACTTCCTGGTCAGATGGTCTCCGCAGCTGCATTTTTACTGTTACTGGTTCCGTTATAGCTTTGCAATATGGTGGGGTTTTGAAAACAATGGCTACTTGACGGTGTACATCAGCTTGTGAAAAGATACCCTTTGCTTCCCAATTGTTCAACACAAAACGAACTTCTATGTCATCTAGTGAATAAGAAACCAAAGAAATAATAATGGAAATATAAAGTAAAATGATTCTATAAATTTAAAATATATTCTTAGAGGCAATGAAACAAAACAGATACCTTTCTGAACTTTGTCACAGAGCAGAAATATTTCATCTCCTCCCCTGACACTTCCACAGTTCTTGTTTACACGACAAATCCTTAATTCTGCGGTATTAGGAGCACCTAAATATAAAGGATTTTTTAATGGGTTGCTACCTTGGTAACATATTGTATTCCTTTTTTAAAGGGGAGCATTTTAGGAAAACAATTTACATAATAGATAAAAGTTATAGTGTATAGATACATGAAGGACACCAAATACATTAATCATCCACATCTGCCCCTTTCCATTCCACCTGCACTGCCTGATTTAGAGCCTAGTGAATTTATTTACAGGCAATGACCAATCCTTTAATTAAAGCTCCCTGCTTCTAGATTCTGATTCTTCTAATTTATCTTACACACTGTCACCAGATTAATCTTCTTAAATGATGACCATATCCTTAGACAATGCGATTTTCATGCTGCTGCTTATCTGTCCAGTAAGATTCCTACAACCCTCCCTGGCATTCCAGCCTCTCCATGACGAGAATAATCTGATCTACTATTAAAGCCTATGTCCTACTATTCTTCTACATGCGAAATGGGTACAGTCATACACACTAGCAGAAATATATATAAGTGTGTGTATACACACACACACACACATAATCTTTTGGAGGACAATTTCATAATCTCTTAAAAGTATAAAAATCATATCCTTTAATCCAGCATTTGCCAACATTTCCACTTTTGGAAATTTACTCTAGAGAAATATCTGCAGAAGATGTGCACATACAAGAATATTTCCTGCAGTACAGTTTGTTAGAGCGAAAGAAAAAAAAATGAGAGGGATACAAACTAAGTATCTTGTAATAATGTAATGATTTAATAAAATTATGATATAGTCATATAGAAATACACAGATGATAAAAAGAACAAGGTGACTGAAAGAGAAAAAAGTTCAAGATCTATTGCTAAGAGAAAAAAAAAATAAGTTTAAAAACAAGGTCAACTATTTTTTAAATAGTTGCCAAAAATACATCATGTGACTAATGATAATGATGATAATTTTATAAATATGAAAAAAGTGGTGAAATATGCACCTGAGGACAGCGATTTTCTCTGAAGAATGAGATTACAGATTTGCTCTATGTTATAAATTTCTATAATTTTTGACTTTTTCCTAGAATGAACATATTCTTTTTGTGATCACCAAAATACTTTTAAAAAATTAAATTAAAAAAAAGCTAAAGCTATAAATATAAGAAAAAGAAAGTACTTACGGTTGTCATAAATTGGGTTAGAGACAACAGGAGGAAGAGCAGTTGTCAAATTACCATGCTCATCGGGGAGAAAAACTTGAAAACACAGTCTCACCACATTGAGATCACAATCTTCAATCACACACAGCTCTTGTTCAGGGACTGAGTAATAAAAAAAAATTTTAAGAATATAAAATAATCACATAGAACTAAATCCCTGCTAAGTTTTCCTCCCTGCCATTATATCCACTCACTTTGAGAAGCATCTAAATCTATACTAACAAAAACAGAATGAGATGCAATCTCAAGAATGCTATTTTTCATCATCAAGTGGTCAAACTTTGTAACAAGGTAGAAGATGGCCATATTCTAGAAGTTACTATCCCTGTCATCGGGGATTTAGAGTAGAATCCCAAACTGACAATAACAAATCAAAATTTTTAAAAATGAATGCAGGTTGTATATAACAGAGAATAGGCATGCATCCATTAATTCAACAAATATGTATTTGGGGTCCAGTCATTGTGCTAAGGACTCTATGTAAATTATCTCCTAAATCTGTACAAGAATTATCATCCCCATTTTACAGATGAAGAATTGATTTTAAAGAGAGAAATTATTTGTCCAAAGTTTTAGAGCTAGTAAGTGGCAGGGTGGGGATTCAAACTCAGGTCACTGAATCCCAAGCCTGTGTGCTTAAAAACTAACTCTACTAAAAAATTTTTTATATGTTATGAATAAAATTGACATACACAGTAAGAGTTATTAAAACTTAATCAACATCTTAGGGATGAAATACTAAGAAATATATAAATGATGTAAGATATAGCTAGTTTCCATAATGAATTTCATGTGCATATTAAGTTTGCTTTTTCAAAAAAACAATTCTATCGCAGAAAAATTTTACAGTTCTGAAGAAATAACTTATTCTTCATAACAGAATATAGTAAAATGACAGTTTATTAACCTGATATTTGAAAAAAAACCCATTTCTAAAGGAAAATATTATTGCCTCTTTCAAAAAATAAGTAATAAATCATAACAGCCATATTTTTTTAAAACAGGAAATATTCATATTTAAATTACACAAAAATTTTTATTATACAAAGATTATTTTAAAAATTTTAAACCCAAATTTCCCAGTCTTATAGCTAGTATATGACAATATATTTTGGATTGCTTTTCTTTAAACTACATTTCAGAGCCTCTGTAGCTATCACAACATTTTAGTATCCCAGTATCAGAATTCTTAAGCCTAGCATTGAAAGAGTCTACAAAAATATATTTGTACACTAAAAGGTCAAAATGTTATGATACCAACACTTAGATCATAGCAGCATACTCTACTGGCAGGCAGGAACCATGACCAATATCTGTTTTTACTGAAGGCAGGATCCAGTGGAAGAATGTCTGTACTTATCATTCAAGACCTAGCTCAAAAGTTTCTTTTCTTCTACAAAGCCTAACCAGATCTTCTGAGATGGAAGGAACATCTCCCCTCTCAAATTCAGTATGGCACTTGACCTATACCTCTCATGCATTTAAAGCTTTCGTTTTTCTTTTGGTTTTTTTTTACTTGACATGATAATTATTCATGCATACACCTCTTCTACTTTATTAGACTAAGTTTCATGAAGGCAGAATGGATATCTGATAGCTTTTTGTATCTCCACTAAGCATGGAACATAATGGCTTAGATATAATGGATATTTATTAATCATTTCCTCAATTCATGAGTGAATGAAGAATTAAAGGTCTGTTGAACAACTAGACATTTAGACAATTTTTGTAAGTTGCTGAAGCAAAATGTAAAGTAAAAATTGACAAAGGGAGGTTCTGCTTTTGGTAATGGCAGATCAGAAGCGTAACTGGGACCATGGTAGACAAAACATGCAGCAAATTCCTCTAAGTGCATCGAAGAACTAAAAAGGTCATGAAACACCGAGGGGTTAAGATTTGGGAGAAGAAAACTCAGAAAGGAGAGTTCTGATTAAGAGGCCACTTTTATCCTGGATATTTCCTGCCAATTCTGAAAGAGGTGGCTAAGAAGATGAGAAGTTGAAATGAACTCTCAATAGACTACAGGGGAAAATTTAAGGAGTTCAGGTTCTGCCAAGAATGGGTTATCTGATAAATGCCCCACACTTTGAGTGGAGCCCAGAAGACCATATACCTTAGGAGTAAGGATGAACTATAAATACATCAGAACTCACAGGGATAAAAGCAGAGCTTCAATAACCTCAATCACACACTGAATTTAGGTGATGTAGAATTGCTACTTCACCTAATGACTTGCCAAAACAAAATTTTCCACATGGAGATATCATCCAAGACCTTAATTATCTTTATACTTTCTCATATATAATGCCTGCTATTCTATTTTAAATAACCAGGCATATGAGAAAACAAAATAAAGGAATTAAAAGAGAGGAAGAAAAATGACAATAGAATCATACCACATACCACAAAGGATCCAAATACTGATGTTTTCAGACACATGATTTTAAAATGACTAGTTAAAAGGAGTTAAAAAACACAACTTAAGAGTTTAGTGAAGATTTTGAAATTATACAAACCGGAATCAAACAAATTATAGAATTGAAAAATAAGATGAAATAAAAAATATCACCAAGTTTATCAATCATTTTATAGAAAACACTGTCTTGCCTTTACCACAATATTTTCTACCCAAAGTGTTTATTTTTATTTATTTTTTGAGATACTGGGCTGGGGATTGAACCCGGGGCCTCATATGTGGGAAGCTGGCGCTCAAGCAATTGAGCTACAGCCACTCCCCCAAGAGTTTTTTAAAGTGTCACTTTAAAGTTTAATCTGTCTTCAGCTGATAGAGCTTTCTTTATATGGTATGATATAGAAAACCCAACTTAATTAAATAACCAATTTTCCTAGCTTCATTTATCAAACATTTTCTTTTTGCCTCTTGATCTGACATGTCACCTCTGTCAAACATTAAAGTCCTATATTTTCCTAGGTTAGTTTCTGGGCTCTCAATTCTACTTCACTGATAAATTTGTTTATCCTTACTCCACTACACTGTTGTAAATAGTACTAATTCATAATAAACCCTAATATCTGATAGGGTCAAATTCTTCTTGCTGCGCCTCTTCTGTAAGAGTATCCTTCCTATTCCTATTTAGGATAATCTTAACTTATTTAATAAAAATTCTTGTATTTTATCTGGAATTGCATTGAATCTATATATCAATTTGGGAAGAAATAACATCTTTCCAATATTAAATCTCTATTTATTTAAGTGTTCTCTATTATCTTTCAATAAAATTTCATAATTTTACATACAGAAATCTTGATCATCATTCAAAATTATTTCTATGTACTTTATAATTTTCTGACAATAGTTCCTTTAAATGTTTGTTATTTGCTGATGAATAAAATTACAACTAACCTTTGTCTATTAAGTTCATATCCATTCACCCTGATAAATTTAATTCTAATGGTCTATTTGTAGATTCTTTTGGGTTTTCTCTATAAATAATACTTACAGCCTCAAAGTTTTATTTCCTCATTTATAGTCCTTATGTCTGATTTTTTTTTTTTTTTTTTTTTTTGCATGTCTCACTGCACTGGCTAGGGTCTCCACTATAACACTGAATAGAAGTGGTTAACAGTGGGCATCCTTTTCTCATTCCTAACTTTAAAGTGAAGGGTTCTGATACTTCCCCACCTAGGATAATGCATGCTCTAAGGTTTTTTAATTGATACTCTTTAAGAGATCATTTCTTACATCTAATTTTACAGTACAAAATGTAATATTCTAATAATGTGAAAAATGATACTGGTTCATATGCAAAATGTAACAAAAATCATGAGACCAATCAATTTCTCTTAAATTCCTCTTAAAATAGTTTAAAGTTTCACTTTATAATTGATTAAAAGAATATAAGGTAACATTTTTTCTTTTTATGATGAATTTTTAATCTTTAGAAATAAATATCATTCCTTAGTTCTAAGAGCAGTGTATGTGTGTGTACAGAAAATATTTCATGTTATATTTCTTTTGGTAGTAGAGAGACTGGGTTTTTAAAATCAATTATGGAGGGCCCGGCTAGCTCAGTCAGTAGAGCATGAGACTCTTAAAAAAAATTATAACATCATTAGTCCTAGAGGTGTGACATTTGTAAAAGTCTAATATTGCTAAACATTACTGAAACAAAAGTTGAACAAGGAAAAAATGCACAGTATATGGATTAACAATTTTAAGAGTTATGTCTGGTTTAAGGAAAATGTACAAATAATTCTATATTTATAGCAGAATAAATGCTAACATTTAAGTACTGATGTGCCAGGCAAAAGGTAAATGGCTCTAGCAGTCTGTCATTAATTTACTCATTCTTTCACCATATTTACTGAACATCTATTTATTATGTGCCAGACATGAAATTAAGTACTAGTTACAGATATGAAAAATCAGTGCCTGTCCTCAGTGAGATAGAGTTTGGATGAGACAGTATATAATGGGAAGCAGATGTGGCTCAAGCGACTGGGCTCCCGTCTACCATATAGGAGATTCAGGGTTTGATTCCTGGGCCTCCTGGTAAAAGCAAGCTGGCCCGCGCAGTGAGCTAGCCCAAGCAGAGAGCTGGCTCAAGCGGAGAGCTGGCCCATGCAGAGTGCTGGCCCACGCAGGAGTGCTGGCCCAAGTGGAGAGATGGAGCAGCAAGATGACACAATAAAAAGAGACAGAGAAGAGACAATAAGAGACACAGCAGACCAGGGAGCTGAGGTGGCCCAAGAGACTGAGCGCCTCTCTCCCACTCTGGAAGGTTCCAGAATCAGTTCCTGTTGCTGCCTAAAGAGAAGACAAAGAGACACAGAAGAACATACAGCGAATGGACACAGAGAACAGACAGCGAGTGCAAAAACAATGGGGGGGGGTGGCGTGGAGAAATAAATAAATCTTAAAAAAAAAAGTATATAACATGAAAATTGTTATAACAGGTTGAATATGTTCAAGGGATAATGAAAGCATAAAAGTAGTGCCCAAGTTCTGCATCTGATAATCAGAGAAGGCTTGAAAACTGAACTTTGACTGCAATGAAGAAAAGATAATGAAGTAAACAAGTTTTTTTTTGTTTGTTTGTTTTTAAGCCTTCTTCGTTTTTAAGCTCAAGCTGGTTTTTTTTTTTTTTCTGTTTTTTTTTTTTAATCAGACTCCACAGACAAAAATCTTTGTTACCGACTACTTAGCTTATTAAACTGTATTCCCTTTCAGGCTTCCAAGGAGTTTACTTCCCCCAAATTAAACTGCAAAACAGTTTTTGTGCTCTCATAACAGTTTTATTTCCTCTGTACATGGAAAAATGATAGAGTTCCAAACACCATTACACTTAAATACATAGCTAAGAAATGATAATTTTTTTTTCCTGCTTTTGTAGCAAGAGCTCTCTATGAAGTCTATCTGCCACTCTTTTGTTCTAGCTAAGTGTATACTGTTAAAATTTGATATTGGAGCCCTTAATTAACTAATTAACCCAACTTAGACTTTGGCACATATTACACAATTTGAGCAATACTTTACATAAAACCTCAAATTTGACACTATTAGATTGCTGTATATGCCCATTTGAAAGAGACATTTCATCTGTCTGTCTGTCTATCTATCTTTTTTAAGGAGGTACTGGGGATTGAACCCAGGACTGCGTACATGTGAAGCAGGCGCTCAACCACTGAGCTATGCCCGCCCCTGACACTTATTTTAAAGGACTAATGGCAAGAAAGATGAGAACTGGCCTCAATACATATTAGATGATATAGTTCACTAAACGCAAAATAAGCATTTTGAATATCCTTTGTATTTTCACATGGTATTTGATCTTCAGAGAACCAAATGTCACAATGAGATAACACAATCTATAAACCAGAATTTGTAGATCCTATTCTACTAAACATTTTCAATTCCATTGTTTCTAAATATATAACACAAAAAGTCAGTCTCTTTTAATTCTCTACCAGTAGAATTTTACTATGTTAAGGGAAATATCTAAAAGAAAGTATAAATTTAGCTATGACAAATCCCTATATAAAAGGTAGAATTTGTAATTTGTACTCATATATCCTGAAAATTACATAAAATAAATAACCAAAGAAGAAAGATAATTTTACAGCTGAGTTCAGGTTAATTAGTTTTTAGCGTTTTGGGGTGTTTTTGTTTTTTTTTTTTGGAGGGGGGGCATGGGATAGATTTTGTTTCATTTAGTACAGTATTAGAAATACATTTTAAGTCTATTTCAACATTCAATAAAATGCAATAATCATTTCTATTACAAAAACTGCATCAGAATAAAGAAAGAGACTTATTCTAACCATACTATTTAAACTTATAACCAGTTTTCCTAACTATAGATTTCCCACCCCTTACACAGCTCTGGTTTTTTTTTTTTCCCTTAGCACTTTTGTTTAATACACTATATAAATACTTTTGTTTATTAGGTTTATTAATTGTCGGTCTCTCTCCACTAGAATGTGAGACCTTTAATGGCATGGATTTTTGTCTGTTTTGTTCTGATTTATCCCAAACACCTAAAACAATCTAGGGATATAAGGATAAAATGAGGTAAAAATCTGTTGAAGGAATGAGTATTATTAAATGAGGTAAAAATCTGATGAAGGAATAAGTGTATAAGTAGTTAAGATGGGGAATCTATTGTGTGCATAGGAAGCTCATTACCCTCAAGGCACTTAGCTGTGAAGATTTATATACATATATTTGAAAAACAGTAATACATGCACATTGTTTAGGTGACAAAATAAAATGTAAATAAGATTCCACCATAGATCCTATCTACAATGAGCATGAAATTCATCTTGGAAGATAACACCTGAAGAATTAAATGTTTCTGAGCATGATAATATACTAAAGCAGTGTTCTAAGATTATTCTAATGCAGAAAAACTAGGAGGAGAAAACAGGATACCACTATAACTCAAATTATGAGATGATAAATTCCTAAATTAGGGAGATAGCAAAAGGGTTAGGGGAAGGAATGGGTATTTAGAAAAAACAACAACAAAAAAACCCCAAACTAAATAACAATAACAACAACAAAAACATAAATACTGTGAAGGAGCAAGTGGCAGGATTGTTCTATGCCAAACCTATATTCATCTAGGCAGCAGAGAACAAGGGTTAAGATCATGAGCTTTGAAGGCTACCCATGAACAAAGCCCAGTTCCACCAGTCACCAGCTGTGACCTCGGCTTAACTTTTCTATGCCTCATTTGCTCACTTCTAAAATAGAAATAACAATGGTAACTATACCTCATGTGTTGTTATAAAGATTAAATGAAGTAAAATATGTAAAGCACTTACTATGTACCAGGAACTATTCTAAGTGCTATATGAGTGTTTGTTATTAACAGCATGTTTGGTTCTGGATTGCTTAAAAAAAGAAAATTCCCACAGATGGCCTCTTGTCTCCTTCATCTTCTCTGGAGTCAGAAGACCAGAGTTTGAATTCCAGCTCTGCCATTTATATTTGCTACATGACTCAGGAAAGTCACATCACTAAAGCTTTTGTTTTCCCTTCTGTAAAGCAGTATTGTTATAAGGAAAAAGTAAAATAGCATGCATAAAGCATTTAACATTTATTTCCTGACACACAATAGTGTTTAATAAATGGTAGCTATTATTTATAATCTTGTTTTATACTGTATTATCTCTATTTTATACTGCATCTATACCTAACTTGGCTTCTTCAATTTAAAAGTTTGCCCTTTTAATTTGGCAATGAGTCAAAAATTTAAATGAGCATACTACTTTACACAGAAATTTTCTGCTTCTGAAAATTTATCCTAAGGAAATAATCATACAAGAGCTCAAAAATATATAATCAATGGAGATTTTTTAAAATAAAATGAAAACAAAAATGTTCATTAACAGATGACTAAACAAATTATGGCCTATCCAAACAATGGAATACTGTATTACAAAAATAAAATAATTTATAAATACTAACATGGAAAAATGTTTACAATATATTTCTGAGTGGGAAAAAGTAGTAAAATTTGAAGTTATAACATGATTCTATTTAAATAATAATTTTTAAAAAACCATGTATAAGATTATACATGTATAAAAGAAATCCTAGAAAAGTATACATAGAATTTAACAGCAGTCTCCTCTGGCAAGTAAGACTAACAAGGAGAAAGGGACTTTTGCTTTCAGTATTATACTAAAAAGTGTGAAAAATAAAGACCTTCAGAGAAAAGAAGTGCAGACTTTATTGTTCACAAAAACACAGTACTCGTCTGTGATCATATTCCTTAAATTATCATATCCCTTAAATTATTTCTACACTTCCAGGAAAACCACAGACCAACAATATAAGCATATCTTAAATATGACAGGGAAAATCTACTCTTTGAAAATTTTATAGTTATTCAATTCCTGACTTATGCATATTTAAGTAGATGCAGAAAACTTTAGAATGGAAACTTCTATAGCATAGGATGCCAGCATATAGCCTGGCAGTTATTTGTTCTATTCAAACAATACAGAAAGCTTACAAGTGCCATATTCCATGCCAGAGGGTACCATAAGTATAAATGCTTAATAAATGTTATTTTATGATCCCTAATAAAATCCACTAAAGAGTTAACTATCTGACCATATCCACAAATACACTATGAAAATATTTTGTATAGCTTCTACTATATTTCTATACTTCTTTATCCACATGGAGATAAATTTAAGTTTTTGCTATTGAATATGCCCCTGAGTTAAAAGTACTCCAATACCTTATAACCACAGTACCCATTCAACATTCAGAAAGGGGAGTATATTGTGTCGTTACGAATAGTCTTTAAGATCACATTCAACTGAATCAGAACATTTTTGAGGTTTTCTTACAGAAAATAATGACCCACTCTGCAGTGCTATCAGAAAGCCTGTCTACGTAAGAAATGTTTTTTCAACAGCTGTGAAAATTTTATAAAATATTTCATTCCTCAGAAATATGTAAGTCAACAATTAGAGAAGTAAACACAAGAATTTTTTTTAAAAGTATGTTCAATATACAAAGAGAATTCACTCACACAATGAGTCAACAACCAAACAGACATGATTATATAAAACATACTTACCATTGAAAGGATTGATTCTTGCTCTTATTCGTGAAGCAATAGCTTCTTTTACTTCCTTTTTCTTTACACATCGAATACCCAAATTTTGAAAACTAGAATGGAAAAATAGGACTTTCGAAATTGCAGTATAAAACACAAGACATATAAATGAGGTTCTACTAATGAATACTGCACAAATCAAGGATATATCCAACATTGCAAAGCCATCATACTGGCAAGTAGAGATAATAAAGCATTAATTCCCCCCCCCAATTGCTATGATAAAAAATGGAAGGGTGAAAAAAATGGAGTTATATTTCTAAGAGAACTGTTAAAATAAAAATAGTATATCATTTTTACATGCAATATATTATTATATCTTATTAATAAGTATATATTCAATATACCAAAGTAAAGAGTAACAGGAAAGCAACACCAAAAAGCTAAATTCACCTTCCAAACAAATTCATATCAAATCAATAAAATCTATATATTTGATAATATGAAACAGAAGCTGTAAAAAAAAAAAACGCCCACAGGAATGTTTTTCTGAGTCCAATAGAGTGTTGCCTAATTTTTTTAAAAAATGGGTATAAGTTACCTACCAATGTTTAAAAATCAAGTAATTGCGTATAAACATTTGGAGTTCTGGCTTCTCTTGGGCATTTTAAAGGTCTAGGTTGGTCCAGAAACAGCTGGCTGGAACTGAGTACCTACTACATCATTTATACCAGGCTCTCCATCTTGCTAGTCCCTACACCTCTCCAGTTAATATAGGCTGTGATTTTTGAACTCTGATTTCACTGCTACCAATGAACTATAATATGGTTTATGCCATATTATATGAAGCTATACTAACTCATTATAAGAAAGCATTACAATATGTTTTTATAAAAATTAGACAAAAATTTAGTACTAACAATAATATTTAACAGACATTTCAAAATGTCATTTATGGAAAACTTCTCAATAGCCACAAATATAACTAATTTGCATATGTGTAGTACAGATCATGGTGAGGGGACTCCCCCACCACCACCAGTCATACTTGCTCCCACATGGAAAAACCATGACATCATTAAAGTTAGGTGGGTGTGAATAAGGAAGCAAAACTTGATTTTAATAATATTACTGTTTGTTCAACTTCACATGGCAATTTGTAACAGGCAGCTGCTTCATGCCCCCCTCTCTGTGCTCATGCTATCTTATGTTCATGCCCTTCACATTCATCACACTTGTGATTTTGTTAGCACCTAAAATATCTTTGACATATCCTTCCTCTGCCTCCAATAATTAAAAGGTAAATCTTGAAGGTGACTGCTAAGGGGTGTAGAGTTTTCTTTTTGGAGTAATGAAAATGTTCTAAAATTTTCTGTGGTGATGAATGCACAACACTGTGATTATACTAAAAGCCATTGATTATATACTTTGGATAGATCGTATGGTATATGACTATATCGCAATAAAACTGCTTAATAAATAATTGTGCAAGAATTAACACATACATACATACATAACCATTCCTCACTGAAAGGAACTAGGGCTCCTTACAAAAACCTGATGATTACAGAGCTGAGGCAGGAAAAGTACAAGTAAGCCTTGAATACCTTAGTGTATTAGAAAGTAAGGAAGTGTACTAAGAATGATGGGTACATGTTTAAAAGGACACAGGAGACAATTTAAAGAGGCTTGTGTTAGTCAAATTAAGGTTGATTTGAAAATTAAAAGAATAATGTCAGTAATAGACTATAATACACTAAATACAAAAAGAATCCTTGAGTCCATAATGATATTTTTATAAATGGAGAAGGGGAAAAAGGGAAAGTTCTTCCTTACAATATATCGTTAAATAATAGATATAGAAAAAAATAATTTTTTAAAAATCATTTTTACAACCACCATTGTAATAGCTGGTTCTGGTAGTAATCATCAATGGATGCTCAAAAGTTACTAGAGAACAGGACAGGATATTCATTTACACGGTCTCAAAGTAACACTACACAGATTATTTATTAATTTGAAAAGGTAACTTGCAATTGGAGAAATCCATTTTACCCAAGTAATCAAGTTTAATGTCACCAAGAAAGGAAAAAACTGATGTAATATGTCTCCTGAAGGGATATTTTGAGAAGGATACGGTATCATCTCTGTATATTTCTCACCCAAAATATTTAACAGGAATATAATATCATGAGCAACCACTCAGACTAACTCAAAGTGAGGGACAATCTTCAAAACAATTAGTCTGGATTCTTCAAAAATGTTGATGTCATGAAAAACTAAAAAATTCTGGAGAATTGTTCTAAATTAAAGGAGATTAACTGGCAAGACAACTAAATAAAATGTGATCCTTAAATGGATCCTGGATTAGGGGGAGAGGGAGAACAGCTATAAAGGGCATTATTGGGACAATAATTGAGGTCGTTCAAAATTTTAACTGCCTGTAACTTAGACTGAGAAGGGACAATCAGAAAATTGTAAGTAAAACAAGAGAGTCTGGTCTCACAGAAACCAAGGAATGAGAACACTTCAAGTAAGGAGGGGGTCGGATGTGGCTCAACTGGTTGGGCGTCCGTCTCCCATATGGGGAGACCCGGGTTCGATCCCCGGGACCTCCCGGTAAAAAAAAAAAAAAAGAAAGGAGTGGTAAAAGTAGAAAGTGCTATTTGGAAGGTCAAGTAATACAGACAGGAAAAAAATGCATATTTCTTCCCATGTGTGTATTGCTAGCTGTTTTTTGTTGTTATTTTAAGAAAAATATTTTTCTCAAGTATATTTTCTAAATGGCTACTACCAATATATAAGAAGGATAATTTTTCTTCTGTTGAAATTGGTTTCTTTTTTTCCCCCAAAATGCATGTTCATTACAAAAATGAATCATAAAAAAACAGGTTTATAGAGAAACAAAAAAAAATCCCACAATCCTACCCACCCAGAGACAACTACTATTAATATCTGCATGTATATACTATGTTGTCTGTGTACAAATTTAGTTTAAACAAAAAATGAGACTATTCTCCATATAATCTGTTTTAAAACCTTCTTTACTCAGCTCACATATTATGACTATCTTTCCATTTCAAAAGGCATATCTGCAATGTAATTTTTAAGGCTATATAGGAGTACACTGCATAGATGTACCAGTTTATTTAACTAATCCCCTTTGTTAATTATTTGGATTGCTTCTAACTTTTGCCATATTTTAGCTAAACATATGAACATGCTTAATTATTTGCTATTTATTAAATTGTCCATCAAAAAGATTTTGTTAAATTATACTTTCACTAACATGTTGAACGGGCCCATCTTCTGGGAGCCTCATTAACACAAAATGTCACATAAATTTTTTTAACAATCTTACAACTATTGATTTTTATACGTTAATTTTTTTTCTTTTTTTTTAATTTAATTTTATTTTTTTATACGTTAATTTTAGAAGCTGTTTCTTACTAAACCATTTTAGAATTTTCCAGTTGATTTTCTCACATCTAGCAATTTTTAAGTTAACTATAAATGAAAAGACGGAGTAAAAATTTATAAAAGAAAAGCTTTCATAAATTATTCAAACTAAAAGAGAAAATCCATAGCATAAAATAAGTTTATGTTTCCTTTGGTAACAATAAAAAGTACTCCTGCTACCATCATGAGCTATGTCTGCTAATGAAGAATGAAAGGGTAGTTATGCAAATATTAAGAAAATTAATGTAGACACAGTAGATAGAAGTAGAATGAGAAATTAGTTTACTCTGCTAAGAAGTAACAGAAATCATGGTTAGGAAACAGAGACTTCTATGCTTATCCTATTCTTGAAGATGTCTATGATTGTATACTCACAACAAAGGTCTGCGTTCTTGTCCAAATTCTGCTTCATAGTAGCCATCTCTGCAGTCTTTTCCAACTAGATCATGAGGATGAGGTTTATATGGGTCATTCTTCGTTACTAATGTGATTCTCACTTTTCCTTTTCCATAATAGTTTATAATCTAAAAGGGGAGTAAATGAAATATATGAGTCATAAACTTATCTCATTAAGAATTGATCTACTAAATGATAGTGTAATTTATATAATGTAGTTAGCACTAGATAAATAAAGTCCAAATGAGGGGCAAATGGAGTTGGATGAAACCTTCCAGAGAATACCAGTAGGGAAGACTTGACTGCTCAGTTCTTTGGCATGTAGTTTCTCCCTAACTTCTATTGGTCAAATCATCTAATTATGCTTATTCTTCTTTAAAACAAGTACAATTATAGCAAAATTGTATCATAGAGAGGTCAGGAAATACTCAGATGTTAAGTCACTGAACTTCCAGCTCTTAGATGCACTGCCATACGAAAAAAACAAACAAACAAACAAAAAAACATATATATACACTACACTGGAAATAACATGTCAATATGATCATTTAACTTAATATGTGTCATTTCATTTCACAAAAGTATTTGTTAATTAGTAAACACATCTAGAGTGTTCACAGCACAATGGGGAATGAATCAAGTTGAGTTTAACAAGATGAAGTTTCACATAGAAAATATTCTAAAATGCTGAAAGCGAAGAGAGTTTAGCATGGGACAGGAGGGTACTCGGAGCACGGGGAGGAACTAATGTTTAGTTTGGAAGATAGCAAATTTCCAAGAACAATGCAGGGAATATAAAAACCAGCATACCACAAGGGAGAAAGGTAGTTAAGTAAGAATAGGTGACTTAACAGGTACAGAACACTCAAATCCATAATTCTGAATTTTAAAAATTTTAGAACAGTCACCAGGAAGTATTGCCTTTCTGGATGAATAAAAGGTTACTCAAGAGTGTAAGATAGGCTGATCTCAAACTCAAGCTGCAAAGTGCTTAGGATCAACTGGAATGATAAAGATACAAAAAAATCTTAAAAATATTTTAGAGAAAGTATAGAACAAGCTAAATTATGGAGAAGAGGGAATGGAAGAATAATGTTTTCTTATTCACTTTTTATTAGCATTCCTCCTACTTTAACATGTAAATAAAAGGATTTAGATAACCCAAATCTATATTGCTGCTAAAAAAGTGATAAAAATTAGGAATTCAATATATAATTTGCCATTAGTTTATTCTGTAATTTAGCAATTCCCTTTAAATGCAATAGAATAACATTTGGAAATAATCTAGTTATAAAACAATGAATATCTGTTGATGAAAAATAAAAATATAACATTTTTCCAAAACTACTCTGCCAGAAAAATTTTTAATTTGCATTTAAAGGTTAAAAATTCTTTTCCGGGAAGCGGCTGTGGCTCAATCAGTAGGGCTCCCGTTTACCATATGGGAGGCCCCGGGTTCGGTTCCCGGGGCCTCCTGGTGAGGGCAGGCCCGCCCGCACGGCGTGGTTGGCTGACCCAGCGAGCACAAGCAGCAAGGGGGGGACAAATGAATAAATAAATAAAATCTTTGAAAAAAAAAAAAAAAATTCTTTTCCATAACCTCTAGACTAAGCCAAGTAATTGCAGAGAAGAATTCTAATTGAGTTTCCAAATCCTTATTTTTAACCTACATTACAATTTCATTCACCTCTGGAAAGAAAGAGTGATTTTTCTTTATTAGCCCTGTGTTCCATGAAAGGGTTCATAAGCTGCCAATGGGGAAGTGGATGTGGCTTAGGTGACTGAGCTTCCACCTATCACATGGGATGTCCAGGTTCGGTTCCCAGTGCCTCCTAAAGAAGACGAGCAAGACAATGAGCTGATGCAACAAGATGACACAACAAGAGACACATGGAGGAAAACATAATGAGAGCACAACAAAGCAGAGGTGGCTCAAGTGATTAGGTACCTCCTTCCCACAAGGGAGGTCCCAGGTTTGGTTCCCGGTGCCTCCTAAAAAAAAGACCAGCACACAACAAACAGACACAGCAAATGCAAACAGTGAGGGGCTGGGGAGAAATGGATAAATAAAATAAATCTTTGATATATATATATATATTTTAAAAAGCTGCCAATGTACATTAAGCACTGTGAAAACACTCTGCTTAGATTTAATACCCAAGCAATGGACAGCACTTCATGATTTATCTATAGAATCCATCCTATATTTAAGAAATGTCCATAGATATCAAGTTATCTAGTATAGATAAATTTTAAAAAGAAGAAAAAGATCATGGAGATGACCATGAGTAAAGTGGACTTTTACTGTAACTGCTGTAGCTAAAATATGAACCACCTGAATATGAGACACACCCTGGAGAACAGTCTATTACCTGGATAGATGGGTAGGTTCGGTTGTTGTCTGTGCTGTGCTCCCCCGGAATGCTGCCTGCTGATCGCCCTTCACATTTGTATCTAAAACGCATGCCCCTCTGCCTGGGTTGTTCAATTATCTCTATATATGGATTATACCCACCTGAAATTAAAAACAGGGGAGGGGGGTGAGATTAAGATAACAGTAATACTGGACTTCAACCATTTTTTCAAAATAGCAAATTAAAATAAAGATTTTTTTCTCTCCCAACATAAAATAACAAGGTTGAAATGCAATTATCCAAGATTAGGTGGTAGAGACACTTTTTTTCCCATTCAAATTGAGCTCCTGTATAGTGTTAACACAAGTCATTCAAATCATATTGATTGGTTAGCACTTTATTTCTAAAGTAATGCTTTATTACTTAGCTTCAATATACTTTTTACATGAGAACTCCTAAAAGATTAAAGTTAACACAACATTTCTTCCCTTGCTTCTGCAATCATCAGCTTTGGGCCAATAAGGACCCAGCAAAATTCTGATGTTTAAACATTAAGCTGAGGAACAAAAGTGTTCATATGGGCATTATCTATACCCTAAGTGTTGAAGGACACTGGCAGTTAAGCTCCCCCACTAAAAAACTCATGGAGTTATGACGAGGTTTAGTTTTGATTGGAAGTCTGATGGTTAGCACTTTATCATTTAATAGCTATATAGCTGATGCCAGTGTGAAGTTCTGAGATAACCACTTCAGAGATATCCACTTCCCACAGGAGACCAAATAGAAGGGTTCCCCCAAGATTTCTCCAGAAGGGTTAAGAAGACAGTATTCAGGAGTACAATCTTATATTGTAAAGTCAATAAAATGTAATTTAACTACTTGATTTTTATATTAGACTCAGACTAAAAGATCATTCACTGAAGTTGAAAATGCATGCAAATCCTTGCAGAAGCATGTGTAAATTTTTTTTTATATCTCCACTGGAATTTTAAAAGACTTATATAGAGCATATCAAAACAAGTCCTAAAAAAGACTTTAGGTTCATCAGAATTTTCATAACTAAACCTTTTCTAAAGTATAAAACACGGAGAAAAAGAAAATTATTATTTACTTTCTATATAATGCAAAATATGCACCTTTAGAATGAACTAATACAATATGACTGAATTTCAAAATAATTATGCTGAGAAATGGGACACCAAAAAAAACATATATTGAATGATTCCATTTTTATAAAATTCTAGAATATGCAAACTAATTTATTAGGAAAGGAAGGAGATGAGAGACTGCCTAAGAACAGGGATATGGGGTGGGTAGCAAACTTTTGGGGATAATGAATGTTTATTATCTTGATTGTGTAACGATTCCAAGGTTGTGTGCATATGTCAAAACTTATCGGGAAGCGGCTGTGGCTCAATCAGTAGGGCTCCCGTTTACCATATGGGAGGGCCCCGGGTTCGGTTCCCAGGGCCTCCTGGTGAAGGCGGGCCCGCCCGCACGGTGTGGTTAGCTGACCCAGCGAGCACAAGCAGCAAGGGGGGGATAAATGAATAAATAAATAAAAAATCTTTAAAAAAAAAAAAAAAACTTATCAAACTGCACACTTTGTTTTTGCGTACTTTAAATATGTGCAATTTACAGTATATTAATTATACCTCAATAAAGCCATTAAAAACATATGTACCTTTACCCTCCCTTAATATCCAAATCTTGGAAAGAAAAGTTCAATAAAAACACTCAAGTGTGCTTCCAAGTAGGGTAGTTAACAATGTGTTTTTCTTTCAAGGATGTGAACATATCTTCCACTAAACCAGAGGTTTTTAACCTTTTTTGTTCCACGGACCCCTTTGCCAGTCAGGTGAAAACCACGGACCCCTTTCTAAGTCCACACTACACTGTGTATTATTTAATGAATATATCACACGCGCACCAACGCGTCCCCATAAGGATAATGTTTTTCTGAATTTCAATTCAAGCTCACAAACCCCTTGTTAAGAACCCCTGCAGCACTAAACAAACAAACAAACTACCTCTATCAGTGATCTTTAAATTCCCCCAATCAGATATCCATTTCATTGACTGAAGGCTTGTCTTCTGTTAGAATGGAAGCAGTCTTCAGAAAGGGTAACAGAGTGGGACTTTTCAGTACAGGCCAGGGAAAATACCTTTTCAATTCTACCCAGTCCTCTTATCAGTGAGACTGGAGATGTTATTAAATCTCTTATACTCCTCCTCTGCAAAACAGGGGTAATAATAGCACTAGCCTCATAGAGTTGTTGTGAGGATTAGAGATGGCATGTATTATGTTCTTACCAAGTATCAGGCATTTAGTAGATTCTCAATAAAAGTAAAAGCAATGATTTACAGTGATACCATGGTGGACAAAACACAACTGGTACTCCGAAGGCTCTTACAGAAAATAGGGTAACAGGGTAAAATAAGGTAAATAATAACAGAATTATTAAACTATAAAGGGGAGAAAAACGCTAACAAAATTCTGCATAAAATGATTAAGAGCAAGAGTCAGAAATGCCTTGCTGCATCAGAGACAATGAAAAAGAGTTAATGAAAAAGAGTTAATGGAGCAAATGGGTGGGAAGAGAGATGAGACAGCAGGGAAAGAGGTAGGGCATTATAGGGAAAGAAAACTGTGTCCAAAGGCATGGCAGCACAGAAGAGAAAGATCTAAGAATCACCACTTTCACTCTTCAAAAGAGAACCAAAAGAACAACTGTTCTTTTTTTTGTTTTGTTTTTGTTTTTTAAGGAGGGGAATTCACATGACTGGAATGTCATTTTAGAGTAAGAATTCTGGTGGCAGCAGATAGATGTAAAAGAAAAAACCAGATGACCAGTTTAGAGGCTATTACAATAATGCGGGCAATGAGGGAAGGTATGTTTAAATATGTTAGCGGTAATAAGGATGAAGGGATTATTTAGAAGATATAATTGATAGTATTTGGTGACTGAGTGATCACTGGAGTTAAGAGAAAGTAAAGTGGGAAGCGGCTGTGGCTCAATCAGTAGGGCTCCCGTTTACCATATGGGAGGCCCCGGGTTCGGTTCCCGGGGCCTCCTGGTGAAGGCAAGCCTGCCCGCACGGCATGGTTAGCTGACCCAGCGAGCGCGAGCAGCAAGGGGGGGATTAATGAATAAATAAATAAAATCTTTAAAAAAAAAAAAAAAAGAGAAAGTAAAGTGCTTGCTTCGGCAGCACATATACTAAAATTGGAACGATACAGAGATTAGCATGGCCCCTGCGCAAGGATGACACGCAAATTCGTGAAGCGTTCCATATTTAAAAAAAAAAAAAGAGAGAGAGAAAGTAAAGACGGAAGCGGATCTGGCTCAGCCACTGAGCTCCTGCCTACCACATGGGAGTTCGGTTCCTGGTACCTCCTGGAGAAGACAAGCAAGACAGTCAGCTGGCACAACGGGCAGGCGCAGTGGCTGATGTGACAAGATGATGCAACAAGGAGACACAAACAGGAAAGACAATGAGAAATACAACAAAGCAGGGAACTGAGGTGGCTCAAGTGATTGAGTGCCTCTCTCCCACATGGGAGGTCCCAGGTTTGGTTCCCAGCACCTCCTAAAGAGAAGATGAGCAGACAGAGAGCAGACAGTGAGCGCAAGGAACAGGGGGAGGAATAGTAAATTAAAAAATCATAAAAAAAAAAAAGAGAGAAAGTAAAGAATCATTGATGACTCCAAGGTTTCTACCTTCAGTTACAGAGTAAACTGATTACTATTACCTTTAGTTTTATTAGGTTTGGTTCAGATCCCCCCCCACCCCTGCTTGAATCTACTATCCATTTGTTCATTGAAAAGGAAAAAAGCCAGGGAAAACTGACTTTATCCTAACCAATTTCATAATACTTCAATTTTACTGAAAAACAGTAAGACAGGCATGCAGATGAATATTTCACACACTCAAAGAGTTCACATCCTTATATTATCCCTGTAGGAGTATTCAAGAGAAAGTACATTTTCCTCTCAATAACTGATGAAATCAACAGTATTTTTTAAATGACATCTAAAATAATTTATGTGGTTGAACTAAAGGTCATATAATCCCTGCCCACTACTCATTTAAAAGTGCCTTGATTGGAAATTGATATCAAATGATATCATTAATGGTAGGTGGTTAACATTTTAGGTATGTGTGTGTGAATAAAAGTGCTAGGCTCATAGAGAGCCATTCAAATATTTCATTGGTTTCACAACACTTCTTTAAACTAGATAATGTGTTTCTGAAAAAGTTTACAGACAAAAGAACAGAATAGCAGCTGCAAAAAAGATCAAACATTTTTAAAGATTTTTAAATTATAAAAATGACAAATATTAATTATCATATAATATTGAGTACTTAAAAATCCTCCATTGCAGGAACTCTTTATTGATAAAAAGTCTCACTACCAACCAAGTAACAGTGTTTATTGTAATATTCTACATTCCCCCCCTTGGAAATAATCTACCCCTCCTCTAAACTTTATAGTATTTTGTTTATGGCAATTATTTCAAATAACTACAATTTTGAGGAGCAGATGTGGCTCAAGTGGTTGAGTGCCTGCTCCCCACATGGGAGGTCCTGAGTTTGGTCCCTGATGTCTCCCAAAAACCAAAACCAAAACCAAAACCAAAACCAAAAACAAACTAAAACACCAACTCAGGGGAGCCAATGTGGCTCAGTGTGGTTGAGTGCCAGCTTCCCACATACAAGGTCCCGGGTTCAATCCTTGGCCCTAGTACCTTAAAAAAAAAAAAACCTATAATTTGGAGAAGACTCAAAGTTTTATTTCTCTTGAAATAAAGCTATTTGTTTTATTTCTTCAAGCTAGTTGAAGTCAGTAACTGTGTCTTACTCATTAGTGCCTTGCACTAATTAATTGTTAATTAATTAATGTTCAGTAAATGTCTTATTAGATTCCACTACAATGGGAAAAAAATAGGGCTTTGTAGGTACTGGATTTGCTATACCTTCATACTTCCGCATACCCATTCTTACTCTGATTTATCTGTATTTCTAATTTTAAAAATACTTCCCAGCTTTAAAGCATTTATATCATGCATCAGTACAATGCACCAGGTACTTCCTTCGTCAGTGCTGTGCAATGAAGTGACAGTCTTCCTGAATATAAAAAGTGCTTAAATGTAGTCATCTAAGGTAAAATATAAATCAAGGAGTTGTAAGGAAAGTGAGTACTTTTGACTAAGATTAGTCACAAATCACTACAGTTTTGAAAAGCAATGAAACACCTGCAAAATATGTTCTAAACAAATTGAATACTGTATTTTTAAATCAATACTAAACAAATTTGAGAGGACCCCTGTATTTTGAACAGTGTTGTAAAATGCTACTACAGACCAAAATAACATCTGACATATAGCAAAAGTATTTGCAAGATATATTTATGTTTTTTATTGGCACTTAGGCAAAAAAGGATGCTATTTTAAAGCATAGCACCTATCTAAGAAAGTGGAAGTTTTTAAGATTGAAAAAAGAATTTATACTGAAATTTAAAAAAAAAAAAGCTAAAAATGGATCATTGATTGTCAAAAACAAGACACAGTAACTAAACTCTTATTCCTGGAGTTAGGAACCAGCATTAAGTGTACAGTGAAAAAATGTTAATTACAGTAATTATAATACCGCTTTAAAGCACTTTTTATACATTTCTCATCTGATTCTCATAACAACTCAATTTTCAATAAAAACAGAATAGGAAATATCCCATTTTACAGATGATGAAACTAAAGTTCAAAAATATTAATGACTTGCTCAAAGTCATATAGCTAATAAGTATAATAAGTAATAGAGTCAATGCTACAAAATCATACGAAGTTATAGGAAAAAGAAGTATTGAATGTCATCACCTAACATAACAGCTGGGACCAAATTTAGCAGCTGAGTCCCAATATAATATAACAAAATATAACAAAACAAAATATAACAGCTGGGTGTCAAATTTAGCAGCTGGGGGTAAAGTCACAATAACTGTCCAATCTAAAATAAATGGAACTTACTTTAAGAAGAGAATGCAGGGAGCAGATGTAGCTCAGTGGTTGAGCACCTGCTTCCCATGTACAAGGTCCCGGGTTCAATTCCCAGTACCTCCTAAAAAAAGATTTAAATAAAATAAAAATAAATAAATAAATAAATAAAAAGAAGAGAATGCATATTGGTAAAGGCAATTGTGTATATATTGGATCCAAAGAAATCCCTACAAAAGAGTTCATATGGGGGTGTGCACATCAGAATCACCTAGGTAGCTTTTTCAAAACAGACATGCCCTGACCTCACCTGAGACCTGATAAAAAGAACAGATATCTTCAAGCATAAAGTTCAGACACATGTTTCTGAAATAGGCTCTTCAGGCAATTCTACCACACTCTCCTGATTAAAAATCATTGCCCCAAAATATAAAGCAGCAGAACAATAATGTGCATATCTAAAAAAGTGATACAAAAATTCAGGTACAAGTACAGGCTGTGTCATGGATAAAATAGGCTGAGCAATCCAACTAGTTGTAATTTCTCTCTCTCAATCAAAGACGTATATCCAAATGGGAGGGAAAAAGATGTAATGTAGGGGGGCGGATGTGGCTCAAATGGTTGGGCGTCCGTCTGCCATATGGAGAGACCTGGGTTCGATCCCCGGGACCTCCTGGTAAAATAAAAATAAAATAAAATAAAAATATATAGGGAAGCGGCTGTGGCTCAATCAGTAGGGCTCCCATTTACCATATGGGAGGCCCCGGGTTCGGTTCCCGGGGCCTCCTGGTGAAGGCGGGCCCGCCCGCACGGCGTGGTTAGCTGACCCAGCGAGCACAAGCAGCAAGGGGGGGATAAATGAATAAATAAATAAAATCTTAAAAAAATATATATATATATATGTTATATAAAAGATGTAATGTAGGAATAGCTCTCAATCACTCTAATTTATTTTAAAATGTACACTCCTTGCAAAATTAATATTTTAACTATTATCAGTAATATATTTCTTATAATGGAGCACACAAATGACTGTAATGCACCAATGTATCACAATACCACAGTGGAGAACAGCTGACTAGAGGATGCATATCCTTTATAGAAGCAATGGGAACAGACTTTGCCTGAGACCCAAAGGAGCAAATGGAGAGAAGATATACTTTTCCAAATATAACCTCCACTCTAAACGAGGAAAAAAAAAAATCTCTTCTTCCCTCAAACCTAGGAACCCAAATGAATCATGCTGATATTCTTTACCTTAAGACATAGGTGAGTTTTTTTCTATTTCCTCCTTTCTGTGATGAAAATTTAGAGCAACCATTTCTTTTTTTTTTTTTTTTTTCTTTTTTTTTTATTTATTCATTTATCCCCCCCTTGCTGCTTATGCTTGCTGGGTCAGCTAACCACGCCGCGTGGGCGGGCTTACCTTCACCAGGAGGCCCCGGGAACCGAACCCGGGGCCTCCCATATGGTAAACGGGAGCCCTACTGATTGAGCCACAGCCGCTTCCCAAGAGCAACCATTTCTTACAAATATAGAAGTGCATTCATTTAATAAAGGTGCAAAGATTTAAGCCTCTTCCTATAAGGGCAAGAAAAAAGCTAACATAGGAGGTGCAAAAGAAATAAAATGAAGAATGAGTCATGCCAATCAAGATGGCAAAAGAAACACTATTTAAAATTTACTAATCAATTTTTTATTTTATTTTTTTCTCAAAATGCTTACTATCAATTAGTGGACAAATGAGAAGAAATTCATCACCTCCAAACAGTGTCAAACATCTAATTCCCTTCTTTAAACATACACAAATCATTTCAAATTGTTTAAAGGTAAATGGGCATTCTTTTCTTATATGCTCTTGAAAGTTACATTTTCCATCTAGCATCTGGTTTAGTCTACTATTGGTTGTATGGTTTCACAAAGTTCTAGAATCTGAAGGATAACTTAAACAATATTAATTAAGAGCTAAATGTCTCTGGCAGGCTCCTGTTTCCTGGAGGCCTGAGTTCTAAAACAGCTCCACTAAAGAACTAAGAAAACTAACACTTATATGGCATGCATAATCTCATTTGTTCCTCACAATAAAACTGTGCAGTGGATATTATTCCCATTTTTACTGATGGCACTAAGCCCATATATCACAGAGAGGCAAAACAGGAATAAAAGCCAATGCAGGTCCATCATGGACTACAGCCCAGGTTTATTCCAATATATGAAGTTGACTCTCAATTGGGCTTTTAAGAAAGAATCCAAATAAGGGAATTTTCAGATGATTATTTGACTGATGTATGTATTACAATAAAAATTAAAATGTATAAAGTTTTGGCAATAGAGAGATCCCACTGCCATGGGGAAAAAAAGTCATGAAAAAACTTTTTAACTGCCAGGGAGAAAAAGTAGGGGAGTATTCTAAATAAAAATATATGGCAGGGCCAAATTGTCTCTTTTATGATTAAGATGGTCAGATTTAAAAATAAAAATTCAGAGTTCCCAATTAAATATGAATTTCAGATAAACAATGGATAAATATTTAGTATAAGTATGTCACATGCAATATTTGGGACATTACTTATACTAAAAATTTGTGTTTATCTGAAATTTAACTTTATCTGGGCATCCTATATTTTATCTGGCAACCCTAATCCTGATCCCTAATAGTTTGATGACTGCATAAATGTAAAAACCAAACACAATTTAGATGACGGCTTAAGAAAGCAGGAAGATGTGATAGCCATGTGTTTACAAACACAACCAATTGTAGAGAACACAGATGAGAGAAAGTTGGGACAGAAGGAAATTCTGAGTCCCTTAAGCTGTATTTGAGAAAGACACCCCCCCCCAGATGTTCCTAATTATGATTCATCTGCTTCCTCCCTAGGTATTTCATTCACTCTTTCCCTTTACTCTATATCTATCATGTATCACCCTAATTCTTTTATACCACTGTTATCGCTACCTTTTCACATATTGCATTTCTGAAGCAATATTCATGTCTACATGTACAGTTTTTTACATTAAAAAAATCATTTGCTTTAACTATCCATTCCTCACTTCCAGCTCTACTATTAAAGATAAGTTGCATCATATCTACAACCATTTTTCCCTCTTACTCAAGAGAAAAAAATAGTTTTCTTGAAATTCATACTATAGTCAAAGAGTTGGTAAGTAGTACGGTTTACAGAAACTATTTCTTTGTGTCTTTCTATTATTATGTGACATAGCAGAACTATACTAATGACATTTTTAAATAAAAACAATGAATTATCTAAATTTTAAAACAAATTTTACTAAAGACAGTACTAATTATTAGTATATAGAGCTACAAGCCACACAGGACACTTTGCTTTTTACTGGAACAATGAGTTTTTAATTCACACATAAAATAGCTAACTTTAATTGTATTCAATAGAAAAGAATCATAAATACCCAAAAGTAGTGATTGCCTAACTATACATATTTTAGATGGGTTTAGGAACATTTTTCTCCACAATGCCTATTCTAATTAATTGTGTCAATGGACTGGGATCAAGATTGTGGGGTTTTAAGCAATGAAAAACAGGTAATAGAGACAGCTGTGAAAAACCCTAAATAATTAATCTGACAATTGATCTGAACAAAATTCAGAATCATCTGTACTACCAATGTCCCAATTACTATATTTTCCTCGTGACAACCATAATTTTGCTTATGAGATTATGATCTATGGTACTATTACATCATACAGGTCGCATATATTCAACTACAAAAATTTGTTTACATATGACATCTGGTGAGAAATGAAGAAATAGTCTTAAATGTTTGGTAATCAATAAAAACACTTTTTTGAGATTGTAATACTCCCTTACTACAAGCAGAATCTAAACTAGATAATGATAAACAAATTAAACATTTTTTTCTGTTACTTTCAAAATACTGTTTCAAAATATAGATGGGTCCCTTATATTTTTTATATAATATTTATGTAATCTAAACCTTCTTTAAAAAAAAAAAAATTTAAATATGGATAGGAATTTATAATTTATTTAGTGAATTTTTCTCTTTCTTTAAGGCCTTTACAACTGATTAAGGAAGTACACCCAAGCTTCTATATAAAAAAATTTTTTTTGCCTAGCAGTTTTCAAACAACTGGATTACATTTTTAAATAATTTGTTTTATTTTAAATAGTCCCATTTTAACGCATCTCTTGAGAAAACACAAAAAAAGAAGAAAGAAAATCACCCTTCAACTTCCAAACCTTTAAAATTTTCCACTCCATAAATTGCCCCCCCCTCCAATTTAGGGAATTCTTAGTCTTCACAACAGCTGAATATATAGTATCATTAAAAAGGTTTAAATTGTAGCACATTTTAAAATCATGTGGTCTTATAATATTTTATATAGAAATGGCTAATTCTTTTGAAAGAATTAGAAGTATTACAATAGATTCATGCAATAAATTAAAGTTTGATTTAAATGACAGCAGGCTGACTTTTTATTTGTAACGATCACCATTCTTTACTACTTTCATACAAAATCTCTCTTGATAACTAATAAATTATCCAAACACTTAAAGTCATCTTTGCACTTTTAATCTAAATGTGCTTTGAATGTATGAACTCAGAATATCTGAAAGTTTGGGGTCACTGAAGTGGGTAAAGGGAAAGTTGAAATATTTTAAACTGTACTTGTATTCTCACATGAAAACCACAAAGACAAACTGAAATCAAATGTCATGTGAAACACCCCTATTTCCTTTTCAGCCTACAGTAGTAGCTAAGGCATTGTTCTACTCAACCCTTTTAAAAGGTCCCTCAAGCTTGTTACTTCCTCTTCTTTGCTAGACACCAGCCTTCTGCTGAGGGTCACTGAACTAGGGAGTTGGGAGAATGTGAGGGGAGAGGTGTAAGAGCATAAACAAGCACCCCTCCTCTCCAGCCTCCTACAACAGCATTAACTGTACTTTTAGGCCTCCTAGCCTTTGCTCACCGCGCTTCTTTTGCCACCCCCGCCATCCACCTAGACAAAATACTGGCAAAGGTCCAACTCGAACGCGGTCTACTTGATTTAATCCCCCCCTTAGGTTATTCTGCAGCCCTGTAGATTTAAAACTCCCTCCCGTGGCCGTAAACTGTTTCCTTGTAAACTCGTTTCCTCCCAAAGCAAGAGTTCCAAACATTTACTAACTGAAAATAAGCATTTACATAAGTCACATAAAGTTGTTTTCATTCCTATCCATTATATGAAAGCACGAGTACTGTTAAAAAAAAAAAGTCCCCCTTATTCCATAAAGGAAAAAATAACGACTTCTCAGTTAACTATGTTTACTTTATTTACACTTTATTTCACAATAAAATTCATCCACTTTGTTGAAGCAACATTTCCACTTACGACAAATACCATTGATGACTTTTAAAGACGCGCCACATTCTGTACAACTGTTAGCACAACTGAGAACTCCTCTTGGTACTTGAAATTAAACTAAAAAAGAGTAGGTCTCTTCTCCGGTCTGAAGGTTCCTCATTTCTGTTCTAAAACATAAAACTATCACTTCAATACAAATTAAAAAAAAAAAAAAAAGTTAATATAAGAACTCGTCCTCCTTTATTTAGAGTCTTACTTTCCTAATCCTAAAATCAAGCCGTTGGGAATTTCTATGGTTCCGACTATTATAATGGCATCAAATTACAGAGCGTGACTTTGATTTCGCACGCAGACCCTCAACTAGGTAACTTTTTTTTTTTTAAAGGCTGACGATTTGCCCGATAGGGCGATTTTTCAAGACGGAACGAGCCACAACCCCAACTCAGCAAACCAAGAGGCTCCCGCACCCTCCACCTCATTAAGCCCCGGACAGCCAGAGCAGTTAGGCCGCCGGACCAGCAGAAAAAACTCACCGGAGGCCATGGCTCCGCTCAGCGCGCCGCCCCGCAGGCAGCCGAAGCGTCCGGGCCGGAGGCCGCCGAAGTCAGTCAGCCCGTCAGCCAGGTGGCCGCGGAACGTATGCCGGCGGGACCCCCAGTTCCCCTGACCACCCCCGGGCCCTCCTCCTTCTTCCCGCCCTCTCCCTGGGTTTGCGGCTCGCACCTTCCCACCCCCCTAATTCTCGCGCTCCGGGTCACCCGGCGTCGCCGGCCCAGGGTGCTGGAGCCAGGGGCAGAGGCGGAGCGCGGTGAGAGCCGGCAGGGCCGAGAGGCGGGGAGCCGGGCGGTGTGGGGATTTCCCGCCGCTGACGTCGGCGCCTAGCCACCGCCTTTCCCCGTGGGCGGGGGCCAGAACGTCCCCTGGGCCTGCGCGCGCTGCGCCCCGCCCCTTCTCCCCCCGCGCACGCTCGCTTCCCCCGCGCGTGCGTCTCCGTGGCTGCGGTGGGCTAGGGACTTGGCTCGCCGGGGCCCTGAGCCCTGAAGCTTTGGGAGCGCAGGGAACGCTGGGAGCCGGGAGATGACGGTCTCGAGCGTGCGGAGGCCGCGGGCTCCTGAGAAATCCCCCTCCTCCAGGTTGTTCTTCGCAGCGTGGTTTAAAGTTCAGGAGCGGGTGGGAGGGTGCGGTGACGTCGAGAGGGCCGGGAGCATTTGGGGGCGGTGCTCCAGAGCTGGGCGGAGGAAGGGCCGGGGTTTTCGGTGGGTGGTTCCCCCTCTTCCCGATTTCGCACATGCAAATCTCCGCCCCCGCGCGGGCGGGTGTTCGGGTGCGCTGGGTAGGGGAAGTAGCCCAAGCGGCCGGCGCCTGTCTTCATCATTTGTAATTCATCTATTTGCATGCGGAGATCCTTACGTTCTGATTCTCCCCCTGTAGCTTTCAGAAGCGAGGGCTCTGTTATCTGTACGTATTTTACCTACTAAAACTTTTTAAATGCAAAAAGTCCGTACTGTGAGTTCGTAATATAGGTAACATGACTTGCCTCATCACTACCCAGTGTGTTCAACTTCAGTGAGGTTAAAATTCAGTACACTGAACACAATATCCCGGGATTTGATAGGTACCCAGAAGGAAAGGGAGAATGGAAGCACATTTAGTGTGTTATCTACTGTAACTTTGTTTCCTTCATTTGTATCAGATACTCTACCTCACCTAGGAAGTATTTTTATTACCCTCATTTTTTCTAAGAGGCAGTCAGGATACAGAGAAGTCAGGTAACTTGTCCAAATGTCAGAATGCTGTTAAAAGGAAAACACAGTTTAAACCCAAAATTGCCTGAGCCCAAGCTCCATGCTCTTCCCAGTATCCTTTACTGCCTCAGATAAGTATGGAGGGAGAATAGGGAACTTCAACCTGCCACACAAGAGGACCCGTTTGGGAAATAACTAAAAATAAAATCTCCTGCCAATTCCAAAAATATCTCCACAAAATGTAGAAAATAAAGTTTTGTTGAATAAGCATTAAACCATAATGTGACACACATCACAGGCAATCTAAAAATTGCAAGAGCAAAAAGAGCTTTTTTACAGCCTGGCAGATAGCAATCCACTACGTGCCTGCTAATTATCTTTATCCAAAGGAAAAATAAAGCTTCTCTTATCTTTTCAGCAATAGGAGGTTACATCTTGGAGGCAAGTGTCTGGGCTTAAAATCTTGTAGAGAGAGGTTGACCTGGCAGCCTTGGTAGTCACATTTCAAAGAGATGGCCCCAAGCGCGCCACAAAAGACCTTCCTGGGATGCAGTACTGGCAAGAGGCTTATTTAAAGCTTTTACATAGGTAGATCTCAAAGAGACAGAAAGCATTTAAAATTTCAGGTTTTTTAAAGGAAATGCTAAATAAAGGTGCGGGGGGGAGTTCTCTGTCCTTTTCGACACTAGGGAAAATTTTTTTTTTTTTTTGCTTTTTTAAAGATTTGTATTTACCCTTACAACCCCAAATGTCAGAGCTGTAAGGGCAACCTGAGCACAAGTAGTTAAGATTCTATTAGGAAGTTGAGGAATAGGAATGGAAAATATATTGTGTGTGTTGTTTGCATTCCACCTCCAGAAAGTGGAATGTTTTAGATGTTCCTTGAACATGTTAGAGGATAATAATGTTTCTTTGTTGAGGAGTTCTGGACCAAACAGAAGCAGTCTTAGTTGTGGGACCCAGACTAGGCTTAAAATTACTCTGATTTATGATATTGCAAGCTGCATCTTATGAGATTTAGTACAACTATAGAATTTTGAGCTAACTAGATTTTATCTTTTTTTCCCCAAAGACTCCCGTTTCTTTAAATCTCCCCATTAATAGAATGGCATATTTATATTTATTTCCAGTGCCATTTTTATTTGCCACATGATTAACCTATGGATTTATGTTATCTCACTTAAAAAAAAAAAAAAAAAAAAAAAAACTTAAACCTTTCATTATTTTTTGTTGTTGTTGTTGATATGGGGGATTGAACCCTGGACCTTGTATATGCAAAGCGGGCACTCAACCACTGAGTTGAACTCACTCTTCACCATCTTTTTCAACTAGCTGAACTAGAAACCCTTTTTTCATAGTTTCAGTCCATACCTGAAAAGTGAAAATATTTTACTTGTGCAGGATAAAATTATTTAGGGGAAAAAAAAGAAAGATGAAAAGACAAGAAAGACAAGATGACAGACGGACTAAAAATGGCAACAAACAAGTGGTGATTTTGAAGATATTTTTCCAGGCCTTATACTTGGGGGGAAATAGTTTGTTACTCTGTGGCTGATAGGCAGCTAGCTGTCGGGGATTATAGAGAAGAATAATACATGGTATGTGTCCTTGAGGGTTTACAATTGTGGAGATTATTCATTCACTTCAACAAATACCTACTCTGCCAAGTGCACATCTAGGTTGTGGCACATACACTAGTAAATAAATAAAATCTCTGTCTTCATGCAGCCTATGTCCTGCATGAAAGACAACATGCATGTAAGGACATAAGATCATCTCAAATACTATTTTATTTAAAGATTTATTTTTTATATGTTTATTCCCCCCCTCTCCGTTGTTTTGGGCTCGCTGTCTGTTCTCTGTGTACAATTGCTGTATGCTCTCTGTGTCTGCTCATCTTCTCTTTAGGAGGTGCCAGGAACCTAACCTGGGACCTCCCATGTGAGAGAGAGGTGCTCAATTACTTGAGCCACCTAGGCTCCTTGCTTTCTTGTGTCTCTCATTCTCTTTCCTCTTTGTGTCTCCTTGTTGCATCATCTTGTTGAATCAGCTTGCCGCACCTGCCCATCACACCAGCTCACTGTCTTGCTTGTCTTCTCCAGGAGGCACCGGGATCCAAACCCGGGACCTCCCATGTGCTGGGCGGGAGCTCAATTGCTTGAACCACATCCACTTCCCTCAAATACTATTCTTAAAGTATTTTACTTTATTGCTATAAAGAAAATTGAGCAATGAGGTAGAAGGTGACAGGAAAAGGGATTCTCTGAGGAGGTGACACTTGAGCTGAGTCTTAAGTGATATAAGAAGGAGATGGCCACAGGAAGACTCCAGGGAAAGACTATTCTAGACGGAAGAACAGCAAGTGTCAAATTCTCGAGATAGGAAAGAGCTTATTTGAGGGACAGAAAGAAGGCCAATAGGACAAGAACAAACTGAATGAATTTGGAGAGGTAAGCAGGGCCGGATCATGTAGGGCCTTTGTAAGCTATCATAAGGAAATTGAATTTTTTTTCCTAGTTGCGCCTGAAAAGTTATTGCAGAGTTTTAAGCACAAGGATGATTTATAAGTACCTTTAGAAATGTTCACTCTGGCTGATATGTTAAACTGTTAGTATTCAATAACTAGGGGCAAGAGTGAAAGTAGAGGGGAGCGGATATAGCTCAATTGGTTGAGTGCCTGCTTCCCTTGTATGAGGTCCTGGGTTCAACCGCTGGTATCTCCTAAAAATAAAAAAATAAAAAAAGAGTGAAATTAGAGTAGTTAGGAGGCTGTTGAAATAGTCTAAGTGAGAAGTGAAAGTACATGGACTAATGTTTTAGCAAAGAAGGTTGTAAAGGCAGGTCAGAGTTAGTGATCTATTTTGGCAACAGAGCCAGATTCTCAAATGTATGTAGAAATGCAAAGGTACTAGAGTAGCCAAGACAATATTGAATAACAAAGCTGGAGAGTGTACACTATCTGATATCCAAATTTATCACAAAACTACAGAAATTAAGATAGTGTGATACTGGTACAAGTTTAGACAAATAGATCAATCTGTTGGATTAGAAAGTCCAGAAACACACCCGTACAAATATAGTCACTTGTTTTCAACAAAGTCTCCACTGCAATTCTGTGGGGAAAGAAGGTCTTTTCAAGAAATGGTTCTGGGACAAATTTGATATCTATATGGGAAATAAGGAAACCTGACCCTAACCTCACACCATACCCAAAAAATTATTTGAAATGATCATAGACCTAAATGTGAAAGATAAAATAATAAAATTTCTAGAAGAAAACAGAGGAGCTTACCTTCATAAACTTGGGATTGGCAAAAAGTTCTTGAACATTACACAGAAAAAAAGCACTATCAAAGACAGGTCAGGTAACTTGGACCTAATTAAAATTAAGAAACTTTTGTTCATTAAATAAAATGCCATTAAGAGAGTGAAAAGGCAAGCCGCCTACTGTGAGAAGATACTTTCAATACATCTGATAAAGGATCCTTCAGCTTTCAAGCCAGGGCCACACAGTTCCTGGGAAGCACCTGGCCATTACGAGCACAGAGGTGGTGGAGGGGTTCACTATCTCTGGCCAGCGTGGGACTCCTCTATGAGCATCAGAGCTCTATGTTGGGCTGGTTGAGATTTTCTCAGAGCTGCACTCCAGACTGATTCTCTTCCTTCCTAATTCTCCTTCCTTCCCCCTTTCCTTTCACAGTGTCAGACCAGCATCTGATGGCTTTCCCTGTCTGCTCCTTCTCCTTCTCCCTTTTATCTTTCATAGTGACCATTCCCAATAAATCTCTTACCCTTCTTGTTTTATTTTGGCATTTGCTTCCTAGAAGATCCAGCTGATGTAACTCCAATATCTATCTTTTTCTCAATTATTTAAGAAAAATAAATACCCAGCTTTTTAAATAGGCAAAAGACACATGGGCATTTTTCAAAGCGAGTTAGTCAAGTGGCTAATAAGCATGGAAAAGATTATCTACATCATTAGTCATCAAGGAAATGTGTATAAAAACTGAGATACTGCTACACCTCCATCAGAATGGCTGAAATTAAAAGGATGAAACAGTGATGGTAAAGATGTGGTGCACATGGAGTTCTCTTAAATTTGGGGAGGGGGTGGAATAAGCACAACAACCTTGGAAAACTGGCAGTATCTACTAAAGCTAAAACATGCATATCCAATGATCCAGCAGTACTATTCGGTGTATTCCCAACAGAAATAAGTGCTTATATCCACCACAAAATGAACAATAGTGTTTAAGGCACCATTATTCATATCAGCCTAAAATTGGAAACAACTTCAAATGTTCAATAGTGATCGATAAATAAACTGTGATATATTCATGCCATGGAATTCTCCCCAATAATGAAAAAGAGCATACCATTCCTACACAACAATATGAATGAGTCTTACAAACATAATCAGTGGAAAGTCCATACATAAAACAGTACATACTATATGAACCCATTTAGTATGTTCTGTGTTCAAGGCACTTACTGAAAAAACTATGGTGATTGAGGTCTGACTGTGGGTACTTTTGGACCTGAGGAAAACTGTTGCTGGGAACGTTCTACATCTTGATCTGGGTGGTGGGTTACAAATATTTAAAACTTCATTGAGCTAATACTAATATATAAGGACTTGTGCACTTATGTATTTATACCTCAATTTTTAAAATGTTTTAAAAGATTGTTTGAATGCCTTTCCCCACCCGGGACATGCAACCTGCACAGCCTTACCTTGAAGACCCTGCTTGCCATTCCCTTAGCTCCCCACCTCATCACCCCTACTTCTTGGTTCATTCCTACCCATCCTTGAAAGCTTAGCTTACAGAAAGCCTTTGTAGATTCCCCTGGCTAGGTAGGCTGCCCCTTCTCAGTGCAATATAACAACCAGCAAATATCTATCATTGTATTTACCACACTTAATTACAGTTATCTGTTTACGGGCCTGGCTCCCCCACTAAACTATAAAATCCTAGAAATGAGGGACTTGCTTTTTCCCAGTGGCAGCCACTTAATAAATATTTGCTGAATGAAGTATCCTGACTAAATATCAGTACCTTGTTACTGAGGCCGGCTGGGGTTGTTGAGCATTCCACCATGTCTGGTCTTTGGTATCTGGTATATTGTATACCTTGCATTTGGTTTCCTCGTCTGAGCCTATGGGAGACCAGAAAGTTTGATTTTATTCTGAAACTGTGTTATAGCTACATCTATTCAGTTTGATGTCAGGTACTTTTGTTGTTGTTCTTTTAAGAAAAACAACGCTCTTAAGGAGCAATTTCACTTTTTATCTCTCGCACTCATTCTTTCATATTCTTCTGGGATCATCTACCCAAAACACATCCATCTATTAATCAGGTTTGTTTGTTTCTTGCAGGATTGTGGGGAAAAAAAGGGGGTGTGTGGAATTTTATATGTGTAAGATATGTTCTTTAATGTCAAGAGCAGTGGTTCTCTGCCTACTGTTTAATAACATATATTTGTAACATCTATACTAGCCTAAAGTGAAATTCATAGACTCTATCTTTCATGCATATTTTCAAACAAATCAAAATAATGCTCTAACAACAATATCAAGGAGAAATAAAGTAAATTATAGTAAAACAATACTGACTTTAAGATGTAAATGCTTGGGCATGACTACACTAAAAGATATTACGAAGTTGTCAGCTCTTTGTACCTGTGCTTAGATTCACTGTGAATGTAAGAGCTGAAAATGCAGCCCAATACTAGTGTGTTATAAGCTGTCAGGGTTGTGAGTTTTCCAATTTTTAAAAAAAGTTCTTAATTAAACAATTTCCCCTCAGTTGACACAGTGGTTGCACATTCCTGGAAAATTCAATGTGTATTAAAGCACCCACAAAATATTTTGTATTGATATGTAAAATGGTGTTGTGTTCTAAGCTTGTGTTATTATAATGGGCTTTTCACCTACATGAATAGCTGTTGAGACATTGTGAAGCCATGAGGATGCAGGACAATTCTTGACTATGCTAGACTCTCCCTTGTCAGGCATCTAGCATCCCTGACCATGCCCTGTGTAGTGGTGGCTTGCTGGCAATTGATCTCTGCCTCTATCACATGGGGATCTGTCTCTCCTGTGGCTTGTACTTCTGTGTCCAAATTTCCTTTGCTTAGAAGGCCTTTAGCCATATAAAATTAAGGCCCACCCTGATTTCAATTTGGGCTCATCTAAATAGGATCTTCGAAGATCCTATTTGCAAATGAGTACACACCTACCAAACCAGAGTTAGGACTTGAAGATCCATTTACAAATGGGTTCACATCCACAGGACTGGGGTAAGGACTTGAACATGTCTCTGTGGGGGACATGATTTACCCTACCACATGCCCCCAAATTATTGTGATAAAAATTTGGTCACAGATTTCTAAAACATCCCCTAGTTTGGATCAGTGGTTCTTAAATTTTGTTGGTCATAAGAATCACTTAGGAACTTGTTTGGAATGCAGATTCCTTGGCCCCACTCCTGGAAATCCTTATTCAATAGGTAGGGGAAGGGCCCTGGGGTCTCCATTTTTTTATTGACTCCCACCCATTTTTATTCACTGGGCCTCAGAACTCATCTTGGCAAGCTTTGTTCTAGACAAGAGCCTTATGGTCCTCAACCTACCACATTCCACTAATCATTCCACCAAAGAATCCAAGTCCCAGCAAGGGACCCATCTACCTCATAAGAACCATTATATTTAGAGAGATTCCTTTGATATAATTATAAAAATATATAATTGCAGTAGTATTGTTGGCAGTAGAGTTTATTGCTGTCACTTTATGACACAAACAAAAGTAAAAATTCCATTAGAAGTTGAAAATATAGTACTGTTGAGTACTACTACAATATATACACATGAGTCCATATAACAAAAATAAATTTTAAAACTCAAGTGCCAAGGTAATAGAAGAGGGCCAGAAAAACAATGGATAGTGTCAGTTAGGCGAGGTTAGGAAAATCTTGGAGGTGGCAGGGGGAGCTGGAGGTTAATTGTGGCCTGCATGGACAGCAGGGTGGAAGGGAGACAGCACTCACCCTGCCAGGTGAACGTCAGGGCTGAGGGCTCTACAGTTTACTGATGAAAACCCAACATTTCATCTAGATGGCATTTGGTTTTCACCACTGGTTGAGAACAAGCACAGCTCTGTAGTTGGATCAAAGACCTCTGTTGAGCAGAGTATGTAGTTCTTCCATTAGGCCTGGGGTACTCCTTTCACGTAAAAGTTGTTTGAGAAGAAGTATGAGGACTGCTTGGTGAACAAGGAGTCTCAGCCAAGTAAGAGTCTTGAATAATATTTAATGGAGACTGAAAAAAGTCTGTTGAATTCTCTCTGTCCCATCACTAAGGGCCCTGGCTTTGCAGGCATACAGACCTGGATTTGAATCTCAGCTTGGCCACTTATTACCTGTGGGACATTGGGCAAGTCACTTAACCTCTCTGTGCCTGTTTACTCATCTGTAAAATGTAGGTAATAATAGTACCTGCCTTACAGGCTTTCTGTTAGGACTAAGCGAGATAATTAATGTAAAGTGTCTGACCCATGGAAAGCACTCAGAAATGTTAGCAGGTCTTTTTTTTTTTTTTTTTTCTGTTTTATTATAAAAATTTTCAAACATATAGCAAAGTTGAAAGAATTTTGCAGGGAACACCTATGTACCCACCACCTAGGTTCTACATTTAACTTTTTTCTGTACTTGCCTTATCACCTAGGTAGCCATTTTTCCATCCCGCTATTCATCCATTAACCTATCTTATTTTTTTATGTATTTCAAAATAAATTGCAGACACAGGTACACTTCTCCCTAAATACTTCAGCATGCTTAAGCAGGTTTTTTTCCCGTAGTTCTCTAGTAACCAGAATGATCCCATTCATCAGATTAAATGTGTCTTTCCCTTAGATATTTTTAGATAAACATTGTCAAATTGCCTCTCTTTGATACTCCCTTTACCTGGGTTACCTTTCCTCTGTTACACAGTTTATGCAGATATTTTACTTCAATTTAGGTGTAAATGATCTTTTTTTTTTTAAAAAAAAAAAAGATTCATTGTATTTATTTTTCCCCATCCCTTCAGTGTTTTCATTTGCTGTGTCCTGGTCTTCTTTTTAGGAGGCACCAGGAACCAAACCTGGACCTCTGATGTGGGAGGGAGGCACCTAATCATTTGAGCCACCTCCGCTCCTGGTGTCAATGATCTTTTATCAAGATTACACCCTTGTCCCAGTTAGAGTACTTCAAGTCACTGCTCACCTGGCTGTGGCGAGGGGGCTGTTCATTCCATCCTAAGGACAAATGGTTGTAATAGCTGCATTCAGTCATTGTGAGTGGATTTTTGCCTGTGTTGCTGAAATCCCTTATTCCTACTCCCCTGTGTACTTACTACATGAATATTGTTTGAGACCTCTGAAATTCCCTTCCATGAATTTAAGGGGCTGTAAAAGACAGAAGTCGGAGGTGGGGGTGAATACTCATAAACAAACGAGACTAGGATCTCTAAATCAGTTTTTAGTGGTCCTGGAAGAGTTTCCACTTTCCTCAGCATACCAAAGCATTATTTGAAAATGGCTGCACCTGGGGACGGAGTGTGGTTGACTTTTTTCTGGTCCTGACACAGCTGGGGTTCTGCACTGTTTACATTGTCTTCTTAGCCGAGAATGCGAAGCAAGTTCATGAAGGGCTCCTGAAGAGTAAAGAGTTTGCTCCGAACAGTACCAGTGCACCAAATCCATGTGAGAAGAGAAGTGTCGACCTAAGGATATATATGCTTTGCTTTCTTCCATTTATAATTCTTTTGGTCTTCATTCGTGACCTAAGGAGTCTGTTTGTGCTTTCATTCCTTGCCAACGTTTCCATGGCTGTCAGTCTTGTGATAATTTACCACTATGTTGTTAGGAATATGCCAGATCCCCACAACCTTCCAATAGTAGCTGGTTGGAAGAAATACCCTCTCTTTTTTGGTACTGCTGTGTTTGCTTTTGAAGGCATAGGAGTGGTCCTTCCACTGGAAAACCAAATGAAAGAATCAAAACGCTTCCCCCAAGCATTGAATATTGGCATGGGAATTGTTACAACTTTGTACATAACATTAGCTACTTTAGGATATATGTGTTTCCGTGATGAAATCAAAGGCAGCATAACTTTAAATCTTCCTCAGGATGTATGGTTATATCAATCAGTGAAAGTTTTGTATTCCTTTGGCATTTTTGTGACATATTCAATTCAGTTCTATGTTCCAGCAGAGATCATTATTCCTGTGATCACATCCAAATTTCATGCTAAATGGAAGCAAATCTGTGAATTTGGAGTAAGGTCCTTTTTGGTTAGTATTACTTGTGCTGGAGCAATTCTGATTCCTCGTTTGGACATCGTGATCTCCTTTGTTGGCGCTGTAAGCAGCAGCGCCTTGGCCCTGACCCTGCCCCCTCTGGTCGAAATTCTTACGTTTTCTAAGGAGCAGTACAATATATGGATGATCCTGAAAAACATTTCTATAGCATTCACTGGAGTTGTTGGTTTCCTCTTAGGTACATATGTAACTGTTGAAGAAATTGTTTATCCTGCTCCCAAAGTCATAGCGGACACATCACAGAGTCCCTATCTAAAATTGAGTACAACATGTTTAACATCTGGTTTGAAATAGTGGAGGGAAAATTATGCGTCTTCTACTTCTGTCTCAATTCTGAAAATGGTTGAAGAGCTAGTAGAATACATTGCCATATACTTAAAAATAGAACTAAATTCCGTATTCTTTTGGCACAACATTAACATTTTGGCAGTAAATTTTAATTCTTTACCAATATTGGTAAATTATGACAGATCCTTGGTTTAAAGTAATATCAATAATTTCAAAATTATTTGTTCTGAAATTGAAAACCTAAAAAACAATTAAAATTTTTAAAAGTTAAAGAATAAAAAGCTTCTATTATTTTTCACCAGAAAAAAAAAAAAGAAAAAAAAGAAAATGGCTGCAATGTTTACTGAAGGAGGTCATACTTAAGAAGGGAGGAGGGGGAGGCCTTCTCATAAAGAAAAGATGACTGTTGGAGAGACCAGGAAAATTGAAACAGAGGATAGGTGGCAGACAGTGCTAGCTGACTTCTCTTCCTTTTTGGTATTAATTGTGGCCTGATAGATAGTTACAGAACTGCATTACATCTCACAGCTTTTCTTGACTAGAGATGATCTGTGCAGAGTCTTTAAGATGGTGGGACTGCTTCATCTGCTCTTTTTTTTTTTTTTTTTTTTTTTTTTAATTTCCCACAGGCCAAAAAGAAGATGTCTTTTGATCCAGATTCAACTCTATGATTGAGGATAAAGTTCTTGAGGTACTGGTTGAGAAACAAGATGGAAGGAACCCAAGCAATGGCATGGAGTGGCTTAGAACTCAGCCTCTTACTTAAGAAATGGATTTCTGTCTTTTTTGAGCCATTGCATTTTGAGACTCTGCTATAGCAGTTAGCCTTACACCAACTAATGCGAGTATATACTAGGAAACAGGAGGAAATAAGGTTAAAATTGGTTAATGGAGGGCTTAGAATGCCAGGAATAGTTTAGTCTTACTTCATAGGCAATGGAGGAATATTGCAAGTTCTTAAACCAGGGAGTACTGTGATCAAGGTGGTATTTCAGGAAAATCAGACTGATAGCACAGAAAGCCTCTATTAAAAGACCATTAAAAAAAAAAAAAAAAAAAAAAGACCATTACAGGGAGCAGACGTGTCTCAAGCAGTTGAGTACCCACTTCCCACATGGGAGGTCCTGGGTTCAGTTCCCAGTGCCTCTTAAAGAAAAAACAGACAATGAGCAGACAACAAGTGCAAACAACGAGCAACAACAACAACAACGAGTAAACAGACGAGGGAGCCATCTTGGGGGGGAAAAAAAGACTATTACAGTGAAACAAATAACAAATGTAAGCCTTAAACACACTGAGATATTGAATATGGAAATGAAGTAAAAATGAAGAGGAATAAATATAACCAAGTGCTATTTCAAAGAGAAGCTATAGGCCTTGGTGACCAATTGAATATAGGGTATGAAGGAGAATCAGGAGTGAAAAAAATAAAAAAAGCAGTTCCAGATTTCTAACCTGGGAAACTGATGATGCAGCAGGAATTGCTGTCAGGAAAACAGAATAGAGATTACTTTTTTTAATTCCTAAAGAGTTTAGAGTGTGGCAGCAGATCCAAATCCTATCATCATCAATTTGCCTATTCTCCTCCTTATCCAACACCAGCCCATGTGCCACCATTTTTAAAGCAAACTTAAGGAGAAAGGGATAGTCCCTAAAATAAGAACTATAGCTCTGAGAAAAACTGCTCCACTCACCTATTTTCATTTAAATAACTGAAACAAAAGGTTAGTGAACATCCAGAGAAATAAAATCTCATTACACAAAAAGTCCAAAAAGCATTATAAATCATTCATTTTTTTAAAAAACTACTCCTTTTTTCAATCTTTATATTGTGGAGACCCTATTGTTACGTACTCCAGTTTTTCATGGTTAACGTTGCTTGAAAGTATGACAGCGTACTGATTTGACTTTTATAACAGTAATAGCTGATGTTTCACAAACATGAAATCCAATAATGACTTGTTCAGATTTGGAATGAACACTTTTCAGAACTGGTAATAAGTTATCATCACCTTGGAGTCATAGGATATTTCTGATGCCTTTCAGCCGAGAATAGTTAAATTTTAAGGTTGAAATGAGTCTGATAGGCCATTTAGTTCACCTCCCTCAGTTTACATGAGAAAACTGAGGCACACAAAGTTTAAGTACTGTGCTCAGGCTCATACAGCTAGTTAGTTACTGAGTTGGGGACTTGAAACCAAACCTCCAGAATCTTAGTTTGGATCTTTTCCCACTATGCCACGTGGCCTTTAAAAATAGGTAGAATATAAATAGGGCTATAAAATGTAATATAAAAATATTTGTTAGTGAACTAGTAACCACAATCTTACTCATAAGAATGTTATTAGGGGTCGGATGTGGCTCAACTGGTTGGGCGTCCATCTCCCATATGGAGAGACCCGGGTTCGATCCCCGGGACCTCCCAGTAAAAAAAAAAAAAAAAAAAAAAGAATGTTATGGAGTATCTAGTGTTGACAGGCACTGTATCTTTTAACTTACTACTTTTAAGTATTACCTTCTTCAGTGAACATTGCAGCCATTTTCAAATATCCTTAATGCAGCATCACTGTGGGAAAAGTAAGAATCAGTCCTTTTATTTTTTTTCACTGAAGGCAGTGACTGTGTGTTATTAATCTTTTATTTCCCACAGTGGTTAGTACAATGCCTTGAATAGTGTAGATGCTCAATAAATGTCTAATGAAACATAACTTGTTACACATTGAATCGCTCCAGTGTTTGTGTGAGTGATCATATATCACCATCAGGCAAGAATACCATAAGAAAAAAGAGGCACCAGGTTCAAGTGTTATCCAAAGAGGTTGATAGCATATTTAGGTAAATATGCTTGCAGAGAGGCAGAATAGTGATTGCATTAAGACAATTTAAAAAATCATAGATTAATAGTGTGAAAGCAAGTTGGGCCAACTATTTACCAAGTTCTTTAATAATACTTAAATCTTTAATTTTTTTCCTAAAATTTTTGCTCATTTCTAAATCACAACCTAAAAAGTATACATATAAAACTAAAGAAAGATTGGAGAAAAGAAGAAAAATAACCTATAATTTTATCTCCTTAATACATATATCCCTGTGGGGGGGGGTCCCTCCAGAGCTTTTTCATATGCAGGCTTTGATTTATTTCTTCTGCTATTACTTGACCTTGGTTTAAAAAAAAATTAAAGCAGAGAAAACGACCATCAACTAAAATGACCCTACCCAAAAAATGACCCCTGCCCAAAAAAATACCCAAAGGTAATAGTTTGGGATATAGCCTCACATACCTTTTATTGCATATTTTATATAACTACAATCATGAATACTATGTATAAATAAAATTGGTAGACTGGTTTTTAATTCCCTTAATATTTTAATATTCACATTTTCCCAAGTTGCTACGTAGTTTTTGTACCAAGCTCTCTAAGGAAGGAATTTGGCTAGAGAGTGGATATCCTAAGAAACTGGGCATCGTTCCAAGGCTCGTAGGTCCTAATGAGGTTAAAGAACAGATTTTGTGTGACCATGGAATGATAAATTTGGAAAATAAGAAATTGTGAGTGGGAAGTTGGGTTTTCTAAGCATAAAAAAGGCTTATGTTTAGTTTGCCAACATAATTGATATTGAACAAGTGTAACTTTCATAAAATAATATTTTTGCAAGTTATCAAAAACTAATGAGATTTGAAGTATATTAAAGCTAATTTTGCATACTCCTGATGAAACTTAAAAAATTTTTTTCATTGTTTTTTGTTTTTTTTTTCCTGATGAAACTTTTTCATTTTCAGAGTAAACATAAACACATTTATTTGTATTTAGTGCTTATTAAAAGTGATAGATCAGAGAAATAAAAAAAAAAAAAACTTTAAAAAAAGATAAAAAACAAAACAAAAAAAAGTGATAGATCAATATCAAGACTCATAAATTGACTTTTTTATTACTGGGTATATTCTGAACGCTTTGATTTTGCCTTAAATTTTTTCATATGACCTTGATCATGTCACTTCTCTAAGTGGTTATTGGGTGCTGTGCATATTAATGAAATTTAACTTAACAAATATATGTTGAATTAATCAATGATTAAGTACTTACTGCATGCCAAGCGCTGTGCTAAGACTAGGAAACAAAGGAGAAATGATGTACCAGCATCAAGGACCTTACAGACTCCTGGGGATACAGAAAGACCATTCTAATAAAAGGTAATTGGTGCTGAAATAGGAGGAAGTACAAAGTGCAATGGGGCATAGGGTCTCCTCTGCTGCTTTGCAGGGACCAGAAGATCTCCCCTAGGTTTCTCCATGTTTTGTGCTATGTTGAAGATAGGCCAAAGCTGACCTCCTGTCCAACATTATATTATACTTTGTCACCTAGGCCCCCAAAATGACTGCTTGTGCCCAAAGTCTCACAGAATCTATCACAAGTACACTTCCTTTATCTTCTTACCCTAACCTCTTACTCCACTGTGGTTCCAAACCATCAACAGGCTGATGGTAGCAGCATATGCCATGCCATCCCATCCACTGTCTTTGCTTTCCCATGTGTGTCTTGAGCAGCCCTGCATCAGAATGCTTTCATACTTCTGCAGCCACAAAACAAAATTCACTATACAAATTAACTCATGTTGGAGGAGGTGAGCAGTAGGAGTGGACTCTAACCCCATTTATCCCACCATTTGAGCCTCAGTGAGAACACCTTGATAATCCATGAGAGAAAACTCACCCTCTCCGCAATGTGGAAGATGGATTGGGGGGAAGTGTAAGACTACAGGCAGGTAGACTTATAGGGAAAGTTATTTTAATAATTGAGGGGAGAGAAGAATATGGGCCTCAGTTAAGGCAGTGGCTTTGGAGAATAGAGAGACATTTGGAAATCACAGGTAAAGAGAACTTCTGGGTTTCTGCCATGAGCAACTGTATTAATTGTGGCGCCATTCAATGATCTAGGAATTCTAGGAGATATAATTTATCCTTTTATACTATAGTAAATCCAAAGATTTACAAGGACCCTATCTAACAATCATTCTTTCTCCCTTCCTCCTCTCTAATAGAACCTTGATTTTGTTTGGGTAATCCATCCTGATATGAACATTGTGTGCTTCTCTAAAGCAATCATGGTAATCCCATTCTTGAGGCAGGGATTGGTTTAGGAGTGCGCAAATAATGCAGTTTCTACCAGTGTAACATGAGGGGTAGTTTGCTAGAGAGCTTCTGGAATCGTTTTGTGTTGTTTGTTTGTTTGTTTGTTTCACTTATAAAAAGAGACACCCAGAAATTCACAGACGTTGCTCTGTCTCCATGTGACAGCTAAACTATAGAAACCATATTAAGGTCATGAATAAAGCCAACACAATGAAGATGTTAGAACAGAAAGATCTAGGAAGCTGAGTTTTTGATGACATGCTTAGTTTCTGAGTTGGAGCCATCCAACTCTTTTAAAATGAGAGAGTAAATATTGCCTTATAATTTAAGCCAGTTGAGGTGAGGTTCCTGCTATTGGTAGTCCAAAACAACATAACAGGTACAGAATTGTTTTTACAAGAAAGAACCTTAACCAGACCTGTACTCATTTGGAAATAAGATCTTCGGGGATGTACTCAATGGTCCAACCCATGGCCCAGTGCAGTTCACCATTGAAAAGGTAAATTGACTCTTTAGGGCCTAAGATCCTGGAGAATAGTCTCCACTAAAATTTGTATTCCTTTATGGTAGGCATTTAATTCTTCTATCAATATTCAGTTTAAGACATAGTATTTTAACTTTCACTTCCTGTATTATACTTACAGTTACCGTATACATCCTCTTGCTTAAGACCACTGGCAGATTCAGAAATAGAACACAGTGCCTGGGCCATAATGGTAGTTTACAACATTGACAAAGCTCATTGACAAAGAGTGCAGGAAATAAAAGCAACCAAACAGGAAGTAGGCAGAGTAAAACAGAGCAGCTAGAAATATTTGGGCCTGGCCCAAGAATTAGTCTCTTTACAGAAAAAAAAATATTTAAAGGTGAAATCTTAAATTTATAAACATTTTAAGGGGATCATGAAGGGGGTGTGGGGGGGGTGGAAAGTAAAGGAAAGGGAAGCATAAACCAAAGAATGAGTCTCTCTTCTATATAGATAGCAGCAGTTTCAAACATTTCTATAAATTCTTTGACCATTCATCAAGAAGTAGATTCTATGGCCCCTCTCTTTGAATCTGGGCCAAGCCTTAGGGAAGGATTGACTAGTAGACTATGGGAGAAGTGAATGCTATGTGACTTAAGGTGAGGTCATAAAAGGTTATGCAGCTTCTATATGGTTGACTGGATCCCATGCTGGAACACTGAGCCACAGTGTGAGAAAACCCTGCCACATGTTGTGAGGAAGCACAAACTAACAGTACAGAGAAATAACATGGAGAAGCATTGACATGAGGAAAAAGAGATGCTTGATCATCCCATGGTTCTCCCCATCCCCAATCTTCCAACTCCTGCCACTGTCTCACTGCAACTGCATGAAAGATCCTATACCAGAACCACCCAGCAGAGCCCTTCCTAAATTCCTGACCCATAGAAACCATGAAAGATAAAAAAATAACTTTTGTTGTTTTAAGCCAATAAGCTTTGGAGTGTTTTTTTTTTTTTTCAATATATAATTTTTATTAGCGAAGTTGTAAACTTACAAAACAATGTGCAGAATTCCTATACAACACCACTCCACCAACACCTTATATTGTTGTGGAATATTTGTTACAGATTTTGAAAGAACATCATCAGACTGTTACCACTAACTATGATGCATAGTGTACATTTGGTATATTTTTTCCACTCCCCCCCTATTAGTAACACCATGTATTAGTATTGTACATTTGTTATTTGTTTCAGGAGAGAGCACTCATATTTGTACTGTTAACCCACAGTTGATCTTCCACTACATGGTTCACTTTGTTATACAGTCCTATGCCTTCTATAATCAATCCAAAGTGTACACTCAGTGGCTCTCACTTTCATCACAGAGTTATGCAGACATTGCCTCAGTAAATTTTTGAAAGTTTTCCTTAGTCTGAAAGAAAAGAATCCCATACCTCCTATTATTGACCTTTAGCATTGATATAGTACCTTCTTTGACATTGATGCAAGAATATTACAGGGACCGGACGTGGCTCGAGCGATTGAGTACCTGCTTCCCACATGGGAGATCCTGGGTTTGGTCCCGGTGCCGAAATATTTCTTTTAATATTGCTGTTAAGTATAGTCAGTAAGTTATGTTAATTGTATTTTTCTTTGGGGTGGTTTTTCATACAGAAATAAATAACCAGAACAATAGATGAGATGATTTAAATGCTATGGCTCCTTAATAAGTAAGGAATGAACATAATGGCCCATTAGACGACATTATACTAATTACTATGACCAGGAAGGTGAAGTGGTGGTTTCCAGGCAGAGGGCCTATTACCAATAATAAAGTTAAATAATTGATTGGCGAGATCAAATAAGATTGGTTTGTCAGTTTTTTAAATCTTGATTTTAGAAGAACTTCATTTTTGTTAATATGAAATGTTTAATATTATGCCATAGGGAAGCAGATGTGGCTCAAGCGATAGAGCTCCCGCGTACCACATGGGAGGTCCCAGGTTCGGTTCCCAGGGCCTTCTGGAGATGGTGAGTTGGCACAACTGGCAGGTATGGCGAGCTGACACAACAAGATGACACAACAAAGAGACACAAAGAGGAAAGACAATGAGAGACACAACAAACCAGGGACCTGAGGTGGCTCAAGTGATTGAGTGCCTCTCACCCACATGGAAGTTCCCAGGTTCGTTTCCCAGTGCCTCAAGAAGACAAGCAGACACAGAGAACAGGCAGTGAGCGCAAACAACGGGGGCGGGAGGGGGGGGAATAAATAAATAAATCTTTAAAAAATATATTATGCCATATTTCTCAAGAGCAATTTGTATAAGTAATTTATTTTTTACCACTTTTTCTTCCAACTTCAGATTCATATTACCCAAAAACTATCACAAGTATTTGAAGTGATTACTGATATGTCACAATTCAGCAACTCAAAAGGCCACAAGCTGGGAGATTTGGGACCATTGGCCACTAGGTATCAATTCCTGGCCTTGGAACATTCAGTCATTTAACCTTTCTGTAAGAGAAAGTCCAGGACATTTTTGGTCTACATAGGACAGGGCTAAGAGTATAGCCAGTGGGGCCACATCTGTGCACTAAGTTTTAGGTCATGGGAAGACACTGATATCAGAGAAGTCAAAGCCTCCCAAGGCTCACACTTCTGTTATTAATTTTTCGTGGGCTTGTTTTTTAAATTATTCAAAGAACATAAATAAAAATTAAGATCTACTAAATCAAATATCAAAAGTAATATGGAAAATTTATATGAAATGTCCATAATAATAAAATCTATAGAGACATTAAGTAGATTGGTTGCCTAGGGCAGTTGGGGGAATTGGGGAGTGACTGTGAATGGGTATAGGGTTTCTTTTGGGGGTGATGAAAATGTTCTAAAATTGATTGTGGTGAATGTTGCAAAACTCTGGATATACAAAAAATCATTGAATCGTATATTTTTAATGGGTGAATTGTATGATGTGTGAATTATATCTCAACAAAGCTGTTATTTTAAAAAAGGTAACATAGAAAAGAGTTTATATAAGATGGAAACAGATAAAATTCAAGCCTCTTTATCATGATTAAAATGTTTTCACTGATGCTTAGAAGTTCCCTGGCTAAATGAGGGATGATACTGGGATCACTTTTTCTGTAAAAGGCCAGATAAATATTTTAGGCTATGAGGGCCAAGAGACAAAATTGAGGATATTAAATATGTACTTATATAATGAGAGAAAACAAACTTTTAATTGGTGAAGTTAACATAATAATAATAATAATAATTAAGTACAATTTTTTTTAGGAGGTACCGGAGTTTGAACCCCGGACCTCATACATGGGATGCAGGTGTTCAACCACTGAGTTACTCTGCTCCCAAATGAGAGTTGTTTTTTTTCATTTGTTTGTTTTGTTTTTAGGAGGTATAGGGGATTGAACCCAGGACCTTGTACATTGAAAGCAGGCACTCAACCACTCGAGCTACATCCATTCCCCAATTTTTTTGTAATACAGATTTCCTAAAAAGAAGAATGGGATTCTTTTTTTGGGAGATAACATTTGGCTGAACTCACAAGCCTACAAAAACAGGTTAGCTAGATTTGGCCTGTGGGCTCTGGTTTGCCAATACCTGTTCTAGAGGAATAAATTCTTAAAGGCTGATTTCCAGGGTTAGTTCCCCATTCAGTGCACTTTGGCAGAGAGTCCTGAAAGTCCCTTGGGCCAAAGATGTCTTCCTTTATTCTGTACCTTTTAGGGCAGTGATGCTATTGGTGACCCCCAGATTTATCTGACTTTTTACCCTGGGGAGCACCTACAAACCTGGAGCAAACACAGAGCACCAATTTGGTAGTTCCAAATACCTGGACATGTATAATATGTTTTTGTTTGTTTTTTTCCCACCTGATTCCACCTACAGACCTCTCTATTGCAGAAACAGAATCTGGCCCAGTAAGATGGCATGTCATGTAGGATAGAGGACTGGGTGCCTGCTGCAGGCAGGCTGATCCAGAGAGAGAGAGGGGGAGAGAGAGAGAGAAGGAGAGGAACCCAGGCTACCTGAGGCTACCTGTAAGTCACTCTCCCTATGGAAGGACGGAGTATTTCAGGAGGAAACAGGTGGTTATTCAAAGAGATAATTCAAGAGAGTTAATAAAGGGATTATTTGCAGAGGTGTGGGCAAGGTTAAGGTTTCCAACAAGGGAACTAGATCCTGGGAAGTACTAGGAAGGACAAGGGGAGGGAGCTGTTACCAGAACCCATGAGAGCTGCAGCAGAGATGCTGCTCAACAGGAATGTAGCAGAGGAAACCACCGGTGCCAACCCTGTGGCCCTGACCGGCCTGGGGTGGGGGTAGCTTTGGGGTGTGGGGGTGGCAGAGGTTAATATCCTCGCCTACTCTCTCCTCCTTCTGAACTCTCCCCATTGACCAAACCCACTGGAAGCCAGAGGACTGGGATGACCAGGTAATGTAGTCTGTAGCAGTGAACCTGCCCCAGCACTGAGTAGGACAAGAGCAGGGTGGAGAATGCGCAAACAGAAAATAACCAGCCCAGGTAGTGAGGGCTGGAGAGAGGGCAAGAGGTGTCACTACTTGTCCTGGACCTGCTCCCACCTTCATGAGGCTGACCCCTCATACCCCATATCAACCACTGCTCCTTTGGGTCCCTCCTTGAACCACTGATGGAAAGTGTAGCCTTTGTTCCTGGAAGGCTCTGAAATAGGATACAGTTCCTTGGTCAAATTATCTCCAATGCCTCACTGCATCCTAGGGTGAACACTTATCACTATTCTATTTCCTGTCGCATATTTGCTCAGCTATGTTGTCCAATTGGCTCACTAGAAGCTATGCAGTGGGATGGATGGTAATAAGGCAATAATGCAATGCCAATAAAATAAAAATGACCCAAATTTAAACAGAAGGACACTTCATCCATTAGAGTAATTCATTGATTCAAAAATGTGCTTTTTTCACATTTTAGCCTCTGTGATACTGGGATTCATATTACAATCTTAGCAGCCAGGCACAGCTATGATGGGGTTGTCATTGCCTGCACAAGTGCCTCAGAACTTCCAGAATGGAATCAGCAGCTTGGAAGCAAACCCTGCATAGAGTGGAGCACCCTTACTAAATGATCTGTGATTAGTACTCTTGAAGACACAGAGGGTGACACTATCCAAGGTGCACATTCACCATTCTGAATTTAAAAGTGATTCAGCCATAGAGACAGAAAATAGATTAGTGATTGCCAGGTGCTGCAGAATGAGGGGAACACAATGGGAAGCGATTGTTAATGGGCATGGGGTTTCTTTTGGGGGTGATGAAAATGTGCTGGAATTAGTTCATGGCAATAATTGCTTTGTGAATATACTGAAAACCATGGAATTATATATGTTAAAAATTTTACGATATATAAATTGTACCTCAATAAAAAGAAAAGTGATTCAGAACATTGGGGGAATCTGGGTGATGGGTACATAGGAACGCTTCTATTTTTGCAATTTTTTATGAGTCTAAAATTATTATTTCAAAATAAAAAGCTTAAAATGACCTTTTAGAATACTGTCCAAAATGGAGATCTTATATGGAAAAGCCTATATTCAGAGTATATTATGCTGCATGTAGACTATCATTTAGGGGGAAAAATAAAATGATATTTATTAAAAGCTCTCTTCCAACTTTGAGAGCAAAAGTGATTCAGAATATTTGGAGTCTGAATATAAAGAACTAAGAATTTAAGTTATTTTGCTTATATTTTTCCCTTTTATGTGTGCACAAGAATAACATATGATAAAATCTATGTTTAAATATATCTTATCACTTCCCAGCCTTTTGGCTAAGATCAAGTGTATATAAGTCTTAAAAAGCTTTTAAAATACATATAAACATTTTAAGTAAAAAAAAAAAATTGTGTCAAAGTTTACCCTCAATTCTTTCCTTTTCTTGGTAAAATGTTAAATGTGACAAAACACAGTGTTACACTGCCAAAGAGGAATAAAAGCTCCCAAACCAAATCTCACCTGCTTTTGTAAGATGAAGACTACAGGCATTTAAGTCCACAGTTTACTTCTGCACCAGCTCTCAACCTGTTCAGCCTGAGCCCAGAGCTTCACTCAGTGCTTGGGAAAGGTCCGTCAGCAGCTGCAGCAAAGTCTCTTTGTGTGTTCCACTTTTAGAGTCCAAAGAGTTAACAGGACATAGGAGATTATCCTAGCACCAACCCCACCCAATAAATTTAGAAACCATGAGCAAATCTGCTGGCCCCTACAGCAGTTAGACCAGTTGTATCAGTCCTGATTCTAGGTTGTGAGCAGCAGAAACCAATCCTGCTTGCTTAAAGCAGAGAAAGGATTTATCAGTAGTGTATTGGGCAGTTAGGGGAATTGCAGGGAAGACTGGAAAACCTGACTTTGAGTAGTTGGACCTACAGAGCTGATCCGGTGAAGACATTCTTGTGAACATCTGAGCTCTGGGCCCACTGCCATGGGAAATTCTGGGCTGGAGCTACATCTATGTATCACTGTCCAAGGAGGATGCCTCTCACTAGCTAAGCCTCAGTCATGTCGCTGCAAGGGAAGCTGGGAAAGTGGGTAAAGGGCATTTTCCACTTCCATAAAAGAAGACAGACTCTGCCTCCTACTAAGATTCTTAAGGAGGGGAAAGAGGTTCAGATGATGGGCAACTAAAAAGCATGACGAATGTCTATTTCATAAATCAAAAAAAAGGCCTCAGAATCCCAAAATGCATACATGGTCCTGGCATCAGAAAAAGACTTTAACAGAGGCTTCAGTCTCTGGGGAGAAGGAGGGAAGCCAAAGAAAACGTGAAAGGAAAGAGAAAACCTTCTAGATGCCAGCCTTGTCTTAATGTCTCTCAGTCTACATCAGTTTTCCATAGCTCTTGTCTGGTGAACTTTACATTGTTTTGGGAGAAGTCATTCATCAAGAGGTTAATTATGGCCTGGGTTTATCATATCATCTTTGGAAAGTGAAACATTCCTAGCCTCTTGCAAAATTTAGAAAATTTCAATGGCACTAATCCCCAGTGACCAGGACTTACTCAAGTTTCCTTTTTTCCCCATTCAGTATATTTTAAACCCCGTATGTTCCATTTCCTTTGGGTTCCTGTTAAACCAGACACAGCCCCACATCCTCTTGTGAGCAGCCATCTCAATGAAGTGCTGGCTTTCCGAAAAGAAAAAAGCACTTATTTGTAGGGTTTGCCAATTTCCTTGGTGTAGATACTCCCACTGTGGAAGATTTCAAACTACCAAAGTTGTGGCTTACAAAGTCACTGAATATTTAACCATCAGCTCTTGTAAGCACCTATCTGCCATCACCTTTTGTCTGGAATTTCTTGTCCCTAAGAAGCAATTTCCTAAATCATTTAATCTGGAGAATCACTGTGGATTCCTCAACTAAAGTTGTCACTGAAATACATTCCATGAGGGCAGAGATCATTGCTTTGTTCCCTGCTGTACTCCCAGAGCCTGGAACAGTGTCTGACACATGGAAGGTTCTTAATTCATATTTGTTTGTGGTGTTGGTTTTGAGGCCCTTCTGTGGAGTCTCGCGAACACAAACACCTCTGCTCCCTGCCAGTCATGGAGCACTGTCTTTCTCTGCAGTGAGTAGGTGAGCTTCGTCTAAGGCAGCAGCATGACCTTCCTAGGTCATGTATTTTTCTGCAAAATGGGACATATCTCAATCATCTATTTGCTTCCACTTCTCTTCTCAAGAAAGACTTAGTCAAGTTTTATACATTTTAACTTGCTTCTTAAGCTGATGGTTTCCTTCTTTAGTGCTCTTTGTTGTATTGGTTAGTGTTTTTCTTCTTTATTTCCCTTTGCTTTTGGGTCAAGACATTTATTTTTCTAATATGCTCCTTAGATTCTTCTGTCTTGTAGGACTCAACACAATGAGGAACATGAAGGTAAGAAGTTTTGAGTTGGCCAAAAACATGCCTGTTGAAACATATATTGTCCTCCTTTATCTGTGTTCTTGGGTGGACGATCCCTTCTGGATGGCTTTGTCCTATAGGACCAATATCTAACCCTGGACTCACTGAACCATTGTCCCACCTGGTTCTCCTGCAGCTCATTTCATCTTTCTGTGCCTTCCCTGAAAGCTCCCCTCCAAAAGTTTCCCAGGCCTGTTCCTTCAAGACACACGCCATGCCTCAACCCCACCTACAATAACTGGGCCACCTGGAAACTCACTAGTAATGCTAGAAGCATTCTATGCTTACCTTCCCAGACCACCCCCCTCAAATCTGGCCACAAGTTCATGGCCACCTGGTGTAGCTGTCACAGTCTTTAAAGGATGATTCCCCAATTAAACTTATTGATGACTCCTTATCTGACCTTTTCAGAGGTCACTTCCTGGACCTGGGGAGGGGTAGTTCTTCCACTCTGTTCTCTGAAATCTCACCTCCCTCTATTAGAGCACATTGGACTCTAATAGAGTCCCCCTTTCTGGTTGAGACATAGCCAAAACAAAAGGGTTTCTAATACCCTCCTTGGGAGCAATTTGGTCCAAGCATATTCCTTTCGCCTTTCATATTAAACTGGCCTGACCTTCATAGTCAAAACCAGTCAGTATGGACACTGGCCTCCAACAAACAAGGTGTGACTCTGGCTGGCTGAACCCCAAGCTAACCATGTCCTCTACCCCCATCATCAGCCTGGCTCATATATTTATCTTTCTCTCTCCAATGGCTCTCATTCTGACTTCAAGATTCAAGTTTCTAAACCAATCCAACTGTTCAGGCACAGGATTTTTACTATTGCTTCTTAGCCTTTGCTTCTACTAATATTTGTATTATTGCCCAAGAAGATGGCCTGCCAACTATAAAATAAGGGCCCCCATTCCTCTCTCTATTGATAAAAAGCCATCACCCTCTGTTGCTGAACCCCCAAATCTGAGTCTCTGGTTAAAACTAATGTTCAGATTGAAGTAAAAAACCCAGAGAGAATTTTTATGCATATGGTAGGGATTGAGGATGATTCTAGAAGTCAGTAGGTAAGTCACACGGAATCAGGAGATTGATTCCCATATAATGTAGAGGAAGATGATTTGAGGCAGTTTGTTTAATGCACCTAAGGGTGGAACCTCACACACTAGTACACTCTAACCGGTGGGTCTCAAGTGGTCCTCAGACCCGCAGCATCGACATCACCTGGGAACTTGCTAGAAATGAAAATTCACAGACCTTATTCCAGATCTACTGAGCATGGGGTGGGAGCCTGGGAAACTGCATTTTAACAAGCTTGTTAAGTGAATCTTATTCCTGTTAAAGTTTGAAAACCACAGCTCTAACCCAGATGTAGCTTAGCTTCATCTGACCAGTTTCTGCCTGAGAAACCTGGTAGGGGCAGCAAGGAATTATATCAGCCACTAATTCCTGTAAAATTCGTTCACTGAAGCTCTCCATGTTTTAAATAAATGACCAAAAGCATCATATCAGGTGCACCAACTTAAGTCTACCAGTTGCAAAAAGCTTGTGCAGCTCATATACTCCAAGGTCTATGTACTCTAAAGGTTTGCCAAGGCCCTGTGACACCAGTCACTTTAAACTGTTGTGTCCTTATGAAGTCAAGGACCTAGAAGGCCCCTCTTACTAAAGTACCAACGTCTCCTGTCCCAGCCACACCTGAAGCATCCCTCTCTCTGGGTATACCTTAGGCCTCCAAAGCCCAGTCCTTATGCTTGTTCTTTAAGCTCTTCTGGTTTGTGTCCCACGTGTGGAGTTTGGGGTGAGAGGCAACAAATCATATCCCATTCCTCTGAGTTCAGAACCAACTGAGAAATAGAACAAGCCAAGCTAGAGATCATTGCTGATAGATTGGAAAATGCAGCCGGGGCTCAGAAGCCACCTTTAGGCTTCCTAATACCTTTCGCCTGAATGGAGCCTCTCCGCCCCAGCTGCCGGTCTCCCGTGGCAGAGGCAGAGTCTGATCTGGCGGATTGCCAGGCCCAAGCATGTTATCCAGTTGGGTGCTCTAGAGCTTGTGCAGCCTTTCTGCAGTCTCCCCAATCAGATCACTTACTTGTCTTTGTAGAAGAGTGGGTAAATGGAGGCAAGACGGTGCTCCAACACCATTCCCTCTTGGAGTGACATGAGAGTGGACAAATAAGGTTTTCCCTGCCTGTGGGAAGAGTAGCTGAGGTCATTGGCATGAATACTTGACTCTAGAATGGTAAGTAGGATGGTCAGGACTGCAGCTTGGGGAAGGCTCACATTTAAACGTGGTTGAAAGGAGAGGGCCCCAGCAAAGGAACTGAGGAGAGGCCAGAGAGTAGGAGGAGGAATTTGAGGAGTGAGTGGTGTCAAAGAGGCTGAGGAAAGAGCATTTTAAAGAGAGAGCATTTTAAAGATCAAAGTTTCTTTTCTTTTTTTTTTTTTTTGTATCTTCTTTCTTTAGTTTTTTATTTTATTTTTTTTAATTTTATTTTTTAATTTATCCCCCTCCCTTGCTGCTTGTGCTTGCTATATCCATTTGCTGTGCGTTCTTCTGTGTCTGCTTGTCTCCTTTTCCACATCACCTCACCATGCGGGCCATCAGCTCACCATGCTGCGCCAGCTTGCCTTCACCAGGAGGCCCCAGGAATCAAATCCGGGGCCTCCCATATGGTAAACGGGAGCCCAACCACTTGAGCCACATCCGCTTCCCCAAAGTTTCTTTTTTTTTTTTTTTACCGGGAGGTCCGGGGAATGAACCCGGGTCCCTCCATATGGGAGACGGACGCCCAACAAGTTGAGCTACATCCGACCCCCCAAAGTTTCTTGAGTGGACCAGTAAGATAAGGAACAAAAACTTTACCTTGGACTTATCCACATGGAACCTACTGATGACATTATTAAGGGATGTGAAGGGATCCAAGATTTGGGCTTCCCTCTGTTAATACTAGTTTTACAATTTCCTAAACTTATCATATGCCCATATCTCTGGAACACCAAAATAAATGGATTTGGAAGGAAACGTTTTGCAATTTTGCTAAAGGTCTCATAGGACTCTTAGTATTTGTTTTCCTTCTTTATGTATTTGATTGCCTTTAATATTAACCAAATTCCATAAAGAAAAATATATTACTATAAAGGCACCACTTAGTTTATGTTAACATTTAAATCTGTTATTGAAGGGGAAAATCAGGATTGATTCTAAAACAAACAAAAAACCCATATGGATTAGTCCATCCACCTATCAACATTTATGCCAAACTTTTCTGGTTGTTAAAACAGTATACTGGAATGTAATGGCTTCAAAACAACACAACAAAACATAGCAGTGGTTTATTTATAAGTCAAAATAGCTTCTAATTAATGAGATGCTTGGCACTTCCTTTGGATGGGGCCCAAGGTAGGCCTTTGCAGAAGTCCAAACTAAGGTAAACAGGGTCTTGTGGAAGCTCTGATGTCATTCTGTTCTTCCTCTGACATTTAACAGGGAGCCATCTGGGTCCTGTCCTGGATGTGGAGGACACATGATCATTTCAAAGAGACGTGATAGGTCTACGCAGAGGAATGGTCCCCAGGTTCGGGCAGAGCAGAGACACAGGGCTGTTGCATCCAGAATTGAAGAGAGAGGAACCTGGATGGCTGCTTCTATAGACAAAATACTTTTTAATATATTAGAATGGTTGCCTATGGGACTTAGAGGGGGACAGAGTGTGAAATGGAAATAAAAGGGAATAAATACATAAATAAAACAAAAGTGACCTTTTACCACACATCATAATAATGATGATAATGGGCCATAAACTGGGGAGTTGTTGTTTTTTGCCAGAGCACCAGAAATTTATTGAAACTTCCATTTCCCCAAAAGCACAACTTTAGCCACAAAATGGAAGTAGGAAGAGGGTCCCCAGTCCTGTCCTGTAGTCCAGGGGGTCAGAAATGCTCAGATTCAAAAAGGCCCAAGCGAGTCTGAGAGGCAAAGAGGATGTGGGGAGGGGAAGGGGGGGGTCTGGGGGTGGGGTTTCTGGCTGGAAGTCCTGGACCCCCATCTGAAGGAAAGGAGAGCAAAGAGGGTAGGGGAACTTGGGGGTCAGGCGGGCCCGAGAGCCTCCCCACGTCATGCGAGCAAAAACACGTGGTTCCATTAAAAATACATATCTCATACATACGAAATAGTATATGCTCAAGGAGAGCAAGATTAGTTATAAAGTAAGTTATTTTTCAGTGTTCGTTTTCAGTGTCTTCTCCCTTGCCATCCACTTCCCATTTCTGCTTTCCTAGCTTTCCATCTCCCCGCTCTTGGCTGAGCCCCGGGGTGCCCAGGAACTCCTCACTGCGAGTTCCTCCCTAGGCAGCATGCCTTGCTGTCCACTTACTCCCCCTGTCTCCTGCCCTCAGTACTTCTCTGCCCTCTGCTTCACTCCCCAGAACTGGCAAACACTGCCCTCAGACCAAGCAAGAAGGGTCTCTGCCCTAAGTCCTGCACCTTAGAGAGTCCTGATCCTGCCATGTCCCTCCCCATGGGGTGGAGAGTCCTTAGGGCCAAGGGTCATGATCTCCCTACCCCCCTCCCCAGAGCCCATGCCGTCCTTCTGGATCACATTCTGGGAACCCAAGACCCCAAACAGCCCCCACCCTCTTTCAGACCTACTCCAAGTGTCATTCCTCTTGAGGGTAGACTCTGCCTCTGCTGTGTGCACCCCAGAGCCCAGCATGATCAAAGGGCATCTGATTGTTGTTGGTTTTTTTGGGGGGTGGCCTGTGGACAGTGTTTGGAGATACAAACTGGATGTCTACATGCATGTGCCCCACACTCCTGTGTTGTGGGATGGAGCCAGGGTGGAAAGGAAAAGGAAGGCTGAATGCAGCTGAGGGCCAGGGGCTGGCCCTCCAGGTGCCACCACTTCTGACAGAGAAGTCTGAGGAATCTGAGAATTCCCAGTTTGGAACAGGCCTCCCAGGTTGTTAGAAGGGAAAGCTGTCAGGGTAGGAGGATGGAACATATTTATCACTTTGTTAGCTTGATTTAAACTTCTATTTAGACACATGGTTTGTGAGTTTCCATTTGCACTCGCCCTGGCCCAGTATAAGGGACTGTCCTGAATGAATTCTCTGCCTTTCACAAGGAGATCTGTATCTCTGAAAGGGAACTTTTAGGGAATAGCACCTTAACCCAAGGAAGAGCCTCCTAATCAGGGCACAACAAAGATGTGGCAGGTGAGTGATACGACAAAGTTTTTGGTGCTCCTAAAATCACAGGTGAGTGGCTGCCTCTTCTACCTTTCCCAGCTGGTCCTGGCTGAAGAACAGTGGTCAGCCACTGTGTTACCTCTACAGTGTGTAAATTAAGCAAACTGCCCACTCCCTAACAGCCACTGGGCAACAAGCATCCCTTCCATCCTTTCCCACATCTAAGGGAGAAATGGTATTCACACTGGCTATAAATAGTTTTTTATTTTTTCTTAGGATAATGGAAAATCTGAACAGGCAGGCTGTGATACAACCCATTTGTGATGTAACCAGGCAGAAGGATTCTTTGGATAGGATGAGTGAGGAGACTGGGAGAGACCAGAAAGCAAAGAAGCAGTAGGGAAACCTGCTTCAGGACCTAACTGAGGCAGACAAGATGCAGGGCAAGTCCAGTTCCTGTGGGTCACGAATTCTGCGATCCCTCTACCCTTCATCTTCCTCTCCTCCTCCTTCCCTCCCTCTCCCCCAGACTCCCACTCCCCACTCAAGAAGGGTCATGAAGGATTAGAAAGGGATTACTGAGGCAGGCATTAGCTTGGCTTTGTTAAATAGAACTTTCAGTAATAAAGGGGAAAACCAAAACCATTTCCCCTTTCAAATAAATTGTGTGTGTTTTCTCTCAGGCAAAGAACTCTTAGGGATTTTCCCAGAATCTCTTTTCACCAAGAATGTTTGTTTTCTTTTTCATTTGTGTGTAGGGGCTAATTCATTCATTAAACCAATATTTACTGAGTTTGTTTTATAAGTAAGCACCACTCCAGGTGCTGGGGAAATTGGAGTGAAGAGAAATGACAAAAACTCTGCCCTGATGCCCTTTACATTCTACAGTGGGAAAGAGGTAATAGATAAGATAAATAACAACGTTAATGGGGAGGGGGGAGCATGTGTGAGTTAGGTGGTGAGAAGCGCTAAGGAGAAAATAAAGAAGGGGCAAGGTGCAGTGTAAACAGGGTGGTCTGGGAAGGCGTCACTGATAAGGTGACATTTCAATCCAGACCACAAGAAACACAAGGATGGGGGAGCGACACTCCCTGCATAGGGACAGTAAATGTAATGACCCAAAACAGGAGCATGCCTGGCAGGTTTAGGGTTCAACAAGCAGACCAGTGTGACAGAATCAAGAGCAGGATGTGCAAGGGAAAGAGTAGAAGATGAAGTCAGAAAGGTGCAGGGAGGCGGGGGGGAGCCCTGGAGGGCCAAGTGCCTTTGTAAGGACTTTGACTTCTACTCTGAACAACACGGTTAAAGCAGAGGAGAGACCTGATCTGATTTGTTTTGTAACAAGATTGCTCTGGCTGCTGTGTTGAGAATATACAGTAGAGGACAAAGGTGAAACCAGTCAGGAGGCGATTGTACCAATCCAAATAAGGAAATATCTTCGATCAGGGTTGGAGCAACAGAGATGGTGAGGAGTGGTAAAGTTCCAGATGTAGTTTGAAAATAGAGCCAAAAGGATTTGCTAAAGGATTGTGGGGTGTGATTTAAAAAAAAAAAAAAAAAAAAAGGAGTCAAATAGAATATCAAGGTTTTTAACTTGAGCAGCTAGAAAAAGAAAGAGGGAAGACTTCAAGAGGGTGCAGGTTTGGGGAAAGGATCAGGAATCTGGATGTGGGAATGTTATGTTCCAGATCCCTATTTAGATATCCAAGTGCAAGTGCCAAGTAGACAGTCAGATAAGTAAGTCTGGAGTTCAGGGGAGTTGTCAGGCTGGAGATAAGCACCTGCCTGGAGTCATCAATGTATAGATGGCATCTTAAAGCCAAAAGACAGTGAAATCTTCAAAGAAATGAATGTAGATGGAAAAGAGAAGTCCAAAGGATGAGTTCTGGAATGGACTAGTGTTTATGATTAGGGAGAAGGGGGGGGAAGACTGAACAAAGAAGACTGAGAAGTGTCAGCCAGTGAGACAGAAGGAGAATAAGGAGTGTGGTGTCTGTCCTGGAAGCCAAGGAAAGAAAGCACATCAAGGATGAGGAAGTCATCTACCACACCCAGGGCTGCTGACAGAGCAAGTAAAATGAGGACTGAGAATCAGCCATTGCATCCAGCAAAGTCAAAGTCATTGGGTGACCTTGAAAAGAGTGTATCAGTGGAATGACGAGGAGGAAATTCTCTGTATTTTTAGCTTCCTTTTATCTTCCACTCTGGAGTTGGAACGCTAGGCCACAGTGTGAGGGGACAATTGTGAAAGCTTTGCAAGCCTTCTTTTCTCTAACTAGTGCTGCAAAGGGTTTGCACTCACCTGCCAGTATACCCATGTCCAAGGGACCAAGACATTAAATGGCAAATAAGAAACAAGTAGAGAGAGAGAGGGCACAAACTTTGTATTTTAGTAACTTTAGCAGCTTTTCCTCCTTTCTTGAACAAGGAATGCCACAATCTCATTTTGCACTGGAACCCCCAAATTATGTAGTCGTTCCTGCCTAGAACCTTCCTCCCCTTAATCTTTCAGGGAGAGTCCCAGGTGGGCTGGGAGCTCACCCTGAGGTAGGAGAGAAGGGAGAAGAAGTTGGAGCTCAGTCAAGGGGCAGAGGTTGATTTTCTGGGGGAGGTGCGATTTGAGTGCCTTTGTGTGGTACTCTGAAATGCTGGTCCCTGGTCTTCAGGGCTGTGGGAAGCTTGAAGAGCAAGTTCGTAGAGGCAGCGTCAGTAATGGTATAGTGGGAAATCAAGAGAAGGGTTGCAACCTCAGTGTAGGGTGATGGAGGGGGGCCACAAGTCAGTGACTGCCACTCTGAGGAGAGTGGGCAGGGCCTGGGGATGCCGCCATCTTGGAAGTCCTGATTGGAGCTCACATCTCTAGCACAAGTATGAAGTTAAGTTTCAAGGTGAATTTTGCTCGCATTTCTAAATAAGGGCAGGCATTATACATAATCCCATTCTTTGCCTTGCTGCCTATCTCCAGCCATACAACTACTCTGTAAGGGTCAATACTCCAGGACATTTCCAACATTGACAGATTGTAGAATTGGAACCTACTCTGTCTACCTTTCATCTGGGTAAACGGGCAAGTGGCTGCCCTGGTCCTTGGTTTGATATGTCAAAAAGGAGGAAAAAAGCTGAAGTTAATAATATTATTTCCTAAGCAGAACTTAAAAGCAGCTACACAAAAAATAAGTAAATATAAATCTCTTCACAGATAAAGAGATTATTTCAGAACTTTTTTGGGAGTCTCAATCACTGTAGATAATGCCATGGCTGAGATTTCCCAAGAGGATTTATGGATGCACTGATTCCTTCTATTACAGTATTTATCTTGATTTTAGAACCCTGCAATATTCCTCTCATTTTATACACAAAAACTTTCTTTGTCTGGGTTTAATAACCACACCGTAAGTTCTCCACAACCCCTGCTAAGTGCCCCAGGGCATGACTCTCTTGCTTTGAAAGGAGGCCCAAGGTGCTTACTAATCTATTTACTCTAACTTTTCAGATATAGTTCCCTCAGGGGTAAGCAAGATTGGAGCACATTCCTAGTGTGTCCCCAGATTGCAGCGCCATCAGCCAGGCCAGCACAAGTCTGTACGGGACCTTTGGCAAGGTAGAAAGAGGCGCCCCTTTGGGCAGGCACAGTCCTGTGGGGCTCCAGGCCTGGCAAAGCCACAGCAGGGCTTGGTGCCTGGTAAGAGAAGGGAGGGTGGGATTTCATCCTCCACTCCCTCTCTTGACCAGACACCTCTGTGCAGTCCACAAAGTACCAACCACATCCAGAGGCTGTGCCTTCACATGGCAGATGGTCCGCACTGGTCTTTCCACTCTTACCCCACCCGTTGGGGACAAGCAAGTTCCAAGGGTATTACACTCTTACCTTTGCTAGTCTCTACTTCACCCAGTTGAGAAGAAAGTTGAAAAACAATGAAAATTTTTAGTATTTCTTGATCATTATTCCCATTTCATAAACAGAAAACATTTCTAGGCCAAGCTATGTAGTTGGATAGAGATCCTATACTTTTAATATTTCTTCTGTGCCTGTACCAAAATAATACCTCTAAAATGCAACCTAAATAGCATTTTGATGGAGCTATAGTCTCTTTAACTTTTATTTAAATAGCTATATATAGCTTTAAAAATATATATTTTTATTATCTAATATGCAAAAGAAATAAATTATAACTCTAAACTCAAAGCAGAATTTTTTTGTATAGATTTTGAAATAGGAGAAGTTGAAACACAGAATGCATAAATATCTCCCTAAGGCAAAGAGTTTCTTCATTTGACCATTATAATGGGGGGAGGGGGGGTTGGGGTGGACATTCTGTATACATTCATGCCTATGGTGAAGGCAAAAAGGCTATTGGTTGTGGTTATCATTGGATGGCAGGATTACAGGCAGTTTCAATGTTTTTATTTTGTTTGTCTGTGTTTTCTGCTCCAGTAAAAAAAAAAAAAATGTTGAGAAAAAGTAGAAAATATAAAATACGGTATTCTTCTCTACATTGCAGTTGAGGTCTTTTTTAAACTTTTAAAAATTGATATTTATCATTCATACATGAACATACACATAAACAATACGTGTATAGTAAAAATTGTGAATGCAGTTGAGGGCTCATAGCAAAGCAACTCAACTTCTAGTGACCTGGAAGTGTAATCCCATGACCAGCAGCCTCAGCAACACCTGGGAATCTGTTAGAAATGCAAACTCTTGGGTTCCGCCCCAGACCAGCTAAATTAGGGATTGCTGGGATGGGACCCAGCCATCTGCGCTTCAAGTCCCCCAGGAGAACCTGATGCTGAAATTTGAGAGCCACTGCCCTAAAGAGTAGCACAAAACCACTGTGGCCATTTTGGCAAACCCTTAAGAGATCCATTCTGGGAATAGTTTTTGTTTGTTTAAATTTGAGTTTTGACCCCTGTTCATCTTCACCATCAGGAAGTAGCTTTGCCTCCACATCAAACCCATCCCAGTAGCTCTTGACCCTGGCTGAGTGTCTCTCCAGGCCTATGTAATCTCACCCTCTGTGGATGGGTCCTGAGCATCCATGTGCTTCTGCTGTGCTTTAGGGCTGATCAAGTCCGTTCTATATTCAGGTACTTTTGTGGTTGGGGCAGAGGACGACAACACCTGCCCTCAAATTCTTTTGGCCATTTCCTGCAAGCTCTGTGAAACAGAACTCAGGTCTCTAGTGACAGATCTAAAACCGTTTCCTGAGGGACGACTTGACCATGCGTGCAGGTACCTCTGTAGACCACAGCAGTGCCTGAAGATGCTGTGGCCCTCCCTCCCGCACACACACCGGGCCGGCTCCTCTGCTACGCATGAAACCCCTGCCGGGTGCCAAGGGAGGTCATGTGTGTTCAACCCTTCATTTGGTGCACAGAGAAGCCAATAAAATCCTTAGCTTCATTTTCTATAGCATATGGATCACTTTTCATTAAGGCTCACAAAAAAAACCCCACTCTGAAGGCCCATCTTGTTTGTTTCATCCTGAATGGTCTATCCCCAAGGAATGCTCATTTAAAGGGGATGGTCTAAGCCAGCGGTTCTCAAAATGTGGTTCCAGGGTCCTTAGTATTAGCATCACCTGGGAACTTGTCAGAACTGCAAACCCTTGAGCCCTACCCCAGCACTACCATAGCAGAAACTCTGGAGGTGGGCCCAGCCAGGAGTGTTTTAACAAGTCCTCCCCATGATTCTGATACAGGTTTGAGGACCACTGCTGGGAACCCCTACCTCTCAAGCTCGTTAGAAATGTAGAATCTCAGGCCCCACCCCAGACCAACTGAACCAGAATCCACAAGTCATTTGTTTGCACATTAGAGTTTGAAAACCACTGCTCTAGCTCTCTGGCTCCATCAGGTTAGATTTAGATCACCAGAAAGGTGCATTCCTGGATTACAACTTTTTAGCTCCCCACAAAAAGACCAGCATCACAAGACAATAATTTAAGTGTAAGAAACAGTGGCACAAAGGCCTTTTGGCATCTGTGGAAGACAATCTCTGCAGTCGTTCGCTACTCCCTTGAATAAAGATTCATCCTGTAAAATTCCTTAGAGTTTAGAGCAAGGCACAACGTTTGTCTGTTTTATAGAAGAGGTGAAGTTATGAAACTCCTTCTACTATGTTGGACATGCAGTGGTATATTTTAGCTCAATTCTAAGAAATATTCTTAGACAGATGTTCTCATACAGCCTTCCCTTCCTTAAAAAGTGATCTTCAGTTTTAATTCTTGTTTTTTTTTAAACAATTACATTGTAGCTATTTTTCTATTTCTTTATTATAAGTATGTTCAAATATCGTGTAAGAAAATAAGGGCCTGGCTGCTCCCCACCACAGCTGTAATTAATATGGCCTCAGATATCATTGCTTATTTTTGTTATTATGACATATAGCACACTCTCTTCTGTATTTTGTGATTAATGTTTGTAAAGTGCTTAGAATAGTGTGGGAACATAATACATACTCCAATTATTATCATTATCATAATTATCGTCATCATTATTTATCTGTGTGTGTCATTCCTATTAGATGTAAGCCTCTTTGGGGGTGAGGAGAAGACCGTCTTTATTGTTGGATTCCCAAGTTTGCCTGTTTTAGAGCTGCACTTACAATAGGTTCTTACACATACCATTAATGGAAATAAATGAGAATGCTTGGAAAAGCTAAACATAATTTATTGCTATTAATTGGAGCATCGGGTCTCAGCTGGTCCTATCCAAAGGGGGAAGGCATTGTGCCAACAAGAGCAACACATCCCTTAGCCTGAGTCCCAGAAGGCGTCAGAAAAAAAAAAAAAAAAAAAAAGGAAGTGAAGGATAAATGTCACCTTAGTCAGTGAAACTAAGTTCAGAAGAAACTCTGACCAAAACCAAAATGGAACCAACTGAAAATGTTAATGGTCATTTTTAGTAAGTCACAAGAATTTGAAGAAAGGCTATTTTAATAAACAGAACAATTTCATTTTCCATATAGACTGGGAAAATAAGAGCTTCTATATGGTTTCTTTGATGCAGTCTCAGGCCAGCTTTATACCTTTTTTGTAGAAAGTTAGTATGGTTTCACATGAGAGAGAGACGCATTGGATATTATACATGGCCTTATATGACACAATATTCTGAGAAAAAAATAGTTCAGGCAAGAGAAGAAAGTTGAGCAAAGAATCAGGTTTGCAGGGTGTGTCCAAGCAGGTTCACAGTGAAGCTAAGGAAGCATGAGATTCATGCTTACTCACCCCAGCCTCTTCCAAAGCCCCAAGAAGGGCCCTAGCAATTTGGATTTATAATTTTATATTACTATTCATAAAAAGGCCTCCTAAAATTGCATAAGTTTCAGGCACTACGAAACTGGAACCGAATATTTCTGTAGCTCTTGCTTTTCAGATTTACTTTTTTGCAATGTTTAGCTCTGCCTTACTAGACAAGGTGCTCTAACAAGGGGATTTGATAATGAGGAAGAAGGTCTTTCTGGAACCAGAACTGCTGGGAGGGGAGATCATCACAGTCAATTCAGTGATGAAACGTGATACCAGGATGTTTTTTTCCAAAGATTACGATTGTCCTTTCAGGGCAGTGGTTCTCTAACTGGGGCAATTTTGCACACACAACCCCCCCCCCATGGGGGACTTTTGGCAATCTTGGTTGTCACAACTTGGGAGGATGGGGGCATGGATGGAGGTGCTACTGGCATTGAATGAGTAGAGGCGAGGGATGCTATTAAACCTCCTAAACTACACAGGGTGGCCCCTATGACAAAGAATTACCGTGGCTCCAAATGTTGAAATGCCCTGTTCTAGAATAGTCCTTTTACTGCAGGTCACTGACAAACTCAGGTTGTCAAAATGGAATGACCAGGGAGCCTGTGTAGCTCAGTGGTTGAGCACTGGCTTCCCTCATACAAGGTCCCAGGTTCAATCTCTGCCCTGGTACCGCCAAAAAAAAAAAAGAGAGAGAGAAAAATCAGCAAACAGTGTAGAGGTAACTTCTCAAGGGCATTTCACAGTAGGGTCTCTCCCCACTGTTCATCATTACATCTGGGGCTCCCTTCTTTGCTAACACCTTCTCCCACCCTCACCATGCTGTGTGGGCAGCGGGTTCGAACTAAAATGATGATTAAAACCTGGTTCTGACGCTAGCTGCAGAAACAGGGGGTCCTAGTAGAGGCACGACTGCAAATGGCCTCAGGACTTCAGGAGAATCACAGGCCCTGAAGCGGTGTTTTGCTGTGTAAATACCCATCAGAAGACTAGCTTCCTTGAAACCAAAGCAATCAGCCACTTCAATCAACAGCTCGGGGGAGTCACTGCAAATGCGTGGAAGACATTGACCCCACTCTCCCTGCTACTGAAAGTCCCAGAGCTGTCAATGGATTCACATCCTTCCTTCTAGGCACCTTCTAATTGCCTCTCTCTCATATTCCCACAGTGGCTCACTTCTCCCAAGTCGTCAAACCATTCTCTCCCTATTTACCTTCTGCAGATGACCTTGCCTCCTTCTTTCCTACATGACTAGCCGTAATAATAATAGCTGCTACCCTATATGCAGCAGCTATAAGCACTAGGCTGGTGCAATAAATATACTTCACCTGCAAGTTGAGTAGCTATAACTTTGTTTTGCAGATGATGGAACTAGGGCTTAGAGAAGCTTCTAACTTCCTTGGAGTTCTTGATCTCATTTTCCTCCTGCCTCCTGCTGCCTTTCACTCCATTCATCCTCTCCTCCCTTTCTCAGGTAATTCAGTCCCTCCATTCTGCTGGCTTCTTCCCCTAAAAATGTATTCCCTCTGTTCTACTTCACCAACACACTCCTGCCTCAAAGGAAGAGGGGCTCAGTGTGGCCACCTCTTTGGCTTCCCCCATCTACTCCTTGGCTTGGCCAATCATTGACTCCACGAAAAAGCCTCCTCTCTTCCCTGGCTCTGTGCCCCTGTGTGGTGACTTATGAGAGTATTCTGGGAACCCTCTGGCCTCTCCTGGATGGGAACCATGCCTGCCTCCTGCCCTCTTGTTTCCTAGTGCCTGACAGCGCCCTGTATAGTGTGGGTGATGGTGAGAACCTCACCTTCAAGACAAGGCCAAATCCTGACAGACAAATATCTCTCAGGGGGCAAGTGAGATAGCTGAAACAGGGCTCCCAGGGAAATTCCTTTTGGCTGGAGCTCTATTCAGCAGAATGACGACACCATATTGATATATTTAGAGCAGTGATTACCAAATGGAAATACCCTACTTCACCAGAGACTGAGATTCGAAGTCACTCACTTCATATTTAAATGTCACTCACCTCTTTGCTGTAACCCAGGCTCTGTGAAACAGAAACACATGACTACATGCTAGGGGATTCAATTCCTGTTTTTCCTTCCTGTTTGTCCTCTGCTAAAATAAAATTTAAAAATTGCCTAAAAGAAGCTTCTTGTTACTGTTATCCTAGTCGTATATTACTACTACATATGTGGAGATAAAGACGCAGAGTAATGTTGTAAAAATGCTTAAATGAAACACTCTATAAGTAGTTTTTGAAAGGAGGGCATTAAATGATATTAGTTTTTAAAAGCCACGTAAGTAACGCCCAGGGAGTAAATTTATATTTGATGGCAGAGATCTCTTCCCTGGGTAATTCCATTCTCAGACCCCTTCCACTGAAATGCCTACAGGAATATTTGTACTTCGGTGTTAGCAAGTTTTATGTCTAATGTTTGTCCATCTATCTATTCCCTCACTCAAAATATTTATTGAAACTGGTAGTTAGTCCTTGGACAAGGCAGACACAGCGCCTTTCCTCAGGGACAGCATAGTCTGTCTGATCTGGCACTTAGAATTCAATGTGTTTTGTGGGCAAGTGCACATGTATGCATATATATTTATATATCGTTTTGCAAATGTTTGTATGTATTGTGAGAATTTTGATTTTTACCCATAAAAAAAAAAAAAAAAATTCAATGTGATAGGTGCTGGAAGGGAAAAATGGGGGTGTGGCAGGAGCATTAACCCCAGACTTGGGGGGCGGTTGGTCAAGACATAGTTTCCAAGAGAAAGTAGCATCTAAGGTAAAACCTGAGTGTGGTAGAGGAAGCTAGAGACATCGAGTTGTATGTGTGTGTGGGGGGTGATTGTCCTATTCAGAGAGGAAAGCATTTTAGAAGGCTCAGGTCAAGGGAAAGAGAAAAAGAGAGAGAAAGAGAGAGAGAGATTTTTAGGGAACTGAAAGGAAGTTCATTCTAGTTGGATCAGAGAAGAGAAGATTTGAGAGAGAGTGTCAGCAGCAGCATCATAGCTCACACTTTAGTACATAAAGTGGGTGCCATTATTTTCCTCATTTTGCAGATGTGGGAACTAAGGCACGGAAAGGTTAAGTACCTTCCCCAAGGTCACCCAGCTAGTATGTAGCAGATCCCAACTCAAGCTACTGTCTGTGCCCTTAACTAATGCTGCCTTTGAGATAATTTTAAAAACTCCCTCTCATTAAAGTTTTGGTGGCCTCAGGAGAAACAAGTAAATAGAGGCAGTTATTCTATATCAGTGGAAAATATGAATGAAAATGTCAACCAAAGAAGGACTCTCCTTCCCCTATCTGTTCCCCTCCATAAGTCACTAAGACAAAGGTATTGTTCATCTGAGGTGAATTTTCATTTAAATTGGGGTGGGGGAGGGAACCAAATGTGGATTTTTAAGCCCCCTAACTGATAGGATGGGATGGAGGGAGACATTTGGGGTAGGGGTGCAGCCTGTTCTCCCCCAAAGGGGTAAATAGGTAGCAAATAAGGGACCACCTAGTCATATAATGGGAGACATCTTTTTGGCCTAGAAGGTTGATATTAATCACTAAACTCTTAATTTTCGACCAGGGAATGGCTTAGGAAGGTTTCCCCCCCCCTCCAATTACTAATAACATAACTGAAAATTACTCAAGTTGATTCAAGGAGTAAATTGGCTCTTTCAGAGGCAGCTGAGTTTTGTTTAATTCAGTGAACTGATCTAGAATAAACAACAGCTCGATCTCCCTTAAGGGGGAAGACAAAATTTTTGCAAGGGAAGACTTCAAAGTAGTGAAATGTGTGGACAGTTCCCGGTGATAAGATTTCTCAAGACCAGATAATCTCTCACTAATAATTACCCTCAAGTTAGAATAAACCTTGAGCCAAAGAGAAATCTAGCATTTTTTTCACAACTAATACTTCCTAGAATAAAAAGATTTGAGTATGAAAAGTACTGTATATTACCTTTCCTGAATCAAAGGCTCACTTTTCTTGATTCATCCCAGCTGCCTATTCCTTCTCAAGAGAGTAGACAGGGATAGAATATTTTAGCTGCTGAGATGGGCTTGAGTTAGAATGACCATATTCAAGACCCTTTGTGTGAAATGAATGAGGACTGAGAATTATTTTCTTGTTTACACCAGTACCTAGGGAACTCAAAGTCATGTGGAACTTAGATATGGTTTATCAATTTGCCCTCTTTCTACTCAAACCATTCCCCAATCCTCCATCAAAAAATGGACAGGAGTTGTATTAGCCCTTTCCCCACTTTCTAAATTTCCTTCTTCCACTTGGCGGGATCTGATACTGCAATTCCTCTCAGGCAAGTGGATAGAGAATATTTTAGTTTCCTAGGTGCTAAAACAAATACCATAAAATGGGTTGGCTTAAACAACGGGAATTTATTGGCTCACGATTTTCAGTCTAGAAGTCCAAAATCGAGCCGTCAGCAAGGCGATTATTCTCCCTAAAGACAGGCATTCTGGCGCTGGCTGCCTGAGATCTTTGGTGCTTGGCTTTCTGTCACATGGCAGCATCTTCTTTCTCTTCCAGGTTCCACTGATTTCCGACTTCTTGATGTTTTACATGGCTTTCTGTCTCTGTGGCCATCTCTAAACGGCCTCCAGTAATAGAATTAAGACCCATCCTGGGCTGAAACGAGTATATCATGGTAGTTTTCATTCCACAAACACTTCTTCATTCAGACAAATGGAGCCTATTCTGGACAATACACTAGGACACTAGGAAGACACAAGGTCTGATCTGGAGAGCTCACACTTAAAAAAAAAAAAATTGGGCTGATCAAAGGTGCTGAAGAGAACAAAGTCTCATCTATAATCAGCTGCCTGCTTCCTCTCTTCAGAGAATCCTTGGGGATTCTTGACTGGCACTTCTGCCTCCATCTCATGGTGATGTTCTTGGTCTCCTCCTGATGTTTTTCTCTCTCTCTCTCTCTTTTTTTTTTTTACATACATTAACTCTTATTTTTTTTTATTTTTTAATTAACTAATTTATTTATTTATTTATTTTGCATTTGCTTACATAAAAGTTATATATATATATATTTTACATATTTTAAAAGATGTTTAGATTACATAAATGTTACATAAAAATTACAGGGATTCCCATGTTCCCCTCCTCCCACACCTCCCATAACCTCCCACTTAAACATCTTTCATTAATGTGGCACATCACCTGCAATGGCTATACACATCCTGGGGCTTTGCCACTAAGCATGGACCATAGTTCACATTGTAGACCACACTCTCTCCCACACAGTTCTGCATGGTATATGCTGATGTAAAATGGCCTATATCTGTCGTTGTAATGTCACTCAGGCTAATTCCCAAGTCCTGAGAAAGCCCCTGTATTAAAACTGCTTTTCCCTTCTCTGCCCTGAAAGCGTCTAGTGGCCACTGGCTCCACCTCACTGTATAATTTCTTCCATTGCTTGAATCACAATATGTCTACAACAGAATACCAGTAAGTCCACTCTAGTCCATAGTTCTTCTCCCAATCCTAAGGAGTCTGGGATGGTGATGTCCACTCAAGTGAAAGGGGGCTTATATCCCATGGATAAGATGGATGGGATTATCCTTCCTGCAGCTGCAGACTCTCTCCATTCCCTGGGATGGCCGTTGTCCATCATCGTCTCCTCACCAGGTGACTTGGGTGATTTTTTGTCTTTTATAAGGCCTCCAGTAATATGGATTAAAGCCCACCTTGATTCAATTGGGCCATACCTAAATAGGATCTTAGAAGATCCTATTCACAAATGAGTCCATATTTTAACTGATAATACTTTTTCAAAGAGTCCTATTTACAAATGGGTTCATACCTGCAGGAACACAGATTAAGAGTAAGAACATGTCTTTCCTTGCGGTACATAACTCAAGGTACTACTACATAGTCGATGGAGTTATTTTCTACACTCTTTAGGTCTCAACATTTCTATGTTAGTAAAGTCGAAAGGGACAGAAACTCATTTCAAAATGACTTAGACAAAAGAGGGGATTTATTGGAAGGCACATGTAATGGAAGGTTCAACAACACAATCCCAGGAAGGGCAGGGTGTCAGGGATGAGGGACCCAGCCAACCCATCCCTCCTTCACTGTCCACCATATTCCACAATTCTTCTCCCTCTAATTCTCTGCAAAAAGGCTTCTTTCTCTTTCCTTGCAGTTAGTGTTCCTCCCCATGATGGAAGGAACACTCTAGTCCATAGCTCTTCTCCCAATCCTCACGTCTCCCAGCTTCCATCCCTCTCCCTTTTTTGTCTTCTTGGTAGACTCAGCCTCCCTATCTGGCTGTTAAGTGTTGGAGTTCCTGAAGGCTTCAGCCTAGGATTGCTTTCTCCCTCCCTCAGAAATCTCACTCTTGCCCATGGCTTCAATCACCACCTTTACATAAAGGACACTCAATTTTTTTCTCTAACACAGACCTTTCTCCAAGCTCTAGACAAAAATATCCAAATGCCCACCTGGCATCTCTTCTTGGGTATCTCAAAGGTATCTGTAATTCTCCCTTTCATTCTTGGTAACAGAATCCTGAGATTGTTGGGAGTGACAGAGTAGCTGAAAAGACTCCATTTCCCAGCTTCCCTTATAGTTAGGGAAGGACAAGAAGAAGTAAGCAGAAGTAATTAAGTTGGGCTTCTGGGGAAAGTCTTTTAAGAAAGCCTGACTCATTATTTTTGCAACTGTCTTGTAAGTGTGAAATTATTTCAAAATAAAAAGGTTAAAGAAAAAAAAAAAAAAGAAAGCCTGACTCAGCTAGAAGTTTTTACCATTTTTGCTCTTTTGCCTCCCTCCTTCATCTGTCTGGAATGTGGACATGATGGATAGTGCTACCGTGGTCATCTTGAAGCTATGAGAAGAACTTGAATATGGAAACCAGCCCTAAAAATGGCAGAGAAAATAGTGGAAGGACACTGAGACAAAGACACTTATTTCTATTTCTGGATAACTTTTAGACGAGAAATTATAAATTTCTATCTTATTAGAACCACTTCTATTTCAGGTCTCTATAACTCTATAACTAGAAGCCAAACATAATTCCTAAGAGATATAAGGGCCTCTTCCAACATCTCCATCCTCATCTGGCATCATGCTCTCTCCACTCCTTCCCCTCCTTTCTACTCACACTGTCCTTCTTTCTTCTCCTTACACTCACCGAGCTCTCTCCTGTCACCTTGTCTTTTCACATTTAGCTTCACCAAAGATGGCATGCTGTAGCAAATCCAAGGGCCCTCAGGTATGCACCCAGCTAGAGGAAAGACCTTTGTCTAATTTGGACATAATTCATATAAGGCCAGCCATGACCCATGTGCCAGAGGACCTTTTCATAAGAGCTGGAAAGTTTTCTCCTTTTCTGGATGATGACCCTGTGGCTAATTTGACCCTGGAGCTGAGGTCTTTGAAACTTGGGGCAAAGGTCAAAGGGTAGCCAGTTGACCCTTTTGACCGGAGGTGAAGGAGTAAAAGCTCCGCAGGGTGATCCCAAAAGCTGGTTCTGGCTCTGCCCACCTTGGTGCTCCTTAGGTTTAGTCGTTTCTTCACATCATGCACTTCATTGTTTCACAAGTATATTCTGAGCTCCCCTCATGTGCTAAGGAGGTTTCATGGTGACCAAGCCCTGCCCTTAGAGAGGTTGCAGTCTGCAGGGAGAGAGATAGAAATCAAATACACCCACCCACAACATGTACATTAAACATGTACCTGGTGGAGGACTGGAACTAGGTGAGGGATTGAGGGGGTGGGAAGACTTCCTTGAGGAAGTGACTCATGCTGAGAATGGAAGGATGAGTAGGAGCTGACCAGGCAGAGAAAGGATGGGACTTGATGTAGAAGGAATATAGATCAATTTATAAAGATGAAATTTGATTAGTAGTTATGAAGAGCTAGGGAAGGCATGCTAAGGAGTATGGAGTTTTCTTTTTGGCGTAATGAAATAGTTCTAAAATTTTTAGTGATGATGAATGCACATTATATTAAGAGCCATTGATTATTCACTTTTTAAAAGATTTATTTTATTTATTTATCTCTCCCCACCCCCTTGTTGTTTGCATTTGCTGTCTCTGCTTGTTGTGTGCTGGTCTTCTTTTCAGGAGGCACCAGGAACCGAAGCTGGGACCTCCCATGTGGTAGGGCTGTAGGCGGGAGCTCAATTGCTCAAGCCACATCTGCATCCCTGATTATTCATTTTAAATATATCATAGGGTATGTGAATATATCTCAATAAAACTGCTTAACAAATAAATGAATAATTGTGATGTGGAAGGAAGCCTGGTCCTGGCAAGAACAGAACCTGGGCTCCTGAGGCCTGGGCCAGCCCTGAGTGTAGGTCACTCTAGTGCCCAAAGGTTTCCAACAAGGCTTTTAAGAATATGCTGGTTTTCGCCACAGAGGTGATATTTACTGGTCCTTCTGGTAAGCTGTCTTTCGGGGTCCGAGTAGAGCCTGGTTCAGTGGTATGCTCATTGTGTACATCTCTCCCCAACTCCACACCCAGTGACATCATGTCCGTAGCTTGAAATAGGTCAGAGAGGGAGTAGTTACACCAGGGAAATTGGCAAATGCTACAAATCGGGTCTTTTTTTCCCTTGGAAAGGCAGTGTTAAGAATTTAAGAACAAGCCAGTGAGCATGAACCACCTTTCACAGCCCTAGAGAAATGTGACCAATTTCTCAGAGCAGCACCATTATTCTCAAAAAGCTTGGATTTATGACAAAGTGACATGGGGGCCTTTGGATCCTGCCTGAGACAGCTAGAAAAACAGAGAAGCTGCTGAACCACCTGAGAAGGAGTGTGATTTCTGTCACTCATGGAACACTTCCTGGTAATTGGCTTTCAAAAAGCAGAACCTCAAAACTGCTGTATTTGAGGGGGACAGAAGTGCAGTTGGTCTTGGCCAGTCAGAGCTACTTGCCGACTCCCTTTATAGTCGGAGACCTTTACCATATCCTGGGGGCAAATAGTAAAGGCACCCAAGATCTCATCCCTCCCCTCTGAGGACTAGCAATTGCTTAGCAACACAGGACACATACAAATTATATTGTAATTCTGATTCCTTGCTTTCTACTTCCCTAGAGTTTCAGGAGGGGCCTGGTTCAGATGATGAGTCTCCTGAGAGCATGGACTGTGTTAGTTATCCTGGATTCCTCATGGTACCTGGTCCTTCGCTTGGCCTACAGATCTCTCACTGGACGCTGGCTTCTGAATTAATGCATCCCAAGAGAGATAATCCTGCAAGTTTACACAACCAGATCCTGTCCTCACCCTGGGCCTTGGTCCTTGTGACTTGACTTTCTTTATTTTCTGTTTTTCTTTTTTTTTAACTTTATTTTGTACAGTTAATAATTGAAAATATAAACAATTAAAAACTAAAAAGTAAACACAGGTGAATAAATACATACATTTCTCATTTTGACTTTCTGACTAACTTCTATTTATCCTGCTAACTTTAGCTTGGGGGAACTCTAGGAAGCCTTTGCTGGCCCTCTGAGACCAGGGGAGGTGCCTTCACTCTGCATACCCTTAATCTCAGGGTATCCCCAGTACCTGTCCTCCCAGGTGATCCTACCACTCCAACCACCGTGTATCTACATCTCATCCATTCCTCTAGTTGTAGCCCCCCAGCACAGGGCTTGACACGAAAGAAGTGCCCAATAGCTCTTTAATGTGTGAATGAGAGGCTGAAGCAAAAGAGGAACTTAAAGTTCAGGGGGACACGTTGAGGAGAAGTGACCCGGCTTGGCCTCAGGCTGGGGGGAAAAGCAGCAGCAGCCATGGCTTTGGGCTTCCTTTTGGATTCTGGCTGGTGTCTTGAGTGCTGTGGTTATGTAAGGGAAAGATTGGAGAAAACTTCTGCATGCCAGATAAGGTATAAGGTCTTTACATCCATTCTCTCTTTTCATCCTTACAACAACCCAGCGAGGTAAATTCTATCACCCCATCTTAAGGAGGAGGAACTGAAGATCAGAGTTGTTACTTTCCTAAAGTCACACAGCTGATAACAGAGCGAGCCAGTATAGGGGACCAAATCTGATTCTCTGCCTTCCACGACACAGTGATTAGGGTGGGCTTGAGCAGAGTACTCAGATGCAGCAGTTTAGTCCCACAGAAAGGCTGCCTTTCTTTTCCTGCTTCCCTGCTTCCAACAGCACAGCCTACACCCCTGGCGGCCAGCTTGACAGCACGGTGATTTGATTTGTGCTTATAGGACTTTGGGATCTATTCTGTTGGTTTTCACAGCTTCTCAGGGAAAATTTTGTTACATTTGCTTCATTCATGTCAAGCTCTTTAAGCTTATGGAGTGGGAACATGGACCAGGAAACTCATGGAGCCTCTATTTGCTTCCTACGGCTGCAGTAACAAAGTATCACAAACTGGACGGCTTAAAAAACATTCATTCTCTCAGTTCTGGAGGCCCGAAAGCAAGGTGTCGGCAGGGCCATGCTTTTCTGAAGGATCTAGGGCAGAAACTTTCTTTGCTCTTCTTAGCTTCTGGTGGTTGCCAGCAATCCTTAGTGCTCTTGGCCTGCATCACTCCAATCTCTGCCTCTGTCATTACATTGCCTTTTTCCCTGTGTCTATGTCTGTGGATCTGAATCTCCTTATAAGGACACCAGTCATTGAATTTAGGGTCTACCCTAATCCAGTCTGACCTTATCTTAACTTGATTATATCTGCAAAGACTGTATTCCCAAATAAGATTACATGCAGAGGTATGGGAGTTAAGACTTTTTCTTTTTGGGGAACACAATTCAATCCAGTACAAAGCCAGTAAATACTTTCTGTGGGAGCATACCTGTGCCAGAATTAGCTGAGGGCTTGGATAAGGTTTGGATTCCCAGGGCTACCCCATAGAATGGGTCTCTGGATAGGGCTCTAGAATCTGTATTTTTTTGATAATTTTTTTTTTTTAGGAGGTACCCGGGAATTGAACCCAGGACCTGGAAAGCAGGCGCTTAACCACTTGAGCTATATCTGCCCCCCTGGGGTCTGCAGCTTAACTGGACACACCTGGCTGATTTTTTTAACAGAGGTTTCAAGGACCTGTTTTAAAATTAAAAGGATAATTTACGTAAAGTGCAAGACTCTTAAGTGTACCCCTAGAATTTTTACATACATATACACGTTTTTACCTAGTATATATCTGAATACCACTCAGATCAAGATAAGGAAGAAAAGTTCCCTTCTAAGTCTTCCCAGAGGTAACTCCTATTCTGACTCAATCGCCAAGGATTAGTTTTGCCTGTTCTTGAACTTCATAAACATGAATAATACAGTATATGCTCTTTGTATCTATTTTCCTCACTCGCATTATGTTTTTGCAATTTATCCATGTTATATGTAGCTGTAGTCAGTTCCTTTTTATTGCTGGTAGTATCCCATTGTATAAATATACCGAAATTAGTTTATCTATTCTCTTGTTGAAGATCATTTAGATTGTTTCCAGTTTTAAAAGATGCTATGAACATTCTTGTATTGGTTCTTTAATGGACAAACATACTCATTCCTCCTGGCTAAATACCTAGGAGTGAAATTGCTTCAGACTTAAGGTTTGATTATGAGAGGTAGGTGTGGTTTTATATACAACCATGAGTGAGAAATGCAATGTTTGGGCAGGATGTCAATAATCACCACCCAAAAGGAAGAAAATACCAGGGTGGGGACCTCAGTTGCAAAGTATAGCTCAAGTTCTCACCAGGAGTTATTGCCTGCAAGGAGATGAAAATTGACTCTTGGCGGGGGATGGAGGGGGAGAAACTGTTTTAGTTTGCTAGGCTGCCAAAATGCAATATACCAGAAATGGGTTGGCTTTTACAAAGGAGATTTATTAATTTGCAAGCTCACAGTTCTGAGGATATGAAAAGGTCCAAATCAAGGCATCATCAGGTGATCCTTCTCTCTGAGGACTGGCTGCGTGCAATCCTGGACTCCTCTGTCACATGGGAAGGTACAAGGCAGCGTCTGCTGTTCTCTTCCTCTTCTTACGGATTTTGTTGCTTTGAGCTTCTTGCTTCCAGCTTTCTCTCTGTCTCTCTCTCTGAATTCATTCCATTTATAAAGGACTCCAGTAAGAGGATTAAGACCCACTCTGGGCCATGCCCAAACAGAAGTAACCTTGAAGGTACTACCTATAATAGGTGCATACCCACAGGAGTGGGTTAGCTCTAAAGACATGATTTTTCTGGGGGCCAGAAAAGCCTCAAACTACCATGGGGGGTGGGATTTAGATATTACAGTGGTGTGTGGCCTCTAGATAGGCTAATACACAATTTATCTGTGTTATTAACATGCCTGGGGGGCGCCATGAGAGAAAAAAGTCTCCTTAGGGGGCGATGATGAAAAAAAAACAACAGTTGAAAATCACTTGTTGGTCCAGCTAAATCTGGACTTTTTCATATTTCCAAAATGTGGACCTGAAGAGGTTCATCTCACTTTTTGGAAAAAGAGTTCATGTTGGGAACAAGCAAGCGTACCCAGAGACGGAAGGGAAGGGAGGCAGAGAAAAAGAACTAAGTTCCTGTTGGGGGAGGAGGGGCAGATAGGGATTTGTGGGCACAAGCATGCAATAATATTCAGAAAGGACAAGCAAGTTATCCACAGAGATCTTGCACTATTCAACACAGGGGTCGACTGGCCCACGAGATGAAAAGTTTCCTTTATTAGCGCCTTTTGTTGAGGGAGGAAGTGATGAGTGCCTCCACTGGCCCTGCTGGGCGTCATGTAAGATCAGATCTCGCTGGGAGGAAGCTCAGGAACCACAATACAGTCACCACACTCAAGGCTCACCCTGCACCTCGGCACCCATTGTTCTCCTTTAACTCATGCGTGATGTTTCCGCCCCAGCAGGCCTTCCCTTGTGAGCAAATGGAAAGAGTAAAAAAAAAAATCTGGAAGGAATGAAGGCATCAAAGAAAAAGAAGACACCATGAATCAGGCTAGGGGGGAGACTCACAGGGCACCTGGGCACCAGGCAGGAAGAAGGGGGCTTTGAGAGGAAACCTCTGCATTTCTCCTTAACTCATGTTCTTTTCAACCTAGGTGTCTGACCTTCACCTCTGCCTGCTCCTGAGGGGTAGAAGGGACAGCAGCAGGGTATCTTCTAACCTGTAAGGTCTTAGCAAGTTTCTTACCTTTCCTAAATTTCCTGTACCTCAGTCTCCTAATGTGCAAAATGGGAGTGGTAATAATGGTACCTACCTCAGGTGTTATGAGGATGAAATTAGGGACTATATGTAAAGTGCTCAGAACAGAGATAAGCACATATGAATAACTGAGAGCTGTCCTCAAGCTATTCCCACACAGCAGGAGGGCATCACCTTTTAATTTCTTATTGAAACAAAAGGCTGTCAGACAAGGACGATTTTGATAATTTTTGCCTGTTCCTCTCCAGATTTCAAGCAAGAATATTGCTGCCCTCATAAGAGTTGTCATTTCTTGACTGGCTCACTTTCCCCTTCCCTCTTCTCTCCCATTCAGCAGTCATGCTCCAAAAGGGGGAGGTGGGGCTAACCACTGTCCTTGGGTGTGTGTGTATGTGTATATATATATAAATAAGAGGAAACCTTTGATTGAGCCTCTGATGGCTCATGAGTCACTGTACATTTGGCTCAGCTGGGCGAGGTCACAGCATAGACCGGGAGCACAAGTTCAGCCCTGTTTGGCCAAGAAGTGGAACTGTTTCCACATGCAGAATGCTATGGAGCATGATTCTGGACCATGCACACCCTGTTCGCACCCTTTCCACGCTTTTATGGTAAAAGGGATATGATGAGCTGGGGTCATGCAAACACAGGTAGGATTGGTTCATCAGGTTGTTGGATGACTTGACATGGGGTGTGGCCTTCAGGGGCCTAGTATATTTGTTCTGTGTCCAATTTGCCAGAGACCTTTTGGCCTCCCTAGAAAGCCATTGATTGAATTGTGCTAATCCTCACAGGTCCAGTTCTCCAGGAAGCAGGCTCTTTGATGGATATTTGTGTATAGGAAGTTTTTTGGAGAGTGCTCTGAAAATCAACACCTGTGTGGGGAGGAAAGGAAGCAGGATGGGTAGAGGTAGAATGTGAACTGTGGCGCTGTCACAACAAAGGCCTCAGCTGACCCTACACGGAGCTGTGGAGCTAGAACGGCCTTTGAAACCGAAGCATGGGCAGGCTTTATACCCCTGCGTTGAGCAGACATTGGATGTGAGCTGCCCTGGGAAAAGCCAGTGTTGTTGGGTAAAGCACCTCTCTTCATCCTAGGGCAAGTCCTGGAGAAGAAATAGCTGGGAGCAGCTGGCCACCAACATTCTCCAACAGTTAGAGAAATGAACATCTGTATGTTGAAGGGGGAGAGCTCGACAATGTACCTCAGCATCTATGCCACCCGGGATAGGTATTAGGCCTTCTTCCTTCCACCACCTGTCCAAATCCTTGCCATCTTTAAGATCTGTAAAGTATAATGATGAAAAGCACAGATTTTGGAGTCCAACAGACTCAAGTTCAAATCTTATTTCTGCCACTGAATGGACAATAGTTATAGAATATCTCTATATTTCAGGTGCTGTCAAGGCACTGAGGGTACAGCAGTGAACAAAAGAGCTAAAAACCCTGCCTCTGGAGTTTACATTCCAGTGGGTGGCAGGAGAAACAATTAACAAAGAAATATATAATATATGGTGATTGGTGTCATGGAAAAAATTCCGTGGGGTGGTGGTGGTGGGGGGGTTGGGGAATAGTGGGAGTGATGTTCTGTATAGGGAGGTCAAAGAAGGCTTTCCTGAGAGGATGCCATTGAGCAAAGGCCTGAAGAGGAGAGGAGCGGCTGTGCAGGTATCTGGGGAGAGCAAGTTTCAGGTGAACAAGGGCCCTGAGGAGGGAGTGTTCAGAAGACAGGAGAAACAAACAAACAAAAAATAAAATAAAATAAACAGAGGACATAGGAGGCCAATGTGCCTGTGTGTGAGGTGAGTAGGGTGGGGGTGGAGAAGCAAAGAAGGGGGTTTCAGGAGGAGGAGATAAAATCAAAGAGGTTTATAGGGACGCTCCAGAATAGACAAATCTATGCAGACAGAAAGTAGATTAGCAGTTGCCTAGGGCTAAGGGAGATGAAGAATTGGGGAGTGATGGCTAAGGAGCACAATTGATTGTTGGTGATGTATGCATAGCCCTGCAGACATACTGAAAGCCATTGAATTGTGCATTTTATAGGGGTGAGTTGTATGGCATGTGAATTATATCTTTTTTTTTTCTTTATTTTGTACATTTAATAATTGAAAATAAAGACAATTAAAAACTAAAAAGAAAACACAGTTGAATAAAAACATACATTTCTCAATTAACTGTACTGGATACATAAAAAAATTTTTTTTGAGGGAAGCGGCTGTGGCTCAATCAGTAGGGCTCCCGTTTACCATATGGGAGGCCCCGGGTTCAGTTCCCCGCCTGCATGGTGAAGGCAAGCCCGCCTGCACGGCGTGGTTAGCTGACCCAGCGAGCACAAACAGCAAGGGGGGGATAAATGAATAAATAAATAAAATCTTAAAAAAAAAAAAAAATTTTTATTTTTGAATCATACAATATGTTACACAATATATTTGGTACCTAGTAATGCATTCATACAGTATTTGTCCTTTTGTGTCTGGCTTGCTTCGCTCAACATAATGTTCTCCAGGTTCATCCATGTTGTCATATGCTTTACAACTTTATTTCTTCTTACAACTGCATAATAGTCCATCGTGTGAATAGACCACAGTTTGTTTATCCATTCGTCTGTTGATGGGCACCTGGGTTGTTTCCAATTTTTGGCAATGGTGAATAATGTTGCTATTGAACATCGGTGTGCAGATGTCTGGCCGTGTCACTGCTCTCAGTTCTTCTGGGTATATACCCAGTAGTGGTATTGCAGGGTCACGTGGCAAGTCTATATTCAACTTCTTTAGGAACTGCCAAACAGTCCTCCACAGTGACTGTATCTTTCTGCATTCCCACCAACAGTGAAGAAGTGTTCCTATCTCTCCACATCCTCTCCAACACTTGTAGTTCTCTGTCTTTTTAATAGTGGCCATTCTGATAGGTGTGAAATGATATTTTATTGTAGTTTTGTAGTTTTGATTTGCATTTCCCTAATCATGAGCATTTCTTCATGTGCTTTTTTGCCATTTGTATTTCTTCTTTGGGCAAATGTCTATTCAGGTCTTTTGCCCATTTTTTAATTGGGTCGTTTGTCTTTTTATTGTTGAGTTGTAACAACTCTTTATATATCCTGGATATTAAACCTTTATCAGATACGTGATTTCCAAATATTTTCTCCCATTGAGTTGGCTGCCTTTTCACCCTTTTGACAAAGTCCTGTGAGGTGCAAAAGTGTTTAATTTTGAGGAGGTCCCATTTATCTATTTTTTCTTTTGTTGCACGTGCTTTGGGTGCAAGGTCCAAGAAATCACCACCTACTGCAAGGTCTTGAAGATGTTTCCGTACATTTTCTTCTAGTAGTTTTATGGTCCTGGCTTTTATATTTAGGTTTGTGATCCATTTTGAGTTGATTCTTGTGTAGGGAGTGAGATAGGGGTCCTCTTTCATTCTTTTGGTTATAGATATCCAGTTGTCCCAGCACCATTTGTTGAAGAGACTGTTTTGTCCCCTTTGAATTATATCTTAATAAAGCTGTTTAAAAAAATCAAAGCAGTGGCATGTGCAGGGCCTGGCCAACCATCGCAAGGATTTATGCTTTTGCTGCAAGTAAGGTGGGAACTATTGGAAGGTTTTGAACTGAAGAGTGAAATGATTGGATTTACTTTTTTTTTTTTTTTAAAGATTTTATTTATTTATTCATTTATCCCCCCCCTGCTGCTTGTGCTCGCCGGGTCAGCCAACCACGCTGTGCGGGCGGGCGTGCCCCCACCAGAAGGCCCCGGGAACCGAACCCGGGGCCTCCCATATGGTAAACGGTAGCCCCACTGATTGAGCCACAGCCGCTTCCCAATGGATTTACATTTTAAAACAATCTCTTTTCAAGCAGGAGTTCATGAAAAGATCCAAGTCTTCCTCTGATGGCGTCTAGGAACTTTTGTTGACTGAACAATCTGAATGACTCAGGCCTGGTGGGCAGATCTCTATATGGCCTTCCAATGTTGGTTGGCATGTCTCAAGTAAACTCAGCAATATCTGGAAAACAAACAAACAAACAAAAAACAATCTCTTTGGCTGCTGTGTTGAGAATAGGCTAAAGGAGAGATGGGGAAGCAGGGAGACCAGTTAGGAGGTTGTTACAATGATCCAGCTGAGAGATGGTGGTGGTTTAGACCAGTTAGTGGTAGCAGCGGAGTAAGTGATCAATTTAGATACACTTTGATGGCAAAAATGACAGGATGTGTTGATAGGATGACTGGATAGGTATGTGTGAAAGAGGAGTCAATGTTTTGGAATCCTAATTAGTGGAGTGTAGTTGCTCCTTACTGATATGAAGATGCCATGGGCGGAACCTATTTTGGAGAGGAATCAGGACTTTGGTTTTGGCTATGTGAAGTTGAGAGGCCTATTAGAGACACCCCATAGGCAGTTAGGAATTGTGCCCAGAGTTCAGCCTGGGAGGAGTTTGGGGTAGAGATGAAATCTGAGAGTCATCGGCATCTCCATGGAATGTAGTCTTGAGGCTGGATGAAACCCAAGGGAAGAATTTAGACACAGGTGATGGCCAAGTGTTTGAATCTTTGAGCCTTAATTTTTCAAGGCTATGGAAGATATGGATATGGAAGATATCCAAGGCTATCTTGGATGGTGGTTGTGAGCATTGGCAGACAAACAATAGACTGTCTGTGCTCTGCGCTGATAGCTCTCTCCCACTGCCTTTCTTGTCTCAGAATTCCTCAGGCATTATTGTCTGCTCAGCCTTATTATTTAACGATTTTATTCAGTCTAGCACTGAACACTGACACCAGCTACCGAAAAAATACCGGTCCACACTTTCTACCCTCCAAGAACGCACCTTCCAATGGAGAAAACAGAAAACTGCATCTATCTAATGATAATGTATGGAAAACTACAAGGCTATTCCAGAGGCACAACACTGGGTGGGGGATGAGGAGCTGTTAATTCAGACTGGAAGCATTTGTGAGGACCTCCCCAGGGCAGCAGAACAGGAGGTGGAGCTTGAGCGTTAAAAAGGAATGTGATGGGGATAAAAGGGAAGGCAACCCAGATAGATGTGACAAGAGTAGAACCATAGGAATCCTCTGGAACTAAGCATGGGGTTCATGGTGAGGGAGCTCAGTCTGGCTTGAGTCACACTGGAGGAATTGGAGGAGGACATTCCATTTTAACAATTCACACCCAGGGGTATACCCTGAGTCTTCTGGTCATCTAAAATTGCTCCCCTGTGAACACCGGTCTGGGGTCTTTAGGTTCCTCACCCTCCAAGCCAGCCACATCAGCTCACCAGCTTCACTGAGACTGCAATGTACTGCCCATTTATTCATGACCGTCTAACCTTCTCTCGTTCCTCTTAAGTAATTCCATCACTGTAGATCATTTCAACTGATTTGTCTCTTTGGGTTTCTTCCCAAACTGCCCATCCTGGATCATTTCAAGAGACTCTTTCTCTTCTATTTCATGGTGTTGAGGTGGCTAGAGAAAAATCCCTCAACTGTATATTGCAGTAGCTTCAATTTTGTTGTTGCCAACTTTAATTGGACCCTTAAAATTAATGGCCCATTCTTTTATGCATCCTTAGCCAGCTTACTTTCCCATTTTCCACAGTAGTCATGTCTTTGCCTCTCTTTTTTTTTTTTTTTTTTTTTTTTTTACCGGGAGGTACCGGGGATCGAACCCCGGTCTCTCCATATGGTAGACGGATGCCGAACCTCTCGAGCCACATCAGTTTCCCTCTTTGCCTCTCTTCTTGTTTTCAGCTGATAACTTTCCCCCCAATTCACAGACTACTAGAAGGCTTTAGTGAACATGTTCCCTCAAACTTTTGCCATCCCTGCATGCAAACTCATTTACTTCTATATTACTTATCGTAATAAATTACCCTGAAACTTAGTGGCTTATTTAACAAACACTTGTGTTTCAGTTGGCTGTTTCTACTTCAAGGTCTCTCATCAGATTGCAGTCAAGCTATTGACTGGATCCACAATCACCTCAAGGCTCGATTGGTGCTTAAGGATCCTCTTCTAAGCTCACTCAGGAGGCCTCTACATCGAGCTGCCTCACAACATGACTGCTGACTTCCCCCAGTCGGAGCCTTCCAAGGGAGAGAAGGACAGAGCTCTCAAGACCGAAGCCACAGTGTTTCTGTAACCTAATATCAGAAGTGACATCCCATCACTCCTGCAGTCTTCTATTCGTTAGAAACGAGTCAGTAAATTTGGCCTACTTTCAAGGCAAGGTGAGTGAATGCCAGGAGACAGGGATCATCGGGAGCCGTCTTAGAGGCTGCCTATCCAATTTCCTACTTCCCTTTGGGGCTAGTTCCTCAACATGTTTCCTGTCTTCTGGATCTAGTCCAATAAAGTACCCACCATACCTCCATTGGTTCCTTTTTTTTAACCTTAAGTCCCGTTCAGAAATCTCCCAAGATAAAAATAACCCTTCCCTCTACCTTGCACCTTGATCTAGAGCCCCTGACCTCGCCTTCCCAGCTGCTCTTCTTGAGAATATGACCTTTATTCCCTATATTCACTTCCACCTCCACAGCCCTGTTAAGGTTATCAGTGACCTGCTAAATGCCAGATCACATGGCTACCTTTCAACCCTTATTTTAACTGACCTCTGCAGCATTTAATGCTATTAATGACACTTTTCATCTTGAAGCTCTCCTCATTGGCTTTTTCTGCCTTGATGACTTCACGTTCTCAGGCCCCTCTTTTTTTTTTTTAATAAACATTTCAAAATTTTATTTTTTAAAAGAATTTTATTGAATATATTCATAAACACACAATCCATCTAAAGTGCACATTCAATGGCTTTTGGTATAATCACAGAGTTATGCATTCATCACTGCAATCAATATTAGAGCATTTTCATAACTCCAAAGAGAAAAACCCCCTGCCCCCTAGCAGTCACCTCTCATTCCTTCTGTCCTTCCCCTGCCATATTAACCATTAATCTAATTCAGTCTATGTAAATTTATTTATATTTACATTTTGTATAGATGGAGTCAAACAATATGTAGTACTATGTGTCTGGTTTCTTTCATTAAGCATTCTTTTTTTTTTAATTTACTACTGATGGAAAAATATTAATATATTATTATTCCCTACAGCCCAAAGTTTTCTTTTCTTTTTTTTTTTTTTTAAGATTTTATTTATTTATTCATTTATCCCCCCCCTTGCTGCTTGTGCTCGCTGGGTCAGCTAACCACACCGTGTGGGCGGGCTTGCCTTCACCAGGAGGCCCCGGGAACCGAACCCAGGGCCTCCCATATGGTAAACGGGAGCCCTACTGATTGAGCCACAGCCGCTTCCCTCTTTAAGTGTATTTTTGCTCAATTGCCCAATACCACTCTATTATTAACATTTTGTAATATTAACCTACATTTGTTCTGTTTCATGGAAAAACATCTTTATATTGCACTATTAATCAAACTCATTGTCCACAAAAGGGTTCACTATGCTATACAGCCCCATGTATCATTTTTCAGCTTTCCTTCTAGTGACATTCTACTACCATCATAGCCATATATTAGCGCTATTAATTATAATCATTATAATGTGCTATCATCACCTCATTCCATTTCCAAACATTTACAATCAACCTTATCATAAATTCTGCACAAATTAAACCTCAGATCCCCATTCTCTATCCTCATTCTATTTTCTGGTAACCTACATTCTAGCTATTAACTCCATGAGTTTGCTCATTATATTTAGCTCATATTAGTGAAATCATATAATATTTGCCCTTCTGTGTCTGGTGTGCTCCACTCAACATAATGTCCTCCAGGTTCATCCATGTTGTTATATGCATCATGACTTCATTTCTTCTTACAGCCAAATAATAGTCCATCATATGTACATACTGCAATTTGTTTATCGATTCATCAGTTGATGGACACTTGGGTTGTTTCCATCTTTTGGCAATTACGAATAATGCCACTATGACTACTGGTGTGAAAATGTCTGTTCATGTCCCTGCTTTCAGTTCTTCTGAGTATACACCCAGTAATGGGATTGCTGGATCATATGGCAGATCTATATTTAACTTCCTTAGGAACCACCAATCTCCCACAGTGGCTGTACCATTCTACATTTCCACTGACAGTGAATAAGCATTCCTATTTCCCCACCTCCTCTCCAACACTTGTAGTTTTGTTTTGTTTTAATAGTGGTCTCAGACCTCTCCTTGTTCACTTCTAAATCTGAAATTGTCCTCACTTCACGCTCCCTGAATCCCCACATTTAGTGCTCTTATAGCTCCTTTAAGTTTTGACAACTATTGCTGCAGATGTGAATCTTAGTCTCCAACTATGAAGTGAAGGAAACACCATACTTCTCGATTTTGTTTAAAATCAACTTAAATCTGACATGGAGCCCATATTCTAGTGAGCTAACAGGAAATGAACCTCAGTAGTGATTGAATGTCCCCCCAGCCCCTCAGATGTGTCAAGATCAATGCTCCCGGGAGGCCCTTAGAGGCAAAGCCATTGGTCTTTGGTGCATGCTGGTAACTGCTGAGATGCTGGCTGGGCCAGCCACAACGCTCTTTTCAGGTCCAATGTCCCTGATGCTTGGGGCAAAGGAATCTTTGGTAACATGGGTGCTCGGGGCCTAGGGTTCACCCTTCCCGACTGCTAATCTACTAGCCTCTTTGAGGACTTGTCACCTCCCCAGCAAGCAGACATACAACAGTGTTCCCTGTTCCTCTGAAGTCTGCGGATATTTCCCCTCTCCCTACCCCCAGGGAGTATCCCTTTCTCTTTCTTCTTCCACCTCTCAAGGCCCATACCTGCAATCCAGGGATACCAAGCATAGACAGACAACCAGTGTCTGCTTTTTCCACTCTTCAGAAACATCTCAGGGAAGGAACCACCACAGGCCTGGCAACCTGCGTGGAATGCAGAAATTCAAAGTACAGCAAACAAAACACAAAATATTGCTGGGAGTTTGGCGACGGCTTTCAATAAATAACACTTTCTTTTCTCCCTCGTGAGTTTATTAGGAGGGTGGCGGACGGAAATCAAAACATTTGCTTTATCACTGATAAAGGTGACTAGTGACCATGGCTTTGGGTCTGCTCCAACTGGGCTTGCTCTACAGACCCGCCCACCGCAGTCCTCACACCGCCACTCAGAGAACCGCTTGGCTGATCCAAAGAGAGCTTGCCTGTAGGGGCGGGGCCGCGCATGCTCAGGAGGTCGCTCCTCTTGAGGGAGCCCAGCTGGAAGCCGGAAGAGAGACCTGGAGCCTTCACCTGGCGGGAGACCTCCTCTCATGAGACGAAGAACTGAGATTCCCTCCTAACAGATATCTTTAAAGATAACCTTGTCACGCTGTGAAATCTGGACATCCAGCCAGGGCCTCTCTCCAGGGCTTCAGACCAGTATTCCTCTGTCAGCGCACATCTCTCGTGGATGAACCTCAGGTAGCTCATATTAAACTCCGTGAAACCATCTCATAACTCTATATCAAAGCCTCGCCCTGTATTCCTTGAATTGATTAAGGACAATCCATTCCGCCTCCCAAATGAGGAAGGTGAGAACTATCCTCCACCCTTTCCCTAATTCAGTTGGTCAGCAGATCCCATCCATTCCTACCTCAGAAAGCTCTCAAAACGTGCACTCTCTGGTGCCTCAGATTCCTCTCTCCCCATCTCTTAGCTGGACCATAGCAGCAGCCACCTCATCGTCTCTGTGTCTCTCTCTCTTTTATTGGAAATAGGATTTTTTGCCCACATGTCCAGCCTCTTCTCATACCGTTTCTCAAAATGCCTTCAGGACTCCTTTCACACCACCCTACTGCAATATCCGGTTCCCAGAACCACCATCTTTGCACACGCGGTTTTCTCTCTCTGTACTATCTTCCACTCTTCCTTCCACTGTCCCCAGCCGTTCTGGAAAATTCCTGACTGCTCTACAACATTTAAGGTTGGGGTTATTTTTCCCTAACACCTTCTCTGACCAAAGAAGAATGAAGGGGTCCTTCTGTTGTGCTCCCGCAGCACAATGTAAACTAAATGTTTGTCAAAGTCCCACCAGTCTGAGGAGTCCCTTAGTGTAGGAACAAGTTTAATTCTTGTTTGTGTCCTGGGTGTTTAGCCCAATGTCTGGTGGATGTTAGGGGCTCCATAACTAAACAAAAGGCCTGATAGCTAACACCTCCCACTGGCCACATCAGCTTAGCCTTGTCAAACTAACCTCATCCTTTCTTCCCTCCTTCCCACATTCCCCACCCCGCTCCACCTGGTGACCTTGGTGCAGCCAATTGGTTGCAGAGCTCACAGGGAATTTAATGGTGCTTTCCCTCGTGCTCAGCTGGAGGCAGGCAAAGCAGGCCTCTTGGCAGGCGGTTAGTGGGCCTTGCTGGAGGAGTGACTGCTTTGTGCAATCTAAGGGCCTCCTGCAAATCAGACTTGATCGCCTTCACTTCCTGTGCTCAGGGAGATTAGATACTGCCTAATCAACGCTGATTTTTTTTTTTTTTTTCTTTTTCTTTTCTTTCTTTTCTTAATATTTGAAATTACCAAGTACCAGTTGCCATCCTGGTGGGTGGCTCTCAGAAATCCCCTCTCTTCTGGTATTTGACTTCTTGTGAGTTTCAAGAAACCAATTTATTTGGAAAGAACCTGCATTTAGAAGTTCTTTGAACTGCTGTAAAGCCCTGGCAGGAAGTTGCCTTGGGATCTGGGTTAGACAGTCTTGTCTCACTCCCAGGAGAGGTGGGAGTAATGAGGTATAGGTGCATCTGGGGATGGGGGTGACTTTTTTAGGGGTTCTTTTTTTTTTTTTTTTTTAAAGATTTTATTTATTTATTCATTTATCCCCCCCTTGCTGCTTGTGCTCGCTGGGTCAGCTAACCACGCCGTGCGGGCGGGCTTTGCCTTCACCAGGAGGCCCGGGGAACCGAACCCGGGGCCTCCCATATGGTAAACGGGAGCCCCACTGATTGAGCCACAGCCGCTTCCCTTTAGGGGTTCTTAATCTGATTTGTTCCATGGATCCCTTACTAAGACCACACTATATTGTGTATTATTTAATAAATATATCATACCCGCACCAACATGTCCCCACAAAAATGTTTTTTTGAATTTCAATTCAAGCTCATGGACCCCTTGTTAAGAACTGTGTTAGTCAGCCAAAGGAGTGCTAATGCAAAATACCAGAAATCTGTTGGCTTATAAAGGGTATTTATTTGGGGTAGAAGCCCACAGTTACCAGGCCATGAAACATAAGTTACTTCCCTCACCAAAGTCTATTGCCACATGTTGGAGCAAGATGTCTGCTGACGTCTGCGAGGGTTCAGGCTTCCTGGGTTCCTCTCTTCCCAGGGCTTGCTTCTCTCCAGGCTCAGCTCCTCTGGTTTCTCCATAAGGCCAGCTGTAGACTATCAGGCAAACGGCTTCTCTTCCTGGGGTCTTTCATCTTTCCTCATGACTAAGTTCCTCTGTGTACTTACTTCCTGGGGCTTCAGCTGAGAAACTCAGCATCTAAAACTCCAATATCAAAACTCCAACTAACTCTTCTGCTTTGCCATGCAGTTTTTTTTTAAAGATTTATTTATTCATTTATCCCCCCCCTGCTGCTCGTGCTCACTGGGCCAGCCAACCACGCCGTGCGGGCGGGCCCGCCCCCACCAGGAGGCCCCGGGAACCGAACCCGGGGCCTCCCATATGGTAAATGGGAGCCCTACTGATTGAGCCACAGCCGCCTCCCATGCCATGCAGTTTTATCTGTGAGTCCCCATCCACCAAGAGGGTGGGAACTCAATGTCTTACTGACGTAGCCCAATAAAAGCCCTAATAATAATTTAATTATGCCCAGGTACAGACCAGTTTACAAACATAATCCAATATCTATTTTTGGAATTCATAAATCATACCAAACTGCTACAAGAACCACTGCTTTAGAGCATTCCTGCGGCCATTTCTCCATGTGTGGCCAATTTTACAGATCCACTCTGATCTGAAATCAGAGGGTGCCTGTTTAAGCTGTATGGCATCCATTATACATTGGTCACGCACCTGTTCTGTGCTAGGCACTCTAGGCACTCTGTGAGTCCTGGGTTGGCAGAGACAGGATGGATAACCTTCCTTGTTTATCAAGGCACTGGTTCTCAGCCTAACTTGTAATCTTTAAGGAGACTTAAGAACAATTTAGTGAAACCTTTTAAGAATTAAATTAACCATACCTACTTTCTCCAGATAAAACAACTGAGAAGTATGTTTGGAGAGTGTATTGGTGGCAGGGTAAGGGCTGTGTATCTCCCCACCATTACATGAGAGGTGAAGATCTCTTATTTCAGTCTGGCTGGGGAGACCAACAGTGACCTTTCCTGATTCTGCTAGTATATATTTAGGAGAAGAGGAGACTCATGGGTCAAGCACAATGCATAGAGAATGACATGTTATTTCATGAGAACCTCATAATGCCTCAGAGTTATTTATCAACCCATTATGTGCAAGGTACTTTTGAATTTTCTCTTTTAATCCTTGTAGCAACTCTTTGAGGTAGATTCTGTTATAATCATTTTTCAGAAGAGAAAATTGAGGCACAGAGAGATTGAGTAACTTGCACAATTTCCCAGAGTCTGTAAGTGTTAGAGCTGGAATCTGAGACCAACTGCCAAGCTTCTCATACACTTTGCTATAGTTCTATGAAATAGGAATTGATATTTCCAATTTACAAATTAGTAAACTGGAACTCAGAGAGGTTAAGTAACTTGCCCAAGGTCGTGCAAGCAGTAAGAGATTGAGCTGAGGTATCCACCTATCTACCCCCAAGTCTGTAACATACCCCACATTGGTTAGATAGTGCATATGCTAGTTTAAAAGTTAAATCGTTTTACAAAGCTTTTTTTTTTAAGTTAACTCCTCCCTTCATATTCCTTACTTTTTTTTTTTTTTTTTTTACCGGGAGGTCCCGGGGATCGAACCCGGGTCCCTCCATATGGGAGACAGATGCCCAACCAGTTGAGCCACATCCGACCCTTTACTTTTTTTTTTTTTTTTTTTTTTCCCTTCATATTCCTGATTTCTGCTCCATAGAAGCAACCATTTTCAACTTTTTCAGACTTTTATAATTTTCTTGCTTATTTCTAAATTACAGGCTTATATTAGTCTAGATTTTTCAATTTTAGATATTTTAAAATTACTATCATTGAAGATGAGGATTTCTCTCTCTTATATCCTGTCTTTGATCACTTCTCTCCCCACACCTTCCCAATATAATTACAATTTGTGGCTAATTAATATTCTCTACTTAGATTATTATGACTGAGTATTTACAACTGAGCCATGTAATATACTTTATTTTTTAAAAACAATTTATTGAAGTATATCATTCATACATGAACATACATAAACTATAAGTGTTCAGTAAACATTGTGAACTTACAAAACAAACATGCATAACATCATGCAGGGCTCCCACACATCACGCCCCCACAAACAGCCCTCATTGTTGTGAAACATCTGTTAACAAATCATGAAAGAGCATCATCGAAGTATTACTACAAACAATAGTCCATATCTTCCGCCCCTATACATTTTTTTAAAGGATTTATTTATTTATTTACTTTTATCCATCTTTACCCCCCCACCCATTTTTGCTGTTTCTGTGTCTATTCGCTGGGCAACTGTGTCCATTTCCTGCTCTCTCTTCTCATCCTTCTCCTATCTTCACTGGGATTCGATCCTTGGAACCTCCGATGTGGGAGACAGGCGTCCTACTGCCTGCACTGCCTTAGTTCCTGGTTTTTTGGTGTGTCTCGTCTTGGTTATCCCTTGTGTCGCTCTCCTGTTATGTCATCATCTTGCTGTGTGGCTCGCGGGGCCTGGAGGCTCACCTGCACATGGGGCCTGGTGGCCCACACGCATTCTATATTTTTCCTTTTTTATTTTTACTGGGAGGTCCCGGAGATCGAACCCAGTCCCCTCCATAAGGGAGATGGATGCCCAACTACCCAAGCCACATCGGTCCCTCTACTATATCTCTTAAGGTTGACCAAAGATATCCAAAGTTACCGTCTTTTCCCATACAGGATGGTCATGTAACAAATCAGGCTTAGTTTATCACCAGCATTCTAAAAACCAGACCTAGGAAGAACAACTAGGTCTGGGGACACATGCATGGTTTCTAATATAGCGAATGTTTAGCCTACCCTGATTATCACAAAATCAGGACAGTGAGAATATTCGCATTGTAATATACTTTAGTTATATTTCTTTTTGTTTTGCTTTTTATTTCCCTGTAATTAATACATGTGTCATTAAAAAAACAACAAACCTTACTGGGTTGTTCTCAAACTCTTTGACATGTTAATATCAAGTAAACCTATATTCAAGTATATCAAATAAACCTTCATTTTCATTTGTTTTTCTTAGAGATATTCCTTTTGGATCCCTTTGTCTTCCTGCTTCATTCTGGACTGATTGCTAAGACTAGCTACATGGCCGTTATACTGGGGGGTTAACTGGTCCATCCATATATCTAAATTTTCAAAGCTCTGCTGACCTTTTAGAATATTTTCATGTCATAGCTATCCTGTGAAGTTTGAAAGGCAAGTGTTTCAGATGGGAGGAAACAAAACACAGGAGGTTAAATGCCAGCTGAGGTTGCACAGATGTAAGTGGCAGAGTTGGGCTGGAATTAGGATCTCCTGACTCTTAGTTGGCTTTGGGCTCTCTGCAGCAGGACACTGCCCCCTGCAGTTTGGCATCGTTGCTGCCGCCTAGGCTACCCTCAAAAATTCCAGACCCCTTGGAAGGGTGCAGGGTGGTAGGAATTTGATCCACACCTCCATTTAACTTCTTTTATTCAAGGGAGTGATAGTTGAGCATTTGGACTTTGAATCATGCTTCCTGAGTCTGCCTCTTAATAGTTGGGCAATTTGTAACTGGTCATTTATCCTCTCTAAACCACAATTTCCTCATTTGTGAAATCAGAATAATTGTAGTACTTCATAGGGTCTTTGTAAAGATTTAAGTACCATGTTTTAAAGGGCACATCAAAAATGCTAAGTAAATATTAAATGCTTTTATAATTATGGTCTAGAACTTCCTCGGAGGTAGTGATACTCTTACTATTGGACTCCTCTAGTATCCTTGAATTCCTGGACCATGTTGGGATGTTATTTAAGAAAGCTATGTAGAATAGAATTTTCTAAATTGGTGATTTATGAATCTTGGACTAATCTTGGTTAATAAGATACCCGTCATTCTTCACTTCACCTCCAGCTCACCATCCAGGGATTACTGACATCCCTTGGCCAGCCGAGGTCAACTGCCCAGTACTAATCCAATACTAAAATGAATACCATCCAAATGTCCCAAATCTTGTTTTTTTGCCGATTTTTGGCTTTTACATTTTTTACTTTATTGTTGATTGGTGCAAAGATATGTTTTTTTTTTTTTTTTTTTTTTTTTTCCTTCTTCAGTAGGTACCTCGTACATGGGAAGCAGGTGCTTACCCACTGAGCTATATCTGCTCCCAGTTTTTTGGGTGAGAATTTTTCCTTGGGAGAAAGAAATATCTGTACTTCATCTACTTCTCCCATGCACTTCATACTACTGTCCTTTCCTATACTATTTGCGGTAACACTTTGTATTATAGAAAGACAACCTGAATAAAGAAAGATGACCCAAGTTTAAGAGATGGACTTTTGGGGATAAAGCCTCTAATGCAGTGTATTTCAAACTGGAGGTCATGACTCAGGAGGGGTTGTAAAATCACTGTAGTGGGACACAAAAAAAGACAACAGACAATATCAGCCTGTATCACATCTAGTAAGGGAAATATTGTTTTGTGAAACTTGTTTTAATTATATGCACACACATATTCATGTTTGTGTGTATATATGTACTGGCTTGCAATATTTCTTACTAAGAGTTGCAGTTGAAAAAGTTTGAAAAACATGTATCTTAAAGGTCTTCACTGAGTTTTGTTTGCCTTTTGGCATTTTAGTTCCTTCATCATGCCTCTCTTCTCCTAAATAACCCTATTCAAATAAAAAAAACAAACAAAAACAAAACATATTTTCCTCTTCTTCAACATTTTCTGGGTACCCACCTACATAAAAATTTTTGGTTAAAAAAAAAAAACCTATGATCTTGGCAGGGGAAACAAAAATGCAACCGAACATTAAACAAGTTAAAATAAATTTTTTGAGGGAAGCGGCTGTGGCTCAATCAGTAGGGCTCCCGTTTACCATATGGGAGGCCCCGGGTTTGGTTCCCGGGGCCTCCTGGTGAAGGCAAGCCCGCCTGCACGGCGTGGATAGCTGACCCAGCGAGCACAAGCAGCAAGGGGGGGGGATAAATGAATAAATAAATAAAAGCTTAAAAAAAATAAATAAAATTTTTTTGGGGGGTTATTTATTTTTAAATTTTAAAAGATGCTTAGATTACATGTTACACTAAAATTACAGGGATTCCCATGTTCCCACCTCCCAAACCTCCCATAACCTCCCACATAAACATCTTCCATTAGTGTGGCACATCGCCTGCAATGGCTATACACATCCTGGGGCTTTGCCACTAAGCATGGACCATAGTTCACATTGTAGACCACACTCTCTCCCACACAGTTCTGCATGGTATATGCTGATGTAAAATGGCCTATATCTGTCATTGTAATGTCACTCAGGATAATTCCCAAGTCCCGAAAAAGCCCCTGTATTACAACTGCTTTTCCCTCTCCCTGCCCCCAAAGCATCCGATGGCCACTGGCTCCACCTCAATGTTGTAATTTCTTCCATTGCTTGAATCACAATATATCTACAACAGAATACCAGTAAGTCCACTCTAGTCCATAGCTCTTCTCCCAATCCTGAGGAGTCTGGGATGGTGATGTCCACTCAAGTGAGAGGGGGCTTATATCCCATGGATAAGATGGATGGGATTATCCTTCCTGCAGCTGCAGACTCTCCATTCCCTGGGATGGCCGTTGTCCATCATCATCTCCTTGCTAGGTGACTTGAGCGAGTCCATTGAGCTGTAGAGTAGGAGTTGCAGCTCCACTGAGATTCCAGGCACAGCTGGCACATGGGCAGGCCAAAGGCTCCAGTCTCTGGAAGTACACCTACAAATTCCAGCACCAAGTATAGGTTTGAATAGAAGGGACTGATGGACCATGTGCAGGGAGGACTTAAGAGTCCAACTCTGTCACTCAGGAGCACAGATTCCAAAGTATAGCCCACTGATAAGGCATCAATCTGTGGAGCTATTCCCCCTTATATAGGGCCTGGGTGTCTCCAGAGCCTTCAGGAGCCCCTCTGTGTGGGGTGATATCCACTTTGGTGTTCTATGAGATCCTACTGAGGTGTACGAAAGCATTACCTCTGGGATGACCTTCCGACTCTCTTTGAAGTCTCTTAGCCATATGAATTCATTTGTCTTTACCCTTTCCCCCTTTTATTCAAGGTCTTTTTCCAGTTGTATTGCCAGTTGGCATTTGTAATTAATACCTCGCTGCCAGGGAGTCTCATCCCCCGGAGTCATGTCCCATGCTGGGGGGGATGGTAATGCATTCATATGCTGAGTTTGGCTTAGAGAGGCCACATTTGAGCAACAAGGAGGCTCTCATAACAGTAGGCACCTCATAACAGTAGGCTAAGTTTCAATTACAATTACAAGAATAATTTAAATGTTAAAATGTACAAGTTACATGTTGGGAGGGTAGATGAGTGATTCACTCTGGCCAGGGTACCATGGAAGGCTCTATTCAGCATTAGGCCAAAAATTTCAATAACGAGGGATTGGCAAGGAAGGGCCTGGAAGTGTATCTTTTTAAGGACCAATAAGTAAAACAGTTTGATCATATGGTTTGGAAGATGGTTTGCAGAACATGTGCTTTAAAAGTATTTTGTCCCTTGTTAATACCTTAATTCATTCAGTTCCACAAAGAACCTGTTATGATAGTAATTTTTAATGATTTTTGATGTTAATTTACCTTAAAACATTTCAGCACGGTGTGATATTGTGTTAGTTTATGTTCTATCCTAGGAGCAGTCAGTTGCTCCAATCAGGGATGATCAGCTAGCAATCTAATCAGGAAGTCCAGACTTCAGAAGTGGCCCTTCTGTTACCTATAGCCCAATCAGTATGTCATTAATAGGAGTTTGGAAGAAGTTAATTCCAACCCTTATGGATGACACTTTGAGGGCTTCAAGCTTCGGTGGAGGAAGTAGCTGCAAATGTGGTGAAAATAGCCAAGAGCACTAGAATTAGAAGTGGGGCCTGAGGATGTGACTGAATTGCTGCAATCATATAATAAAATTTGAATGGATGAGGAGTCACTTCTCATGAATAAACAAAGAAAGTGTTTTCTTGAGATGGACTCTATTCCTGGTGAAGATGCCGTGAACATTGTTAAAATGACAACAAAGGATTCAGAATATTCCATAAACTTAGACTGACAGGGTTTGTGAGGATGGATTCCAATTTTGAAAAGTTCTACTATGGGTAAAATGTTACCAAACATTATCGCATACTACAGAGAAATCCTTCATGAAAGGAAGAGTAAATTGATGTGACAGACTTCATTTCTGTCTTATTTTAAGAAATTGCCATAGCCACCTCAGCCTTCAGCAACCACCACCCTGATCAGTCAGTAGCCATTAACATCGAGGCAAAACCCAGCACCAGTGTAAAGATTACAACTTGCTGAAGTCTCAGTGATGATTAACATTTTTTAACAATAAAGTATTTTAAATTAAAGTATGCATATTTTTAGACATGTTATTTATTGCACACTCAATAGACTACAGTATAAACCTAACTTTCATATGCACTGGGAAACAAAAATTATTCATGTGACTCACTTTCTTGAAATATTCACTTTATTGCTGTGGTCTGGAACCTGAACCCACAGTATCTCTGAGGTATGCCTGTACTTCTCTGGATAGTACCCAAGGCTTGATTGCTAAATGGACCTGTGTCCAACCATTAGTACAGAGGATTCTGGTTGCTGGATGCTGACTACATGGGTGACAGAATTTTGCCCCAGAACACTGTCTGCCTCAAGTGATCCTTTCATTGCAAGTTTGATCAGATGACATAAAAGGACAAAAAGTTTACAGAGCAGGTTGTATAAGCTATTGTGCTACTGTTTGCTAATAAATGATTATGAGGCAAAACTGAGTTAAGCTTTGCTTCCATATTAAAATGGATAGTAGGTTGTGGGGGAGTAGCTAACCCTCACCAACTTTTAACTTTTGGTGGATAACATTATCTGCCAAAAAGAGTCTGCATGATAAATGACAAAATTGGCTGTCAGTTTGAAAAAAAAACTAAGATTTCTGGTACTTTTGAGTTATTTCCAAATAATATCACTCAATCATAACACCTATTTATCAAAGCAAGTTTATTTGATTACTTATTCCAGACAAATACTGAGGTTCATGTGTACAACTAAGAAATAAGACAATCCAAATAAAACACAGGAAAAATTAATATGAACTACACAAACAGCTATCTAGAAAGGAACAGCAGCTGCATTCATTTTTACATAATACTGTGGAGTGATGTAGCACCATTTACCTCAAAGATATCCTAAATACTTCATAAGGTAATTGTGTGGGTCTTTGTTAAAATGCAGCAATAACTTTAAAAATTATAGCAAGCTTGATAGTAATCTTATGTTCAACTAATTTTAAATATAATTATTTCAGAAAAAATATAGAGAATGTGGAAAGGATCTCACCTTGCACAATTCTTGAAATAGTTACCATTATTGAGATGTGTTTCCTTCCATCATCTGCACTGTTTTTTATTTCTATCATCATGACCTAAATTTTAAGCTTTGGAAGATTTAATAGGTAGTTTTTATTTATTTAAACACAATTTTGTTTATACATACTTTTTCTTAAATTTTAACCAAAGCTCTTCTATTTATTGGCCTGTTCAGTCTGTTCTGGCCTGAACCACAAACATGGAGAAATAAGAGATCTTTAATGCTACTGACCTCAAAGAATTAGAATCTTTAACGAATAATTCGAGTTTCTACCATTTCTAACGATAATTCTCAACTATTCTACCCAGATTGAATTTGTTGAACTAAAGTTTGATCCTGTTAATGAAACTAAGTTAACATGAGAACATTTGTAAATCCAATAGTAAGCATTTTTAAAAAAATTCTGACAAAGTTTCACCTTGGAAGTATAGATTTTTAAGAACCTTGGAGAGATTCAGTGTTTCAGAACCCTCCTTCAACCCATTTCACTAAGAGCACAGTACATTTTCATACTACAGAAAACCCAGAGAGGAAATTGCCAATAGTCCATTATTTTCAATCAGAAAACTGTGGTTCCTAACCTTTTTTTAGGGTCATGAGAAGCTGATGAGAGCTATGAACTACCCTCCTCCTCCCACCAAATGCATTTATACAAACATTTTTTTTTTTAACATACAAAGGTTTCCCTAAGGGCCCATGATCCCCCAGTTAGGAATTCCTATTTCAAAGCTGTGGGACAATGAACAATAAATTTAGCCCATTTCAACATCGCCCATCTTCACTTCACTGCTACCTTAGTAAGTTAAGCATTTTAATGTTACCAAAGACAAAGTTATTGTAAGCACCAACATAGTCTTTTAAATTCATCCTCTTGCCCCAATTTTACAATGTTTTAATCTCAAATTGGTTAAGTCTCCAAGGTTTAAGTAGCAGATAATTGTTTTCCTCTAAGATACACTATTCCTCAGAGTGAGTCTCTGAAAAATGAGCAGATAAAATTTAACACTCTTGTGAAAATGAACATTTCTCTACATTTTGAAGAACAGGTAATTGGCCTTTATAGAATTAGAAGAATATATTTCTAAGTACAGTTACACACTTGAAAACAAACACATGTGCTTAGTGCCTCTGACCATAACATTCAATCCCAGACCACACTGTCCCCTTTTACTTACTTGTAGCCGGTATGATGGAGGTCTCCTACTATGGCAACAAAATGTAATGATAAATTTTACATATTCTTCAAGACAGAAAATACTTCCTTTTTCACCAGACCCACCATCGCAAAGCATCTAATCAACTGCTCAGTTACCAAAGGGGTTAAAGTATGAGATCTTAGAGGATTTTAACCATGTCTTAACCCCATGTTAAATGGACCCTTAAACAGAGAAAACAAGGGCTAGGCTTGTTTCTTTTTAACTCCAATAGTCACTCCAAAGAATCTGTTTATATAATAAGGTAAACATGGATCTATAGGGAATTTTTAAGACTTTGAAGACTGCTTTAAAAGCAGGGGATATTAGCTAGATATTAAATACAGAAATGCAAGCACATCAGATATATAAAATTTAATGAAAACTACTTAGTGAAGAATTTTTCTAAGTTTAAAGTCAGGTGACATTTATTCAATCTGTTCATAATCATTCAGTTTTGCTCAAGAGTATTTGGAGAACAAATTCCAAAATATTTGACTCTACTCTCTTAGAGTCAACTAAGAGAACAGAACAACTTTGCCAAAGTGGATACAACTTGGTTACAGGATTTCATTCTTGCCTTATACTATGTAAAAGATGAATAATGGAACAACCATTATTTTTCCTTGCCCTTCTTTACTTCTAAGAAGTTTTTCATGTTTTTCTCTGTGTAAGTTAAACAATATAATTTCCATTTCAGAGATGTACGGGTCAGGGAATAGCGCTGGAGAGGTAGGATACTGTTCTCTGACAATCAGAATTCAAGTATTTCAACTCAATGGCAAAGGGCTTGCAAGAGAATATGGACTGCTATTACTCCTCCACCAGCTAGATGGTCTCCTGTGAGGCCTATAAAATACACAACCTAGTATTCCCCCCCCAGTATAACTTTGTGTTTTTACAACTGGACCTACTAAAGGCTGAATGAAAGCTGGAGAAGGTAATATGTACTTGGCATACTGGGTTGTGTAAGATGTATATTTCCATTTTTAAAAATAATAATTCAAGCATAATCCATACTTTAAAAATTAGACTAAAGAGAGACAATAAAGGTTTTAAAGTTTTCTCTTTGAAAAGATGGTATCTTACAGTACATACAAAAATACTCTGAAAATACATACGACTTCATTTACAAAACACTGAATCAAACATATTACAAGAAGAATTACATGGTTATGGAGTTTAATAAACTGAGCATGCATTCATAAAACTTAAAAAATATTAAGAAATGCATTGAAAAAAGCAGTGTAAAAAAAGACAACTTATACAGTTAAATAAAAATTACAAAGGTCCTGAGCCAATTAATGGTTGGTAACAATGTCATTCAAAAACGCCTTTAGGTTTCAATAAAACCCACTGCTTATTTCTGCATGCCTAGGCTGTGAAGAAACTGTTTGAAGTTGTTGGGGTAAGTAATGGTAAGGAATTATCATGCCAGGTAAATTTTTAGACCTCAAAAATACAAGTTTCTTATACTTAAATGTATCTTATTGTTGATGCTGGAATGAGTTGCTCCTCAGTAAAAAATACCAGACAACTAACAAGAATGGCATGAGATAGGATATGTAACAATTTCACCATTCACATACTGACTTTCAGTATCCTGGTTATATTTTGATTTTTTTAATAAAGATGCATTTCAAAGGCCTCCATAGGAGGCAAAATATAGAGAATTCATGGTGCCCAACTCTTGTATATAATCACTGGACTAATCCTCCCTGGTAACTATGCAACATCTGGACAGAAAGGCACAACAAAATAAAAGTTTAAATATTCCATGTGCCAATCTGGAAAAAAATAATTTAAATTAACAGAACAGACAATAAGTATATCTACACAAATGAGGAAGGCAGACAAGATACCTCACATTCATTTATCTCAGGTTTCACAAAGTGGCTTCAATGCTAAAGTAAAATGTGTTAACATCTGGAAAATTACAAGACAATTTTTTTTTGGTTGTTTCCAACTTTTTCAGCTCTATACAATGATTACAACATAAGACGTAAAAAAAAAAAAAAAAAAAAAAAAAGTGTTCAGGACTTGTTTTATCAGTGTCCAAGTGGCCAAGAACTGGTTCCCATAATAGAAAAACAAGCATCAAAAGTTAAGGCAGTAAAACCTCCAAACACAAAGCCATAATATTGTGGATGACAAATTGACAGTGGGTGATCCTCAGAGAAGTGTATGTAGCAATCAATGAGAATGCTACAGCATCTGCAGGTTAAAGTGTTAGAGTTCAAAATTCACTTCAAGGTCATGAGGCCGATGACTGTAACTTTCACCATATTTTATGTATAACAGCCACTTCTATTTTAGAAAGAGTAGCTGCTTCTACACCACTAAATGATTGCATATTCACTTAAGTGAGGAGGCACTGCTTTTACCGATTAAGGGTCAGTCGAATGGAATTTTTGATGACACGGATGTTATTTGCTGGAACTGGGGATGATGAATCTGGTAGTTCTTTACTGGGTAATCTCTATTAGAGAAAAACAGAAATAAAGAACGAAAAGCATACATAGTCATTATAAAGGCCCAACTACTACATCAGTCACAAACTCTTTTTTTGGAGTTTTTCTCCAAACCCCTTAAGCTCCTATATATGCTCCTGTCAGTGTTCACAGGCATTTCTTGCTTTTGGAAACTTTTTTTTTTTTTCTTTTTCAAAGGCAGAGATGAAAAGCAGAGGGATGGGAGAAAGAGCAGAAATGGGAATAGTATGAGTATGTATAGGAAAAGAGGACTGTTAATCTGGTCACCATTCTTGGATTGAGAAATGCATAAAGAACACAGTCAGTCCTCAAAGTCAGGAATAGTACAAGAGAAACAAACTGTATAGTTACTAGGCATGAAATTCATGTGTGTGTGTGAACAACTGGGTGTGTGTGTTATAGAGGAAAATATGATATCCAAGAGTTACATCCCTCAATTAGTTTCTGTAATACGTTCACAAAGAAGAGCACTGTAACCCAACTTGTGCGACAGGTTTTCAAGAAAACTTAGCTTTGTAATCAGGTTAGCTAACTTCAATAATGGCAAAATTCAGGGAGACCTGTGTGATGGATTCTGAGGATACCAAAGACTATGATATAATGAAAGCAAAGTCTAAAAAACTGAAAAACAAATACACCTGAAATATAGAAAGTTGTGTGATAGAAACAGTATGTCTGTCTGTTTCTTGCCAACAGAAGACCAACTACAATAGTTGATTCTCTGGTGTTATCTCTGCTAAACAAATATCTTTATCATACCCACAACCATTAAAAAAATTATGAAAAATTTCAGACATATACAAAAGTAGAGAACAGGACAATGAAGACTTAGATGCCATAACCAAGACTCAGCCATTATTAAAATTTTGTCTCATTTGTTTGGTTTATCCCCTCACCCTTCATCCTTGAAATACTTTAAAGCAAAATTTCATTCTTTCATAACTTTAATATGCATCTCAAAATTTTTTTCTTGTTATCACACATAATTATACAGCCATTTATATATATATATTTTTAACTTACTCTTAGGTTACAACAGAAATTTTACAAATTCTACAACTTGCAGCCTCTGAGGACACTTTCTATTTTCCTTTAGAATAGCCACTGCACCCTGAGTAACCTGGCAGAGTGACAGGTGGTTGTGAGAAGTACTTTTTGCTTTGACAGGGGTGAAAATAAGCCATTTTATTCATTGTAAACTCTTAAAAGAAGGGCTTTCTCTGATTTACACAAAACTGACATTTGAGCACCTGCCAAAGACTCATGTTTAATATCTCATTTAATCTTCAAAACCAAATATGTTTAAATTTTGTGCTTATTAGGTTACATAGTTAATATTAATGCTACTTATTAGTTCCAATGGTAATCTTTGAAGAATAAATTTTTAAATTGAGATGTAGGAGCTCTGTAGCTCATGTTTTGAAGGTACTTACTAGATATATGGCCACATTTGGCTCCTCCAAAATATTAATATGTATGTTTCCCAATTATCAAAACTAAATTTGTGACAGTAAACAATGGTGCACAACAAAAGACACCAAAAGGTGTTGGTAAGAAATTCCTGTCCTGAGCACCCAACTGATTCTTAAAAAGTAAAAAAAAAAAAAAAAGGGTAAAAATAATCTAAATAAATCATAAAGTCTTCTGAAATTACTCCCTCTTTTCTAGACTTCTGAGGTATGCACATTTTAGGACCATACACTTGGTTTGCTATCTCCAACCCCAACCCCCAACTAACATAAATCTTGAGAACAGGGACAAAATATTATTCTTTTTCTTCGTCCAGTGCTAGGCTCATAATATGCTTTTTGTATCTGTAGATTACAAGTACACAGTATTTTACCTACAATTTAGCCTTTTTTTTTTTACCTTTTTGCGTGATGTATCAATAGTAGGGATAGGCATAGATTCTCCTCCAATGACATCCTAAAAACAGAAGAATTATATATGAGAACTTTTTTCCCTATATGCAAATGCTTGTGGCTATAACTCAATTCCAACATGAAATAAAACATAACCAAAACTTGAGGGTAGATCTAATCTAACCTTTCTTATATAGTACTTTTCCTGAAATATGGCTTATTAAAACTTAATAAATATTTTGAAACACACTATTAATATAATTACCACTGATTTTCTCTTTCTGTCTTCAGTAGCACGTGAATCCTTAAATGTTGATTCAAGTCGAATAAACTAAAATATGAACATTAAAATGAGTTGTTATTATGTACCTACAAACCCATATAAATCTGTTTAAATTGGGAGATTAATGAGTGAGTGATTAGGCTATCATCAGTAAACTACTATAAACATGGACTGGTGGAGGAATTAGATTGAATTCAATGCCACCAATAATGTTTACAGTTGAGTGATCTTTTTGATTAAATCAATTCAGATTCTAACAAATGAAATATAGTTTTACCACCACCTACTGGAGAGATAAAGGAGATCAACATTCTAACACAGTAAATACCATTATTTAGTAACCAATAATGACTTCTGGGTAAGTCAATGAGAAACTTAGATCAATTGTTCAAGTTTTCAGATGCATCAGTAATTTGAATTTAAGATGAACAATTAGTATTGATCTTTTAGTGTTTGGTTAAATAATTATTTTTAAACTGCAAAGTCCTAATGGAAGAGTTGAGATAGCTAAAGAGAAATGTGAGTTTAATACTATTTTAAGTTAACCTTAAAAAAAGAATCACCACTAAAGCTGTAACTTTACCTTTTCTATGTCTTTCAACCTCTTGGAAGACCCATCTACTGATGGGGAATGGGATCTCTTGGGTGTAACGTTCTTAGTTATATTTGACATTCCATTTAGGTGTGGTTGCCCCTGGGCAGGGTTGTGGGGTGTTGTTATTCTAGGAATGACATTTCGTCCTACTACAGTGGGAATGGTGCAGACAGCTGGGGGTGATACAGCTTTTACTGTAGAGTCAACTTCTGAAATTGAAAAAAAAAAAGATTTTAGTAAGTAAATACACATGTGGTAGTAGAATTATTAAAAATAAAAGTTTAGATACCTACTTGCACCAATGACTGGAATAGATAGTCCTTGAGCTGGTGGAACACTCTGTGGCTTCTCCATAATTACAGCAGCAGGTTCCACATTGTTCCTATTAGAAATGTTAAATTACTGTCATTAAATTACCTAAACATTGCTTATTTAAAACACTTATTTTAATATTTAATATTATTTCTTTAAAGCACTCCTATTTTAACATTTCATTAAAGGAAGAGAAATGAAGAGGATTCAATGAAAATTAAAGAAAAAAATTTAAGCAGAAAGCCTGTGCATTTCTTGTACTTCTCTAGTCCCACATGTTCATAAACCTATCCTGTCTCATAAGATTACCACAAATTGTTAAATATTTCTGAAAAAAACAAACAAATAAAAAAAAAAAAACAAACCTGCCTAGCAGCTTGTAAAATAATATCTTTTAATAATTGAAAAAGACATTAGCAAAGGAAAAGTAACGTTCATATTATTCTCAAACTCTGAACATAAGACTGAAAGAACAATTTTCAAATACACACCTTTCTGTTTCTCCCACTGGAGGACTATCAGGCTTGGAAGGTTTGTTTGTGGACAGTGGGGAATTAAAAGGTGTTCCATTATCAGTGTCTCTGGAGCTATCCAAACAACTGCTATCCAGAGAAGTTCTTTTGGATTGAAGTCCACCCAAACTTCGATTGACATCAGAAAGACTCTGCTGAAAGTGGGGAAAGCTTTTAGGACTTCCAAAAGCAAATGAGAATATAAAGACTATCTTCAGTTCTGAAGCACATATAAGCAAATGATCATTTGTGATTAATGAAGGTGAGATTTTAGTTCTAGACTGAATTTTCCGAACCTTCCCTCCTTTCTTAATAGGTTTGGGTGCTGTAAGAATGCGAATGCAAATTTGGCCCCAGAATCATTCATCTAAGTGGAACCATATTAGGGAGGTAAGAATTACAAACTGACCTTTTTCTTTTTTTGAAGAATCTCTGCAGGAAGGTAGTGATGAAGCTGTTTTTTCTTTACATGAGTTGCTTCAATTTTCATTCCCTCCTTCAGCATGTTTATATTGTTTGCCTGTCTGTACACTATAACAATGTCAATATGTTAAATGGGGAATTTCTTTCTGAATCAAGGGCTGTTTTTTCCTGAAATGCATATACCTTCAATACTTCCCTACCACTCCACAAACACAGACATACATCCTTACAGAAAGAATATTTCTAAAACATTTCCACATGTCACAATCCTATTCAAGAATCAACTACATTTTCCATGTCCATCTACTTGGCTTTTAAGACTTTCCCATAATCAAATTTTTCACTAATAAAATAAATGTATGAAGAAAAGGTGTTTTCCAAATCTTTTTTCCCTGCTATTTTCCCAAAAGGCAATCTCTTTATAATTACTTGCCCAAGTCTAAGCTAATTCTTATACCAAATTTCCAAGATGCAATTTAAGCTCTATTTCCTCCATGAGGCTGCTTCTACTATTGTAGGCCTCACTGATTATAGAATGTCAGACTTCAGAAACCCATCTAGAAGTACACCCTTATTGTACAGGTGGGGAAATAAGCTCAGTATCCCTGAATGCATTGACAGGATCAGAATACACACAACCCTAGACTTCAGTTCTAGGTCTTTACACACCTTATATGAAAACCAGTTTTATTAAGTACCACAAAGACTACTTAATGTATTTTAACTGTGAATACCCAATTAGATCATAAGCCTACTGAAGACAGAGAAAATGGGGGAGATTGCTTTGTTAGGTTAGTTAATCTCTTGGGGTGTCAGTTCCCCATCTGCAAAATAACATTTTATGAATCTATAATACACAGAGCCTCCCACCCTCTTTTAAAAAATTTGAGCCCAAATTAGAATGGAAAAATTTTTATTTATGTTTTCATTCCAGATTACTTATTAAAAAATCACCTGGAGTGCTCGTTTAAGTTGCAGATACCCTGGCTCTACCCCTAGAGAGTGTGATTCAGTAGTTCTAAGGTAAAGCCCAGAAATCTGCATTTTCACAATAAATGTGAGGGCTAGCTCAAAAGAATTTAGAAAACATAGATGTGTCAAACAAAGAATAGTAAAAGTATGAATGTACCCAATTTTCTATTATTAAAACAAACCCAAATTTATAACATATATAAAGGTATTCCAGATGGGTGTTATCAGGAAGCTAGATGTGAAGGACACCTTTCTCACTGATTCTGAAACAGATTCAACAAGCCTATATTGACTATGATAATTATTCCATAATAATTAAAACATAAAAATCAAGCCATCTTTATGACTGATTACACACTCTGGCTGTTCCTGTACAGAATCACCTGTGGAGCTTGCTTAGCTTGCTTTCTTTTTGTTTTAAAAGATAATACATTCATTTGGTACAAATTTCAAGGGGATTGAGAGTATTCAGTGAATTTTCCTCACCCTTGTCTTTTAGACACCTGATTCCCTGAGCCAGAAGCAACCAGTTTTGCTAGTTTTTTTTTTCACTTCTTAAACTATGTTTCCTTCTGGAGATACTCTATGCATTTATAAGCACCACATATATATATTATTTACTTATATAAATGGTAGCACACTCTACATATTGCTCTGTCATTTTCCACCCATTTAATATGTCTTGGAAATTGCTTCCTAATGCCTTAAAAAAAAAAAAAAAAAAAAGGCAGCATTGTATTCCATAATATGGATTAACATTTATTTAACCAACTGTGGGACCTTAAAAAATAAAAAAATATAGCCAGCCAGATCATACTGAGGTACAATCAAGGTTCAGAACTACAGCTCTATGATAAGAAAATCTTACCTGTATCAGTAAATGATTGTATATCATATGTTAAGTCTATGTTAACACTTTCAGCATTTTCTACTCTCCGAAAAATTATTCCAAGGAACCACATGGATACATAATTATTGCTAGGAGATAAAAATGTAAGAATTTCCATTACTCTTTACAATTTTACAAATGTTATTTGATAATTAAAACTTGATCTCCATGTACATATAAATACAGATTTCAGTGGTTTGGCCGAATTCTTAAAAGTGAAACAGAATGTTGGTAAGTTAGCCTGTGTTGTTCTATAGAGGCTTAACTTGCTTAGAAAATGACTTACTGAATATGTACTTAAAGATGCCCAAATATTTTTGCTGAGTCTCTGTAGGCTACCAAAGCAGTGTGTGCTTAATTTTAATGTATGGCCACTTAAACATATAATATGCCATCTCCCATCAATGCTTGTTATAAAATGACAATCTCACAAATGATCCTAAACAATGCATGTGTCAAGTAACATTATTTAAGAAATATAATATTAAAAAATAACTTACTCTTTATGGTGTTCCTTATTTCCTGGGAATGACTGAGGATTTACATGGGCAAGAGTAATAAATTCATTCCGTTCTAAGTTTCCAACAAGTACACGGATTTTAGATTCTACTAATCCAACCCTAAAATATAGGAATGGAACAAGATTTTTCTTATATATGTTATATTAAATTTGGAAGCTACACTCAAGTAAACCAAATAGCATATCAATTTCAATGCTAAAATGCTTGTTTTAAAAATTCAGTCCAATATATAGAGTCTTAAACACCATTCAGGTAAATGACAAGTTAATGGAGTTTTTGTGTGCTTTCTTTTTTTATTTTTTTCAAAGAAGAACTATTCTAATTAATGCATTCTTGAATTTAAAATGCCCTGCTTTAGTTAAAACCATAAAATATCATGAATAGAAACTGCTGTTGTTTAATCAGGTCCTGAATCTTTTCCCATTTTCAAATCTTATGTCTTTAGATAAATCTTTGCCCTGAAGCTAAAATTTTAAACAATGGGAACAAAAAAGCTAATACTGTAATGTAAATTATGAACTAAACATTCTTTGATTTTCTAAAAATACTAGACCTTGCATTTAAAAAAGAATTCACTAAAATCAGATTAAATACCGTTAAAATAAAGTTTCATCTAGTTTATAAATTAGAAAGAACTATAAGAACATTTTATTATACATTTTTCAAACACTTGAAAAAGCTAGCACATTATAGTTATGTGTGCTTCAACAGCAGATATTAAAAAAAACAGAATTACCCCACAATGTTATCTAAATCAGGGGTTGGCAAACTTTTTCTGTAAAGGGACAGGCAGTAAATATTTTGGACTTTGTGGGCCATACAGTCTGTTTCAACTCTTCTACTCCGCTGTGTAGCACAAAAACAGCCAGATACAATATATAAATGAATAAGCATGGCTATAGTTCAATGAAACTTCACAAAAGGTGGCAGGCTGGAATTTGCTAGGACTCTAGTTTGCTAACCCTTCATCTAGGTGACAAATGAAATTTTTTTTTTTAGTGAAAGGATTCATTTCAGAGTCCCTTTAATTATCAATGAAAAAAACTTGAACACTTGAAGCAAAAATAAGACTTTCTACTTTTTCAGAAGTCAGACCTGAGGAAAGCAAAACCATCTCTAGCAGCCTAATAGCTTCCATTTGATGAGCAAGAGATGTGAATACAGTGGAGGGAGAGGGAGTGAATTTAGATACATTATAAAGAATTCAACTGTCTCACAATTTTGCTTAAATCCGACTCTGAAGTGACAAAAAAAGATCTGTATGTATATCCTTATTCCATGTCATTCTTGATTCTGAAACATTAATTTGATGGCATTTCTTTAAACACTGATGCTCCATGGTCATGTATTAAAGTCACCAATATAATCTATTTTTTTTCAAAAAAATTTTTTTTGAGGTACCAGGGCTGGGGATTGAACCCAGGACCTTGTATGTGAGAAGCTGGCATTCAACCACTGAGGTACACCAGCTCATCACCAATATAATCTAATAATTTTGAAAATCAAATGAGAAAGTGTTTTGTATAAACAGTAAAGCATCATATAAATATGTTGTATCACCACACAGTAGGTAAAGAACTTGAAATAGAAGTCTTACCACTCTAGATGGTTTTCTTCTGTTGATGCACTGGCAGTCAATACTATATAATGTCTATGAAGAATTTTCAGCAACAATCAGAAAAAAAGCCAGAAACATTGTTAGGGTCTGCTTTTCCATCGTTACTTTTCTTTATCCCTTCTCAATGAGCAAAATAGCTAATACAGATACACAGTTTATGAAAATAAACATGCTCTGATTTTCACAAAATTCTGAGTCTGCAATTAAAAAATAATTCACTAAAACAAGAAGAAAAAAGTCACTGGGTAAGATACCAGTAGAATAGAGAAAGTCTCTTATCAGTTAAAATTTCTGCTACCCCATTCTCTACTTCGCTTAAAAAATACAAGTGACAGCAGTCACATATCGTATATTAACTTTATAGGTTTAATATTTTTCTTCTTTAAAAAAACTATACTCACATAACATATAAAATACAAAATTTCAAATACCTATACTTTTGAAAAAAATTTGGTGGCTCAAGTAGTTTGGACCAGTCTGATTTCCCTTGAAGAATTTCATCTGTGACTGCAAGGCCTAGAGAGAGAGAGATTGAAATTTTTGAAAACTGACCTGCACATTAGCAGCTCCTCTAATACCCTACTCCCAAATTTCTAGCCCCATCAAATTCTTGAGTAAAAATGTATTATGCTCTGGAGTGGATATAGCTCAGTGGCTGAGCACCTACTTCCCATGTACGAGGTTCTGGGTTCAATCTCTGGCATACCTACTAAAAAAAAAAAATAAAAAAGAAAAGAAAAGAAAAACATATTATGTTCTTTCTGAACATAATCAATTTCAGCCAGACTGGGCAGGTTGGTTTCTTTTTTGGCCTTAATTTTATCATACATTTTGGAAAACTAATTACTGGAAAAATAAATTCACATTTGAAAGAATACACTCTGCCAATCCAATCTCTAAGCAGCAACAATAGCGAATAAGATTGTCAACCATAAATTAGTAGGAATATGTAAAGGACAATATAAGGCCAACATGTTTACCTTGTTTAAATTCTTCTACCATTACTGTTCGAGTTGATGTGGACACATTATACGTAGAATTCTGTTGTGGGTAGGCAGGGGTGATTATGGGCATGAGATGATACCTATCTGATGGATTTACCTGTGAAATTAGAAGCAGAATAACTGATCTATTCTCCTATTTCAGTTGTCCTCACTTCATTTCCCCAAAAGTCTGAAGAATATGAAATATAAATTTAATACTATATTTCCTTAATTCTAAGATTTACCTTTCCCCTCCCCAACTAACTATATATTTGAAATCAGATGTGTCTGATAGTCAGTTAAAGAAAAATTTTCAGAAGTTTATTTTTCCCCTGAAAAGCTGTTAAACTGATGGTACATTGCAGCAGAGTATTATAGCTACATAAAGCATTATCTGGTCCACTGGTTCTCAATCCTTTTTCTGCATCCACTCAATGGATGGCTTCTACTTAGTCACCCAAAGGAATGAGCACTCACTCTAAAAGCATGTAAAAATGCCAAGGTGAGTGAGAGTTATGCCATCTTAGAACCAGGAATCTGCTTTAAATTGCATTTCAAAGTATAGATTGTATATACTTCAGTACTTTAATTATTAGTACTAATTAACCTGTGAAACAGTTTCCAACAATAGATTAGTACATTTTGGTTGATAACCACTCATCTAGTTTAACTTGGGTGATTTTTTAATGATATAACACTTGGATCAGCATTGGTGACCCAATTCATCTGCACCAAAATGCGGCAGAAGGGGGAAAGGACTACAAAGATACAGAAGAAAGATGAGCAGGGACAGGAGGAATGATCTTTAACTAGACTGTAATTCAGAGAAACATCCTTTTCCTGAAAGATTTAAATTACATAAGTCACATACCCGAGGATCCCAGACAGGCAAATTCAAATTGCTTTCTTCTGGTTGCTTCAGCAGCACAGGATTTGGCCATTCCCTAACATGAATAAGGCAAATTAACTTACAAAGGACTTCACTTCAGGCACGTTATGAAATGTTAAAATCATTGGACTATTCCAAACTTCTCTTCAAATAGCAAACGTTTTGGGTATTTGGTAATTAAAAAAAAAGAAAAGAAAGAAATGTGGAGGAAAGGAAGTATACAAAAGAAAAAACTGCTTATTTTAAAGGAGTGTTTTCTGAAAGCAAATACTACTTTGCCCAGTAGCTCTAACTTATTTACACCTGAATCTTTCCCTTCCTTTTCATTTACTTTCATGGATTAAACTCTCAATTTGATAACAGCAACAGTTAATATTTATTGAAAATACTCATAAGAAATCCGTGTGGTAACTATGACTATCATTACCATTTCACAAATGAGTAAAGTATCCACTCACTACATAGTCATTGGCAGAGCCAAATCTGTTGTGACTTTTCTCCCAAGCTAAAGGCCAGATCCTTGGAAGAAAGCTCCAGCGGAATGTCCCTCCATTGCCTCAAATTTGATGTTTTTTTTTTTTTTAAACTTTTAACTTAAGACAACAGAAAAAGTCCATTTATAGCTCTTAAATTTCCAAACAAAAGACATATAGGCAGAAAATAGTAAATAGTGAAAGTATGCAAATGAATACTTACCACTTGGAAAAAACTAAAAAGAACTTATGAACTAAAGTAGAAGCTGCTGCGTTTGGATATAATTGACAAGTTCTTGCAACTAGCATTGCCCAGGAAACACCACCAAGGAATCCCAGCATATTGGAATAAATACCACGCCCTAGAAAAATTAATATATTTATTAATTATTGTTAGGACCCACTATCCATGACATTCAACCATAAGGAACAGGATAACTTCATTATTAAGACGGCTGCTTGGAATTCTTTTCTCCTATAGAAACATTAAAATCGATAGGCAGAGCTTCACAGTAGGCTCACAGTCTATCAGTAAGCCATAAACTGCTCATCTTACCTCCCCTACCTTGCCCTCTAAAACAGTCAACTCAGTTCCCTGCCTCGTTCTAATAGCCCAAGTGGGCTCTATAACTATTACCCTGAAAATTTCCACCTTTCAATATCTAGGGTTGAGAGAGAAATGAAAGGAGGGAGGAAAGGTTTTAAAAGGGTCTACAAGTAGGGAAGAATAATGATTTCATTAGTAATCACTCATGGGTATTTTTAGATCATGTGTAAAGTTGGGGAATAATTTCAGTATTCTACAAAATTTTGATCTCTCTCCTTCAAGTAGAACACACCACAGATATTACTAATTTCTCACACGATAATTTCTCATAGCAATCTATTAAAAACAAGTGTTACCATATTTCCATCAAACTTAAGATGCCCTCAATTATAAAACAGCATTATTTTATTTCCCACTAAGCAAGAGGAAAAAAAAAAAGCTTAAAAATACCAATTTCAGAGATGTTCAATGTGAAAAATATGCACTGAAGAAGAGACAAAACATGGTTTTTAATTTAATGTGTAAGGAAAGAGATTGTTCATGTTATCCCTTCACTGCACATTACTTTATCCTGCCTATACAAGACACTTGAACCCAAGTAGTTTTTAGACCAGCACTGTACAATATGGTAGCCACAAGCCATGTGTGGCTATTTAATCTTTTTGGTAATAGCTTTATTGAGGTATATTTCACATTCAATAGTTTTTAGTATTTTTACAGAGTTGCAACCATCGCCATAATTAATTTTAGAACATTTTAAGCATGCCCAAAAGAAACCACATACCTTTGGAAGTTACCTCCTCTCCCCCTCACCATTTCTCCCCAATCTCCCCAAGCCTAGGAAACCACCAACCTATGTTCTGTCTCTATAGATTTGCCTGTTTTGTTTTTTTTTTAATCTATATTTTTATTTTTTAAAATATACTCAGATTATATAAATGTTACATAAAAAATATAGGGATTCCCACATGCCCCGCTCCCCAAACCACCCACACACTCCCACATAAACAACATCTTAGTGTGGCACACTCACTGTAATTGATAAACGCATCCTGGGGCATGCCACTGAGCATGGACCATAGTTCACATAGTAGTTTACACTCTCTCCCACACAATTCTGCAGGTTATGGGAAGATATATAATGGCCTCTATCTGTTGTTGCAATGTCATTCAGGACAATTCCTCCCAAGCCTCGAAAAAGGCCCCATATTACCTGTTTTTCCCTCTCCCTGCCCCCAGAGCCTCCAGTGGCCACTGTCTCCACATCAATGTTGTAATTTCTTCCATTGCTAGAATCACAATAAGTCTATAGTAGAATACCAATAAGTCCACTCCAGTCCATAGTTCATTCCCCAATCCTGAGGATTCTGGGATGGTGTGTCCACTCCACCTCTAATTGAGAGGGTGCTTTGATCCCATACAGCCGATGGATGGTACTCTCTTGTTTGCAGCTGTAGGCTCTCTCGTTTCCTTGGTATGTGGTTGTCAATCCTCACCTCCTTGTTAGTTGTTCTGGGTGAGTCCAATGAACTGGAGAGTAGGTATTGCAACTCTGCTGAGGCTCAGGGCTCAGTTGGCACATGGACAGCCCAAAGATTCAAGTCTCTTGGATGTACACATACCAACACCAGCACTAAGTACAGGCTCAAATAGAAGGGACAAATGAGCCATGTGTAGGGAAGCCATAACTGAGTTCAACTCTGTCACTCTCAGGAGCACAAACTCCAAAGTTTGTGCCTATCTCCACTGGCAAGTGCTTTTGCCTATTCTAGAATCATACAATATGTGGTTTTTATGACTGGCTTTTTTCACTTAGCATAATGGATTCCAGGTTCATCCATGTTGTAATACGTATCAGTACTTCATTCTGTTTTATGGCTGAATAATATCCCATTGTATGGATATACTACCTTTGTCCATTCATTAACTGATGGACATTTAGGTAGTTCCCACTTTTTGGCTATTATGAATAATGCTGCTATGAACATTTGTGTACAAGTTTTTGTGTGGACATGTTTTCATTTCTCTTGGGTACTATCTAATTTTAAATTTAACAAAATTAAAAAATTCAATCCCTCAGCTGCACATTTCAAGTGCTCAGTAATCACATGTGGCTAGTGATAACTGTACTGGACAGAGCAGCTACAAAACATTTCCATCATCATAGAAAGCTTTATTGAACAGTACTGTTTTAGACTATGTAAAACCTGGTGCCAGAAGGGCAGCATTACTTAAATGCAACTACAAATAATAAAAAACATGCTGTACTAGGTCAGGACTAGGCTATGGGATTTTTATGAACCTATAGATATGAACTAGTGCAGTTCCAGGCTTTATTAAAAGAGAGTATTTATAAGGTAAAAAAACAAGTTAAAACTATCACTGTTGGCTCTTCACTTAATAAATTTATTGACCACCACTATAAGCCAGACTCTTTAATGGTGATGGGGAAACAAAGGCAAGTAAAATGGTCCTGCCAAAAGGGAGCTCAAAGACTAGTGAAGATTTCACTCTTTAAGTTCTGACTCACTCTGCCTGGCTGAACAGTAAGACGAAAAGATGGGGGCTTTTTGATTTCACCCAAGGTAGAAGGAGGCAGAGTCACATATCAAAGCACTATAACCATCACAACTGAAAAGGCTTATTGGACCTTAATTCCCAACTGTATGAATAGTCTTAGGAGTTCCCATATATGCTCCTATCATAGTTAATTGGAAACTATAATTTTATATTGCAAACATAAAATAATAATCTCATAATATTTATAGTAAATTAATATGTGTATTCATATATGAGTATGCATTTATATGTATCAATTTGTAATTGTGGGCATGCACTGTACACTCATTGTTGTGTAACTACTGATATAATTTAAAACAATAACACCAAAATAAAACAAAATACAAAACAAACAAACAAACAAACAAACAAAAAAAACCAACATAAAATATAAAAGACTTGGGATACTTACGTTTTGCCCATAATTTGACTGCTCTCAGGGTGAGTCTAAAAGTTTCTTTATTTGGCACTAAATGCAAAATTTCATCAGTCACTCTACATCCTGAAAAAGATAAAAGCATTCATTTTTCATTATGCAGCAAAACCCAGATATTCTCAAATGCTAAAGATATGAAAATATTAAGATGTCGGGATTTATTTTCTCCATGGATTTAAAATTTGGTACTTATAGATGAAAAGTCACTTTGCTTTTGAAGAATTAAAAAGTACATGGGTAATGTAATCCAATATTAAAATAAGAGATAGGACTGTCTCTTTTTATTGAGCTTTCTTCCATTTTTCATTTTACTGTTAATCAAATACCTCCAAGTTATAAAACTGTTAGTGCCTCAATATAAACCTTATGCACAAATCACTGCTGAATTTTGGAAACACAACAAAGGGCAATAATTAAGTTAAACAAAAGTTTGGTTGTCAAAGTACGGTGTGTGGACCCCTGGGAATCTGTGAGGTCAAACTTGTTTTTATAATACCAAGGCTTCCTTGGCCCTTTCCCCTGTGTTGATATTTGCACTAATGGTACAGGCGAAGTGGTGGGTAAAACTGCTGGTTCCTTAACAGTCTATCAAGGCAATAGTAACAAACTGTTCTAGTAGACAATCACTGCCAGACACTTGCAGTTAAAAAAATAAACAAAACTGTTTTTAATATTCTGTTATGGGCTGAAGTACCATGGCTATCTCAAGAAAAAGAATTTCTGTGATTTGAGTTGTAAGCTGAACTAACCACTTTTTTTTTAAAAGGAGAACCAGTTTACTTAAAATAATGGAGAGATAAACTGGTTATTCATACTTGGGTAATTCAAGCTTTCAAGTAAAAATTAAAACTCTGGACAATTTATAACAGCCATTATGAGCCTGATAGCATCCCAATATTTAAAGACTTTTTGTTGATACTGCTAGTGATTAGAATGGGATTTTATTTTGATATTTTATGATGAAATATATTAACACATGGAAGCTCTAAATAACTTAGTGCAACAATATTTCCCAAATGACTAAGGCATGACAGCACAAAATAATGCATGGGGTAAATGATCCATTCAAAAAACAAGGTTGACCATGGATTTTTAACGGAAAGTTCATTGCTGTAGTTTCAGATTCCATATTCAAATTAATCTTTAAGAAACTATAATTTTTATCCAGCAAAAAAAAGGATCAAACTATTGATATATGCTATAGGCATGGATGAACCTCACCAACATTATGCTAAGTGAAGGAAGTCAGACACAAAAGACCACATATTATATGATTCCATTTATATAAAATGTCCAGAAAAGGCAAATCTAGAGACAGAAAATAGATTAGCGGTTGCCCGGGATTGGGAGTTGGAAGGGGAAATGAATGCAAATGGTGATGAGGGATCTTTTAAGGATAATGAAAATATTCTAATAGTCAATTGTGGTGATGGTTGCACAACTCTGTGAATATACTAAAATACACTGAATTGTATACTTTGATCAATTTTATGGTATGTAATTATACCTCAATAAAGATGTTAAAAAGAAAAAAGAAATTGTCACTGGCTAAGTTTTGGTGTAGTATCAAAGAATATCCACAATTATCTGAAAAGGCAATTAAAATATTCTTCCCTTTTCCAGCTACAAATCTGTAAGAGGCCAGGTTTTCTTTGCATACTTCAACCAAAGCAACAGAGTGACTGTACACTTGATCTTAGCCAAAAGGCCGAGAAGCGATCAGATTGACTGTAGAAGCAGGTATAAGAATCCAGTTGCCTTCTATTAAATCAAACATTAGAGTTTTGAAAAATGCAAAAAAAAAAAAAATGCCATTCTTCTCACACAAAAACTCATACTAACTTAAAATGGAAGTATTACGTTTTCTTTCTTTTTTGTTTTTTATGTTTATTTCTAAGTGAATTAATACTTAAAAAATATCTCAGTTATTTCTAACATGGTAAATATTGACAGCTATGACCCACATAAGCAAAACTTCTTTGAAGCCTTCAAGAAATTTTAACAGTATAAATGGGTACTGTAACTAAGAAGTCTGAGAAACACTACTATAAATATAAGTAATCTTTCAAAAAAAACTTGTGCTTTTTAAAATGCTTGAATGTGGTTAGATTATCTGAATAAAGAAGACAACATCATTTTTAACGAGTTAGAAGTCCATCAATATTCAGTTCTGTAAATAGCTCTCTGTGTGTCTACTTGTTTTAAGCAAGTATCTGAGATATCCTTTTAGAAGCTTACCATTTAAGCTGCGAATACACCTTATATCAAGGCTTCTCAGGCGAGAGTCGTCTCTCAGATCTAAATTATCTGATATGGTTTGTATTGCCAGTCTTGCAAAGACTAGATCAATCTTTAGGAAGATACAGAAAAGAAAAACATATATTACTTTTTTCCCTTCTAATCTACCAGACCCCCTTCGAAAATTTAGAAAGTTCTAATTACTAGTTTGGGAAGTTCAACTAAAACTTCAAAATGCCTACATAGGCAGGGAGTGGATGTGGCTCAAGCAGTTAAGCGCCTGCTTCCCACATGGGAGGTTCCGGGTTCGTTTCCCGGTGCCTCCTAAAAAAACAAAAACAAACAACAAGCAAGCAAACAAACAAACAAATAAACCAACTTGGGGAGCTGGTGTGGGTCAGTGGTTGAGGGCCAGCTTCCCACTTACGAGGTCCTGGGTTCAATCCTTGGCCCCAGTACCTCAAAAAGAAAAAAAAAAAAAGGCCTATGTAAGCAATCTCACACAGGAAAACTACCACAAAGTTAGGTAATTAACTTTTTTTTTTTTTTTAAGGAGGCACCAGGGATTGAGCCAGGGACCTTATATATGTGAGGCAGGCATTCAACCACTGAGCTACATGTGCTCCAGGTAATTAACTTTTCACATTAAGGGAAAAGGTTTTAATTTTAGCATATATGCAATTACAGAAAAAAAAAAAAAAATCCATCAAAACCTTGTGGGTAGATTTCTAGGCAACAACAGCAGATCCAACACACATTTACATCCATTCCCTCCTAAAACCCCATTAAAATAACTAGTAAGTGTAGTTTCATTTTGTTTTTAACAGCACAACCCATTAGGACAAAGAAAATAGAAGGAAACACCAGCAAAAAAATATGAAAGCTGGAAGGTAGATGGACAAGTGGTAACACATCCAGAAGATCTAAGAAAGCAGATATAAGAAAATAAGACAGGAGGCTATAAATAAGAACATACATAAATAAAAAGAAACAGAATAAAAGGAGTAGTCTTAGAAATTAGAAATATGACAGCAAAGAATTTAAAAAAAGAAAAAAAACTAACAACAAAAAATATGACAGCAGAAATGAAAAGCAACAGAAAGTTTGGAAGACGGAAAAACCCCAAAAAGCAGAAAAGATAAAGATGCGGTTAGTTAAGTGGGGAAAAAAAAGAAGGCCGGCTCTAGAGGGCCAACAGCAAAATGTTAGGAGTTCCAGAAAGGAGAGTAAACAAAGGCAGAAACTCAAACAGAATTCAATAAAATATCTAATTACTGAAGGATATGAGTTTCCAGATTGAAAGAGGACTACTGAATACCTAACCACATTGGATGAAAAGACCCATAGCAAAGCATACCACCATGAATTTCACAACTATAAAGACAAAATAATAATAATTTTAAAAATCCTATAAGCTTCCAGAGAGACAAAACAAGTCATGTAAAAAGGATGTGGAATCAAAATGGCACACATGTCTCAATGAAGCACGGAGGCTAGAAGATAATGAAGCAAAACCTTCCTAAATTCTGAAGAAAAATTATTTCCTACATAGAACTCTATAATCAAACTATCAATTTAGTGTGAGGACAAATAAGGACATTTTTAAATATTCAAAATACTGGGGGAAAAAAAAAAGTACCCTTTCTCAGGAAGCTATTGGATGAGCTCCACTAAAATTAAGAGTAAATCAAGAAAGAGAAAGGTCTAGAGAGAAGCAAAAGGAAATCCAAGGAAGATGCCAGGATGACAGTTATACACCAGTTTAGAGAGAACAATCAGCATGGATTGGAACAGGTGAAGACTTAATGAGATATTTTTTCAAGATGATAAGTACAGACTACTTGATGGGTCTACTATAAACTTATTTAGAGAAGATTTAGACAATTAGCAGAGACTGGTCTGAATTAGTCAAATGTAAGAAAACCAAGCAAAAAAATCCCCAAAACAATTAACTTTCAAGACAGTAAAATGTCACACAGCAAAGAATCTAGGAGATTTTGTGCTCAGTTTTGAACACTGTTTAAAAAATCATAATAATGTAAACAGTGAATTATAATATTGTAATTGTATTATAATGATATAATTATTTTTGGAGATTGTGAGAATGAGAAAGGCATGTATAAGAATCATGGAGGGGTAGGGATGGAGGATGGTTCATTTTCCATGGGGCGAATTCATAGAGGAGAGAGGAAGGTGAGGGACTATTTAAATAATATTTAATTCTTTCAACTATGAGCTGATTTAAGTCTGATTTTTAAAAAACCACAACCTTATAGCTAAATAGTTTAATTGTAAAGTTAGAAAAATATTAACACACTTACTTCAATACCATCAAATTCAAATTTTATTACTGGTACAAAGGCATCTTCTACAGCCTACAAAAGAGGAAAATAATTATAACACATAAGGTGCATTTCTCTGCCCTTCCTAACCACCAATAATGTGAATACCTTTGCTCCCAATTTGTATTTTAACTCAAGAGAAAAAGTGAAAATGTCCTTGGTCTACATCCTAGATAAGTATTTCTAATTTGTGACTTGTATTATTTAAGAAGATACACAAAATGCCTATGACAATAGTTATCTAACTTATAATCCTCTTAAAAATATTTGTCAGAAACTGAAAGGCTATCATTTGGGTACTTTCTATCACTTGAGCCTAAATTGAAAACTGATTAGTTAGAAAGAGCACTGGTGTTAGAAATTTTAAAAATAAAAAACCAATCAGGGCTCATAACTACTCTATCAAAAATAATCTAATAATATAGTCAATATAGCTTGGATTAGTTTTTCATAAAAATGATGTCTTTTTGAGCCTTCCTTAATCTCCCAATCTAATGAAGTCTTAACCTCCTTGCACTTCAGATTACATTAAAACTGTTTAGTTCCCTCAACACCCTCAGCCCACACACATAAAATGTCTTGTCACTACTGCATCTGTGGGACTAAGGTCATATTTGTCAAATTATTAGTGTTCAAATTTTATTTGCCAATGAACAGCTAGATATACATATTTAATGAGTCACCAACTGAACCTTATATATAATAGCAGCCACCATTTGATATATATCAACCATTTGTCAGATATTACAGTGAATGCTTTATGGAAATGATCTCATCAATCCTCAAGAAAAACCTTGTAAGGAAGTTACCACCATCTCCATTTTAAAGATGAGGAAACAGGTTCAGAGAGAATAGGTAATCTGACCAAAGTCAAAGCTAGTATGTGGTGGATTCTGGACTCAAACCCAGGTCATAGCCCAAGTTCTTAAACACTATGCATTATTTTAACAAGACATAGCAACTTCTTAAAAGTTATTTCAGTAATCATAAGCCCTAGCTTTTATATCTATCTGTTACTGAGTTCAAAATATTAAATATCAGGGGATATTTACCCTTAAGTTTCTAATGCCATCTTGATGTTTCAATTTTTCAAAGAAAGACTGAAAAAAATCAGATCTCTCCACATGTCTTGGAGCTACACAAAGCGCATCAATGTCAGCTCCTGCAAATCAAAGTAAAGTATTTCTATCAAGAAGAGTATATTAAGTATGTACTATTTTTTATTTTTTTTTTAAGTCTACACAAAGACATATACAGAAGAAAGTATGTAAGATGAGTACAGGAAAATGTTAACAACAGTTCTAAGTAGTGAAATTATGGAAGTTTTTTGCTTCTGTATTTTCTAATTATGAATAACAAATAAGAGTTTGTTATTGAAAATTCTTATTACTAGAACACAGGAAAGCAGTTACCTTTGGTGTGCACTCCAAGCCTATAGGATCCAAATGTAAAAATTTTACCACCAACAGTAGCCACAACAGAAGGTGGGAGATTCTAAAATAAAATTAAGCAAAAGGCATTTAATCATTCAACTGATTTAGTAAAAAAAATCACCTATTGAGCAAGAGATATATAGTATATTTTTCAACCTTAGTAAGATGAGATTTGTAAAAGTATTTCAAGGCTCTTTAGCTTGCAACTTGAAGCAGTGAGGCTCTTCCCAGAGGGGAGACTAAATAAATTCATGCCTACTATACATGCAAACATCTCTATCTTAAGAAAAACTTTTTTTTTTTCCACTTGACCCTAACTTGTCCCCTCCAACTGCCTGTCTTTGGCGTCATCATATTCAACAGTCACCAAAGAACTACCAACTAACAGGCTTTCAGCTCTATATAGCATGATACTCTTGACCAATCCCATTTCTCTTTTTTTAAAATCTTGTGACTGACAGGCTTAATTTCTTGATTCTAGTAGCTCTGCAAACTTTCTCTAGTAAAACTTTATAGACACCCTAGTGAGGTCATTCTTGTCATAATCTCTTTATGACAGCAAATCTAACATCTTCAATTAATGTATTTTTTTATTTTCCATAATTATAATGCTACTCTTCACCTTTCTCTAGAGCCAATTCCGTCCATCAGATATTTTTAACTTAGTATCCATGCCTGAAACAAGCAAAAAATTCTTCCTATGATTAAAACCAGATACCCCTCCTGATTTCCCTATTTCTGTTCATTTTTCTTACTGGTCAGACTTATAATCATTATTTTCGGTTAACCAATTTTCAGTTTTTAGCGCTCACATTTGCCTCCTTTCTATTCAACTAACACCCCTCTAATTCCAGACTTTGAAAAAAATAACCTGCCTCCTTACACGAGTCTTTCTTATCTCTTAACGCATTTTGTACAAAGCTCACTGGCTGATGTTCTTAAATTATGATATATTCTCTTGCTCAAAACTTGCCAATGTTGTCTTTTTTTAAAAAATTTTCCCAGGAGGTCCCAGGGATCAAACCCAGGTCCCTCCATATGGGAGATGGACGCCCAACCATTTGAGCCACATCTGCCCCCCCACCCAGTGTTGTCTGTGACTTCTGAGGTTCGGATCCTTGGTCCTGCTACTGAAGATCTCCATAATATGCTCCTATGGAGCCCTTTCCTGCCTTGCCTCCCAGCCTTCCCTTTTGAAACTCTAACTTCCAACATATTACATAATCCAATTCCTTTTCATTGTACTTGCTATTGTCCCTGTCTGGAACGCTTGCTCCTCCTCTCACGGTATCTATCTCAATACCATCCATTTTTCAAGGTTCATTTCAGATTGTACCTCTTCCATGAAGCCTTTCTTGATCATGCCCCATTCCATAACAAGCTCTTTTTTTCTTTCCTCTGAATAGGTACATTATTAACATTAAACTCTTTTATACTACCTTTGTTGCCTTTTGTTTTTCTGGCATGCATGTCTCATTAATTCAATTATATTTAAAATCCTTAAGGGTGACAACTATATCTACTATTTCTCTGTATTTTCCCATAATACCCAGTGAAAATTCCAAAATATAATATCTGCTGAATAACTTGAATAAAAGTATCCAACTTTTTTGTTTGTAACTTCCTTTGTTTAGTGGATATTAATGTTTCATGAGTATCCCAACCAAATAACTTTATGGCTAGGAAGGAATCAGTAAATTTATTGATGACTAACATGAATCAAAAGGACTCTGCCAGGGAAGCGGCTGTGGCTCAATCAGTAGGGCTCCCGTTTGCCATGTGGGAGGGCCCGGGTTCGGTTCCCGGGGCCTCCTGGTGGGGGCAGGCCCGCCCGCACGGCGTGGTTGGCTGACCCAGCGAGCGCGAGCAGCGGGGGGGGGGGATAAATGAATAAATAAATAAAATAAAAAAAAAAAAAAAATTAAAAAAATAAAAATAAAAAGAAAAAAAAAAGGACTCTGCCAGAACCTTAAAAACTTTTACTTTTTCACTTTGATAAGTATGATCCTTGCATGATTTATAAGAAAATGATATGCTGAATCACAGGGTAAAATATCTTTGCCACAAGCCACAGCATTTAACTAGAATGATTTAATTTAGAGTTCTTTGATCTAACTCAAATCTTTCAGTTATTTTCCAAAATATGATATACATAAATGAAAGGGAATAATAATTGACAAAGTAAAAAAATAACCAATCACCTTCTCCACTCAATGGAAGATGTTAAAACCAACAATTTTTTTTCCCCGTAACTCATAACTAGTATTTTCACCTGCTCAGAATTCAACTTATCTAACAGTCTTAATCATAACTCTGATAAAAGCTCACAGATGAGCCAGAAAGCCTTGTAGCTGCAAAAATAAATAGCATAGGGGCTGAAGTCTGTTCTTCAGACCCCTCCATTGGGAGAGCTTCCTAGTGAACTTTCTGCCTGCAATCATCAGTCTCCACGTCCCAGTGAGCACTGCTTTTCTCCAACAATACCAATTAAATAAATTGACATTATATGTATTTAAAAAATAAATAAATAGCATAAAGCCTGTTTAACCAAGTTCAACGACTGTATTCTTAGGAAAGTCCCTCATAATCTTACTGAGAGTCTATTAGTTAAACGAAACAGTTCTAAATATGTATCACAGGTACAGAAAGAAATAACACAAGTTGTAAAAGAAAGAATTGGAATAGATGTTTAGTTTCTAAACTATGCAGATTAAGGGTGTGTGGGGGGGACTTTACAGATAGACACAATGACAGCTGTAAGATGTTAGCTTCCAATTGTTTGCTTTTAAGGAAGAGACAAGAAAACTATAAAAAACAAAAACTTAACTGCCAACTGTTTGGGCCACTTAGTAAAGAGGCGAATTGTTATCACCGAGGTGAACAAGCCCCACATCACTCTAGCACAGCCAGTAAAAGAATCTTCAGTGATGATTCTCAGACAATAATAAAAATTCAATTACATTCACCATACTCTAAGAAAGCAGGAAAAATGTAATCAATTTTAGAAAAAAATAGTTAAGCTAAGGGGAGAGGAACAAGTTGTATAGGTATAAGTCAGGGCTTGCAAACTTTTATGTCTCAGGGACTAGGTGAGTATGCAAACGAGGGAACCACATATGAGAAACACAGAAACAGATAAATGGCTGTGTCAGAAAAACCAGGTAATGGTGGGGTTGTAAGGCACTGGAGGGCAGGAGCCCACCCCTGTTCAAGGACTTCCTCCCTTACAGAAAGGCAGGCCCCATGTTGCCAGATCTTATGTTTCATAACAAGTTAAAAATCTGGCTTTTAAGTTAAAAAAATATACAAAACCAAAAATCTTCCTGATATTTAAATTTTGGGCTACCACATATGGGTTAAAGAAGATGTGTTTTTGTGAACACTGGCTACCTCTGGGGTAAGTCCTCAAATATTTGGTGTCTAGAACAGTTCATTCCCAAGTGTACCAGACAGCCAAATTCTAATGTATTTCAGATTATTCTTAATTCCTGCATTTTATTATCAGGACCAATGGTCAGGATATTATGAACCCTAAAAATTCCAAGTGGTTGAGCCTTACCTTACTCTCACTGACACTGGAAATCCATTCTTTGACTAAATTGTTCAATTTACCAAGAACAACCAGCCTGTTTAAAAAAAAAAAAAAAAAGCTTTAGATTAAAACTAAAAACAAAACAAACAATATAAAAAAAATTAAACATAGGCAGTACCTCTGTGTTGGTGCTAGGTAAAAACATATTATATACATGTTAATGCTGTCATTATCTATTGATACACGGCACATCTCTTTGGCATTCTTAGATTCTGAAGACTGCCAAAGAGACAGTAAAATTACCTTTGATGAGGTTGTAGAAGCCAACTAAATTGTCAACTTTCTTGAGTTAACTAAGAAATTAAATAAATTCAATGTTGTAATACAGTTACATTCTCTCATTGTCAACCCCAGGTCTTTGAATAATTAAAACAAGTAAATTAATTATTACCAAATTTTTATTAAGTATTACTTACTAAAAGCAGTTTGGTATTAAAATAAATAAACTTGCAATCAATGGCTTACCAAATCCACATTAAAAAGAAAGAAGGGTGTAGGCATCTCAATATATCCCCAAAACTGAGCTCTTGATCTGTCCAAACTTGCTTCTCTCTCTGTGTTCCCCAGGTAATGGAACTCCATTCTTCATGGTGCCCAGACCAAAAACCTTGAGTTATCCTTGACCTTATTCTCTCTTTACATTCCACAATCATTAAATGCTAGCGACTATACCTTTAAAATATATCTGGACAGGAAGCAGGTGTAGCTCAGTGGTTGAGCACCTGCTTTTCAAGTATGAGGTCCCGGGTTCAATCCCCGGTACCTCCTAAAAAAATAAAAAATTCAAATTAAAATATATCTGGAATCCTACTTACCACCTCCACTGCCATCCCCCTGGTTCCAGCCATCATCACTTCCTCCTTTGGTTGTTATAGTAGCCTCCTTACTAGCTTCCCTGCATTTGACCCCTTTTTGGACTATTCTCAACAGAGAAGCCAAAGTGACTGTTAAAAACATGAGTCAGATCATGTCAGTCCTCCACTCAAAATCCTCTAATACCTTCCCATTTCACTCAGAGTAAAAGTCAAAGCTTTTTTGAGACACTAAGGGCTGGGGCCTGAACCCAGGACCTCATATGTGGGAAGCCAGTGCTCAACTACTGAGCCACATCAGCTTTCCTGAGTTGGTTTTTTTGTTTGTTTTGCCTGTTTTTTTCCAGGAGGCACCAGGAACCGAACCTGGGACCTCCCATGTGGGAGGCGAGTGTTCAACCACTTGAGCCACATCCGCTTCTTCCGAAACTTTTATGATGACTTACAAGGTCCAAAGTGGCCTTGTCCTCCAAGACCATTCTCACTTCACTTTTTTAAGCCCATATTCTCCTCACCCCCACTCACTTTGCTCCAGACACACAGGCTACTTTCTTATGTATTCTATAAATATACTAGATACACTCCCATCTCAGGCCCTTCATCTAGAAGGCTCTTTCCTCAAGTATCTACATCACTCCCTCCCTCAATGCCACCTCAATGAGGCCTTCTCTGACAACTCCCACTCCCAGCTTTACTTTTCTCAACAGCATTTTGGTACCACTGTATTTACTTATTTATTTTGCTTAGGGTCAGTCTCCTTCTCCAAACCCCACCTAAAATGTAAGCTCCATGAGGGCCAAGATTTTTTTTTTTGTCACTTCTATATCCCTAGCACCTAACAGGCTAGGCATATAGTTAGTACTTGATATTTGTTTGTAAAATTAGCAATTAAATAATGTACTGTAAAATATTTTACAGATTAAAATTACATACCTGTGATTCAATTCTTCTTCGTCTTCAAAAACTCCAAATGGTTTCATAGCATCAATTAATTTCTGTGTGTAAATATGATCAATTTCTTTAGGACATGCCAAACTAATTGGAGAGGTGATTCCATAATGCTTTTGTTGACGCTGGCTGTCCAGCACCGTGTTTCTATTGAAGAAAAATGAAATAGCAGAAAAATTTTGAAGTATCATATCATATGATATATTTAATCCCTCAATCTACTGCACATTAATTTAGCTATCTTAAAAATTTGCTTAGTACTAAGAGTCAGGGTCAGCTATTTCTTTTTTTTTTTTAAAGGAAAAATTAGTATTTTGTGTTTGTATTTATGAAGGGTTATTCACACCGCCTTCATCTTTCATGGTTAGGATGTCTTTTCAAGCCAAAAGCAGCATGTGTTGACATCAGAACAAATGTCTATCAAAAACATCACTCAGCTGAAATGCAAAGAGCCTGAATGGGAGCTGTGCCAGGGCCACCTCCACTACATCCTGCAGTCAAGTACCATCTAGATTCTACAACCTTTTAAAAGCAGTCAACCACTTGAAAGAAAGCGCTAGGTAAAAACAATGTTCTCCCCACCCTCAGGAAAGAAACAAAAACATCCCAAAATAAGATCCTTTTGAAATATTCTGGCTTTTAAAAAGAATATCCTTTGCTTGAATCAAGAGTTTATAGTACTAACATTCTATGCAACTGTAGTTAATTGTTCTCTTCATTTAGACTGGTACCCAGGTCAAATGCCAGCCCCCAAAGACCCTAGCTATCTGGAAGTTAGAGATTTGAATAAAGTGCAACAGATTTTTGAGATTTGGGTTTCTACAGACCAATAACTTCAAAATAGAAAGCTTTACTACTGCATTTTGATACCAAAATTTATCCTGCTAAAGAAAGAAAAGTAAAAACAAACTAACCAACCCTACTGTCTATCTTCACCATTCTTTCATGAAGGGACATTAAAACCAATAAGAATGTAATTTCAAAATAAAGATTTGTCTGTTAAATTGAATAAATTAACCCTGGAAACAATAACAACACACAAAAAATACAATAGTGACTGTTTTAACAGGTCATAAGAGTGGCTTATTATTAGTAAGTCCACATACTTTTTGGCAAAAGATCTCAGTATAGGTAGGGAAGGAGAATCAAATGGAAGATAAAATAGCCTATTTACCTTCCAAAATGACTCAATGACTCAAAGACAAAAGGGAAACATCAGTCCCAGTGACTAATTTCTCTCTGGCATTTATTTTGCTGTAGAACAAACACTTTACTTCAATTAGTTACTTCAAGTTGTAACTACTTTTTAAAAAGACTTGGCTCTTTACCTCCAAGGAAGGTAGAGGGGGTGTTTTAGTATTGTGTGTGTTTATATCCATATGATAAATGGATGATGCAGTCTAATTCTTTATATATGATCATTCATTTAATCTCAACAATAACCCTGAGAGGTAGGTATTGAATAAATGCCATTTTACAGATAAGCACCTGAGGTTCAAAGATGTAGGAAGCAGAAGAGCCAGAATCTGAACACCAAAACCCAAAATAGTTCTACCACTCCACTGTCCCTTCCATAACTACTTCTGTTTTGGCAGCAACTGTATGATCCTGGGTCTCACTTTCTCATCTGTATGCCAAAAATTGGTTACTTAGGTTGCTACTGGCCCGAAAATTCCAAGTCTAGGGTTCTGAACCTCTTTCATCTAGACAGTGGAAAAAAAGGAAACAAATGAATCTCACATTCCCTTCAAACCATCAATTGCACTTATAGGTAAATGCCCTAAAGAAATTCTAGCACTTGTGTACAGTGAGACAAGAATGTTCATCACCACACTGTTACATTAGAAACTTAGAAACAACCTTAACTATTTACTAATAGGAAAAGAATTAAATTATGGTGTATCCCTATAATGGAATACAATAGAATGGTTAAAATGAATGAGAGCTGAAAATATTAACATGGTCAAAGCTCAAAGATACCATGTTGGGCTAAAGAAGCAATTGCATAATGAATGACAAGTGTGATACTAGTTACATAAAGTTTAAAAACAATTAAAACAACAAGTATGGACACATGCATATGTAATAAAACATAAGACAAGCAGCAAAAATAAGCATGAAGTTTAGGGTTGTGGACTCCTGTGAATGGGAACAGAGAAGGAAGTAGGGGAGAGTCCTTCAGATGTTTTTGGAGTGCTGGATTTCTTAAAAACCACACACACACAACATACATACATATATATACACACACACATATCACACATATAGATTGCTATGCTTTGGGAAAGATGGATGGTGGCTACATGAATGATGCTTATGTTATTTTCTGCATTTTTCTTTCCTTATAAAACAAAATGTAAGAAGCTACAACAAAATCTTGATAAGCACGTAAAATGTTTCTCATTTATCTAAGTGTGAGCAGAAGGTATATAGATCAGTTGAAATTACGAGAAGGTGGAGAGGCGGGGGCGGGGGGGGGCGCCTAAAAGACCATACCCTTTATTAAAGAGAAGCCCACGGACTGGGATAGGTCATTCATTCCAGAAGACCTGGAGACAGCCGGTCGGGAAGGGAGGAGGGGGAGGTAGGGGGATGGTATTTGCGCCAATGCAGACAGAAGCAGAGACGGGCTCAGGCAGTGCTGGGGATAGGAGGGTGACCGACAATTTCTTCCTTCGCAACCTCGTCTGGGGGTGTGCTTAGAGGCGGGAGCCGGGGACAGATGGGACTCCTGTAGTCCCTGAATCAGTGCAGGGGTGGCCAGGTGAGCCGCGGGTGTAGGGAGGTGCCCTTGCCGACCGGCCGCGAGCGGGGAAGGAAATCACCGGGAAGAGCTCCGGGAAAAGTACGAGTAGCAGGGAATGGAAATAGGGCCCCGGGCCGATGACTCCAGCTCACCCCTCTCCGCCTTGCCCCCAAATGCTGCCCCCCACCACTTACGCAGACATCTCTTTCATCGCTTCCTGCGTCTCTCCCTCAGGCGAGTGTCTTTCCCGCTGGAGTCCTGTCCTTGCTTCTCCCTTCTCCTGTCCACTTTCCTCCGTTTGCTTGTAGCTCACTTACTCACTCACTTTCTCACTACAGCCGAGGCATCCAACTGAGTACTGAAAACACCACAAAACCGGCTCTATTTATGACAATACAGCGCGGCCAACGCCAATATGGCGCCGCTTCCCAGCCTGCCCCTCGCCCGCTGAGGCCCCGCCCCCAGGGGCCTGGGCCCGCCCTAGCCCCGCCTCCTCCTCTCTTGGGTGCCTGGGGGCTCCGGTGGCCCCGCCCTCAGAGGCTTCGGTTCTCGTGCAAACGCTGCTCAGATGTAGCGTTCGGTTTCCTCTTTCGTGGGTGAGACTGGTAAATCCAGACAAACCTCCTGGAAGGCGATTTAGAAATATGTTTACCTCATTTCTCTAATAAAAGCATGTATCATATATACTTTAAAAAATGACAGCCTTACCCAGGAAATGCTATTTTAACTCTTTAATTATCCCGCATCTCCAGTCATAGTCATACGTAAAGTAATCAATCGTCTGTGGAGATTTTGTCGTGAGAGGGTCACATCCAGGAACGTATGAGTTTCACAATTATCCCAGGGAAAAGCAAGCTTGTAAATTCGAGGCTAACTGTTCACTCTGCCTCTAAATACCACTCCGTGATTCATGACATTCTGGCAGCGGGGGAGAGGGTTTGAAAGTAATCGCTAGCAGTTCGCAATGGGAGGATAAAAGGAATTTTATAGACTCTAGTACACAAATCCAAGGTTGAATCAAAATCTTCCCACATTTTTGAATAATAGAATCATGTTCCATATATGTGTGTGAGGATGAGGAAAATAATGACGAATTTTAACATGTTAAAGGATAGAAATCATTTAAAATATTCATTACAAGGCAAGGAATGTCAATAAGCCACTTATTCTTGGAATGTGATTCAGATTCACAGTAAATAAAGGAGAATATTTACTCATTCACTCATTCATTCAAAAGTACTTATTGAAGACCTAATAGGTGCCAGGCCATGTGTCACACACCAGTAATAAAATGGTGCTAAAATCATATGCATACTTTGACCTTATGAAGTTATATATAGTTAAATATAAGTGATACACTTCTGTTGTAGAACTAAAGCATCTATTACCTGTTAGGCACTGTGCCAGGTACTAGAGAGGCTTAATTTCTGCTTTAAAAAGAGTTCACAGCCTAATGGAGGAGAACAGATACATACATAGTTCATTGCAGTACAGTATAGTCTACGACACAGGCTGGCTCAGGGTATTATGAGAGGCCAGAAGGGGGCTAACTAAACTTGTGTGTCGGGTGGTGGTGGAATGGGCCTCAATAGGGGCTTCATGGAAGAAGGCATGCTGCCTAAATTAGCAAGACGTAGGGATTGGGTGCAGGTGGTAGGGAGAAGGCAAAACCTATCCAGACAGCATAAAGTAGTAATTAACATGGGCTTTGGTGCAAAGTAGACCCTAATTTGGGTTCTAGTTATGCTATTTACCAGTTTTTTGACCTCGGGGAAATTAACCTTAAAGAGCTTTTTGAAAAGAGAGAAAAAAAAAAAAAAAAAAAAAAAGAAAAAGAAAAAGAAAAAAAGAGCTTTTTGTAAAATGTAAAATGAAGGTAATAGAATTATATAGGACAATTAAATGAGACAGGTTTATATAGCTAGTATGAATTTCAGTCCAAAAATTCAGACATGCAAGAAATATTACTTTGTTTTCTAGACGTTAACTTGATTTTTGACTCTAAACCCCTCCTTCTGAGTTGGAAGACAAAGACTTGGTTATCCTGGGTGCCTCCTGCTCCCCACCACTCATTCTTGGGTTGGCACCAAGGCATTGGGAGAGGTGGAGCAGAGTGTGTACATTTGGTACTGGGCCCTGATAAATCCACTTTCCTGTCCTCTCGGACTTTGGGCTTGGAGGTTCTCTGCTGCCCCTAGGCCCTATCTGGAGATCAGAAATCTTTTGCAAGGGGCTGTGGTCCTCTGCCCAGATGCACTAGTTCTCCCCACATCTCCCAGTCTCCCCAGCAGCCTAGGGATTCTTGCCAGTATGGGAGAGAGAAAGCCTCCTTTCCTCCAGGTTTCTAAAGTTCTTTTTAGGACTTAGACAGAAAGACTTGCAAGCTGATTTTGCTTTCCACCCAGTGTAGAACATTTATCTCAGTGCTAGCCACACAATGACTCAATTAATTTGATTCATTTACATTTGTTGCCATAACTGTTATCATTTAACTTTTTCCTTTTTGTTTATGTATTTATTTATTGTTTTAATATTTCCTTTCCTTCTTTTTTCTTTTCTCTTGTTTTAACTATATAGAATGTTTAATTTGTTATTATCTGCTGTAGTAATTTGGAAGGGAGGTAAACTCTGCTTTTAATTCTACTTGATCAGTGAAATGTGAAAGTATTTTAAAGTCAGTCTTGAACCTATATTTATCTAATTATCAAAATCATTATCAGTACAATACCCTTTATTCCCTTTTATGTAATTCGCTAGTTTCACACTGTTTTAATTGCTTTTCTTCTCATTTTCCTGTCTTTGTTAATCTACCTGGGGTTAAATGCTAGTCCTCAACTCCCATTTCAATAAAGACACTTTCTTTCAAGGAAGAATACAGTTTTATTTTTTGCAGTCTACATTGTAGCTGTATTTTTTTGCTTTTTTGTGTTGTACCATATTGAGTGACTTTTCATTTCTATCTGGATATATTTTTCATCTATTTGTGGTTACCATGCAGTTAAAATCTAACATTCTAAATATATAACAATAGTATTTGATTTGATACCAACTTAACTTCAAGTGGAGCTTTATTTTTTAAGCTGAAAATTTTCAAAATACAAAATAGAGTGGAAGTCTCTTCCTTCTATTCCCCACTCCATTCTTATTACCCAATGAGCCATTATTAACAGCTGGATGTGTACCTTTCTAGAATTTTCTCAATATACCCAAAACCACATTTAAACATGTATCAGAGATTAGTTTTATATTTTTCTCAATTTTGAAAAAAAGGATTATACAATAGATATTGCTCTTCCACTTGTTTTTTTCTTAACTCACAATCATCAACATCTTTACCTGTCGGTAAATATATACCTACTTTGTTCTTTTAAACAGTAATATAGTATATATAATATATTGTCATAATATATTTAACCATTTCCCAATGGTTTATATTATTGTCTCAAATTTGTTTATATTATAATAAGTGTTAATAAGCATCTGTATATACATAGCCTTCTGCACTTGTGTCACTAGTTACTGCATCAATTCTTAATAATGGAATTACTTTATCAAAGTAAAATCTATATATTCCAAATTGTTCTCTAAGAAGGTTACACCAATTTACAGTCCAACAATATGTTTGTGATGATCTGTTTCCTTAACCCCTCACAAATGCTGGATATTATCAGTATTTTTATACTTATTATGAAAATTTATAAATGCATAGAAGAGAGGATAAGCACTGTGTACCTATCACCTAGATTGAATGATTTTTAGCATTTTTTGTGTTTCACCTATTTTTTTTGTTGATGTCATTTAAAGTAAATGCAGATGTCATAACAGTTCATTCTTAAATATTTTATTCCATTTTTTTTGGGTTTTCTTTTCATTCATAAATATTTTGATATGCATCTCTAAATAAGAAAACTTTCCTAAATAACAAAATAATATTAATACACTCAACAAATTTCCCCAGTCCCCCAAACATCTTTTACACCAGGTTTGCTCATACTTGACTCTAATCAAGAACCATGATTGCATTTGGTGGTTGTATCTCTGAAGTATATTTTAATCTGGAACAGACATTCTCTCTCCTGGTCATCACCCTTCTCCCCAATCCCAGCTTTTTATTTTTCCTATGACGTTGGTTTGGAGAGATCTGGCTAATTTTCCCTAGAATGTTTCAACTTCTGGATTTTTCTGATGCTTCCTTGTGGTGTCATTTAACAATAACCCCCAAATTTTCTATAATTAGAAGTTGGCTCTAAAGGCATGATTAGATTCAGGCCAAACACTTTGGCAAGAATACTTCAGAGGCTGCTTATATACTTCATATTACATGATACCAAGAGGCACATAATGAAGCTCTGGTTGCCCCATCATTAAGGATTCAGATTAAGATTGATATCCGGTTTAAGTGGTGTTATGAGTTGAATTGTGTTCTCCCACAAAAAAAAAAAAAAAAAAAAAAAAAAAATTATGTTTGAGTCCTAACCCCTGGTCCTGTAAATGTGATTCCATTTGGAAAAAGGATCTTTGAAGATGTGATTAGTTAAGATAAAGCTAACCAGGAGTAGGGTGGGCCCTAGTTCAACATGACTGGTATCCTTATAAGAAGGAGAGAATTGCACACAGACAGACATGGGAGAATGTCATATGACAACTGAGACAGAGATGCAAGTCCAAATATTGTGAGCAAACCACCAGAACTCAGGAAGAGGCAAGGAAGGAGTCTCCCCTAAAGATTTCGGACTTTAGCCTCCAGGACTGTGAGACTATAAAATTCTGTGGTTTCAGCCATTCTGTCTGTGGGTACTTTGTTACAGCAGTCCTAGGAAAATAAGACTGGTGGTAACGGTCATTTTGGAACTAGCTAGTAATCTCTGGAGTGCTGACTTTGACACCAGTTGTATTCCTAGCTCTCCATCAACCTTTCACCTAATGGCATCAACATCCATTGATAATTCTTGCCTTAATTCATTATTTCCTTAGGGCAGTTTCAAGTTGTGATTTTCCAATTCTATCATTCTGTCTACATTTTTGGTTGTCATTTTTATGGGAAGAGGAGATCTTTTTCATGAACTGGGACTATTTGGTTACCCTAAAATGCAATTCCTACTGTAAAGGCAAAATAATATATTTTTTCCTTTTCAGAGTAAAGACTTGGTGTAATAGCCTGCAATAGCCACTTCTATAGAGCTTTTTGCTTGTTTGCTTGGTTGTTTTATTCCTCCCACTTTTTTCTGACTATCATATAGACACTGGACGTATTGATAAATGTGTTTCAATCCATCATTATTCTTTTGATGCTAAAATTGCCCCAACTTTGGCCTGTGGGTTCCTCTGTCAAGTTGGTTCTTCTGTCAATCTTAAAAAAAAAAAAAATTAATCAAAATGATAGTTTGGAAAGTGGTACATCTTTTTGGTTTTAACTTGCATTTCCCTAATCAGTGGTGAGAATGAGCATCTTTCATATTTTACCAGCCATTTATATTTCATCCTCGGTGGCTTGCCTATTCATATCTTTTGTACATTTTTCTCCTAATATAACTGTATTTACAATTATCAAGAATTGTTCCTCCAAACTAACTGACTCATTGTCAGTGCCTTCCATCTGTAATTTCCCTATGCTAGAATTCTTTCTCTAGGTTATATCTGCTGCTCTAGAAATATCTTTTTTTTTTTTTAAAGGTTTTATTTATTTATTCATTTATCCCCTCCTTGCTGCTTGTGCTCGCTGGGTCAGCTAACCACGCCGTGCGGGCGGGCTTGCCTTCACCAGGAGGCCCCGGGAACCGAACCCGGGGCCTCCCATATGGTAAACGGGAGCTCTACTGATTGAGCCACAGCCGTTTCCCTAAAACTATCTTGAAAAACTCATAAAGGGATACATTTTTTCTGAGTTCTGGCATATTTGAAAAGGCTGTCCTACTAGATGAGAACATTTCCTTCAAAGCTTGGTAAATGTTCCTCTGTTGTCACCTGATAAGTCTTAGACACCCATAATGTTCTTTTTTATTTTTGAAGTTTAAAAATTCCCCCAAATAAGCCTTTGTATGACCGTATTTTCCTAAAATATGCTTAGAACAAAATAAGCATTCTTAATTTTCTTTTTGAGATTTTTTTTTAAAAGATTAGGTAAGTTCTTTTTTTCTGCTTTAAAAATTGTTACAGCTTCTGCTCCACTAGTGTGCTCTTTTTTGTGGAATTCATTTGGATAAACAGAGTTGTAATTTGGGAAAGATAAAATGTCAGTGCAAGTAATTTAGGAAAAAGCTATCTCTGTAAATTATTATCTTAACTTTTAATATCTACTGGGTTGTTTACTTGTCAGTAGGACAAGAACCATATTTGTCTTGCTTACCAGTTCATCCTTATCATTTAGTAAGGGTCTCTGTAAATATTTATGGAATGAATTTATTTCAATTGTTATTTTCTCTTGTCTCTCATCTCATCATCTGTCTTTTTGCCCCCAAATTGAAAGAATATCTCGTTTGCCTTCCTTCTCACTTAGCTGAATATTCTGATGTGTCTGAATGTTATACATTTACTCCACTGAAAGTTTGTCAACTATGTTTTTCACCTCTGGACAATATTTCATTAACTCAAAGGATTTCCTCTTGTTGACAGATTGTTGTAGTACAGTGCTGTTCACACCTGTCATTAGTAGGTCAATATAGTGGGCTATGCCAACATTTTTTTTTTTTGAGGTACCAGGGCTGGGGATTGAACCCAGGACCTCTTAAGTGGGAAGCCAGAGCTCAACCACATTGGCTCCCCTGAGCTGGTTTTTTCTTTTGTTTGTTTGTTGTTTGTCTTTGTTTTTAGGAAGCACCAGGAACCAAACCCAGGACCTCCCAGGTACTCAACTGCTTGAGCTACATCTATTCCCCACCAACATTTTAAAAGAATGAAATAATGAAAAAACGAAATAGAAGAGTGCGGTGCTTCAGGCAAAAATGATCTTGGGAGTTAATGCTGTGTTGCCTCCACGTGATGCCAATTGAAACTACTGTCCCATTTTGAATCAGTAAGAGGAGCTACACCAAAACTTAACTTGCCACATGATGGCTTTCTACCGCCTCGCAGAAGGGGCTGCACTTTCTAAGGGTGCCTGAAGGGTACAAGGGCTTTCCCAGGCAACTCCTATAAACAGCTGGCACCTAAACCCATTCACCCGAGCTCTAAATAGTCTCCTTTGTCCACATTCTGACAAGGCTGCTTTCTTACACGTGTACTCTCAGAAGGTAACATTCCAGGAAGGGGGGTAAGAATGCCCCTCTACTGGAACACACAATACCTGACCTTAGCACCTGTCTATTTGGTATGGGAGGATCGCGGGGCCACACCATCTTTTCTTACTAATGGTTGGTTTGTCCCTATGAAGGGACATCTCACCCACTTTGAACAACAAAAAGAAAATAAAATACATAGTTGACTTTGCTCTCAATTGATTCATGCCCAGTCTTAGTTAATTCTGAACAAACAGGAGTTGATTTGGATGTTGTCAGAAACTGATATGGGTCTACAACCAATTTTTTAATAGTAGGACATCAGATCCAGATGAAGAAAGAGAACAAAGATCCGGCAGTAATGACATTTCAGAAATGTATCAAAATATTGTTATAAAATTGTGGGAGCAAGAGTGGAGCAGAATGGGGAAGGCAGAGTCATAGCTGAAGCCCCTTCTCTATCAATACGGGTAGGGTCATGAGGTAAAGGCCCCCTTGGACAGCCAGTTTGTGCCTCTTGGGGCCCAGCCCACCACCGAGGGTGTTGGAAGAGGGAGAGGTCTCCCAAGTGCTGCAATTCCTAACAGGCATCTCAACTTGATCTTCTTTCAGTCCACTGCCATAGAAGGGCCTTTACTGCCCCATGCTGGGGGTGTCAGATGGCATCTTCTAGCATCTCCTGTCTACACCCACAATCTGTTGTCTCTTCTCAGAGAAACTTTGCCTTCTGTGGTTTGGTTTTATTTTGCTCTCCAGTTCAATAAGCATTGAATTGTAGCATGAATTCTTCAGTGTCTCTAATATGAAATTTCCATCACTGGAGCAGATATTATTATCTTTGGATTTTTAAATCAATTTGATGGGTTAAAAAAAAAAAATCTGAATTTGGTGCAAGGGAGGGGCAAGCCAGGTGTCTATCCATTTTTCTGTCCCTAGAATAATATGTAAAACCCTGAACATTTTTTAAGCAATTAAGAGCCCATTGATTAGATAAGTTTGCTGCAGAGAGCACAATTTCATATGTCTGGATTTTCATAGTTTGTGCTTGTGGGGGGAGGCCTCCTGGGTTTCCAAATATTTTCTTGTATTTAAAAACCTGCTAGCTTCATTGGAATAGTCTTTGCTCTGATCGTTTAGATCCGTCAAACCAAGCAAGGTCACAATCAACAGCTTTCCTGGGAGGTGTTTTTAACTCCCCTAAGTTAAGGAACTCAGCAGCCCCTCCCAACTGTGTTTCTTCTCTACACATTCGGAAGGGCAGAAAAACTCTGTACACCAATTTTGAAACTTTTCTCCAGAGCTCTGGGGATTAACCTATAAACTCAGTGGACAGGGCAGGTAGTTTTCCCGCTTCACTCCAAATTGAAGCCAAGATTAATTATGGTATTCACCTGTTCCTGAAACGGATCCTGGCTGTGCGCTCCCCGAAGCGGCACGAATCCTACAGTTTTCGGCAGACTCGCTTGCTTTGATCAACTCATTCTCTCTCAGCAGGCCAAAACGGTAGCCACAGGACACAAGTGCTTAGTTTACAATCATGTTAATTTTGCTTTTTGTTTGTCTTTAGCAGTTGGAGATTAATGAGTAAAAAGGGTGTTTAAATTGCTTTCTTCTAATCACTGGGCCGCATTGTCCCTGGCAGTTTTATTACTTTGATTTCCTGAATCAATCGGGTATGCAGTTTCTTTGTCCAATATAGGTTATGGTGCAGGAAAAGACAGACCTACCAGGAATTATTGCTAGGGGTCTGGATTCCATGAAAGGCTATTGTGAAAATACTTTGGCTCTTCTGTAGGACTTTTTATAGGAGGATTTTTACTGCATTTGTAATAAATCAGAAACATGTCCAAATATTTTACAAAGAATGTTGCTATGCTGCTTTTTTCATAACTAGGGAAACAAATTAGCCTGGGTCTGAGGGAATGGTGAAAAATAATTCAGGATTTGGAGTAAAGTCTTTAGAAGATGAGATCATTACTGCTACAACTCCTAATTCTGTCTTCTGAACTGAGGAAAACAAACTCCCTTCCACTGCAGGCTTTCTTCAGGGTATGCTTGCTGTCGTGTACATAAACAAACCAGGCCTTGATGATTCTCTCTTAAAGAGACTCCATACCAAAGAAATCTGCCTCCAGTCTAACACATTTTTAGGGTATTTTTGTGTGATGGAGATTTTGTTTCTGAGAAAATTTGTATGCATAGTGAAATGAGTACATTATTCCTGCCATTAAAGGACAAGGTTAGCTTTGCTTTAATATAGCAATGATCTTTCTAAAGCGCAAACTTGATCATAATACTACTTGACTTTAAAATCTTTCAACGTTCTCAGTAACTTCTGGATGATGTTCCAACAAGTTTACAGACATACCTCCCTACTGTGAGCGCCTCCTGGAAGGGTGGCTTCTTCCTTCATCATTGTACTACCAGCTCCTAACTCCTACCACAGTGACTGGCGGGGAGGAGGCGTGCCCTGAAGAGATGTTTGAAGCATGGAGGAAAGAATTTCATCTTGGTACACTGACATGAAGATGCACTCTAGGGTCTATTCAGTTGTGCCAAATACATAATGGCATTTCTGAGGACTGCTAGCCTGGGTGACAGGTGGCACCCATTTCACAAGCCCACTGGAGTTCTTCACCTTCCAAATTTCCGGGAAGTATATCTGAGAGATTGGTGTTAAGAGAGAGCTTGTGGGACTCTGAGGTATGGCTGTGCATGAAGGACAGTAAAGATTGACACTATGGTATTGGGAGCAGAGACAAGAAAGGGGGAGTGGGACCTAGTGCAGACAGACAGGATCCCAGGAGTAATGGTGGAGATGACTGTCTACATTGGCCATGGGACTTTTGGGATGCTGCTGTGGCAGATTACATTTTCTAAAGATCTCTATACTGACATATATCTGATCCCACATGATCTCCTTAAAGTGGGACGTGATACTCCTCCATTGAGAAGTGGAGTCTATGTTCAACCTTTGAACCTGAGCAGACTTTTTTTTAAGATACTGGGGATTGAAGTCAGGACTTCATACATGGGAAGCAGGCACTCAGCCACTGAGCTACATCCGCTCTCCGAGAAGACTTTTGTAATTGCCTCAACCAATAGACTGATGAAATGATGCTATGTGATTTCCTAGGCTAGGAAGTCATAAAAGGCTATACAACTTCACTTGCCTCTCTCTTGGAGCTCATGCCTTTGGAGCTCTGAGTTGCCAAATAAGAAGTCTGATTACCCTGAAACTGCCATGTTGGAGAACCATACAGAGATAGAGGGGCATGCTTGAGGAGTTCCAGTCTCCAGTTACTGGATTTCCCTAGCCCAAGTACCAGGCATGTAACTAACAAAGATTTTGCAGTAACCCCAACCCCTTCCAATCTGAATGAAGCCTCATGAGAGACCTTGCATAGGACTGTCCAGGTTAGCTGCTCCCAGATTCCTGGCACAGAGACCATAAGAGATAAAAACGATTATATTATTGTTCTAAGCCACTATGTTTTGGGTGATTTGTTACAAACCCAAATTACATTTAGGATTTTTTTTTAAAACCATTTGGAGGTGACTGCAATTGAGTCTTAAAAACAGGAATCTAGCAAAGACCATGACAATTGTTTGATCTCTAAGAAGGAAGGACTTCAAAGTTGGGATCTACCAAGAACTGCTAAGTTGTTAGGGTAAGGTCAGCCCTGTTAAAAAGCCCAGGTTTTGGGTTCCATATAGGAATTAGTTATTTTACACCAATTTGCATTTTCATGACATAAAGGTTTTTAACTCTTAAGTAAAATAAGTAAGTGTATCTTGTTAAAGTTGTTATGCAACCCTAAGCATCTGAGACACAAGAAACCCTTAATTGATTTTATAGCCAATAAGGACATGCACAGTGGCTTCAGCCTTAGATTACATGAGCTTGAGGAAGGGAGGCAGTGGGGACCGTGGAGCCAGGCATTAGCTCAGTGACTATCAGGACTCTAGCTGTAGATACCCTGCTATCTTGGAGATACCCTGCTATCTTGGAAATCACAACTTACTTATGCTTGGTGTGGGGCTTGGAATGAGCAAAGAAGGTTGGAAATTTATTGTTAAATCTGTAAAATAGGTAAAATTCCCTCAATCATCCTACTTGATTTTCTCTATTTCCTGTCCTTTCCTTCATATATATATATATATATATATATATATACTTGTCCAATCCAGATTGGAGGACATTCTAGAGGACAAATGACTTGTTTTCTTCAACAAATCAACAGTATGAACAAAAAGGGAAGGGGACTGTTACAGAAAAAATGAGATCTAGGAGATAACAGTCCCCTACCCCCACCCCACCCCCAAATGGCCAGTGTGACTGAAATAGAGTGATGGAAGAGAGAGTGGCATGAAAACAAGGAGGACAAGTAGGAAGGGGTGAGATCAAGATCATACCCTTTTAGGGTATGGCAAGAAGTTTGTATTTTATTCTAAATATAATGGGACACTCCTCAAGGTTTTATTTATTTTATTTTATTTTATTATTATTATTTTTTACCAGGACATCCCAGGGATTGAACCCAGGTCCCTCCATATGGGAGATGGACGCCCAACCATTTGAGTCACATCTGTTCCCGACTCCTCAAGGTTTTAAGTAGGAGGAATGACATTATCTAATTTATGTTTTAGGAAGATCTTTCTGACTACTGTGTAGGGAATTAATCATGGAGGAGGAAGAGTAAAAGTGGAAGACTAGTTAGAAGACAATAACAGTAATGCAGGTAAGAATTAATCATGGTTTGGAGTAGGGTGGTATGGCAGTTTGATATTACTTATGAATTCCAAAAAGAGATATTGATTATGTTTGTAAACTGGTCTGTTCCTCTGAGTGTGCTACTCTTTAATTGTATTAGATTCAGCTGAGATGCCTTTGATTAAATTATGTTAAGATTAGGGCTTTGATTCGGCCATGTCATTAGGGCGACTCTGAGTCCCCCAACCCCTTTGTGGGCTATATAAATGGATACTCAATCAAGAAGACAGGGAAAGAGACACACAGAGGAATAGAGGGAGCTCCATAGACACAGAAGAGGAGCCTGCGGGCCCAGGAAGAGAGATGAGCCATTCGCCAGATAGTTTACAGCTGACCTTGTAAAGAGACCAGAGCAGCTGAGCCTGGAAAGAAATGAGCCCTCGAGCCTATAGCTGAGATTGTAAGGAACTGGAACCGTGGAGCCTTAAGAGAGAGAGGAAAGCTGAACCCTTTCAGACATTGCCCGCCAACTTGCTTCAACATGTGGCAACAGACTTTGGGCAAAGAAGTACCTCTTAAGGCACCTTGAGTTGGACTCTTTAGGGCCTTGTAACTGTAAACTTTTACCCCAAATAAATACCTTTTATAAAAGTCAACAGATTTCTGGTACTTTGCATCAGCACCCTTTTGGCTGACTAATACAGGTAGGAACATTGGAGATGGGCTGAAGCGATGCTTCAAAATATGTTCTGAGGTTAGAGCTGAATCAATCTGTGGCTGGATTGAGTTTGGGAGTTGAGGGAAAAGGAAGAATCAAAGATAGTGACCAGATGTTTGGTTTGAGCTATTGAGTGAGCAATAAAGCCATTTACTGAGATGGAGAAGACTATGAGAGAAACAGATATAGGGGACAAACTAAGACTTCTATTTTGGACATCTTAAGTTTGAAATGCCTATTAGATATCAAGTGGACATGTCAACTAAGAGTGTACAGTGTATAAATGACACTTGTTTCATGGGACTGGATAAGATCACCTACAGAGAGAATGTAGTTGAGGAAAGATGAGGGCCCAGATTAAACCCTGGGGCACTCAAAAATGGAAAAGTCCAGTAGATAACTAGGATCCAGCAAAGGAGATGGAAACAAAATAAATGGCCATTGAGGTAAGGGGAAAACCAAGATAGTTTGATATTAAATAAGATAAGAGGAGAATATGTTTGAAAGACAAGGAATGGAAGATTCCTCCTTGGAGAAACTGTACCAAGAGAAAAGACCTACAGATATAGATATTTGAGGACTCTCCCAAATAAACTGCTGGATCTCTAATTTCCTGCAAAGATAACGAATGAGGTTCTTTTTAAAAGATCATGTCATAAAATAATGGGTTTGACATCTCTGTGCATAAAGCTACACAAACTTGCAAACCCAAGCAAAAGAAACATGATATAGGCATATTAATATCAGACAAAATAGACTTTAAAGTAAGAAATATTCCTAAATATAAAGGGGACACTTTACAAGGAGGAAAGTTTCAATTTATCAGGAATTTGTTTGGTCTTAATTAATATAGAATCAAGAACTATAATACAAAAATAAACAAAGCTAAAAGAGAAGTAAGCAAATCTACATTGATAGTGGAACACACTTCTCTCACAACCTGATAGGATATGCAGACAAAAAGATTTGAGCAACATGATTAAACTGCTTAATGAAACAATGTAGCTACAATTGCAGAATATACACATTTAATGTACATGTGAAACATTTACCAAAATTTATCATAACCTGGGACATAAATTTTCAAAGGATTGAAATAATAAGATACAGTCTGTAACCTGAGTGAATTAAGCTAGAAGTTGATAACACAAAGAAAACTAGAAAATCCCCATATGCACTTATAAACACCCATGAAAAAGGAAAGAAAACATGATGTAAATTTGAAAATGGATATTTAAATATGTAGGATATATCTAAAACATTATGCTAAGAGGGGAAATTATAGCCTTAAAATGTATATATTAGAAAAGCAGCAGCAGAAATATTCAAGTCATATAGTAGTTGTTTCTATGGTAGTCTGAAGGAAGAAGGGGATATAGAGATGAATGAAAATAGTCTATTGCAACATTCAGATTAATAATAAAATAAATTAAAATTTCCTAAAAATAGAGCAAAAAAGAAAAGAATAGTAAAAAGCAAAGATCTAAGCAGCAAGCTGAAAAAATTAAAAAATGAATGACAGATTTCAATTCTACCCAAACTGATTTATAGATTCAATGCAATCCCAATAAAAAATCCCAACAGAAATGGAAAAGACAATTATCAAATAGCTAAAAATGTCTTAAAAAAGAAGAACAAAGTTGGAGGACTCTTACTTCCTGACTTAAAAGTATATTACTTAGCCACAGTGGTAAAAAACAGCATGGTACTGGCATAAAAACGGATAGATTGACCAATGGAACTGAATCTAAAACTCAGAAGTAGACCCTCACATCTATAGTCAAGTGATTGTTGACAAGGTTGTCAAGCCCTCCCGGCTGGACCAGAGCAGTCTATTCAACAAATGGTGTTGGGAGAACTGGATATCCATATCCAAAAGAAAAAAAGAAGACCCTATCTTATACTTTACTAAAAAATTAACTCAAAATGGATCAAAGGCCTAAGTATAAAAGCAACAACCATAAAACTTCTGAAAAAAATGCAGGAAAACATTTTCAAGATCTTATGGCAGGCAGTAGTTTCTTAAACCTTACACACAAAGCATGCACAACAAAAGAATAAATAGATAAATGGGACCTCCTCAAAATTAAACACCTTTGCACCTCAAAAGACTTTGTCAAAAGGGTGAAAAGGCAGCTGACTCAATGGGAGAAAATATTTGATAATCACATATCCAATAAGGGTTCAATATCCATGATATATAAAGAGATGCTACAACTCAACAATAAAAAGACAAACTACCCAACTAAAAAATGGGCAAAAGACTTGAATAGAAAGTTGTCCAAAGAAGAAATACAAATGGTGAAAACACGTGAAAAAATGTTCAACATCACTAGCGATTAGGGAAATGAAAATCAAAACTACAATGAGATATCATTTCACCTATTAGAATGACCACTATTAAAAAGATAGGAACTCCAAACAAGTGTTAGGATGTGGAGAGATAGGAATGCTTATTCACACTTGGTGGGAATATAGAATGGTATAGCCACTGTGGGGATTGTTTGACAATTCCTAAGGAAGCTGAATATAGACTTGACACGTGATCTAACAATACCACTACTAGGTATATACCCAGAAGAACTGAGAGCAGTGACATGAATAGACATCTGCACACCTATGTTCGTAGTGGCATTATTCCCAAATGCCAAAAAATGGAAACAGCCCAGGTGGAATGGATAAACAAATTGTGGTGTATACATACAGTGGAATATTGTACAGCTGTAAGAAGAAATTGTGAAGCGTATGACAACATGGATGAACGGAGGACATTTATGTTGAGTGAAGCAAGCCAGACACAAAAGGACAAATACTGTATGATTGTGCTATTATGAGCTAAATATATTGTGTAAATTCATGGAGTTAACAATTAGAATATAGGTCACCAGAAAATAGAATGAGGGTAGAGAATAGAATGCTGAGGATTAATCTGTACAGAATTTGTAAAAAAGGTTTTTTGTAAATATTTGGAAATGAATGGAAATGGTGAAAGCACACCATGGTGTTTGTGACTAGCAGAGCTATTATATGGGTATGACAGTGGTTGAAAGGGAAAGTCTAAGGACATGCATATGACTAGAAGGAAAGCTTAAAAAATGTAACATGGGACTGTATAACATAGTGAAACATCATGAATATGGGTAATATTGCATATATGACTTTTTTTTTTTCCCACAAAATATAAACACAAATAAAGTAGAGAGATGGAAACAGAGTAGCCGCTATGTGCGGCAGGGGAAGCATAGAGAGATTGAGAAGTAATGAGTTTTTTTGTTTGTTAGTTTTTATTATTATTATTATTGGAATAATGAAAATGCTCTAATAGTGATTGAAGTGATGAATGCACAACTATGCGATTATACCAAATACCACTGATTGTTCACTTTGGATAGATTTATGCTTTATTAATATGTATCAATAAAATTGATTTGTTAAAAAAATAATGAATAAAGATATTTATTTAGACATATCCTAGAGGAATTTCTGAACTCATCCTGAAAATAAAAGAATGAATTACTTACAAGGGAAAAAAATGACAAATTAAATCCAAAGATAAAAGAAGGGAAAAATAATAAAGAGCAGAAATTAATGAAATAGAAGAGAAGCATATGATAGAAGGAGCAACAAAGTCAAAAGTTGTTTCTTTGAAAAGACTAATAAAATTGTTAAACCCCTGTTAATGTTGATTAATAAAGGAAAGAAGGCACAAATAATCATATTAAGAATGTAAAAGGGAATATTACTACAGATCCTATAGATCTGATCAGTAAGGAGACAGTGTGAACAACTTTACACCAATGAATATGAAAGTTTAGATAGAATGGACAATTTTCTAGAAAAAAATAAGGCTTTCTAAAACTGACATAAAGAAGAAATAGAAACTCTCAATAGTCCTACATCAACTAAAGTCATAAAATCTGAATTAAAAACATTCTCACATTAATACTCTGGGCTCAGATGGCTTCACTGGTGAATTCTACTAAATTCTTTCAGAGAATGAAAAAAGAGGGAAAATTTTCCAATTTATTCTATGAAGCCAACATAATCTAGATCCCAAAACCTGAAAGGACATTATAGGAAAGGGAAATTTCAGATCAATTTCACTCAAGAACATAGATGCTAAAAGTTTAAATAAAATGTAGGCAAACAGAATCCACAGATATATAAAAAAGGTAATGCATCATAATTAGGTTGGATTTATTCCAGAAATGCAAGATTGGCTTAACATTAAAAAGTTAATCAGTCGTAATTAACTATATTAAGAGTAAAGAAAGCATATAATCAATTTAATAGATGCAGAGAAATCATTTGGTGAAATTCTACGTATATTCATGATTGTAAAAATTCTAGCACTAATGAATAGAAAGGATCAATGGATCTTTCTTAATCTGATAAATAGTTCTATAAAAATTTTACGGCATATATCAAATTAAATAGAAAAATATCAAAATCTTTCCCCCTGAAATTAGAACAAGACAAGGATGCTCAGTATCATCATTTTCATTTAACATTATCATAGTCAACACAAAAGGCAAGAAAACAACATAAAAAGTTTACGGGTTAGAATAAAAGAAAGGAAAATAAAAAACTGTCATTATATGCAACTAACATAATTGTATATGTAGAAAATTCAAACTAATCTACAGATAAATTATTAGAATTAAAAGAATTAAAAATAATTAAGGGAAAATTACAGATAAATTAGAATTTAGCAAGAGTTTTGGATACAAGGTTAATAATATATGATAATAAATTGTATTTCTATATACTATCATCAAGAAAATGAAATCTTAAAAATACCATTACAATGGCATTAAAAAAAACCCCACAAAACCTAAACACATCAAATAGGAAGTGTGGTAACTATATTTGAGATACTACCTTAACAAAGTGATCAAAGTTAACATCACCAGTAAAGGGGAAAACTGACATCAGGTACCTCATGGCGATGCACCAAGAATGATGCAATGGACAGCCATTGCAGGACACTGAGCTCCACAGAGGCAGCGCTGGGGCACGTGCTAGCCGGGCCCGCCTGAGCAAATCAGCCTGGGACGAAAAGTAACGAGACAGGGTCAAAAGAGACCCTAAGAAGCCGAGAGGCAAACTGTGATTCTTCGTGCAAACTTGCAAGGCAGGAGCACAAGAAGAAGCACCCTGAGCTTCAGCTAGCTTTTCAGAGTTTTCTAAGTGCTTAGAGACGTGGGAGACCAAGAGTGCTAAAGAGAAAAGAAAATCTGAAAACTTGGCCAAGGCAGACAAAGCCGGTTATGAAAGAGAAATGAAAACCTATATCCCTCCTAAAAGGGAAACCGAAAAGAAGTTCCAGCAACCCAATGCACTCAAGAGACCTCCTTTGGCCCTTTTCTTGTTTTGTCCTGAGCATCCTGGCCTGTCCAATGGCAATGTTGCAAAGCAGCTGGGAGAGATGTGGAATAACACCGCTGCAGGTGACAAGATAAAAGGCTGCTAAGCTGAAGGAGAAATGGGAAAAGGATACTGCTGCGTAAAGGGCTAAAGGAAATCCTGATGCCACAAAAAAGGGAGTTGTTAAGACTGAAAAAAGCAAGTAAAAGAAGGAAGAGGAGGAAGAAAAAGATGAGGAAGATGAGGAGGAAGAAGATGAAGACAAAGATGAAAAGATGTAGAAGATGATGAATAAGTTGGTTCTAGTGCAGGTTTTTTTCTTGTCTGTAAAGCATTTAACCCCCCCATACACAATTCACCTGTTCAAAAGAAAAAATTGAAATGTAAGGCTGTGTAAGATTTGTTTTTAAATTGTACAGTGTCTTTTTTTTTTTGTATAGTTAACACACTTTGGAATTGTCTTTAGATAGCCCTATCTTAGTAGTCTTTTCAATAGCCACTAACCTTTCCTGGTACAGTATGGGGGTGGTGAATTGGCATGAAAATTTAAAGCAGATTCTTGTTGGTGCACAGCACAAATTAGTTATATATGGGGTGGTAGTTTTTTCATCTTCAGTTGTCTCTGATGCAGCTTATCTGAAATAAATTGTAGTTCTGTTATCTGAATACCATTCTGTAATTGCAAAAAATGAAAAAATTGCGGCTGTTTTGTTGTCATTCTGAATGGTTCTAAGTACATACGATTTTTTTTTTAATTAAAAAAAAAGGAGATGCAATGTCACTTCTGTGGTTTACCTGCCAAAAATGCATAACTTAGATCTAATCATGAGGAAATATTAGACAAACCCAAATCAAGGGACATTCTACAAAATAACTGCCTGTAGTCTTCAAATAAATTGAAACAAAGAAAGACTGAGGAACAGATTAAAGGAGACTAAAGAGACATGACAACTACATGTGAAACGTGATCCTGGACCAGATCACTCTTTTTTTCTTTTGCTACAGAAGACATTAGCAAAAGTGATAGAATTTGAATTAAACATGCAGACTAGATAATAGTATTGATTTTCTGGTTTCATAAGTGCATCGTGATTATATAAAGTTATACCTTTGCTTTTAAGCAATACAAAATTTTGTACATATTTTATACAATACACAAATATTTACAGGTTTGGTGACATCATGAAACAATTTACTCTCAAATATGTTAATGGAGGGAAACACCATGTTCTTTGACTGGAAGATAATTCTCTTTATTATTATTATTATTTTTAGGAAGCACTGGGGATTGAACCCAGGACCACATATATGGGAAGCAGGTGCCCAACCACTGAGCTATATTCACTCCCCAATGAGAGTTGGTTTTTTTCATTTGTTTGTTTTAGGAGGTACCAGGGCTCGAACCCAGGACCTTGTACATGGGAAGCAGGTGCTCAACCACTTGAGCTACATCTGCTCCCCAGATAATTCTCTTTAAATTGATTTATATTTTTAAAGCAGAACTAATAAAAATCTTAGCAAGTTTATATATGTGTGTGTATGTGTGGATTTGGGTGAGCGCATTAAAAAATTTATATGGAAATGCAAAAGGCCAAGAATAATTAAGAAAATCTTGAAAAAGAAGAACAAAGTAGAAGAATTTACTACTGGAGCTCAAACTTATTATAAATCTTCAGTTATTAAGACAACATGGTATTGGTGTGAGGATAGATAAATAGACTAACTGGACAGAATAGTGACCTGCAATAGACCCACACACACATCTCTTTTTCAGATGAGAATTATTAGTTTCATGTTGTAAACGAAAAAGCAAAGGTGACACTTCAGAGCAGTGGGGATATGTGGTCTTTTCAATAAACATTGTGGGACAATTTGGATATCCACATGGAGAAAAAATGAAACCTGATAACTATATCACGTGATATATAAAATTGGATTCCAGAAAATTGCAGACCTAAATGTCTAAAGCTTTTAAAAATAACATAGGAGATTATCTACATGATCTCGAGGTAGAAGATATTTCTTAACAAAAAATGCACTAATCATGAAGGATAAGATTGATAAATTGGATCAAACTAACTAATAACCTCTGTCCATTAAAAGACACCATTAAGAGAGTGAAAAGGCAAAGCCAAAGGATTCATATCTAGACTTTATAAAGAGAAATTACAAATCAGTAAGACAAATACAGACAAGCTGTTAAAAATGGGCAAGAGCTGGGGGACAGATGTGGCTCGAATGGTTGGGTGTCAGTCTCCCATACAGAGGGACCCAGGTTTGATCCCTGGGACCTCCCGGTAAAAAAAAAAAAAAAATGGGCAAGAGTTGAACAGATGTCACAAAATGACTACTAATATATGAAAAAAACCTCAAATTCATTAGTAGCCAAAGAAATTAAAAGTAAACAATAAAATACCACTGCACATATACCAAAATGGCTAAAATTATGAAAACTTACAATACCAATTATTTGTGGGGATGTAGAGCAAGTGGAATTCTCATACATTGATGGTGGGATGTAAATTGATACAATCACTTTGGAAAACTGTTTGGCAGTATCTACAATCAAATATACACACAACTGAATGTACAGCAATTTAACTCCCTACAGATATGCCCTACGGAAATGTATACATATATACACCAAATGGCATGGGTGGAGATGTTCACAGCAATTTTATTTATATTAGCCCCAAACTGGATACAATCCAAAAGTAGACTGGATAAATAAACTGTGGTATAGTCATACAATGGCACACAATCAGCAATAAAAATGAATAAACTGGGAGTAGTTGTAGCTCAAGTGGTTGAGCACCTGCTTCCCATGTACGAGACCCCAGGTTCGATCCCCAGTAACTCCTTAAAAAAAAAAAAAAAAAAAAAGAATGAACTGCACATAATGTTGACAGGATATAAGAGAACACACATACTATATGATTTCATTTACATAACATTCAAAACCAGGCAAAACCAAGCCTTTTGGAATTTTTATTTTTTATTTAATTTTAACATAAGTATAGCAAAATGCACAAATCTTAAATGTTCAGACTGATGTTTACATATGTAAATACTGATGATAGCCAGATCAAGATATGGAACATTTGCAACATCCCAGCATGCTCTCTTGACCCTCTCCCAGAAGATAACTCCCAATGTTAATCACTATTCTGACCTCTTTTTACCATGAATTCATTTTTTCACAGATTATTATATTTCTTGACCTGAGTGTTGGTTACATAGATGTGACCTTTTTATTATGTATTGAGATGTACACTTATAATGTGTGTGCTTTTTATATACATGCTATACTTCTAGAAAAATACTTTTTATAAATTCAATGAATCTATGCTCTGTGGCCCTCTCAAACCCTGTACAAGAACTGTAGAATTTTATTTAGGCAAGTTCTAAACACTAGCTTCTTCCATTTCTGCTACTACAGCCATATTTCATGATTTTATGACTATTATCATTTTATGAGTCTGTCTATTTAAACTAAAGACTCACATTAAAATACGAAGGGGGAATAACATTTTAAAAATTGCCGTACTGTAAAAGTCATTGTTTCTCTGTGAGTAGAGATGATGAATATATGAACTGATTTTTCTCCTTCAGCTCCCCTCAGCTTTCCCAAGTCTTCACTTATAAAGAACAACCTCAACCTGAAAGATATTCTGAAGAGGTGGTGGAAGGGACTTGACAATGAATGAAGAAAAAGCATATTGTTTGGACCCAGTGTCTACCTGAACACTATGTCCCCCATAAGTTCCATTTAGATTAAGGCATGGTCCCAAGTCTAGTCTTCAACATTAAAGTCTGCCATTAGCACCCTAATGCAGATATCTTATTATGTCTAATGGTATTTGTCATGAATTCATTAGTTTCATGATGAGACTATATATAATTCTGTCTGTTCCTTTCTGAGAAAACTTGCAAAAGGAATGAATACCAAAAATTATTGAAACTGTGGAGTTTTATGTAGGAATTGACTTTTCTTTCCACTGTTTTTTCTTCCCCCATTCTCTTCACAATGCACAACCTTCCTATTATGATATTATCGAGCAGTTGTTATGGCTTATGTTAAAGGATATGATTTTTATCAGAATTAGTTCAAATTTAATCTCCATTTCATAAAGTTACCTAAACACAGATTGATGACTCCAGAACATAATCACTTTTAGGAAACAATTAGTTTGAGATATGTTTCCACTATTAGGTGAATATCAAATACAACTTTATGTTTGAAAAATTAGTAGCAATTAATTGTACTCAAGTTATGACATTCTCCTGAGAAAACTGTTTTTCAGATGAGAATTATTAGTTCAATGTTGTAAACGAAAAAGCAAGCATGGAAGAAATTAAGTGCTCTCTATAAAATTAGAGCCAGGAATGAAATTCAGAATTTCTGGTTCCTATTATTGTGTCAAACCATCTGACCACAGGAAACTTTTAGAATTTAGCCACAAATAAAGGTATTTGTCAAGATAACTCTAATGAATTTATTAATAATGTAACAACAATGATAAAAGGGAATATCTGATTTATGCAATTCTCTTTTATATTAAACTTATGATATTATATTTAATGCATTTAACTAAGATATGAAATTTTATATCCTCAGTTTCAGCAGGTGATCCCAGTCACCTAAGCTAGAAACCTGGGAGACATTCTTGACTCCTGCTTTCTCATTTCCATTAAAATGTTAAGCTCGACCAGTTACTTTTTTTTCTTTCTTTTGGAAATAATTTCAGACTTACAAGAAGAGTTGCAAGAATAGTGCAAAGAATGTTTTTCCCTGAACCACTTGATTATTAGTTGCCAACATCATGCTCAATCACCTCCAAATATTTTAGTGTGCTTTCCAAACACCTTCCTACTGATGTAATGACTTTACATAGAAGTCAGGAAATTAATATTGATACATTACTACATTTAATTCTCACGCCCAATTTAAGTTTAGCCAATTGTCCCAATAATGTCAATTATACCAAAAGGGTCAAGTGCTGCATTTAGTTGTCATGGCTTTTTAGTCATCTTCAATCTGGAAAATTTCCTGTCTTTCCTTGACTCTCTTAACCTTAACAGTTTTGAAGAGTATAGACCAATTCTTTTAAAGAATGATTTTATTGAATGTCCCCCAATTTTGTCTGATATTTCCTCATGATAAGATTGAGGCAATTCATTTTCGTGTGTATGCTCTCTTTTTATTTTTGTAAGTCTTGCTAGAGGTTTATCAATTTTATTGATTTTTTTGAAGAACCAGCTTTTCGTTTCATTGATTTTCTCTATTCTTTTCCTGTTTTCAGTCACATTGATTTCTGTTCTTATCTTAATTATTTATTTACTCTGTTTACTTTGGATTTATTTCATTCTTCTCTTTTGAGTTAATGGAGGTAGGAACTTAGATTATGGATTTGAGACCTTTCCTTATTTCTATAATTAAGCGTTTAGTGCTATAAATTTCCCTCTCAGCACTGCTTTAACTGAATTCTACATTTTAAATTTTTTAAATTTTTTATGAGATACTGGGGCCAGGGATTGCATGTGGGAAGCTGGCTCTCAACCACTTGGGCCACATCCTCTCCCTCTACATATTTTTTTTTTTTAAAGATTTTATTTATTTATTCATTTATCCCCCCCTTGCTGCTTGTGCTCACTGGGTCAGCTAACCACGCTGTGCGGGCGGACTTGCCTTCACCAGGAGGCCCCGGGAACCGAATCCGGGGCCTCCCATATGGTAAACGGGAGCCCTACTGATTGAGCCATAGCCACTTCCCTCTACATATTTTTATATGATGTATTCTCATTTTCATTTAGTTCAGTGTATTTTGCTGTGGGGTCATGGTAATGTGCCCCTCTCATTGTTGATTTTATTTACATGTGTCTTCTCTCTCTTTTTCTTTGTCAGTCTAGCTAAGGGTTTGTCGATTTTGTTGATCTCAAATAACCAGCTTTTGGTTTTGTTGATTTGCTCTACTGTTTTTTTTTTTTTTTTTTTTTTTTCCCTCGATTTCATTTATTTCTGCTCTGATCTTTGCTATTTCTTTCATTTGTCTTGGTTTGGGATTAGTTTGCTGTTCTTTTTCTAGTTCCTCCAGCTGTGCAGTTAGATCTTCAATTTTAGTTCTTTCTTCTTTTTTAATGTAGGCATTGAGAGTTATAATTTCCCTCTCCACACTGCTTTTGCAGTGTCCCATAGGTTTTGATAAGTTGTGTTCTCATTTTCATTCATCTCAAGATATTTGCTGAATTCTCTTGCAATTTCATCTTTGACCCACAGATTATTTAAGAGTGTGTTGTTTAATTTCCATATATTTATGAATATAAATCGTTATTGATTTCCAGCTTCTTTCCCTTATGATCAGAGAAAGTGCTTTGTATAATTTCAGTCTTTTAAAATTTATTGAGACTTGTCTTGCGACCCAGCATATGGTCTATCTTGGAGAAGGATCCATGAGTGCTTGAAAAGAATGTATATCCTGCTGTTTTGGGGTGCAATGCTCTGTAGAGGTGCAATGCTCTGTTAGGTCTACTTCATTTATCATATTATTCAAGCGTTTCTTTATGTCCAGATGTTCTACCCAATATTGGGAGTGATGTATTGAAGTCTCCAATTATTATTGTAGAGACATCTATTTCTCCCTTCAGCTTTGCCAGTGTGTGTCTCATGTATCTTGGGTCACTCAGGTTAGGTGCATAAATATTTAATATGGTTATTTCTTCTTGGTGAATTGCCAGTTTTATTAATATATAATGAACTTCTTCATACCTTATAACAGTTTTGTATTTCAAATCTATTTTGTCTGATATTAGTATTGCTACTCCAGCTCTTTTTTGGTTACTATTTGCATGGAATATCTCTTTCCAACCTTTCACTTTTAACCTGGTTGTGTCCTTACATCTGAGGTGAGTCTCTTGTAGACAACGTATAGATGGCTCATATTTTTAAATCCATTCTATCAGTCTATCTTTTGATTGGGTAGTTCAAGCCATTAACATTAAAAGTTTTTACTGTAAAGGCATTGCCTACTTCATCCATTTTGTCTTTAGTTTTCTGTTGTCATATCATATCTATCTGTCTTTTTACTCTTTAATTTACCTTTTGAAATAATCTTCATTTTTACACTCTTCTCCAAGTCTCTTGCCCTTGTTTTTTCCTTTCAAGCTGTAATACTCCCTTTAGTATCTCTTGTAATTCTGGTTTTTTTGGTAACATAGTCTATCAGTTTTTGTTTGTCTGTGAAGACTTTGAACTCACCCTCACTTTTGAAGGACAGTTTTATCAGATACAGAATTTCTTTTCCTTTTTTTTTTTAAGATTTATTTTACCTATTTATTTCTCTCCACCCCCTCATTGTTTGCCCTTGTTGTGTCTGTTTGTCTTCCTTGTTTCCTTAGGAGGCACCAGGAACTGAACCTGGGACCTCCCATATGGGAGGGAGGTGTCTAATCGCTTGTGCCACCTCTGTTCCCTGCTTTGTTGTGTCTCTCATTGTGTTTTTCTTCTGTGTCTCTTTTTGCGTTATCTTGTTATGTCAGCTTGCCATGCCTGCCCGTCGTGGCAGCTCACTGTCTTACTCGTCCTCTTTAGGAGGCATCGGGAACCTTTGCTACTGCTTTGTTGTTTCTCTCATGATGCTTTTCTTCTTCTGTCTCTTGTTGTGCCTTTGTTGTGTCAGCTTTCCATGCCTGCCCATAGTGCCAGCTTGCTGTCTTCTTTAGGAGGCATTGGGAACTGAAACAGGGACTTCCCATGTGGTAGGCAGGACCTCAATCACTTGAGCCACATCCACTTCCCAGATACAGAATTTCTTGGCTGGCAGTTTTTCTCCTTCAGTACCTTAAATACATCATACCAGTTTCTTCTTACCTTCATGGTTTCTGATGAGAGGTCGGCTCTTAATCTTATTGAGGTTCCCTTGTATGTGATGCTTTGCTTTTCTCTTGCTGCTTTCAGAATCCCCTCTTTATCTCTGATATTTGTCATTCTGAATAGTAGCTGTCTCAGGGTAGGTCTATTCGGATTTATTCTGTTTGGGGTGTGTTGTCCTTCTTGGATATTGATATTTATGTCTTTTATAAGGGTTGGGAAATTTTTGGTCATTATTTCCTCAAATATTCTTTCTGCCCCTTTTCCATTCTCTTCTCCTTCTGGGCCACCGATAACATGAATGTTTGTACGTTTGTGTTGTCATTCAATTCCCTAAGACCCTGTTCCATTTTTTCCATTCTCTTCTTTTTCTGTTCTCCTGTCTTTTCCTGTTCAGATGTTCTGTCTTTGAAATCATTGATTCTGTCTTCAAGCAATTGAACTATGCTCTTATGTGCCTCTGTAGCAGTTTGATGTTATTGATGAATTCCAAAAAGAAATATTGGATTATGTTTGTAAACTAGTCTTTTCCTCCGAGCATATTAGAGTATATTGGATTCAGAGATTTTACTTTTTGCTTGATTAAATGATGATTAGGGCTTTAATTGGGCCACATCAGTAGAACATTGAGTCCCTGCCCCCTTGGTGGGCAGGGACTCACAGAGAAACCACACCAGGGAGAAGGGAGGTTGGAGTTTTGAGCTGGAGTGGGGGAAGTAAGCACACAGAGGAGCAGAGCAGCTGAGCCTGGAGAGAAACAAGCCCTGGGAAGAGAGGAACCCAGGAAGCCTGAACTCTTGGCAGACGTCGGCAGCCATCTTGCTCCAACATGTGGCAACAGACTTTGGTGAGGGAAGTAACTTATGTTTTATGGCCTGGTAACTGTAAGCCTCTATCCCAAATAAATATCTTTAAATAAGCCAACAGATTTCTGGTATTTTGCATCAGCACCCCTTTGGATGACTAATAGAGCCTCTAATGTATATTTTTAAGGTTTTTTTTTTTTTTTGGTACCGGGGCTGGGGATTGAACCCCAGACCTCGTATATGTGAAGCTGGCACTCAACCACTGAGCCACATAGGCTCCACTGAGTTTTTTTTTTTTTTTCCCCATTTGTTTGCTTGTTGTTTGTGTTTTTTGTTTTTAGGACGCACCGTGGACCAAACCCGGGACCTCACATGTGGGATGTGGGCTCTCAATTGCTTGTACCACATCCGCTCCCCTCTAATGTATTTTTAATTTCATCCATCATGTCTTTCATTTCCATAAGCTCTGTTACTTTTCTTTGGAGGCTTTCAAATTGTTCTTTATGCTCACAGTGTCCTTTTTTTTTTTTTTTTTTGAGGTATCAGGGGCCATGGATTGAACCCAGGACCTCGTATGTGAGAAGCTGGCACCCAACCAATGAGCCACATCGGCTTCCCTGAGGTGGTTTTTTCATCTCTTTTGTTTGTTGTTCATTTTTGTTTTTTTCAGGAGGCACCGGGAACCAAACCTGAGAACTCCCATATGGGAAGTGGGAGCTCAACCGCTCAAACCACATCCACTCGCCTGTGTCTTCTTAATATCCTTTTTCTCTTTAGTCATATTTTCTTTGAATTCTTTGAATTGATTCAGGAGAGTTGTGTGATTATCATTGATTAATTGCCTTAAATCCTGTATCTTTTTAGGATATTTGGTTTGTTCCTTTGGCTGGGCCAGCTCTTCCTGTTTCCTAGTTGGCTCATAATTTTTTGCTGATGTCTAGGCATCTAAGTATGTTGGTGAATTTACTATGATGGCCAATTTCTCTCTCTTGCCTATTTTTTTTTTCTTCCCACAGCTCTTCTTTGATATTTGGTTCAACTTATTCTAAGTCTTTAAAATTGTCCAACTTAAGTTATCAAAATCAGTCCAGGGACTCTCTAATGGGGCACAGGTTTTCTCCCAGGGTAAAGAGAGACCTAAAAGCAGTTTTTGTGCATGCAATTTCCGGACTGTCCAGCAGATGGAGCTTGCCAGCACACCTTTCCATGGAGGTGTTTCAGTCTCCATTTTCCTGTGATTTGGTCTGGCTAGAGCTGAGATTTAAAGTGAGCTCTGCTGACCAAATTCACTGAAAAGAGGTCCCCTGACTCCCTCTGCCTTTTCTCTTGTAACAACTGACAGGGAGGAAGACATCTGTTCCCCTCTCAGTTGGCTGCAGTGAGCCAGGGGTTTTACCCTGGCTTAATATCTTGTGGGTGGGGGAGGTGAGCCTTTTTCAGCTACTGCCAGGGTTTGGTAACTCATGTTTGTTGTTTCACGTTCTTTGTTTCTCTGTCCCTCAACCCCCTGGGAGTTGTGTAGCACTGTCCTGGTCTGCTGATCCTCAAAGCAGGTTCCTCAGACAGCTTTTGGCTCCTTCTCTGTTGTTTTTGTAAGACAGTTAAGCCCTGCCTGCCTACTCCAATGCCATCTTCCTGGAACTCCAGTTCTATGTATTTTTAAAATTTCTTTTGAGACTTCCTGTTCAGCAATATATTATTTTTTAGAAGTGTGTTTACTTTTCAAGTATTTGGAGATTTTCCTGTTGTCTTTCTGTTATTGATTTCTTATGGGATTCCTTATCTCCTGTTGATTAGAATGTTCTATATATGTCAATTATATTCTGCTGGTTGATGGTGCTGATGAGGTCTTCTGTATTCTTGCTATTTTCTGTCTTGCAGTTCTATCAGTTTCTGAGTGTGGGTGTTGAAGTACCCAGTAATAATTATGGATTTTCACTTCTCCTTTCAGCTCTATCAGTTTTTGCTTCATGTATTTTGTGGTTCTATTGTTTTGTGCATACACATTTAAGATTGTTATATCTTCCTGGTGGGTTGTCCTTTGATTGTTATGTAAAGGCCCTCTTTGTTTCTAGTAATTTTCTTTGCTCTGAAATTTACTTTATCTGATATTAATATAGTCACTCCTGCTTCTTTTTTGATTAATGTTTGTATGATATACTTTTTTCCATCTTTTTACTTCCAACCTACCTATGTCATTGCATTTGAAGTGATTTTCTTGTATACAGCATATTGTTGGATCATGTTTTTTTATTCACTTTGCCAATCTCTCTCTTTTATTTGGTATATTTGGACCATTTACATGTAAAGCAATTTATATATATTAGGACTTAAGCTTGATATTTTATTATTTGTTTTCTCTGTTTCTCATTCCTTTGTTTCTCTTTACTTACTTTCTGTGCATTATTGGAACACTGTTTAGGATTACTTCTTGGTTTATTTATACTATTTTTTGGACTATTGCCTTGTATAGTTTTCTTATTGGTTGCTCTAGATATTGTCCTAGATATATAACATCACAATCTACTGTACCAATGTTTTACCACTTTGAGTGATGTGTAGAAACCATTTACATCTCTTTACTCTCCCACTTTTGAAATTTGATTGTCTTAAATATTTCCTCTACATATATTGAACACATCAAATGGTATTATAATATTTGCTTCAATCATCAAATATGATTTAAAAACTAAGGCGTATGATAGTCTATCATATCTACCCATATTTGTTCACTCCAAAGTTCTTATTTCCTTTCTTAAATTCCAAGATTCTTCTGTTATAATTTCTTTTTTGTTTAAAGAACCTCTTTTAGCCATTCTTTGGGGGTAGTTTTGCTGGCAACAAATTCTCTTAGTTTTCCTTTGAGAATGTCTTTATTTCCCCTTCATTCCCAAAGGATATTTTTGCTGGATATAGAATTTGTGGTTAGAGTTCTTTCCTTTCAATACTTGAAGAATGGTGTGCTACTTTTTTCCCTGGCATCCATTCAGAAGAGAAATTTGCTGTCATTTGAATTGATGCTCCTATTTAAGTAATGTGTCATTTCTCCCTGGCTGCTTGCAATATTTTTTCTTTGTCTTTTGTTTTCAATATTTTCATTATAATGTGTCTTGGCATGCATTAATTTGGGTGTTACCTATTTGATCAGCTTTTTAAATCTGTAGGCTTGTATCTTTTGCCAAATTTGGGAAGTTTTCAGCCATTACTTTTTAAATATTTTTGCATATTTATGAATACTTTTTGAATACTTTTTGGGTCCCATTCTTTCCTCTCCTTCAGAGATTCTGATGATACAAATGTTAGCCCTTTTTTTTTTTGTTTGTTTCTCACAGATTCCAGATACTCTGTTATTCATTTATCTGAGGCTATTTTCCTGTGTTGTTTGGTTTGGGTTAAATCTATTAATCTGTCCTCAACTTTATTGATCCTATCTTTTGTTATCTTCACTCTACTATTGAGCCCATCCACTGTTTATTTTGATTATTGTCTTTTTTAGTTCTATATTTCCATTTGCTTCTTTTTTTATAACTTTGATTTCTTTGCTGAGAGTTTCTATTTTTTTTTCCATTTGTTTCAAGAGAATTTGTAATTGTTTATTGAAGCACTTTTTTCGATGGCTGCTTTAAAATCATTGTCATTGCCTCTGAATGAGAGCAGAAGCTCAACTCCTTACTGGGCCCCACTAACACCAGGGAATGGGGTGAGAGTGTTGACTACCCTACCTTGTATCACTTCAGTCTGCCTCATTGATGTTGGGTGGTGGTGGAAGCTCACCTCACCTCTGGACTCCATTGATAATACTATGGTGAGGGAACATATCCAGTCATTTACTTATTGTCTATGGCTGCTTTCACACTACAAAGGCAGAATTGAGTAGTTGTGATTAAAAAAACCGTATGGCTCACAACTCCCCGAATATTTACCATCTAGTGCTTTCCAGAAAAAGCTTGCCAATCCCATGGCCTTTATTAGCAGTTTCTGAACACTTTTGATCACACATATATAGCAGTAAAACATTTTTTTGGCACACGTCCCCAAATGTGTATACATACAGGTCCACTGAGTATATATTCTGGCTGAAAGTTGAATGGACAAGTGTTAAAATTAATATTTGATTAAAGTTAAATCTGAACTTTTAGAATGTGAGATTAAATCTGAAATTTTATCAAAATATTGTTATTTTCTTATGAAATATGTATTATTCTAGTTTTGAAAATTTGACATTATAGTGAAGGAACAATAATTTCTTTGCACGATTAGCTACTAGATTCCTCCTGCAGTCACTATAAAGCACAGTTGTGATAGCAAATGAGATACTTCTATATGGGAAGACTGGAGGAGCAAGGTTTTTTTTTTTTTTTTTTAGCTGGTTTTGCTGGCACAGGATGCTGGTGTTGACGATGTTCCCACCAAGTTATTAATCTTTTTTTTCATTTCTAATAGCAACTGACTACTATAAGGATAAATTTCCTCTTAACCTCCTGGGTTGAAGATTTGAGGGCTTGTAATGATGCCATTTCACTCAACTACTCTTTCACAATCTGAAGATTTGTGCAGTTATTAAAGAGGACACGTTATGAATATTTTCAGAAATAGACTCAAGATCCTTGCTCTCTCTTATATTTCTTGCTATTAATATCTTAACTTTCACTCGCTGCTTCACACAATCACTTAGAAAAAAAATGGTCTCAAACCGTGGATCCAAGAATAGGGCAAGGGAGGAATCTAACCATCTTTTAGGATAACTGTAGTATCTGAATTTCCATCTGCATCTCAGCTGTGTTTGCTTATATGTCAATTTCAATATCTTTACTAGAAGAGAGTGATAGGAGGGTTCCACACCATGTATCATGTATGAAAGGCAGTATCTGAACTCACAATTTGCTTATTTCTTCATCAGGTTCCAGCAGATGATACACTTTCTCTGTAAGCAACTATCGATTATACTAAGCCCAGGTACATTGGTTTTGTTTTCTACCAAGTGCATTCTTAAGGTTTTCTTTCGTTCAAACACCTTTAAAACCCATAATTGTCACTCTTCCATCTTATTTGAGCATCTTTTATAATAACTGAAAGATAAGAGGGCTCCCAAAACTGTTATATATCCAATAACTTGCTTTTAGCTAAAGAATGATGAGAGGGGCCCATGGCCAGTAATCCTTATGCTGTACTATAATTACCTTATTGGACATGTAACTAAAGGATGTGAGCAAAATGTTGAGTGCTTGTGATTCCTTAATCATTCCTAGCCTTTACCATTTTGCTCCACTGTCAATTGCAATTCTATGACACCCTATTGATTTTTCATTATATTACTGTTTCTTCAATCAACTTCACTGTGCTATTAGTTTTAGGGAGATTCCAAAAAAAATTTTTTTAATTGTATTGTAGTAATATATATCCAATCTAAAATTTCCCCTTCTAACCACATTCAAATATATAATTCAGTTGTGTTAATTATATTTGCAATGTTGTGCTACCATCATCACAATATAAAACGTTTCCATCTCCCCAAATGGGAACTCTATACCAATTAAACATGAACTCTCCACTCCCTTTCCCCACCCTGGCCCCTGGAAATCTGTATATTAGTTTCTGACTATGAACTTGCTTATTCTAATTATTTCATATCAGTGAGATCATACAATATTTACCCTCTTGTGTCTGGTTTATTTCATTCAACATAGTCTTCAAAGTTCGTCTATGTTGTCTCAAGTATGAGAACTTCATTCCTTTTTATAGCTAAATAATATTTCACTGGATGTATATACCACATTTTGTTTATACATTTATTGGTTGATGGACACTTGGGTTGCTTCCATCTTTTGGCAATTGTGAATCATACCAATACCACTATGAACATTGCTATGAAAATATGTGTTTGAATCCCTGCATTCAATTCTTTGGGTATACACCTAGAAATGGGATTGTCGAGTTGTATGAAAATTCTATGTTTAACTTTCTGAGGACCTGTCAAACTGTTTTCCACAGCTGCTGTACCATTTTACATTCCCACCAACAATGAACGAATGTTCTTGTTTCTCCACATCCTCTCCAATACTTGTTATTGTCTGTATTCTTAATAGTAGTCATTCTAGTGAGTGTGAAACGGTATCTCGTGGTTTTGATTCCCATTTTCCTAGTGGCTAATGATATTGAGCATCTTTTCATGTGCTTATTGGCCATTTATATATCTTCTTTGGGAAAATGTCTATTTAACTCTTTTGAATTGGGCTTTTTGTTACTGAGTTGTAGGATTTCTTTATATATTCTGAATATTAAACCTTTATTGGATAAGTGGTTTCTAAATATTTTCTCCCATTCTGTAGGTTGTCTTTTTTTTTCTTTTTTTCTGGGTTCAAAGGGTATGTTTATTTGTAATTTTGTGAGCTGGTTACCAAATAGTCCTCCATTGAAATTATACATATTTGCAGTACAACTACACATGTATTATCAAACATTGATGTTTGGTATTGCAGTACGGTTTAATTTGTATGTCTCTTTGCATGAGTGAAGTTAAACAGCAGTTCTGTGTTTAAAAAATCCATTCAATCTTGCCTCTGGTTGCTGCTGCTTAGCCTTTTCCGTGGCTCTTCTTCTGATGTCTCTTAAATGCTGGTGTTCCTGGGGCTCTGTCCTTGCCCTCTCCATTAGTACTGCCTTTTCTCCCTGGACTTCAGATCAGTGCTCTAGACCTGGGTGTTCACTTCTCTGCCAAACATTCCTGATTGGATATATATATATATATATTTTAACAAATCTATTTTATTGATACATATCAATAAAGCACACAATTCATCTAAAGTGTACAATCAATGATATGTGGTATAATCACATAGTTGTGCATTCATCACTTCAATCATTATCAGAGCATTTTCATTATTTCAATAATAATAATAAACAAAAAACAAACAAGAAAATTCTTCACCTTTCAATCGCTGTTTCCCCTGCTGTACATAGCTGCTATTTCTGGCTATTCTTGCACATTTATTTATTTATTAAGCAGTTTTATTGAGATATATTCACATACCATCTAATCTATCTGAAGTGTACAGTCAATGGCATTTAGTATAATCACAATGTTGTGCATTCATCGTCAGAAAAAATTTTAGAACTATTTCATTACTCCAAAAAGAAAAACTCTACATCCCTTAGCATGCCTTCCCTAACCCTACATAACCACTAATCAAATTTCATCTTTATAAATTGATTTATATTTACATTTCATATAAATGGAATTATAAAATATGTTACACAATATATTCAGTTCATAGTAGCACAATCATACAATATTTGTCCTTTTGCGTCTGGCTTACTTCACTTCCAGGTTCATCCATGTTGTCATATGCTTTATGACTTCATTTCTTCTACAGCTGCATAATATTCTATCGTGTGAATACACCACAGTTTGTTTATTCATTCATTGGTTGATGGACACCTGGATTGTTTCCAACTTTTGGCAATTGTGAATAACACTGCTATGAACATCGGTGTGCAGATGTCTGTTCATGTCACTGCTCTCAGTTCTTCTGGGTATATACCCAGTAGTAGTATTGAAGGGTCATGTGGCAAATCTATATTCAACTTCTTTATCTATATTCAAACAGTCCTCCACAGTGACTGCACCATTCTGCATTCACACCAACAGTGAATAACTGTTCCTATCTCTACACATCCTCTCCAACACTTGTAGTTCTTTGTCTTTTTAATAGTGGCCAATTTGATAGGTGTGAAATGATATCTTATTGTAGTTCTCCCCCCACCCCGAGATGGCGCCCTCATCTGTTTGCTCACTGTGTTTGCTCATTGTTTTGCTCTCAGTGTCTGCTTGTTGTCTGTTTCCTTTTTTTTTTTTTTTCTTTTAGGAGGCACTGGGATCCAAACCCAGGATTTCCCAAGTGGGAGGCTGGTGTTCACCTGCTTGAGCCACATGTGCTCCTTGCTTGTTTGTTTTTGCTTGTTGTCTGCTCCTTGTTTTTGCTTGTTGTCCACTTGTTGTTTTTGCTTGAGGTCTGCTCGTTGTTTGTTTGTCTTCTTTAGGAGGCACCGAGAACTGAACCTGGGAACTCCCATGTGGGAAGTGGGCACCCAATGGCTTGAGCCACATCCACTCCCTCTCATTGTAGTTATTTTTTTTTTTTTAAGATTTGTGACTAGTTTTGTTCTCATTTGTGGCCGAGTGTTAACACGTGTAAAATAAATCATCTCTTCTGCTGTCTTAGCTGAAGAATCAAAAAAAAAAAAAAAAAAAAGATTTGTTTTATCCCCATCCCCTTGTTGTTTGCACTTGCTGTGTCTATTTGTCTTCCTTGCTTCTTTAGGAGGCACCGGGAGCCAAACCTGGGACCTCTGATGTGGGAGGGAGGTGCCCAATCTCTTGAGCCACCTCTGCTCCCTGCTTTGTTGTGTCTCTCAACTTGTTTTTCCTCCCCACGTCTCTTGTTGCATCATCTTGTTGTGTCAGCTTGCTGCACCTGCCTGTCACGCCAGCTTGCTGTCTTCTTCAGGAGGCACTGGGATCCAAACCAGTGACACCCCATGTGGTAGGCAAGAGCCCAGTTGCCTGAGCCACATTCACTTCCCTTCATTGTAGTTTGATTTGCATTTCCCTAATCATTAGCGAAGTTGAACATTTTTTCATGTGTTTTTTCTTGCCATTTGTATTTCTTCTTTGGACAAATGTCTATTCAAATTTTTTGCCCATTTATTAATTGGGTTGTTTATCTTTTCATTGTTGAATTGTAACATTTCTTCATATATCCTGAATAGTAAATCCTTATCGGACATGTGATTTCCAAATATTTTCTCCCATTGAGTCAGCTGCCTTTTTATCCTTTTGACAAAGTCCTGTGAGGTTCAAAAGTGTTATTCCGAGGAACTTCCATTTATGTATTTTTTTCTTTTGTTGTGCGTGTAAGGTCCAAGAAACCACCACCTACACAAAGTCTTTAAGATGTTTCCCTACATTTTCTTCTAGTAGTTTTATGGTCCTGGCTTTTATCTTTAGGTCTTTGAACCATTTTGAGTTGATTCTTGTATAGGAGTGAGATAGGGGTCCTCTTTCATCCTTTTGGTTATAGATATCCAGTTCTCCCAGCGCTATATGTTGAAGAGACTGTTTTATCCCATTAACACAAACATCATAGGTTTGTCAAAAACAAATTGACTGTAGAGGCGAGGGTTTATTTCTAGACTCCCATTTCTATTCCACTGATTGATGTGTCTATCTTTATGCCAGTACCATGCTGTTTTTTTGTTTTTTTTTTTTTACCGGGAGGTACCAGGGATCGAACCCTGGTCTCTCCATATGGTAGATGGACGCCGAACCTCTTGAGCCACGTCCGTTTCCCTACCATGCTGTTTTGACCACTGTAGCTTTGTAATATGTTTCAAGCTCAGGCAATGAAATTCCTCTCAGGTCACTCTTCTTTTTTAGAATGATTTTGGCTATTCAGGTGCACTTGTCCTTCCAAATGAATTTGGTAATTGCCTTTTCTATTTCTGTAAAGTAAGCTGTTGGGATTGATTAGAATTGCATTGAATCTATAAATTAGTTTGGGTAGGATTGACATCTTCATGATATTTATTCTTCCAATCCATGAAAATGGAATGTCTTTCCATTTGTTTAGGTCTTCATTGATTTCTTTTAGCATTGTTTTGTAGTTTTCTGCATATAGGTCCTGTACTTCTTTTGTTAAGTTGATTCCTAGGTATTTGAATCTTTTTGTTGCTATTGTAAATGGAATTTCCCCCTGATTTCCTCCTCAGATTGTTCAATACTAGTTTACAAAAACAGTACTGATTTTTGTGTGTTGATCTTGTATCCTGCCACTTTGCTGAATCCATTTATTAGCTCAAGTAGCTTTGTTGTAGACAGTTCAGAATTTTCTAAATGTAGGATTGTGTCATCTGCAAATAGTGAGAGTTTTACTTCCTCTTTTCCTATTTGGATGCCTTTAATTTTTTTTTCTTGTCTAATTGCTCTAGCTAGAACTTCTAGTACAATGTTGAATAACAATGGTGACAGTGGGCAGCTTTGTCTTGTTTCTGATCTTAGAGGGAAAGCTTTCTACCTTTCCCCATTGAGTACAATGTTGGCTGTGGGTTTTCATATATATCTTTTATGCCTTTTATCATATTGAGGAATTTTCCTTCTATTCCAATCTTTTGAAGTGTTTTTATCAAGAAAGGATGCTGGATTTTGTCGAATGCCTTTTCCGCATCAATTGTGATGATCATGTGGATTTTTTTCCTTCAGTTTGTTAGTGTGATGTATTACATTGATTGATTTTCTTATGTTGTACTAGCCTTGCATACCAGGAATAAATCCCACTTGGTTGTGATGTATAAGTCTTTTTAAAAAAATGTTTTAAAAAAATGTTTAAAAGATACTTAGATAATATAAATGTTATACAAAAAATATAAGGATCCCATATATCTTGCTCCCAATACCTCCCACATTTTCCCACATAAACAGCATCCTTCATTAGTGTGGTACATCCATTGCAATTGATAAATGCGTTTTGGGACATTGCCACTGAGCATGGATTATAGTTTACATTGTAGTTTACACTCTCTCCCATACAATTCTGTAGGTTATGGGAAGATATATAATGGCTCATTTCTGTCATTGCAATGTCATTCAGGATGATTCCCAAGTCCTTGAAAATGCCCCCGTATTGCACCTGATTTTCCCTCTCCTTGCCCTCAGAGCCTCCAGTGGCCACTGCCTCCACATCAATGTTGTAATTTCTTCCATTGCTAGAATTATTATAAGTCTATAGTAGAATACCAGTAAGTCCATTCTAGTCCATAGTTCATTCCCCAATCCTGAGGATTCTGGGGTTAAGTCTTTTGATATGTTGTTGGATTCAATTTGCAAGTGTTCTGTTGAAAATTTTTGCATCTATGTTCATTAGAGAGATTGGTCTATAATTTTATTTTCTTGTAGTGTCTTTAGCTGGCTTTGGTATTAGGATGATGTTGGCTTCATAAAATGTGTTGGGTAATTTTCCCTCCTCTTCAATTTTTTTGGAAGGGTTTAAACTGGATTGGCGTTAATTCTTTTTGAAATGTTTGGTAAAATTCACTCGTGAAGCCATCTGGATTAGTATAGCTACCCCTGCTCTTTTTTGGTTACTATTCCCGCCCCCGCCCCCACCCTTGGCTACCCCTGAGATGGCTCCCTTATCTGTTTGCTCATTGTTTTTGCTCATTGTCTGCTCATTGTCTTGCTTGTTGTCTGCTCTTTGTCTGTTTGTTTCTTCTTTAGGAGGCACCAGGAACTGAACCTGGGACCTCCCATGTTGGAGGTGGGTGCCCAACTGTTTAAGCCACATCTGCTCGCTGCTCATTTTGTTTTTGCTTGCTGTCTGCTCATTATTTGCCCATTGTTTTGCTCATTTTTTTTTTCTGCTTGTTGTCTACTCATTGTTTTTTGCTCAGTGTCTGCTCATTGTCTGTTCATTGTCTTCTTTAGGAGGCACCAGGAACCAAACCTGGGACCTCCCATGTGGGAGGTGGGCTCCCAAACTACCCAAGCCACATCTGCTCCTTTTGGTTACTATTTGTGTGGAGTATATTTTCCCAACTGTTCACTTTCAGCTGGTTTGTATCCCTGGGTCTAAGGTGAGTCTCTTGTAAGCAGCATATGGATGGCTCATATATTTTTTTATCCATTGTGTCAGCCTAAATCTTTTGATTGGGGAGTTTAATCCATTCATATTCAGTGATATTACTGTAAATGCATTATTTACGTCCACCACTTTATACTTTGGTTTTCTTATGTCATGTCATATTTTCATCTGTCTTTTTACTCTTTTGGTTATCCTTTCTGCTATTCTTGCCATCTACACTCTCCTCCAAGCCTCTCTCTCCTGTCTTTTTCTTTTAGGCTCTAAGGCTTCCTTTAATATTTCCTGCAAACATGGATTCTTTTTTATGAACACTTTTAGTTTATGTTTGTTTGTGAATGTTTTATACTTACCTTCATATTTGAAGGACAGTTTTGCTGGATAAAGAATTCTCAGGTGGCAGTTTTTCTCTTTCAGTACCCTAATTGTCTTCTTGCTTCCATGGTTTCTGATGAGAAATCCACACTAAGTCTAACCTTGTATGTGATGGTTTGTTTCTCCCTTGCTGCTCTCAGAATTTTCTCTTTATCTTTGACATTTGACATTCTGAGTAGTATGTGTCTTGGAGTAGGTCTTTTGGATTTATTCTGATTGGGGTATGGTGCACTTCTTGGACATGTAAGTTCATATCTTTCATGAGAGTTGGGACATTTTCAGCCATTATTTCCTCAAATACTCTTTCTGTCTCTTTCCCATTCTCTTCTCCTTCTGGAACTTCCATGACACATTTGTTGTTGCGTTTTTTTTTGCATTCAACTCCCTGAGCCTCTGCTTAATTTTCTCTATTCTTTTCTCTTTCTGTTCTTTTCTCTCTTCAATTACAGTTGTTCTGTCTTTGATAGCACTTATTCTTTCTTCTATCATTTAAAGTCTGTTGTTGCATGCCTCTAATGTGCTTTTGATCTCACCTATTCATTTTCATGAGCTCTGTTAGTTTTCTATTCAGGATTTCAAATTCTTATTTGTGCTCACTCAATATCTTCTTGATGTCATTTATCTTTTTAGCCATATTGTCTTTCAACTCATTAATTTGATTTTGGAAATTTGTGTGCATCACATTAATTAGTTGTCCCCAAATCTGCGTCTCTTCTTGGCCTTTGATATATTCCTTTTCTTAGACCATGTCTTTCATTTCTTAGTATGGCTCATAATTTTTTGCTGATGTCTAGGCATCTGATTAGGATGGTAGTTTACTCAGATTCTCAATTTCTCTCTCTTTCATGGAGATTTAGTGGTGGGATGCTGTGTGTTACTGCTGCTTTTTGATTCTTGGTTCTACCTGGATCATTAGGATTGTCCCTGTTAGTTGCTCAAAACTGGACTCTGGACCCAGTAATGGGTTGCAGGCTCACTTCCTAGGGTCTTGGGGAGGGAGGTTGTAAAGGGTAGAAAAAACCTGTCTTACTTTTAATTTCCTCACATGCACTTCCTTTGTCTGCAAGCAGATGGCACTATTTGCCAGCCCTCTGAGTTCAATGCCTGGTCAGAGTGTGTTTGCTGCAAAGTGGAGTAGATCAATGTGATATAGATTCTTGCCTGGTGGTTAAGAGCCTTGTAATTCAAACTTTCTCAGAGACAGTTCTCTAGCCTTTGCTGGCAGCTACTCCGATTTCCCAGGTAGAAAATAATTCTACTCCTCTCTGCATCCTCAACAATCAGTTCCAGTTAGTACAGAGAGAGATTGAGAGGATTGGATCTCTTTAGTCCTGGATCTCTTTAGTCCAGAGCTGGCTCCCAAGGCAAACAATGGCATGGCCCCACCTGGACTGGAAGGGCTTGTAGGACATAGCAAACCAAATTTTTGGACAAAATCTGAGTCAGCTTTAGGCTATGTCCCTCTCTCTCCTCTTTCCTGAAGCAGTGGATCCCCGAGACCACCTTTGTCTGTAGCCAGCCCAGTGGCCTGAGAATTCACAAATGTCTTTGGTGTGGAGGAGGGTGCTGGCAGTAGCAGCTGCTGGTTTTAACTCACAATTTTGTGGTCATGATTCTTTTCCTTTGTCCCTCTCTCTTCTGGGTGATGTCCAGTCTTTGCCTGTGTCCTAAACTCTAGAAGATTTTTTTTCCAGGCTGTTTCAACCTGTCCTCCAGCATTTTTTCTGGGAGAGAAGTTATATGTTGTCTTTTTATGATGAAGTCCTTTGATGCAGAAAATTTTTTCATTTTGGTGAATTCCTATTTATTTTTTCCTTTTGTTGCTCATACTTTTGGTACAAAGTTTCTTTGTTAGACAAAGAAACCATTGTCTAAAAAAGGTCCTTAAGTTGGTTCCCTATATTTTCTTCTAGGAGTTTTATAGTTTTGGTTGTTATATTTAGGTCTTTGTTCCCTCTTGTGTTAATTTTTATGAGGAAGGGGTTCACCTTCTGTTTTTTGCATATGGATTTTCTCAGCATCATTTTTTAAAGAGACTATTCTTTCCCCATTTCCACCCTTGTCAAAAATCAGTTGACTATAGATGTGAGGGTTTATTTCTGAACTCTCAAGTCGATTCCATTAGTCTATATGTCTGTACTTGTGCCAGTCAGTACACTGTCTTGATTAGTGTAGCTTTGTAATAAGTTTTAAAATCAGGAAGTGTAAATTCTCCAACTTCATTCTTCTTTTAAAATGGTTTTAGCTATTTGGGGCCCTTTAACCTTCCATATAAATTTGATGATTGGCTTTTCCATTTATGCAAAGATGGATATTGGAATTTTGTTTGGGATTGCATTGAATCCAAAATTTGATTTTACAGAATTGACATTTAATATGGATTAGCCTTTCCTTTATGTAGGTCTTCTTTGATTTCTTTCAGTGAAGTTTTATGAGTTTCTGTGTATAAGTCCTTTACAACTTTGGTTAAATTTATTCTGGACTATTTGATTCTTTTAGTAGCTATTGTAAATTAAAATTTTTTTTCTTGATTTTCTCTTCAGTTTGTTCATTACTAGTGCATAGAAATATGACTGATTTTTTAAACTTTATTTTGTACATTTAATAATTGAAAACATAAGCAATTAAAAACTAAAAAGTAAACACAGATGAATAAATATATACATTTCTCAATTAAATGTAATGGATACATGTAAATTTTTTTTTGTTGTTTTGTTTTTTGTTTGTTTTTTTGTTTTTGTTTTTTTTGTGAATCAAACAATATTTTACACAATATATTTGGTTCATAGTAATGCATTCATACAGTATTTGTCCTTTTGTGTCTGGCTTGCTTCACTCAACATAATGTCCTCCAGGTTCATCCATGTTGCCATATGCTTTACGACTTCATTTCTTCTACAGCTGCATAATATTCCATTGTGTGAATAGACCACAGTTTGTTTATCCATTCATCTGTTGATGGACACCTGGATTGTTTCCAACTTTTGGCAATCATGAATAATGTGGCTATGAACATCGGTGTGCAGATGTCTGTTCGTATTACTGCTCTCAGTTCTTCTGGGTATATACCCAGTAGTGGTATTGCAGGGTCACATGGCAAGTCTATATTCAACTTCTTTAGGACCTGCCAAACAGTCCTCCATAGTGGTTGTACCATCCTGCATTCCCACCAACAGTGAAGAAGTGTTCCTATCTCTCCACATCCTCTCCAACACTTGTAGTTCTCTGTCTTTTTTTTTGTTTGTTTGTTTGTTTTTTTTACCAGGAGGTCCCAGGGATCAAACCCGGGTCCCTCCATATGGGAGACGGACGCCCAACCAGTTGAGCCACATCCGACCCCCTCTCTGTCTTTTTAATAGTGGCCATTCTGATAGGTGTGAAATGATTGACTGATTTTTTCATATTAGTCTTTAACCCCACCACTTTGCTGAATTCATTTATTAGCTCTAGGAGATTTGTTGTGGATTATTCAGGATTTTCTCTATTTAGGATCATGTCATCTGCAAATAATAAAGTTTTACTTCTTCCTTTCCAATTTGGATGCCTTTTATTTCTTTTTTTTCTGGCCTAATTTGTCTTTCTAGAACTTCCAGTACAATGTTGAATAGCAATGGTGACAGTGGTCATCTTTGTCTTGTTCCTGACTTTAGAGGGAAAGGTTTCAGTATTTCACCATTGAGTATGATGTTAGCTATGGGTCTTTCATTCATGCCTCTTTATCATTTAAGGAAGTTTCCTCCTATTCCTAGTTTTCTGAATGTTTTTGTCAAGAAGTGATGTGGGATTTTGTCAAATGCATCAATTGAGAATGATAATATATTTTTCCCTTCATTCTATTAATGTGGTATAAATAAATTGATTTTCTTATGTTGAGCCACCCTTGCATACCTGGGATAAGTCCCACTTGATCATGGTATACAATTGTTTGACTGTTGTATTAGTTAGAGTTCTCTTGGGAAACAGAACCGACAGGAGATATTGGTAAATTTTATGAGATTTTATAAAACTGTCTCACATGACTGTGGGGAAGGGGAAGTTCAAATTCCATAGGGCAGGGTGCAAGCCAGGAACTCCAATAAATGTCCTCAGTAAATTCCCCAGGAGAAGTTGACTGGCTGAAGGAAAGATGGAAATTCTCCTGATTGCTGAAATCATCACTTTGTCTTTTAAGGCCTTCAACTGATTGGATGAGACATCTCTCATTGCTGAAGGCAATCTCCTTGGTTAATTGTAGATGTACTCAACCAGAGATGCAATCAACTTACTGATGATTTAAATCCATGAAGTGCCCTCACAGTAACAATTAGGGCAGTGCTTGCTTTACCAAACAACTGGGCACCATTCCCTGGCCAAGTTGACACATGTGCTTTACTATCACAAGTGTCTCTTTATCTGGCTTTACTATTAGAGTAGTTTTGGCCTCATAGAATGAGTTAGGAAATGCTCCCTCCTATTCAAAAATTTTTGGAAGAATTTTAGCAGGATTGGTATTAATTCTTGGAATATTTGGTAAAATTCACCAGTGAAACCATTTGGTCCTGGGCATTTCTTTGTTGGCGAGGATTTTGATTACTAATCCAATTTTCTTTCTTGTTATTGATCTGTTGAGATCTTCTGTTTATTCTTGAGTCAGTGTAGGTATTTTGTGTTTTTCTAAGAATTTGTCCACTTCATCTAGGTTATCTAATTTATTGGCATACAACTGTTCATAGTATCCTCTTACAATCCCTACTGTTTCTGTGGGGTCAGTAATAATGGCACCCCTTTTTGCCGATTTTACTTATTTGCATCTACTCTCTTTTTATCTTTGTCAGTCTAACTAAACATTTGTTGATTTTCTTTATTTTTTCATGGAAATAACTTTTGGTTTCATTGATTCTCTGTTGCTTTTTATCCTATATTTCACTTATCTCTATTTTAATCTTTGTTGTTTTTCTTCCTTCTACTCACTTTGAGTTTAGTTTGTCTTCTTTTTTTATATCCTCCAGTTGGGCAGTGTGGCAGTTTGATGTAATTATGAATTCCAAAAATATAATTGAATCATGCTTGTAAACTGATCTGTTAATCTGGGCATGATTAGGTTAGGATTAGGGTGTTGAGCCCCACCCCTTGGTGGGTGGGGAATCGAATATAAAAGGCAAGGTAAAGGACAGTTGAAGCAGTCTTTTGAGAAGCAGTTTTGATATTGGAATGAAGGCCCCAGGAGAAGAGAAGCAAGCCGTTCGCCTGATCTTCTACAGCTGACCTTGTGGAGGAAACAGGAGCTAAGCCTGGAGAGAAACACAGCCCCGGGAAGAGAGGAACCCCAGAAGCCTGAACCCTGGCAAACGCCGGCAACTGTCTTGCTCTAACACGTGGCAATGGACTGTGGTGAGAGAAGAAACTTAACGCTTTATGGCCTGGTATCTGTGGACTTCTACCCCAAATAAATACCCTTTATAAAGACCAACCCAGGGAAGCGGCTGTGGCTCAATCAGTAGGGCTCCCGTTTACCATATGGGAGGTCCCGGGCCCGGTTCCCGGGGCCTCCTGGTGAAGGCAAGCCCGCCCACACGGCGTGGTTAGCTGACCCAGCGAGCACAAGCAGCAAGGGGGGGATAAATGAATAAATAAATAAAATCTTTAAAAAAAAAAAAAAAGGACCAACCCATTTTTGGTATTTCATATTAGCACCCCTTTGGCTGACTAATACATGCAGTTAGGTCACTGATTAGTCAAGACTCTCTAGGAAAAAAGAATCGACAGGAGATATCTGTCAATAATAAGAGATTTTATAAGAATTTCTCATGTGAACTTGGGGATGCACAAGTCCAGGTTCCGCAGGCAGGCTGCAAACCAGAGGCTCTGATGAAAGTCCAATGAAGGTCTAAAGATGAGCTGGGTCTAAAAATTCTCTCTGAATACTGAAATAACTTCCCCCTTTAAGGCTTTCAACTGACTGGATAAAGCATCACTCATTGCTGATGGCAATCTCCCTGACTGATGTAGATGTAATCAGCTATCTGTAGTAAACTCACTGGTGACTAAAGTCCATAAATGTCCTTGTATTACAATTAGCCCAGTGCTTGCTTACCAAACAACTGGGCACAATTACCTGGCCGAGTTGACACATTAGCCCTAACCATCACAGTCACTGATTTGAGATCTTTCTTCTTTTTTAATGTAAACGTTCAGAGCTATATATTTCCCTTTCAGTTCTGCCTTTGCTGCATCCCATATGTTTTGGTATGTTGTGTTTTTGTTTTCATTTGCCTCAAGATATTTCCTAATTTACCTTGTGCTTTCTTCTTTGACCCATTGGCTATTAAAGAGTATGTTGTTTAATTTTCACATATTTATGAATTTTCCAATTCTCCCTCTGTTATTGATTTCTAGCTTTATTCCATTATGTTCAGAGAAGATACATTGTATGATTTCCATATTTAAAATTTTTGATACTTGTTTTGTGATCTACCTTTATGGACTCTCCTGGAGAAAGATGCTTGTACACTAGAGACGAATGCATATTCTGCTGCTGTTGGGTGAAGTGTTTTATTTATTTATTTTTATTTTATTTTATTATTTTTAAAAGATTTATTTTATTTATTTATTTATCCCCCCCTTGCTGCTTGTGCTCGTTGTGTCCATTTGCTGTGCGTTTTTATGTGTCTGCTTGTCTTCCTTTGTTGCGTCATCTTGCTGCTCCAGCTCAGCGCACTGCGCGGGCCGTCAGCTCAGCAGGCATTGCGGGCCAGCTTGCCTTCACCAGGAAGCCCCGGGAATCGAACCCAGGGCCTCCCATATGGTAAACAGGAGCCCAACCACTTGAGCCACATTCGCTTCCCGTGAAGTGTTTTATAAATGTATCTGTTAGGTCTAGTTAGCTTATAATATTGTTCAAGTCTTCTATTTCCTTATTGATCTTCTGTCTAGATGCTCTATCTGTTATCAAGGTGGTGTATTGAAGTCTTCTACTATTAATGTAGAACCATCTATTTCTCCCTTCAAATCTGTCAATTTTTGCTTCATATATTTTGGGCTCAGTTATTAAGTGCATATATATTTATAATTGTTATGTTTTCTTGTTGAATTGACCCCTTTTTCAGTATATAGTGACCCTTTTTGTCCCCTGTAATAGTTTTTGACTTCAAGGTTATTTTATCTGATATTAGTATAACTATCCCAGCTCTTTTTTAGTTACTATTGCATGGCAAAAGTTTTACATCCTTTCTCTTTCAACCTATTTGTGTCCTTGAATTTAAGGTGAGTCTCTTATAAATGTACATAGTTGGGCCATGTTTTTATATCCATTCTGCCAATCTCTGCCTTTTGACTGGACAGTTTAATCCATTTGCATTTAAAGTAACAATTGATAATGAAGGACTTTCTTCTGCCACTTTGCTCTTTGGGTGTTGTAAATCTTATACTTTTTTTCTGTTGTTGTTGCTCATCAAGTCTTCTGTTAATGCTTACTTTCATATTTATTTGATTTTTTTGTAGTGTACCACTTTGAGTCTTTTCTCATTTCTTTCTGTATATATTTTTTCAGATATTTTCTTTGCTACAATGGGGCTTAAATTTGGCATCTTAAATTGGTGAAAAATCACATTTGATTTGGTACCAACTTAACTTCAATAGCATATACAAGCACTGTTCCTATCCTCCCCCATTCCCCCACTTTTTTGTTTTACTTGCTACAACAAAAAAACAACAAGCAAACAAACAAAAAAAAACCAACTGAGAGGAGCAAATACGGCTCAGTGGTTGAGCGCTGGCTTCCCACAGACAAAGTCCCAGGTTCAATCCCCAGCCTGGTACCTCAGAAAAAGGAAAAAAAAAAAAAAAAAAAAGATGATATCTTTATGCATTGCATGTTCAAAAGAATAGATTTATCATTTCTTTTTATGTATTTGCATTTTAGAACCTCTAAGAAGTAAAAAATGAAGTTACATTACAAAAATATATATAATAATACTGACATTTTTATTTATCCATATGCTTATCTTTACTGGAGGTCTTTATTTCTTTATGGCACTGTGATCCACTGACTAGTGTCCCTTACTTTCATTCTAAAGAACTCCCTTTAGTAATGCTTGTGGGAGGTGGGCTAGTGGTGATGAATTCCTTCAGCTTTTGTTGATCTGAGAATGTCTTAATTGCTCCCTTGTTTTTGAACAACAGTCTTACCAGATATAAAAATCCTTTTGTTTTCTTTCAGCATTTAAAATATTTCATCCCACTGCCTTCTTTTTTTTTTTTTTTTTTCTTTTTCTGAGGTACCAGGCCGGGGATTGAACCTGGGACTTTGTCTGTAGAAAGCCAGCGCTCAACCACTGAGCCGTATTTGCTCCTCTCAGTTGTTTTTTTTTTCCTTTTGTTTGCTTGTTGTTTTTTTGTTTTGTTTTGTTTTGTTTTTGCTTTTTGGAGGCACTGGGAACCAAACCCGGACCTCTCATGTGGGAAACAGGTGCTCAATTGCTTGAGCCACATCCGCTCCCCCCACTGCCTTCTTGCCTTCATGGTTCTGATGGTGTGAAATTGGCATTTAGCTTCCTGGGGCTCCCTCATACATAACATGTTGCTTTTCTCCTGCAGCATGCAGAACTATCTCCTTGTCCTTGGCATTCAATAGTTTGATTACTGTGTGTCTGGGTGTGGTTCTGTTCAAGTTTATCCTGTTTGGGGTTCATTGAAATTCTTGAATGTGTATATCATTCGTTCACTAAATTTGGGACTTTTTTCCACCATCATTTCTTTGAGTATTCCTTCTGCCCCTTTCTCTTTTTTTTCTCTCTCCGGGACTCCCATAATTCATATATTGGTATGCTTTATGGTGTCCCACATGTCTCTCAGGCTCTGTTCACTTTTTTCCATTCTTGTTTCTTTCTGTTCCTCTCTTTTCAACTCCACTGTTTCTTTCTTCTGCTAGCTCCAATCTGCTGTTGAAACCTTCTAGGGAATTTTTCATTTCAGTTATTTGTCTTCAATGCCAATATTTCTGTTTGGTTCCTTTTTAAAAATTCTGTCTCTTTATTGAAATTTTTGTATTGTTCATTCATTGTTTTCCTGATATCCTTTAGCTATTTCTCTATGTTTTAATTTATCTTCTTGAGCATATTAAAGATCATTTTAAAAAAACTTTCTCTGGTATGTCCATAGTCTGGTTTTATTTGTTGATGATTTCTGTATTTTTATTTTGTTCTTTAGTATGGGCCATCAGTTCCTGTTTCTTTATTTGTCTTGTAATATTTTGGTGCACATTGTACGTTTTGATATTTTAATGTGCTAGCTCTAGGATTTCATCCCCAAGCTGTCTGTTCCTTAAGTTTGTTTCCATCTAGTGATATGATAGAGATTTCTTTGAATGACAGGAGCTAGCAAAAACAAATAAGCCAATGCAAGAAAACACCTTTCACAGTCTTTGCCTATTGGTTCTCCTTTGGCTGCTGCTTTCCTTAGTTTAGCCCTCCTATCAAGAAAATCGGTGTGAGGCAAAAGTAAAGTACAGGGGAGGTGGATGTGGCTCAAGTGATGGGGCTTCTGTCTACCATATGGGAGGACCCGGGTTCGATCCCTGGAGCCTCCTGATAAAGGCGTGCCAGGCCTACGTGGCAAGCCAGGCCCATGTGGTGAGTGATGCAGCAAGATGATGACACAACAAAAGAGAGACACAGGAGAGAGCCAAGGCGAGATGTGATAGAAACCAGGAACTGAGGTGGTGCAAGCGACAGGGTGCCTTTCTCCCACACCGGAGGTCCCCAGGATCGAATCCTGTTGAAACCTAGAGGAGAAAAATGCGAAAAGAAGACAAAAAGAAACAGACACAGCAAATGGACACAGACGGCAAACAGCAGAGTGGGGAGGGGGGAGGGTGTAGAAAAACAAAAACAAAAGTAAAGGGAAGCGGCTGTGGCTCAATCAGTGGGGCTCCCGTTTACCATATGGGAGGCCCCGGGTTCGGTTCCCGGGGCCTCCTGGTGAAGGCAGGCCCGCCTGCACGGCGTGGTTGGCCGACCCAGCGAGCACAAGCAGCAAGGGGGGGATAAATGAATAAATAAAATAAAATCTTAAAAAAAAAAAAAAACAAAAGTAAAGTACAGGGTCCTCTCTGTCTTTTCTGATCCTTATCTTGTCCTGGACTTATGCTGACTTTCTTTAGAAATTCCCCCAATGTCTCTTCTACTCCCTATGAAATAGACTTTCTCCTTCTCCCAGGTGGTCTGTTATATGTCTTAAAGCTGGTAATCCTTTGCCCCAGGCTCTTCTGACTTAATTATTTCTTATATTGCTTTAACTGTCCACAAGCTGCTTCTGCCAGCAGGGCAAGTTTTTGGAGGGTGAGCCAAAAATAAGTTTCCTGGTTCAGTCTTTCAGGCTGCCACTGAAAGATTGGCACCACAGTATGTGCATGGGGTTTCTCTTCTCCCTCCAGAACAGGTCCAGGTATCCATAATGGAGTACAGGCTGTCTCCATACACGCCTTGCTCCTGCAAGGGCACCAGGAGCTTCTCCTACCTTTTTTTTAAATGATTTTGTTTTATTTTAATTTATTTACCCCCCCCCCCATAGTTTGTGCTCACCATCTGCTCTCTGTGTCCATTTGCTGTGTGCTCTCTTTCTGCTTGTTTTCTCTTTAGGAGGCACCAGGAACTGAACCTGGGACTGCCCATGTGGGAGAGAGGCACTCAATTGCTTGAGCCACCTCTGCTCCCTGCTTTATTATCTCTCTCATTGTGTTTCCTCTTTGTGTCTCCTTGTTGTGTCATCTTGTTGCGTCAGCTTGCTGTGCTAACCCATTGCACCAGCTTGCTGTCTTGCTTGTCTTCACCAGGAGGCACCAGAAACCAAACCCAGGACCTCCCATGTGGGAGGCAGGAACACAATTGCTTGAGCCACATCTGCTTCCCTTCTACCATTTTTAAAAACTGCATTTTCTTGATTTGGCACTTGCCCAATTATTGCAACCATTTAGATGTTTTCTGGAATTTTGAGGAAGATAGTTCTTTTGGTTTTTGCTAGTTGCTCAAAGATTCTATGGGGGAACTGCATCCTGGAGGATCTTATGCTGCCATCTTGGTCAACCAGAAGTCCCTATTCTGTGTTATTGAAGGAACTTTGTACTAAGATTCATAGATTGGACAAATTGCAAAAGATTCACTTGACCTACTGAAAATGGTAAAAGATTGATGAATGAGATCAAAATATGTTTTGGGCACTTAATTTTTCTCTAAAACTTTCTTATTTTTAATTACCATTATATTTTTATGTCTTAACTAAGGATAAATCATCATGGATGTTATTATACTTGATTTAGGAGTGAAATTTTGAGGTGACAAAGTTGATACTATGCTGTGATGTTATGAGATGTAAAGAATGCCTAAATAAGTATTCTTTCCTTGAAAATCTCATGACAAAGTGAAATTAAACAGTTAAAATTTTTTTTTTTTTTTTTTTAAGATTTTATTTATTTATTCATGTATCCCCCCCTTGCTGCTTGTGCTCGCTGGGTCAGCTAACCACGCCGTGCGGGCAGGCTTGCCTTCACCAGGAGGCCCCGGGAACCGAACCCGGAGCCTCCCATATGGTAAACGGGAGCCCTACTGATTGAGCCACAGCCGCTTCCCAACAGTTAAAAATTTGATACAGCTTTTACAGGTTATTTTGTATTATGAATGCTAGTCTCTTTATTCTACTTTGTATTATTCTTTAAAGTTTTATAAATATGTTGGCTCAAAAAGAATATAAAATCTTCTTAAAGTTATCCAGCTAATGCTCCCTTTCTAAATCTTCATACTAAGTGTCAATCAATTTCCCTATTTAGTTAACAATTTGAACATTTTAAATTGATTTTATTTTAAAATTGTCAGTTTTGCAATCATCATGGATTATTGTTATATTTTCTCTTGCAATAATAAATATACATTTATATTTCACGAAACAGATAGAATTTCAACTTATAAAGCACATAAGGAAAATGTCACTTCAATTTGCATCTAGAATGCTTACCTGTTTTGGAAAACAAATATTCTATTATCAATGAAACCAAATCGCATGACTTGCTTATATTATTGTCATTGTTATACTGCTTAGATACGATGGTGATGTACATTTTCACAGGATCACTAATTATGCAAAAGTTCAGGGTCGTTAGAAAGGAAGTCAAAGAGGCACTTAGCCAAAGCCACTCTGGTCGGATCTGAGACTAAACCCAAACTTTAGCGCATGCCTAACATTTATTTGTTTATTATACAACATGTACTACTGTGCTAATACATTATGTACATTACAAAACATATGCAAAAGTAAAAAAATTTAAAACATTAGACAGAAGTGCCAACATTTTTTTCCCTGTATTCCAGTGAACTTTCTTGCACACACCCCACTCTGGGGACTACTGACTTATAAAATAACATTCAGGCTCCTTAACATGGTGTAACACAGACCTTTGAGATCTGGTCACTGTTTGATGTGTCCCCTTTCCTGGCCGTAAACCTTACCCTTGAACAGCAATGAAGTGTTGTAGTTTCCTACACATTGTTCTTGCCTCTATTCCTTTGTCCAGCCTGTGCCTTATGCCTAGTGTGCAATTTTCTTTTTTTACCCTGGCTACCTCCCTTCACCCCTTTGTGAACTCAGGCATCACACTCATTAGGAAGTTCCCTGACACTCCTATTTCCCTCCTTTGAGGCCAGGTTAACCTCTTTGCTCCTAAAGTCCTAGTGCATAGTTCTATTTTTACAGTTATTAATTTTATTTTAATTGTCTAGGGGGACCCTGAACTGATTTAGCTTATATTTCTGTCACCCTGGAGAATTGGAGCTTGAAATAGAAATTAAGCTGAGTTATAGGAAAGTAGAGAGAGTTGTATTTTCTGTGCATTTGTGTTTGCAGACTACATTTGAACCTACTAAATTGATCTGACCTTGATCCTTGGTACGAGGAGTCATCTTTTACCCAGGGATTAGGTTCAACAGTAAGGAAGGTGAAGAGCACATATATATCAAACAGATAGAGTGCTAGGAAATAGTTGATACCCTCAAACGAGGATATGTGAGGAGTTTAATAAGAGACAAGGGTGTGGGCTGGGTATTGGTGAGTCACAGGGGACTGGGCAGTACCCAGGACTTGTCACAGAAGGTGGTTTCCACTCCTATGCTTGGAGGAGCCACAAGGGAGAGTGGTTACAGGATGCCAGAGACAGAGATAGCTGTGTGGACAAGTTCATCTGACAGGAGCAGAGTACTCTGAAGCCCCCCTGCTGGGATATAAACACCCTGGCCTTGGTCTCCTGAACACCTCCATCTCCTGCTAGTACCCCACACCTTTGTCTGAACCCAACTGGAATCCAGAGGGCAACACAGCTTGTTGATGCAGCTTGGGCACAGAGCGTGGTGGAGAAGGTATGGAGAGGACTGGGAGGGCAAACAAGATGTCCAGCACAACATATAATCTAAAGTACCTTTGAAAATCCCTAAAATCCATTCCTGACCTCTCCATTCAGTCTTAAGGTTTCACATATGAGACCTTTAAATAATTGACTTATCCTAAAGTGATGGAAGATGCTGAAATCCTTCCATTATTCCTTTTTCCCTGAGAGGATTGCTCTCTCTCAGCCATTAAGCCAAGACTGTTTTGCTGAAGAGGTGGGGAATTCGATAATGTAGAAGATTAGCAAAATATCAGAGATCACCAATTCAAATGCCTCAGGGGGCCAGGCAGGTGATGAAAATCAGACTAAATAAAACATCCATGAAGGCTGCAGTCAGCCTGTCAGTGATGTATGACTTACTTTCTTAATAATACCCTCTTCTGCTAGCTTTAGGTGATAGTGATGAACAACCCCAGTGTTGGCTAATCATTTCCAGTTGCAGGTTGGGATTGATATAAAGCATTCTCTTTCATGTCTTTCAGAAAGGTTGACCACCTAATAACTATGGGCAGAAGACTAGGAGCACCTCCAGATCTTACTGTCTGCAACCACTGTTCTAAGTACTTTACCTGCATTGAACTCTTGATACCTCTCCATGTCCTTACCAGATAGCGCTGTTATGATAACTATTTTACAGGTGAGGAAACTGAGGCACAGAGAGGTTAAGAAAGGACTGGGTAACATGATACATTTCTTCTGCAGTACATTTTGGGCAGGATCATCCAGGTGGCAATAGCCAAAGGGATTATTTACTAAATTTTGAAACTTATTTGAAGCTAACGTGGTTTAAAAATTATTTGAGCTGTCTAGAATGTTTCACCTTTAAAATATATTACAAATTATATCAAGGCAATAGTAAATCTGGAAAATGATAAAGCCTACCTTTAAGGGGGCTGGATGTTTGAATGACCACAGTCATGACTGCATTATCCTCACTAGGGCCAGAAATCAGAGGCAGCCTTTGCAAACACCCAGTGGGTGGAAAAAACTCTTATCAGATATGGTAACTTCACTAAGGGAAACTATCCACTATATAAGGTCTTTTGGTAGTCTGGAGAATGACTGGGCAGGTGTATCAAAAGAAAAAACAATTCCTAAGATACCAAATCTCTTTTGGGATGGGAACCAGATCTTCTCCATGTGTCTTAACCAGATCTTAGCCATTGCATCCAAAGTGTGATGCATTCCACTCACAGGTGGTGAGAGTAAAACTGGAGGTATGAGAGACAGGACTTTGAGCCTCAAGCTCTCCCTCAAAATGAAGAAAACAGCTCTAGAAGCTCTAAGCAGATCTGGGTTTCCCGGCCCCAGCCCTCCCTTCATTCATCTAGACTCCAGCCTGTGCCTCTTCCAGGTGGCACTTATGTGTACTCTGCCTTACAGACACATTCCCTGGGAACAAAGACATGTGACAAGGAGAGGTGATGCCTGGTGGAAGGTTATCCCTCTTTGGCTACCTTAAGCCACCACCAGCAGCTCCTCTGTATTGAACAATTTATACAAGTGTCAATCTTAACTATCGGTATCTATTTGCATCCAAGATACTTCAATATAAGACAAGCCATTATTTTATTTTCACTAAGGAAGAAAAAAGCCACTGCAAACAAATAATAATGCAATGCTTTCTTCTCACTCAGAATTTTCTATTATGTACTTATTGAGAACATTCTTGTCAAGTTGCTTAAGATAATTCCAAAACTTCACATTCAGGGTCCAACTCTTTTGAACTACTTGTCTCAGAGGGTTTGATGTCTGTTTTCCCAAACAATATTGTCCTCTGTGCCATAAAGAGTATGGGTCATGCAAACAGTTTTTGAAATAGGGTTCTCCTGTTATCTATAGGGCTTTCCTTCAAGCAAGTGATGCCCATTCTGTTAGTTTTGTTGCTGCTACATCCTTATTTGATTAAACTCATGGGTTTGTTATTTTCTCTTCAATTGAATCATATATCACTGAATGTTAAACAACTTCTGTTTAAAGTCAGTGGGAAATTTTTGACCAAGTGATGATATGAGCACTAATGATTGTATTAGTTTCCTATCGCTGCTGTAACAAGTTAACACACACTTAGGGGCTTAAAACAATAGAAATTTATTCTTTCATAATTCTGGAGGCATAGGTCAAAATCAGTTTCACTGGCTGAAATCAAGGTGTCAGTGGAGCTGAGCTCCTTGGAAGCTCTGAGAGAGAATTCACTCCTTGACTCCAGCTGCTGGTGACTGCTGGCATTCCTTGGCTTGTGACTGCATCACTCCAAGCACTGCCTTGTGGTCAAATTGCCTTCTCCTCTTCTGTCTTTTTCATATCTCCCTCTGTCTCTCTCTTATAAGACACTTGTGATTGCATTTAGGTTCTACCCAGATAATCCAGGAAAGTCTCCCAAGTCCAGGTTTTTATTTATGTCTGCAAATCACTTTTTTCCCCATATAAGATAACAGTCACAGGTTCCAGGGATTAAGACATAGATATCTTTTGGGGGGCAATTATTCAATCTAACACAATGACAGTACTGTGAGGCTATCATGTTCTAAGATATGACAATCTCTTTTGCCTTCAATTGCATTGAACAGTGAACAATATTATTCAGTGAACAATAGGCAAACCTTTAGTATGTATCTCAGAAACAATACATAATATGGCTTCATGTTTACTGTGTTGAATCTTCCAATCCATGAACATGGTATGTCTCTCCATTTATCTAACTCTTCTCTGATTTATTTCATCAGTATTGTGTAATTTTACGTAAACAAATCCTGTGCATGTTTTGTTAGATTTACACCTAAGTTTTTCATTTTCTGTGTGTGATTATAAATGGTATTCTATTTTTAATTTTGGTGCTCATATATTCATTGCTAGTTTGTAGATATACAATTTATTTTTTCTTTTTCTTTTTTAAAACAATTTATTGAAGTTTATCATTCATACATGAACATACATAAACTATAAGTGTTCTGTAAATGTCATGAACTTACAAAACAAATATGAGTAACATCATACAGGGCTCCCACACAACAACTCCCCCCCCCAAAAACACCTGGCATTGTTGTGAAATATTTGTTAACAAATCATGAAAGAGCATTGTCAAAGTATTACTACTAACTATAGTCCGTATCTTCCTCCCCTATACATTTTTTAAGGATTTATTTATTTACTTTTATCCATTTTTACACCCCCCCCCGCGGTTTTGCTGTTTCTGTGTCCATTCTTTGGGAGACTCTGTGTCCATTTCCTGCCCTCTCTTCTCATCCTTCTCCTTCTGTCTTCACTGGGATTCAATCCTCAGAACCTCCGATGTGGGAGAGGGGCGTTCTACTGCCTGTGCCACCTTAGTTCCAGGTTTTTTGGTGCGTCTCATTTTGACTCTCCCTTGTGTCACTCTCCTGTTATGTCATCATCTTGCTGCGTGGCTCGCAGGGCCTGGTGGTGCACCCGTGTGCAGGGCCTGATGGCGCACCCATGCATGGTGCCTGACGGCTCATCCACTCACAGGGCCTGGCGGCACACCCGTGTACGGAGCCTGATGGCACACCCGCTTGTGGGGCCTTGTGGCCCACCTGCACATGGGGCCTGGTGGCCCATGTGCCTTCTATATTTTTCTTTTTTAAAATTTTTACCAGAAGGTCCCAGGGATCAAACCCAGGTCCCTCCATATGGGAGACGGATGCCCAACCACCCAAGCCATATCCATCCCCCTGTTATATTTCTTAAGGTTGACCAAAGATACCCAAAGTTATAGTCTTTTCCCATACAGGATGGTCATATAATAAAGCAGGCTTCGTTTATCACCAGTATTCCAAAAACCACAACTAGGGAGAAAAACTAGGTCTGGGGACACATGAATGGTTTCTAATATAGCGAATATTTAGCCTACCCTGATTATCACAAAATTAGGACAGCGAGAATATTTGCATTATTTTTTCTTATATCCTGCAACTTTGCTGAACTCATGTATTCTAGGAATTTCTTGTAGATTCCTTGGAAAAAAAATTTTTTATGCATTCTCTCTCTTTTTTTTTTTTTTGACTTTATTTTGTACATTTAATACCTTGAAAATATAAACAATTAAAAACTAAAAAGTAAACACAGATGAATAAATACATACATTTCTCAATTAAATGTACTTGATACATATATTTTTTTTTTTTTTGAATCAAACTCCTTGGAAATTTTTATGTATTCAACCATATCATGATTCCATGCAAATAGGACAGTTTTATTACTTCCTTTCTAATCTGCCTTTTATTATGCCTTTTATTTCCTTTTCTTTGCCTTATTGCACTGGCTAGTACTTTCAGCACTATAATGAATAAGATAGGTGACAGCAGACATCCTTGCCTTTTTCCTAATCTTAGGAAAGCAATAATTCTTTCACCATTAAGTACAATATTAGATATAGGTTTTTTCTTTGTTTGTTTTTGTTTTTTTTTTGAGATGCTTTTAAGAAAATTGAGGAAATTCCCTTTTATTCCTATTTTATCATAAACGAGTGTTGAATGTTGTTAAATGCTTTTTTTTTTTTTTTTAAATTATTTATTTATTCATTTATCCCCCCCTTGCTGCTTGTGCTCGCTGGGTCAGCTAACTACGCTGCGCGGGCGGGCTTGCCTTCACCAGGAGGCCCTGGGAACCGAACCCGGGGCCTCCCATATGGTAAACGGGAGCCCTACTGATTGAGCCACAGCCGCTTCCCATGTTAAATGCTTTTTAATCCATTGATTGATGGGATCATGTAATTTTTCTTTAAACTATGGAGATTTTATATTACATTGGTTGTTTTAAAAATTTTGAAACAGACTTGAATGTCTGGAATAAATCCCACTTGGTCATGGTGTATGATTCTTTTTACACATTGCTAGACTTAATTTGCTAATATTTTGTTGAGAATTTTTGCATCTAAGTTTATGAGAGATATTGAATTGTAGCTTTTTTTTATACTGTATTTGTCTGGTTTTGGTAATAATAAGCTTCACAAAATGAACTGGGAAGTGTTCTTCCCTCTTCTATTTTCTAGAAGAGATTGTATAAGATTGCTGTCAGTTACTCTTTAAATGTTTGGTAGAATTCACCAATGAAACCATCTGGGTCTGGAGTCTTCTTTTTTTGGGAGTTTCAAAATTATGAATTCAATTTTTCCTCATTAGTTTTAGGGCTATTCAAACTATCTGTTTCATAATGGGTGAGTTGTGGCATCTTGTGTTTTTTGATGAATTGGTCCATTTCATCTAAATTGTCAAATTTAGATAGAGTTGTTTTTAGTATGCCTTTTATTCTTTTGATGCCTGCCAAGTTTGAAGTGATATCTCCTGCTTCATTCCTGATATTGGTAATGAGTATTTTCTCCCTTTTTTTGTCATTCTTGTTATAAGTTTGTCATTTATATTGATTGTTGCAGAACACCAGCTCCTTATTTCACTGAATTTATTGTTTCTATCTTTTAGTTTTCATTGATTTTCACTCTTATCTTTATTATTTCCTTCCTTCTGTTGCTTTGGGCTTATTTTGCTCTCCTTTTTCTAGGTTCTTGAGGTGCGAGCTTAGATTATTATTCTAGGCTTTCCTCTTTGCTAATGTATGCATTGAGTACTATAAATTCTCCTTTCAGCATGACTTTTAGCTGTATTCCACACATTTTGATATGTTGTATTTTCATTTTCATTCAGTTTGATGTATTTTTTAATTTCCTTTGAGAATTCCTCTTTGACACATGGATATTTAGAAGTGTGTTGTTTAGTGTACAAGAGTTTGAAAATTTTCCTATCTTCCTTTTATTGATATCTAGTTTGATTCTATTGTGGTCGAAGAACACACTATATGATTTCAATTCTTTTAATTTTTTGAGGTTTGTTTTATGAAACAGGAAATAGTCTATCTTGGCCTATTTTCCATGGGCCCTTTAAAAGAATATGCATTTTGCTGTTAGGTGGAGTGTTCTATACATGTTGATTAGATCCTGTTGGTTGATGGTGTAAATTGAATTCTTCTCTAACTTTACTTATTTTCTATTTAGTTGTTCTATCAATTATTGAGAGAGAGGTGTTGAAGTTTCCAACTATAATTGTGGATTTGTCTTTTTCTCCTTTCAGTTCTATCCATTTTTTATTTTACATATTTTGCAGCTTTGTTGTTTGGTGCATCCACATTTAGGACTGCTATGTCTCCTTGGTGAAAGTCCTAATTCTTCACTAGGTCTCCTCTGATACCACCTCAGTGAAGAGGGGCAGGGACACTTTATTAGTGCTGGGAGGGGGCAGAAGTCCTTTCTCTCCACGTGGTCTCTGTTGATACTATAAGACGAGGGGCTCATTACCAGATGACAGGGATAAAAGTCCCAGGTCCCATTTGGGCTTCAGTAACCCTACCCCAGTGATAGTGGGGAGCCTCATTACAGCCTTGTGAAGGTGGAAATCTCAGGGCACCACTTGGACTTTTTTTGAATGTTATTATCATTTAGTTCTAAGTATTTTTAAATTTATGTTATGGTTTTTTCTTTGGTGAATGGATTGTTAAGAAAATGTTCTAAAATTTCCAAATGAAAGAGATATTTATATTTTTATTGTAATGGGCTCAATTTAGTTTCATTGTGGTCAGAGATTGTGGTCTATATGATACATATTCTTTTAAATTTGTTCAGATTTTATAGCCTACTTCAGCAGTTCTCAAAGTGTGGTTCTGCAGATTCTTGGGGATTCCCAAGACACTTTCAGGGGATTTATGAAGTAAAAACTATTTTCATAACAATGTTAACACATTATTTCCCTTTTTCACTGAGTTAATATTTGGAATGATGGTGCAAAAACAATGGGCTGTATAACTGCTGATTCCTTAGCATGAATCAAGGTAGTTGCATCAAAGTGTACTACTAGTCATTGTGTTCTTCACCACTATGAACTTGCAGGGAAAAAAAACCAATGAATTTCACTTAAGAATGTTCTTGATGAAGCAGTAAAAATTTTTAATTTTAGAAAGTCTTGATCTTTGAGGACATATCTTTTAAATATTCTGTTTGATAAAATGAAAAGTACACCTAAAGCACTTCTTTTTTTTAAAATATTTAATTTATTTATTCATTTATCGCCCCCCTGCTGCCTGTGCTCGCCGGGTCAGCCAACCACGCCGTGCAGGCGGGCCTGCCCCCACCAGGAGGCCCCGGGAACCGAACCCGGGGCCTACCCATATGGCAAACGGGAACCCCACTGATTGAGCCACAGCCGCTTCCCCTAAAGCACTTCTGATGTGCGTCAAGAATTATGATTGTCCCATGGTAAAGCACTTGTGTGGTTGATTGAGTGAGAGCAGAATCAGCTCTTTTTTTTCCCCCTACAGAACAATTTTACTCAAAAGAACAATTGATGAACAAACCATGGTTATTTGGACTAAGGTGTTTGGCAGACATTTTCTTGAAAATAATCAAAGTGACCCTGCCACTTTGCGAAAAACAACTGATGATATTTGTTGCCAGTGATAACATGGGGCTTTTGAGGGAAAATTTGAATTTAGAAAATTTCATACCTGCCATTGGGGGCTGCTCAATACTTAAAAACTTTTTTGATAGGATTGGTGGTAATATTAACAAATGTGGTTTTTAAATACATTGTATAGCAAAATGTGTCAAATTTCAGAAGATCTGCATGAATCGGTGAACTAACATTTTCTGAATAACCAATGCAGGATGTTCAAAATTTTGTATGGTCAGAAGATCCAGTCAAAGTGCAAAATAGGCTGATGGATTTTAATGTGAGAGACTATGAAAAGTTAATTAATGTGGTTTCAGATTCAACATCACAACTAACCTTTAAGAAACTGTAACTTGTTGAATTTTGATGTACTATCAAAGTAGAATATCTACAATGATCTGAAAAGGCAATTAAACTATTTTCCATTTTCTAACAACATATCCATGTGTCCGTTCCTTCCAGCCAAAGACTACCACCAACACAGCTGTAGGTTAACAAATTGACTTTATTGTTCATTGCAGTGAAGAACGCATTTCCTAGGGAATCATGGGGCTTCTCAGTAAGAGGATTTTAAAAAAGACTTGTGGGATTTGGACTTGCATTAGGTAATTTTGAGGGAGGGTTTAAAGAAGCAGGGCTTTGCTCTGGATTGGATGCTGTCAGAGACTAGGGGAAATTCTATGATTGGAAATCTTAACAAATCGAACCTGCAGAATGGCAGAGTAGAGCGAGGCTGAAGCTATAATTGGTAAAGAAGCAACAGTCACTGATATTAGCTGGGAGAGGGGATGCTTGGTATTTTGTGGCTTGGACAATGTTCATTTTTGTCTGTGTTCAGACATTATTACAGAGTGGTATTGTTTTATCCTGATCCATCATGGTCACAAATGTGGATGTTTTGTGAAATTGTTTATGTTTAACAGAAGAACAGCAAGGCCTGCTCTGAGTGCCTGGCCAGCTTGTAGCAGCCCCAAGGCCTAGCCGAGTGTCAGGGGCTGTTTTCCTCTTTCTCATATGTACAGCTGGATTTTCTTCAAAACAACATATCATAACAGATTGAATGTAGAAGCAGATATAAAAACCCAGTTGTTTTCTATTAAGCCAGACATTAAAGAAATTGGCCAAAATGCAAAACATTGCCATCCTTCTCACTAATTAAAAAAAAAATAGTTATCTTTCATAAAAATGCACTTATGTTAATATGTGACAAATTTATTATTGTTATTTAAAATACATATTTGTACTTATTTATTAAATTAATAAATACATAAAACAAATCTCATTTTTAATTTCTAACCCAGTAAATATTGATAATTACAGTCCACATAAACAAAAGCTCTTTGGAGTCCTAATTAAAAAAAGTTTTTTTTAAAGAGAGTTGTGGTTTTACAGAACAATCATGCATAAGATACAGGATTCCCATATATCATTCCACCAACACCGCCTTGCACTGGTGTGGAACATATGCTACAGTTGATGATAGCACACTTTTATATATGTACTATTAATTAAAGTCCATGGTTTAACTTAGGGTTCACTGTGTAGTGTAGTTCCATTGATTTAAAAAAAAAAAACTTATTTTCTTACCATATATGTAAACTAACATTTTTCCTTTTAATAATATTCAGATATATATTTCAGTGCTGTTAATTGTATTCACAATGTTGTGCTACCATCACCACCATCCAGTACCAAAACATTTCCATCATTCCAAATAAGAACTCTACATTTTAAACCTCAATTTCCCATTGCCCATCCCCACCTCATCCCCTGGTAACCTATATTCTAGATTCTGACTCTTTGAGTTTGCTTATTATAGTTGTTTCAAATCAGTGAGCTCATACAGTATTTGCCCTTTTGTGTCTGGCTTATTCACTCAACATGATGTCTTTAAGATTCATCCATGTTGTCACATGTACCAGGACTTCATTTCTTTTTATGGCTGAATAATATTCACACACACACCACATTTTATTTATTCCTTCATTGGTTGATGGACACTTGGGTTGCTTCCATCTTTTGAGAGTTGAGAATAATGCCACTATGAACATTGGTGTGCAAATATCTGTTTGAGTCCCTGCTTTCAATTCTTTTGGGAATATACCTAGTAGTGGGATTGCTGCGTCATCTGGTAGTTCTATACTTAGCTTTCTGAGGATTCACCAAACTGTCTTTCACAATGGCTACACCATTTTACATTGCTGCCAGCAATGAATGGGTGCTCCTATTTCTCTGTATCCTCTCCAACACTTGTTATTTTCCATTTTTTAAATAGTAGTCATTCAGGGAAGCGGCTGTGGCTCAATCAGTAGGGCTCCCGTTTACCATATGGGAGGCCCTGGGTTCGGTTCCCGGGGCCTCCTGGTGAAGGCAAGCCCGCCCACATGGTGTGGTTAGCTGACCCAGCAAGCGTGAGCAGCAAGGGGGGGATAAATGAATAAATAAATAAAATCTTAAAAAAAAAAAAATAGTAGTCATTCTAATGTGTGTGAAATGGTATCTCATTGTGGTTTTTTTTTTAATTTTTTTATTTTTTTTATTTTTGTTTTTTCATTGTGGTTTTTGATTTGCATTTCCCTGATGGCTAATGATGTGGAACATCTTTTTATGTGCTTTCTCACCATTTGTATATCTTCTTTGGAGAGTTGTCTATTCAAGTTTTTTGCCCATTTTTAAATTGGGTTGTCTGTCTTTTTGTTGTTAAGTTGAAGGATTTCTTTATATATATTGGATATTAATCTGTTATCAGATATATAGTTTCCAAATATTTTCTCTCATTGTGGAGGTTGTCTTATTACTTTCATGATAAAGCCCTTTGAGAGGCAAAAGATTTTTTATTTTGATGAGGTCTCATTTATCTATTTTTCCTTTTGTTGCTTGTGCCGTTACCTAACACAATGTCATGAAGATAGTTCCTTATGTTTTCTTCTAGGAGTTTATAGTTCTAGCTCTTATATTTAGGTCTTTAGGTCTTTGATTCATTTTGAGTAGATTTTTGTGTGTAGTGTGAATTAGGCCCCCCCCCCCTTTTTTGCACATGGAGCTAGAGTTTTCCCAGCACCATTTGTTGAAGAGACTATTCTTTCTCAATTGAGTGTTCTTTGCCACCTTGTCAAAAATCAGTTGGCCATCAATGTGAGAGTTGATTTCTGAGCTCTCAGTTTGATTCCATTGGTCTAGATATCTGTCCTTGTGCCAATACCATGCTGTTTTGGTTACTGTGACTTTGTAATAAGGTTTAAGATCAGGAAGTTTGAGTTCTCCAACTTCATTCTTCTTTTTCAAGATTGCTTTAGCTATTTGGGACCCCTTAACCTTCTTCTTTTTTTTTTTTTTTAAGATTTATTTTATTTTTTAAATTTATCTCCCTCTTGCTGCTTGTGCTTGCTGTGTCCATTTGCTGTGTGTTTTTCTGTGTCTGTTTGTCTCCTTTTGTTGCATCATCTTGCTGTGTCAGCTCACTGTGCCATGCAGGCCATCAGCTCACCATGCCGCGTGGGCCATGCCAGTTTGCCTTCACCAGGAGGCCCTGGGAATCGAACCTGGGGCCTCCCATATGGTAAATGGGAGCCCAACCACTTGAGCCACATCCGCTTCCCCATATAAATTTGATGATTAGCTTTTCCATTTATGCAAAGAAGGTTGTTGGAAATTTGATTGGGATTGCATTGAATCAATAAATTCCACTGAATGGTATTGATATCTTTTTATTTTTATTTTTAATTAAAATTTTTTTTTCATTAGTATTGACATCTTAATGATATATAGCCTTCCAATTCATGAACATGGAATATCATTCCATTTATTTAGGTCTTCTTTAATTTCTTTTAGCAGAGTTTTGTAGTTTTCTGCATACAAGTCCTTTACATCCTTAATTAGATTTATTCTTACATAATTGATTCTTTTAGTTGTTATTGTGAAAGAAATTTTTTTCTTGATCTCTTTTTCCAACTGTTCATTGCTTGTGTATAGAAACACTCCTGAATTTTGGGTGTTGATCTTGTACTCTGTCACTCTGCTGAATTCATTTATTAGCTCTAGGAGCTTTGTTGTGGATTTTTCAGGATTTTCTCTGTATAGGATCATATCATCTGCAAATAGGGAAAGTTTTACTTCTTCCTTTCCAGTTTGGATGCTTTTTTTTCCCTGACCTAATTGGTCTTGCTAAAATTTCCTTGTATTCTGTATGTGACTTTACTGTGACCTAAAACTTCTTTGAAAACAAAATGAAAAATAGTAAGACACTGGGGAATAAATGGAAGAAAATGCCACTGTACAGACAAGACAGATATTACAGTGATGAAAGGCAGAATGTCAAAAAATTAAAAATATATATTTTTCATTATTTTTTAATATCCCAATCTTTTAATTTAATTTTAATTTTAGTTTTTTAAAAAAAATTTATGTATTTTATTTCTTATATTTAAACTTATAATTATTTCATTTTCCTATTAATTGTATTTGGCTATTTTAATGGTTCCATTTTTGAAGAAGTTTTGGATCACAGAAAGGTTACAACTGGGGCAGGGGAGGATCATTGGTCTGGGGTGTCAATGATGGGGGATTCATGGGAGGATATTCACCTGGGCATACATATAAGGTATGTAAAAATGTTCAAATGTTCACAGGGCATTGTCACAGTGGGTGGAGACTCACACAATAACCTAGAGAATATTGAATTCCCATCCTGGAGAGCTCTGCCATATTCTCTAATGGAGCAGCAACAGTACCCCAAGTGCAGGGGCAATGACTGGCAAAACAGGATGATCCACTGAAGGGCCCTTGATATTGATGATTATGCTTATAAACCTTTTCTCTTGAAATTGAAACTTAGCCTATTGTGTGGGATACCTAAGAGTTGCCTCCTGAGAGCCTCCTTGTTGCTCAAATGTGGCCTCCCTCTAAGCCAAACTCAGCATATAAATGTATTACCTTCCCCCCAGCATGAGACATGACACCCAGGGATGAGCCTCCCTGGCACCGAGGGATTACTACCAAGCACCAACTAGCAATGCAACTGGAAAAAGACCTTGAATAAAAGGGGGAAAAGGTAAAGAAAAATGTGTTTATATGGCTAAAAGACTTCAATTGAGTCGGGAGGTCACCCCAGAGGTAACGCTTATGCACATCTCAGCAGGATCTCATAGACTGCCAAAGTGAATACTACTCCAAATAGTGGGGCTCCTAAGGGCTCTGGAGACACCCAGATCCTATGGTCAGGACAGATAGCTCTGGAGTTTGGTGCCTTGCCAGTGTGCCCTACTTTGGAGTTTGTGCTCCTGAGAGTGACAGAGTTGGACTCAATTATGTCTTCCCTACACATTATTCATCTGTCCCTTCTATTTAAACTTATACTTGGTGTTGTAGTTTGTAGGTATACGTCCAAGAGGCTTGCGTCTTTAGGCTGTCCATGTGCCAGCTGGGCCCAGAACTTCAGCAGAGTTGCAACACCTACTTTACAGCTCATTGGACTTACCCAGGAGAACTAACAAGGAGATGATGGACAACGACTGTCCCAAGGTGCAGAGAGAGTCTGCAACTGCAAGCAAGATAGTCCCATCCATCATCCCCATGGGATATAAGTCCCCTCTCAATTAGAATGGAATGGACATCACCATCCCAGAATCCTCAGGATTGGGGAAAGAACCATGGACTAGAGTGGACTTAGTGATATTCTACTATAGACATATTATGATTCTAGCAATGGAAAAAATTACAACATTGATGTAGAGCCAGTGGCCACTGGAGGCTCTGGGGTCAGGGTGAGGGAAAAACAGTTGTAATATGGGGGCTTTTTTGGGACTTGGGAATCATCCTGAATGACATTACAACAACAGATATAGGCGATTTTATATCATCACATAACATGCAGAACTGTGTGGGAGAGAGTGTAGACTACAGTGTGAACTGTGGTCCATGCTTAATGGTAAAGCCCCAGGTTGCATTTATCAATTGCAATGAGTGTGCCACACTAATGAAGGATGTTTATGTGGGAGAGTGTGGGAGGTGTGGGGAGTGGAGCATATGGGAATCCTTATATATTTTTTGTGCAACAGTTATGTAATCTAAGTATCTTTTAAAAAATAAAAAAAAAGTTATAAAAATTTTTTTCCAGTACAATGTTGAATAGCAGTGGTGACAGTGGACATCTTTGTCTTCTTCCTGACTTTAGAGGGGAAGGTTTCAGTGTTTCACCATTGAGTAGGATATTAGCTGTGTGTCTTTCATTTTTGCCCTTTATCATCTTGAGGAAGTTTCATTCTATTCCTAGTTTTCTGAATGTTTTTGTCAAGAAGGGATGCTGGATTTTGTCAAATGCCTTTTCTGCATCAATTGAGGTGATCATGTATTGTTTCCCCTCATTCTATTGATGTGGTATATTAAATTATTGATTTTCTTATGTTGAACTCCCTTGTTAAGCCATATAGTCCTGGGCTTTTCTTTGTTTGGAGGTTGTTGATTACTGATTCAATCTCTTTTCTAGTAATTTGTTTGGTATGTTCTTCTATTTCTTCTTGAGTCAATATAGGTGGTTTGTATGTTTCTGAGAATTTGTCCATTTCATCTAGGTTATTTAATTTATTGGCATGCAGTTGTTCATAAGTACTTAGAGCTATAAATTTCCCCTCTCAGAACTACCTTCACTGCATCCCATATGTTTTATTATGTTGGATTTTCATTTTCATTTGCCTCATGATATTTCCTAATTTTGCTTCTGATTTCCTCTTTAACCTATTGGTTGTTTAAGAGTATGTTTTTAATTTCCACATATTTGTGAGTTTTCCACTTCTCCCTCTGTTATTGTTTTCTAGCTTCATTCCATTGTGGTTGGAGAAGATATACTGTATGATTTCAATATTTTTTAATTTATTGAAACTTGTTCCATTACCTAGTATATGGTCTATGCTGGAGAATGATCCACGTGCCCTCAAGGAGAATGTGTGTTCTGTTTTCATTGGGTGTAGTGTTCTACATATGTCTGTTAGGTCTAGTTGGTTTAGTGTATCATTCAATTCCTGTACTTCCTTACTGATCTTCTGACAGATGTTCTATTCATTATTGAGAGGGGTGTGTTAAAGTCTCCTACTATTAATGTAGAACTGTCAATTTCTCCCTTCAAAACCGTCAGTATTTCCTTCACATATTTTGGGGCTCTACTGTTAAGTACATATATATTTATAATTGTTACATCTTTGTTGAATTGTCCCCTTTATCAGCATGTAATGACCATCTTTGTCCTTTGTAACTGTTTTTGACTTAAAGTCTATTTTATCTGATAATAATATAGCCACCCCAGCTCTCTTTTGGTTACTACTTGTATGGTATATATTTTTTACATCCTTTTGCCATCAATCTACTTGTATCTTTGACTTTAAGATGTGTCTCTTGCAAACAACATATAGTTGGGTCATGCTGTTTTTCTGTTTCCTTTCTGCTAATATCTGACTTTTGACTGGAAAGTTTAATCCATTTACATTTAAAGTCACTATTGATAATATAGGTCTTTCTTCTGCCATTTTGCTATTTAGCCTTTGTAAATCTTATACCTCTTTTTGTCCCTTGCTTCCATTAAAACCTACTTTTATATTTATTTGCTTTCTTTTCTTGTACCATATCGAGTGTCTTATCATTTCTATCTGGATATATTTTTCATCTGTTTTCCTTGTGGTTACCATGGGGTTAAAATTTAACATCTTAAATATATAACAATTTTATTTGGTTTGATACCAACTTGACTTCAATAACATACATATATGCTTTCCCTATACCCCTCTTTCCCCCCACCATTTTTTTTTTTTTTTGGACTTGTTACCACTTATATCTTTGTACATTGTATGTCCCAAAATCTACCTTCATCATTACTTTTTATGCATTTGCATTTTAGCAACTGTAAGAAGTAAGAAGTGGTGTTACATACCAAAGAATACAATAAAATAAGACTGGAATTTGTAATTACCCAAATGGCTGCCTTTACCACAGGCTTTTATTTCTTTATGCTGCTTTGAACCATAGTGTATTGTCCCTTTTTTTTTTTTTTTTTTTTTTAAAGATTTTATTTATTTATTCATTTATCCCCCCCTTGCTGCTTGTGCTCGCTGGGTCAGCTAACCACGCCGTGCGGGTGGGCTTGCCTTCACCAGGAGGCCCCGGGAACCGAACCCGGGGCCTCCCATATGGCAAACGGGAGCCCCACTGATTGAGCCACAGCTGCTTCCCTGTATTGTCCTTTTGTTTCAGTCTAAAGAACTCCCTTTAGCCTTGCTTGTAGGGCAGGTCTAGTGGTGACATAGTCCTTCAACTTTAGTTTATTTGAGAATGTCTTACTTAGTAATTTTAAAGAATCAAGTTTTGGCTTTATTAAAGGAATCCTGAGACCAACATTTTTGAGACCTATTGCCCTAGTTCATTGTTAAGTTTTGAAAATATACCGTGTGTACTTGTCTTGTACTTGTCTCATTCCATATATGTCTGCTACATCAGGTTTGCTAAGTGTGTTCTCTATCATCTATATCTTTACTAATTTTTTGAATGTCTGACCTATCAATCAAAGAAGTGAACTGAAATCTCCCACTTTGATGATCAGTTTGTCAGTTTCTCTCCATATTTGTATACATTTTTATTTTATATATTTAAAGATATTTGATTAAGCCAGATTGTCTGTGTGACATAGGGTAATTTACTTATTCTCTCCGGCCCTTACTTTTTTCATTTGTAATATGTGGATAATGATAGTAGTACCTCATAAAGTCGTTGTCAATAAATATTTGCTATTATCTTCACTAGCAGTGCTTAATGTAGGAGTAGAAAAGGAGACTAGTTGGATTTATCCAATTGAGGTTTTGGCCAGGTGATATTTGGGAGGAAAGATAGTGGATAAGTATGTTAAAGCTGTTTAAAAAATAATAGTGGGAATCTTGACTGGATAGGAAAAGCTGTGACAAGCCTGAGCTATGGAGAGAAAATGCAGGGGACTTAATGAGATTGAAGGACTAGTGTGGTGGGAGGGCTTTCTGAGTGAGCTGGAGAGACAATTACTAGGGTAAATTTGAGCACCAGGTTAAGGCTCCAGGTGTGGATGGAATGAAGGGGTTAGGGAGATGGAGACGTTACTGAAGCCATACAGAACAAGGGTGGTGACAGTGGAGCAGCAGCAAGGCACAAATATCAAAGCAAGAGAAGTGATGTTTTGAGAGTGGCGCTGACAGCTGGGTGAATGCCAGCCCTGCCTGTGGTACTTGGGCCTTGGAGATCCAGCACCTTCACTGGAGATGGATGCCAGATAACCGACCTCGTTCAGGACAACTTTCCATGGAGGCAAGAGGATGGAAGGGCTTTTTTGGCTGGAGGGGGATGACAATGTTGGGGAGTACATTTACTGTGGAACAAGGCAAAATGAGAAGCTTGGGGAAGAGAGCAGTGGGCCAGTGGGTCAAAGGAAGGAAAAAAATGGTTCTTCTCATCTGAAGCAATGGCCAAGGATGAGAAGGGTGTGTGGCATGCTGGGATTGGCTGGCTACAAGATTCCAAACAGTACTCTAGACAGTAAGACTCAGGCTAGGCCTAAGGTAGTATCCATTTCTTAATGATTTTAGGCAAGGAGGAAGGCAGTGAGGGGCAGTTACAGCTAGATCAACAAGAAAGGGGACTTTCTAAATAAGAGTGCTGCCCAGCCATAGAGTAGTCTGTTCACGTGGTGTGAATTTGCCATCATAATTTTGTTTGCTTTAAAAGAAACGGCATTGACATTTGTCAGGGAAGCTGAGAGGAGAGTTAGGCTGCAGGACTTCTAAAATTCTCTCTGAAAAATCTTTAAATTTCCGAGTATTTAGTATTTGGATATGTCGCCCTCTAGTGATCATTATGCAGAGTTAACCAAAACACAAGTATTTCAGAAATGAATTCATAATCTCAAACCCAAAGGTTTGTGACTTCCAGGATATCCTACATTCCATTACATGGCTAATTCTGCATGAAATCCAGCTAGGCATATTGGCATTTATTGTTTGAGTCACACTGGTGATTTTTCTAAATCTGAGGTAGCTGCATCAGGAACCTGTCATTGGCTGATAGACTTCTGTACCAGGCACATAGGTCTAGGGATGGAGCACAAGATGAATTAGATTCCTGCCTTCATGGGGCTTACATTCAGGGGTGGGGAAACAGATCATCAATAACCAATAAATAAGAGAGTTGCAGGTTGTGATTTGTGCCATGCAGGAAAGAGTTCTGTGACAGAGAATAAGAAAAGTGACCTACTTTGGAAAGGGTGGTCAGGAGAGGCTTCTTTGAAGAGGTGATATTTAAAATGAGAAGAGGCAGATGAAGAATAGTCCAGGAAATGAATACAACAAATTCAAAGGCCCTGTGATGGGAAACATCTTGGTCTGCTCTAGGAGCTAAGAGAAGATTTACAACCAGAACAGAATTATCAAGTGGCATATGCACAGGTGGTGTTGGAGATGGTAGAGGCCAGATTCTGCAGCCCTTGTACACGATGAGAAACCACAAAAACACGGGAAGGTCGCTAATGACAACTTTCATCCTATCTTAGCAAATTGTACTTATTATAAAATTAATTTTGTTGAAATTATCTATACCCATACTTTGCTTCTAAGCAAATGGAAGAAATATTTAAAATTTGAATTTGATTTCACATGAACTTATTTGATCTGTTGGCTCATCAGACCATAGATTTCCTTGGCATTAAACATTCTATACTGGCATTTGGTAGTGAGTTGAAGCAGGATGTTGAACTGGAAACAGCAGGTTCTTTGTTAAGAAACGTTTCCACTTACATAGGATGTTTTTCTCTTGAAGGATGTTTACATCACATTCAAGGCACTGACCTCTTTCTAAGTATTTGAATTACTTCATCCAAAAAGGAGACTTACCAGAATTAGTCAAACCCCCTTTTATGATAGTTCTTCTGAAATGTGGAAATGTGAAAAATTTAACATTATTTTTACTTTGTCCAGGAATTTCAGAAGCAAGTTATGGTTTTAAAGCTCAACACAGGGTACCTTTTTGGATCTCAATATTTCTTACTTTAGAAGAAGCACTGTGAGAAATGAGGAAGATGAACACTAGACAAAGGCAACACTATTAAGATTATTAAAGGAAAATGTTCAGTGTGACTTCATGGTTGGCAGATAGTGCAAATATAGCCAGCAGGCCCACTGTGCTGTACTATGTGCAGGCACACTGTGTGGTTGAGCCAAGAAGATTGCCTTACCCACCTGTGACTCCACACCCTCATTGTTAGAGAATTGATGGCCTGACAGAATGATAGGAAAGCTCACTTCATTAGAAAATGTCAGATAGGTAAATATGTTAGTTTTCCAGTGAGAAAGTACAATACTGGACGCTCTGGTTCAAGACTGGCACCTGAGATCATGGTTTAGCAAGAAGGAAGAGGGCGAGAAGAAGCATAAGAGGGATCAGCAGTGGCATCAAAGGTGACATGACATGAAGAAAAGGTATCAGAGGTCATTCACCACAACTGCCACCCCAAAATCCTCCCCTATCTATAGGGAATTGGAGCAACAGTTCTGCAACTGGAGATCTTCAAATTATAACCTACATTAAAAATTATTGTTGTAATTTAAATAATATTCTAAAATATTAGAGTAAGCATAGTTTGGAGTATCTGCATCATTGATATGACACCTCTGTGGGTATTGCTATATGATTTTAATGCTCGTTTTCATTTTTTTGTATATATTCAAGATGATGCTAAGTGATAGCATTTAACTGTACTGTTTATGTTCATGGGATTATTCTGATTTCTCTAAAACACATGATTAATACTGGAAATAAAATTTGCACGTTTTTACTTATTCCAACTGAAACTATGCATCATGTAGCCATGATGACTGAATTGACTTAATAAAAGTAAAGCTTCTGTGGAGAGAGTTGAGCTCATGCTTCACAGGTATAAGGTCCTGGGTTCAATCCCTTGTACCTCCTTAAAAAGAAAGTAAAGCTTCTGTATGTCAGAGTATGGGCACTTAGTGATACCTAGACAAGTCAAACACACTGAGGGTCTGTCTTCATCTTATTCACTTCCCAAACTTAGGTAATAAGTGCATGGATACAGCACCAAAAGCCTTTAGGTTCACTTAACAAGCTGGGTTATAATCAGCTGTGATTATATCATAGACAAGTTGAAAGTAAATGCTGGTTAAAGAGCAGAATTTGGGCATGGGGGGTTACTAGAATGCTCAGGTACCAAAGCTATTCCCTTTGACTGGAATGCTCCACATCTGCCTCTTCACATGGCTTCTATTTTCTCAACTTAAATGCCACTTCCTCAAAAGGATAAATTAAGGAATAATATCCATAAAAGAAACAAAAATAGGCAGAAATGAAAACAGTCCTTGAATGATAAGTTAATAGCTGGGATAAACTATAGACCAGAAGAATTAGAGAATTGGTAAAATGAAAAAGAGTACCAAGTAATTCACCCAGCATTCAGTATAGAAAAACAATGAGGAAAATAAAAATAGAACTAATCAGTTAAGATGTGAAGGATGCATTTCGGAGACTTCTGAATATTTAATAGGGGTTCCAGAAGAAGTGAATTTAGGGAAGATGGAAATGCAATATTTGATGAGATAATAGTTTAAAATTTTCTAGAATTGAAGAAATATATTCATCCTTAAATGAAAGTGCATTCTAAATACCAGGCAGGATATAGGAAAATAATGTATTCACATTATGATGACACTGCATCAGTGATAAAATCTTAAAGGCAGTCAGAGGAAAAGGCAGATTTTCTACAAAGGAATGACAAAATGGACATCTGGCTTCTCATCAGCAAGGGTAGATGTCAGAAGGCAAAGTAGTAATATTATGAAAGTGCTGAGGAAAATTAACCACTGACCTAGATTTTATTCCCGGTTAAACTATCAATCAGAAGTGAGAATAAAATAAAGTCATTTTCAGGTATACAAGATCTAAGGGAATTTACCAAAGATTCTCATGGAAGAGACTATTAAGGATATTCTCCATCAAAAAGTAAAGTGAACCCAGAGGGAAGACATGGAATGAAAAAACCCCCAAACAACCAACAAACTGACCAACCAAAGAACAGTTAGCACATACATCATATATAGATAAAATTTATCTGGAAATGTATTTCTGTTGCTGAAAAGTTTCTCATAGAACAAAATTTTGGGAAGCAGATGTGGCTCAAGCAGTTGAGTGCCTGCCTACCACATGGGAGGTCTGAGTTCAGTTCCCGGTGCCTCCTAAAGAAGGCGAGCAAGACAGTGAGCTGATGCAACAGGCTGGCGTGGTGAGCTGACCAAGATGATGCAACAAAGAGACACAACAAGGAAAACACACAATGAGAGACACAACAAGCAGGGAGCAGAGGTGGTTCAAGCCATTGAGCCCCTCCCTCCCACATGGGAGGCCCTGGGTTTGGTTCCTGGTGCCTCCTAAAAAAAAAGAAGATGAGCACACAACGAACAGAAATAGAGAGCAGACAGTGAGCACAAAACAATGGGGGGGGGGGAATAAATAAACAAAAATAAATCTTAAAAATTTTTTTGCATTTTTTAATAGAAAAGATTAAAACTATTTAAGTCTACTCAATAATAAGATTGTCTCTCTGTGTCTCTTGCTACAGCCATACTTCATTTTATTGTGCTTCACTTTATTGTGCTTCACAGATACCGTGTTCTATTACAACTGAAGGTTTGTGGCAATCCGGCATCGGGCAAGCCTATCGCACCATTTTTCCAACAGCATGTGCTCACCTCATGTCTCTGTGTTACATATTACTTAAGCTATGTACATTGTTTTTTAGACATAATGCTATTGCACACTTAATAGACTACAGTATAGTATAAACAAAACTTTTACATGAACTGAGAAATCAAAAAATTCGTATGACTTGCCTTATTGCAATATTTGCTTTATTGTGGTGGTCTGGACTGGACCCCACAATATCTCTAAAGTATGCCTGTATTTCTCTCTCTCTCTTTGTGTAGGAGGTATTCAAAGGGTACTTAAGTATGTCAAGTCCATTAAAACACTTTACCCATCACCCAGCTTTAGCAATAATCAACTGTTTTCCAATTTTGTTTTATGTATTGTTAAATTTCTTTTTATGTTCAGGAAGAGAATACAAATATGGACTAATGTTAGACAGTATTAAAAAATTTATAGTTAAGAATGTATGATAAATATTTAAGGTAGCCTAACAAATGGATATACAATATATAAATTCCAAAATTAAAGTGAATTTAGAATAGCTTATCAATCCAACAGAATGCAGGAAAGAAGGAAAAGAAGAAACTGACTGAAAGGATGGAAAATAGTAAATAAAAAATAAGACAAGACAATAAGAATAGTCTAAATATATCATGACAAATGTAAATAAATTAAATTCCTATATTAAAATAGAAGAGGCTGCAGAGTTTATTATGCTTCTTACAAACAGAAAATGATATAGAAAGGTTTAAACTAAAGGACAGTAATAAGATACAAGAGAAGCACAACCATAAAGGAAATGATAAACAAAGTAAATTATGTTAAAATTAGGAACTTGTTTTCCTCAAAAGTAACCCTAAAGAGAGCAAAAAGAGAAGCCACAAACTGGGAAATGCTATTTGCACATGTAACTGACAAAAGAGTGTCCAGAATATATAAAGATATATTATGACTCAATAAAAAAGAGACAAATAACCTAATGTAAAGATGGGTAAAAGACATAAACAGGTATTTTAGAGAAGTAGAACCAAGAATGGAGACTGAACATATGAAAAGATATTCATGCTCCTTAGTTACCAGGGAAATGCAAAAAAACGAAATATTAAACAAAGAGATTTCATTTCACACTGACTATATTGTCAAAAATTAGAAAGTCTGATAATTTCAAGTGTAAGTGTAGATGTGGAGCAACAAGGACCTGTATATCCTGATGATAGTATGAAAATTTGTACAGCCTCTATGGTAAACAATTTAGTATAACCTAGTAAAGTTTTATTGACTGAAAAATGAACTTAATTATGATACCTACCTCTTGGATTTGTTGTGAGGATTAAAAATTTAACATTTTTTAAAGTAGATATTATTATATCTTTTAAAAACACATGTAAACTGAGACATCTGAAGATTTAAATAATTTTCAAATGAACTGAGAGATGTTATCTGCAATGCATGTAATTGATAAAAGCATGAGTATCCAGAATCTATAACTATACCATATATATTGATAAGAAAAAGACAAATAGCAATAGAAAAAATGGGCAGATTCATGTAACAGGAAATCAAAATGGCCAATAAACATGCAAATTAAAACTCAAGGAAGCAGATGTGGCTCAAGTGATTGGGCTCCTATCTACCATATAGGAGGTCCAGGGTTCGATTCCTGGGGCTTCCTGGTGAAGGTAAGCTGGCCCGCGTGACGAGCTGGACCAAGCGGCAAGCTGGCACGGGTGGAATGCTGGCCTGAGTGGAGAGCTGGCGTAGCAAGATGACGCAACAAAAAGAGACACAGAGGAGAGACAATAAGACACATAGCAGACAGGGAGCTGAGGTGGTGCAAGAGTTTGAGCGCCTCTCTCCCACTCTGGAAGTTCACAGTATCGGTTCCCGGTGCTGCCTAAAGAGAAGACAAGCAGACACAGAAGAACACATAGCAAATAGACACAGAGAGCAGACAGCGAGCACAAAAACAATGGGGGACGGGAGAAATAAATAAATCTTTTTTTTAAAAAAACAACTCACTGTTTATTATAATCAGAGAAACACAAAACAAAAATTGCAATGGCAATTAAAAATCAAGTAATAATGTGATACTATTTCAAACCTACTGCTGTGGGAGCATAAACTGATTCCACTGCTTTGGAAGCAGTTTGGCAATATCTAGTAAAGTTGAAAATATGCACAGCCTGTGATTAAGTATTACCTTTCTTAGTATATACCCTAAAGCAGTACTCTTCAAACTAGTGTATATTCATATCCTTCTGGGTACACAAAGATTTTGGCAGGGTACTGGGGTACTAATAGCCTTGAGAACCTTCAACTTCCCTGTGTATCTTTTCCCCAGCAATTTATGTGTGCTTCTTTCCCAATTTCCCAATTCCCTTTTCATAAAGGCTGGTCGATTTTGGGAGAAAAAAAAGCATACTCCTCTGCCTTTTTTCTTTAATGAACTTTTCTTCAATTTACCTCTTCTATCCCCACAATTTTAAAAAAGTGCTTTGTTTTAGAGAGACTAGTGAAAGCAAAGTAGAGATTGCTGGAAGGAAATGTTGAATGCTAAAAATGTTTTTTCCCCTGATTAAAAAAATTTTTTTATTGTGGTAACACATATACAACAAAAAATTCCCCATTTTAACCACATTTATGGATCCAATTCAGTGATATTAATAACATTCACAATATTGTGCTACCATCACCACCATCCATTACCAAAACTTACGCATCACTCCAAACAGAATCTCTACCCACTGAGCAATAATGCTCCATTCTTCCCTCCCTTCCCAAATCTTTTCAGTTATTTTTAATATTCATCCCAGGATGGAAAGAAAAATCCTTTCTGGAAAATGCAGGGACCTTATAACACTGTACATACTATTAAAAGTAAATTGCTCCAGCAGCTAGCATATTGTATTATTATTATTATTATTATTATTATTTTTTGGTCTTTATAAAGGGTATTTATTTGGGTAGAAGTCCACAGATACCAGGTCATAAAGCGTTAAGTTTCTTCTCTCACCACAGTCCATTGCCACGTGTTAGAGCAAGACAGCTACCGGCGTTTGCCAGGGTTCAGGTTTCTGGGGTTCCTCTCTTCCCGGGGCTGCGTTTCTCTCCGGGCTTAGCTCCTGTTTCCTCCACAAGGTCAGCTGGAGACATCAGGCAAATGGCTTGTTTCTCTTCTCCTGGGGCCTTCTCTCCAACATCAAAACTGCTTCTCAAAAGACTGCCATTTTTTGATAATAGGAAGTAGACCATTGTCTTAATTTGCCAAGCTGCTGTGACAAATTCCACACAATATTGGCCTAAACAATGGGAACTTACTGGCTCACAGTTTTGAGGCTAGGAGAAGTCTAAAACCAAGGCATCAGCAAGGTGATGCTTTCTCCTACATGCCTGTAACATTCTGGTGCTGGCTGCCAGCTATCCTTGGGGAGCCTTGGCTTCTATCTCTGTCACATGGTGATGTCTCCTTACTCTTCCAATTTCTTTTGAGTTCCTGCTTCCTGCTCTTCCCCCTGGCTTTCTCTGACTATGCCTGAATTTCTTCTGTTTATAAAAGACTCCAGTAATCCAGATTAAGGCCCATCCTCATTCAATTGGGCCACACCTTAACTAAAATAACATCTTCAAGAGATCCTATTTCCAATGGATTCACACCCACAGGATACAGATCAAGACCAAGAAAATGCCTAAGTTGGGGTACATAATGCAATCTACCATGGTCCAACTTCTGGATCGCAAAAACACATGTTCTTTCTGCATGCAAAATACATTAGTTCAGACTTTCTCCACTTTACAGAAAACACACAAACTAAGTTTAAGAGAAGCTAAGCAACTTAAGTTTGAGCAGTTAAACAATGTGTTAAGCTACATGCAGAATGATATCTGAGCTTGGCATAGTCCATATTCTTCTGATGCCCAGACTAGTGGACCTACCTCCTCCTTGTCTTGTCTCAGATCAACATTTCATGTTATCCAAGGTGAGTTCTAAAAATAGTTGTTTCAAATTGGTTTATTTTTTTTTATTTTTCCCCATTGGATTATTCTAATAAATTCAGGTCTTGAACATGGAGTGTTATTTCCTTCTCTGATGTCACAGTTTTCATTTGCCTAGCCCTCCTCCAGTGCCCTTTAGCTGAAATAATTTGTTACTTTATTGTCCACTGGTTATTTCCTGTCTTGCTTTGTTTTTCCACAAATGACCTCTAGTCCTTGCTTTTAAAAACCCCATCATTTTAGCTACATGTTATGTTGTATTATTATAAATTAAGTTATGAGAAATAGCATAAAAATTATTAATTTTAAATAATTTATTATAAAACAGATAAGTTAATATTACATCTACATAATTTAAATCTTGAATACTTTCATTAACACATCTTAAATTATGTGTTCCATAATTTATTTATAATAGTAATTTAATTCCTTGAGATTTTAAAGGTAACTTTCTATTGCTGCCTGGCTTCCATTGTTTCTGTTAAGAAATCAGCAATAAATATTATTGTTGCTACTTTGAAGGTTATGTTTCTTTTGTCTCTGGCTGCTTTGAGTTAAAAAATGATTTTTCTCCTTGTTTTTAGTTTTCAGCAACTTTACATTGATGTGCCTAAAAATGTGTGTTTTTATATATTTATTATTTATACTATTTGGACTTTGCAGAGGTTCTTAAACCTATGAAATGATGCTGTCATTAGTTTTGGAAAATTCTGGGGGTGGGGTGGGCAAGCAAGTGTTCAGCATGTTATTCTATATACTTTACTATTTGTTCCAAATATTTCAAAAGTATTTATAAAAGCTAAATGGCAGCCCATGCTTCAGTTATTGCCCTAGGGCCCTTGTCCCACTTACTTTCTCAGAGGTTACTCCCCAATCTTGAATCCTTGGCTTGCCACTTCAATTCCCTAGATTATCTCTTTAATAATAAGATTTTCAGGCATTATACCCATGAACAAATCTGAAAATTACTGCTTAAAGTTCAAAAGCTTGAAATGAATCTTAGAGGTTAACATGAATACAGAATTAGCACAAAGAGGGGCACTTGAAAGAAAGAAAGCTTTGCCAAGGGTTAGGTCTAGAGGTAAGCAGAAAGGAAGAAGGCACTGCTCTAAGGGTTGAATCTATAGAAACAGCAGTAGGAAAAGAGAATTGTCACAATAGACTAAGAGAAATTGCACAAGATTGTGAGAACTTCTGTGTCAACCTCAAAGCCCATGAAGAAGCCCAAGAAGTAGATAACTCATGTTCAGGACAATAAAAAAGGAGTGGGGGTAGGATGTCTAGGATCAGGACTGCTCATAAACTTTGCTTCTAGCTACTCATAATTAGAGGAATACTAATTCTCTGTAAGGAATCCATGTTGAAACAAGAGTGCATTCATGTATACATATCATAATTAGCTGGGGTTAAACAAATCTGAATGTGAGATATAGTGTCAAACATTATTATTTTGAGTTATTTTTTGTCCTACCTATGTGGCTTTGGCAAATCACATCCTCTCTGGGTCTTAGTTTTTGTAAAATGGAAAGAATAATAATAATCCACTCTACTTCTTTCACAGAGCTAGAATAAGAATCGGCACCATGAACTAGTAAAGAGCATGGGCTCTGGAGTCAGATAGGCCTGGGTTCAAATCTTGGTTGTAATACTTACCTTGGTATATTTGAGTAAGTCACTCAATGTCTTTAAGCTTAATGTCTTCATTTGTAAAATGGAGTTTATAATGGCACCCTCACATAGATTGCTGTAAGGATTCACTAGAGTATGCTGAGATGTTAGCATAATGCCAGATATATGGCAATTAGTATTTGCTAATTTATATATACATATATGTGTGTATATACTTAAATATACACACACAATAAATATATATATGTATGTGGGAGTTGTTACCAGGATTTAGTTTTATACAATTGTAGAAGTTGATTAGTCTTTGCAAGACTGTTATCTTTGTGTCTGATGCTGGAGCTTGAAGTTGGCAGGGCAGGCAGATGGGAAGGTAAGATCAATAGAAAATAGGAGAGAGCAGGGTGGAACCCGTGAGTGGGAGCTGGACTGGAACTTGTGTTGGTTCTCACTGCTTCTAACTTCATGGTGTGGGTGTCCTGTAGAAGAAGCTTGTGTTCTTCACCGCAGTGCTACAACAAAAAAACAAACAAACAAACAAGCAAGCAAGCAAACAGACAACATACTTGGGCCAGGACTTGGAGAAGCTGAAGAAGAATCCAGAGGAAGGTGAAGTTTTCTGCTCCATGCCAACAAGTCAAGCCAACAGATAAACAACAAAGTGTAGAAGCTATAGAAGTGCCTGCTCCCACCTTTTGACCACAAAGATCAGAATGACCTTTGTTTCACTTCTGCCTTGCAAATCTCATGCAAAAATGTCTCTTGAAGCCCACCCTAACTGGAAACATACAGGAAAAGTAATTTTGGGAAATGTAGGGCAGCCTAGCCAAATGGGCATATCACAAAGCCATTATATATGTGTACCATTTTTTTCTTCTTACACAGATGCTACCATACTATATACACTCTTTTACACCTTGCTTTGAGGTCCTTCCATATCATTATAAATAGGTTTATGTCATTCTAAAAATGGCACAATATTTCATTGTGTTTGGGTTATTTTAATCCTCAGTACTACAATAATGCACAATAAATAGCCTTGTGCATTTTCCATTTTGCAAATTGCAAGCACATCTGTGTGATAAATTCCTAGAAGTTCATTTTCTGGGACAAAGGATATCTGCATTTAAAACTCTGACATATATTGCCTAATTGCTCTCTCTAGAGGTTGTATCAATTGCTCTCCTGTTAAGCAAAACTTGACAGTGTCCATTTCCCTGGCACCTCGTAATATTGTTTTTTGTTTTCGTTTTTATTGTGGGTAAAAATCAAAATTTTCACAATACATACCAACACTTGCAAAATGATATATAAATATATATGCATATATGTGCATTTGCTTACAAAAATGTTATTTATATATGTATATAAATATATTTTAAGAGGTGCTTAGATTACCCAAAATATTACACAGAACCCACTGGGATTCCCATGTTGCCCACCTCCCACACCTCCTACCACATCCCACACAAACATCTCCCACAAGTGATGTTGGCTTTTTTTTTTTTTTTTTTTTT